>CM058234.1:97490298-98132691 GCA_030180135.1 Orychophragmus violaceus
ATGGGGTCTGTGGCTGTATTAGGTCTAGATTTGGGTAGTCTTTGGTTCCGGTTCACAGTTTTTGTATGGAAGTGGTCTATCAGCTTTAGTCCTTATATTAAGTTACCTTTACTAGTTTCAATCAATCCTTGGTTTGAGATTCAGATTTGTCATCTGTGTTTGTATCTTTTGATCTTTTACAGGTGTGTTGTGGGTGCTTTCCTTTCTTTTTAGGTGGGTTTGGCTTCGGTGTTTTCAAATCGGTGGAGATTTGAAGCCTTTTAAGTTTTTATTTAGGTGTTTATTGGGCGTATAGTTATGCGTCGCAGCCGTATCCGAAAGTCTGAGTGATCATTTTTAGGGGTTTTTTTGTCGGGTTTTGGAGTCTTGGTTCTTTGAATCTGAAATTAGAGTCTTTCAGTAACTGTTCGTGTAGCTGATGTTATTGTTGGTAGGCTGTGGGCTACTTCGATAAGTCTCGCTCAAACTCCTCCACTCGGATTCTGATTTGCAGTCTCGGTTCGTCTTTCTCTAACCTTGGATTTTATCGATTTTGTTCTGTTTTAGTAGTAGATTTTGTTTTTGAGGATATTTTTATATTCCGCCGGCTTTGTTACCCTTTATAGATTTAGTTTACGAAGAAAGTTATGTTTTCTGTCGATTTTTGTATAATAAAAATGCATTCCACTCTGGTATTCTAATAAAATGTATAACTTTAGATGGAAAAAAAATGTTATCAAGTTCTATAATATATATGAAAGGGTGATAAGTTTTAACTTCATCCTTATGTTTATGTGCTTGTTCTTCCCATGACATGTCTTTTAAAAAAATCCATCTTAGGCTACTGGAAGCCGTATTTTTATCTTGGAAATAGTACAATTAAAGCTTTTTACAATTTATTTACTTGGTATAATGATTCTTTCGTTGCAAATTCATTTTTATATCGAATATCGAGAATATTTATTTGGAAAATGAATGAAAACAAAAGAAAAAGAAAAAAGAGAGAAAAAAGAAAAAGGAAGAAGAGAGAAAGCGAAAGGAGAGAGTGTTATAGAGACAAGAAATAAGGAGTGTGATGTCCTCTGATTTGCTTTTTCATGGTCCGAATCTTTAAAATTCCAAAGTATCCCTTTAAATTGTTTTTTTTTCTTCTCTTTGTACTAAAACACACTAATAGTGATCAATGTCCTAAATTATTGTTGTTACGAAAATTCGACATATTCAATATTACGAGTTATGATTTGAAATGTTCGAATTATGAGGTGAGATATGAATTATAAGTGAGGTCGAAATTATTTTTTTTATTGATTTTAAGGCCGGAGCCGAGCTATGAACATGATGATACGAGGTGTGAGTTTGTCGAATAACGTGCTCACTAAACAATGCTTGAGGTCGGAGCTTTATAGAAATAGCTCAGCCTCTCGCAAGTTACAATATCTCTCAAATGAAGATGAAAAGTCCTATTTATAGCGTTCGTGCGCTAATTTTTTTTTGGACCGTTGACTCTTTGGCAGATTTATCTTTTTGGACCGTCATCGAATATGATTGAGTTAAACAAAATTTTCAATGGGTTTGAATGGATGATAAACTTATATCAATTGTTATCGTGGTTAAAACGGTAATTTTTATAGTTGACGCCGTTGCTATGATTGATGCGATCATTGACATGATTATCACAATAAAACTGTAGAGAAGTAGCACTGACGACAACAATTTTTTTAATAATCTACCTTTTCCGGTTTTAATAATCTACTTAGAGCACATACATTGGAGTTTCTTAAGGGAGAGTTTCTTAACTATTCACGTGGGTCCCACGTGGGGCCCACATGAATAGTTAAGAAACTGTCTCTTAAAATCCTTATCTAAGGATCGATCCTTACACTGTTCACGCCACGTGTCACGTAACGATTGGTCTATTTTTTTTTTTTTAATTTTTTTTTTTTCGGATCTGAAAAAAAATAAATTAATAAATTAATAAATTTTTTTTTTCTAAGGACCCCTAGTGGGTAACACGGATGGACATGGTCTTATATCGTAAATATTTTTTTGTAATTTAAATAGAATTTTATTTTAGGTCAACAATATGGAGTCACATCTATATTACGCATATTTACAATTCAAAACATCATATTTGAATAGAATGATTTTGCAATACGGTACATGCAGAAAATATATATAAGTGTAGTTTTAGTTTTGAAAAAAAAAAAAAAGTCCAAGTTCTTGTGGTCAAGTGGTTGGGAACGGATCTTGGACGCTAACACGTTCCGGGTTCGATCCTCCTTCTATGCGAAACTAAGTCATATTTGTTTAAAGACACCCACATGGATATGAGTCTTGCTTTAGGGGCCCATTTGAATACCCGGAGAGAGGGTCTATCCATGGGATGCACCTCTCCTTGGGATTAGTCTGAGCCCTTCCCAGGTTAATCAAAAAAAAAAAAAAAAACAAGAAAAAATTATAGAAAATATCAGTTATAAAAAGTTGTATATTGATATCTTAATTTTTGTTTTTAATCTAAAAATACTTAAATACGTTACATTTCAAAATCTCAGAACGCATCAAAACACTATGATAGCGTTGAATTAAATTTTGTTTTCAAAATGTTTTTGGTTCCTTGAATCACACTATCTTTTTAATGTTAGAAACGTAAAGCCAAAAAAATTAAACTGAAGCATGCATGTGTTGCTTTGAAATTTTTGTCAAAAGCAATGTGAAAATTTTGATTTTTAGTTAAAATCACTTTTGACAAAGCATGAAAATGATCCCACTTTGTCACTGACCCAACAAGTAACGGGTTTATACTACACGAGACAAAACCGGAAGGACATCGATAGGATCATATTGGATATGTTAACAAAAATGTGATTTCGTATAAGGAACAAAAATTTAAATGTAAGGGTTTAATTATAAAGATATTGAGTATAAGATTTGGCTTACATGAATAAAGCTGGGCAAAATCTCTGTACATAATCCATTTTTCATCTTTTGATTTTAATATTAAAATTCTAGATAATCACACTTATTTTTCCTCGGAATAATTAATTATCATTTAAAATATTTTAATTTTTAACAATTTGTTTTCTTTTTTTTTTCACATCTAACAATTTGTTTTCTTTTGGTTCGTTTCTCTTCATCTCCTTTCTTTTTCAGTCACCGTTGGAACCAGACGAAGTTTCAGAACCAACACTATAATCTTTCTCTCTCTCTCTCTAACTTATTTGTTCACTCTTTCTCTATACGCAGAGAGACAGTAAGTGATGACAATACTCTGAGCAGAGTAAGGATTTATTCACCATTTCCCGTCATGAATCCGGCAACCGACCCAGTCTCCGCCGCTGCCGCAACTCTAGCTCCGCCTCCACAACCTCCACAGCCACACCGTCTCTCGACCTCTTGCGATCGTCACCCAGAGGAGCGATTCACTGGTTTCTGCCCGTCCTGTCTTTGTGAACGCCTCTCAGTCTTAGATCAGAGCAACAATGGCGCTGCATCGTCTTCCTCTCGGAAACCTCCGACCATATCCGCAGCAGCTCTAAAAGCCCTCTTCAAGCCTTCCGGGAACAATGGGGGCGGTGGAAACCCCAACGGAAGCGGCCGGGTTAAACCCGGATTCTTCCCGGAGCTCCGTCGTACTAAATCATTCTCGGCGTCTAAAAACAATGAAGGATTCTCCGGTGTGTTTGAGCCACAGCGTAGGTCTTGTGACGTCAGACTTCGGAGCTCTCTCTGGAACTTGTTTAGCCAAGATGAGCAACGAAACCCTCTTACCACTATCTCCGGCGGCGAGATTGAGGTGGAGCCTAGGAAATCTAGCGTTCAGGAACCTGTTTTAGAGGTTAACGATGAAGAAGAAGCTGAAAGTGACGGCGAATGTGAAGAGGACTTCGTTGAAGCTGGAGACTTTGAGATTCTCAATGATTCCGGCGACGTCGTTTTTGAAAAAAGCCACGAAATTGTTGAAGAGAGAGAGGAGATAGAGGAAGTTGAAATCCCGGTACAAGCTGCAAGCGAAGAGTTTAAGCCAATGAAGGATTACATAGATCTCGATACTCAGACAAAGAAGCCATCGGTGCGACTTAGTTTCTGGTCGGCGGCCTCTGTTTTCAGCAAGAAGCTTCAAAAATGGAGGCAGAATCAGAAGATGAAGAAGCAGCGGAACGGCGACCGTCGCCCGGGATCCGCCAGGTTACCGGTGGAGAAACCAATAGGGAGACAGCTCCGTGATACGCAATCAGAGATTGCTGACTACGGCTACGGCCGGAGGTCGTGTGACACTGACCCTCGATTCTCTCTCGACGCCGGAAGGTTCTCACTTGACACCGGAAGATTCTCCGTCGATATCGGTAGGATCTCTCTTGACGACCCTCGTTACTCGTTCGACGAGCCGAGAGCTTCATGGGACGGGTCTCTGATTGGACGGACAGCGTTTCCTCCCGCGGCGAGACCTCCTCCTCCGCCGTCGATGCTTTCGATGGTGGACGATGCGCCGGTGCACCGTCACGTAACCCGATCAGATATGCAGATTCCGGTGGAAGAACCACAACCACCACAGGTGGTTAATCCAAACAATGTGTCTGACCCGGTTATAATCCCGGGCGGGTCAATCCAAACCCGCGACTTTTACGCAGACTCATCGTCTCGGAGGCGGAAGAGTCTTGACAGGTCCAGCTCTATAAGGAAAACAGCTGCGGCTGTTGTGGCGGATATGGACGAGCAGAAGCCACGAGTCTCGACCTCGTCGGCTATATCAATAGATGCTTACTCAGGATCAGTGAGAGATAACAACTACGTTGTGGAGACGACAGATAACGGGGTTTTCCGGGAACCGGCGATCATCGGCGAGAGGAAAGTGAGTAGTACTGATAACAATAAGAAGTCGAGACGGTGGGGGAAGTGGAGCATCTTAGGGCTTATTTACAGGAAGAGTGTTAACAAGTACGAGGAAGAGGAGGAAGAGGAGAGGTATAGGAGATTAAACGGCGGAATGGTGGAGAGATCGTTGTCGGAGTCATGGCCGGAGCTGAGGAACGGAGGAGGAGGACCGAGGATGGTGAGGAGTAACAGCAATGTGAGCTGGCGGAGCTCCGGTGGTGTATCGGCAAGGAAGAACAATGGATTGGAGAGGAATAAGAGTTCAAGGTATTCACCTAAGAATGGGGAAAACGGAATGCTGAAATTTTACTTGGCACCGATGAAAGGTAGCCGGAGAATGAGTGTTGGAGCTGGCGACGGAGGGGGAGTTGGTGGTGGTCGCGGCGGCGGGTGGGCTAATAGTCATAGCCATTCCATAGCGAGGAGTGTTATGAGGCTGTATTGATCAAAATTGTTCATTGGATGGTTCGGTTAAGGGGTTTAGCTCGCTTTTGTCGTTTTGTTGGTTTGGGTTTAAATTCGGTGCAATTGGTTTACTTTTTAATGTTAAGGGGAGGGGAGGGGCATTTTCAAACGAAAGACTTGTTGACGTTGTCTATTATAACCGGAATAAACCGCCTTTAACCAGCAATATTGGTTTCAGTTGAACATATTAGTATTTAATTTACACAGACGTACTAGAATAAACTGACGCTGTCTATTATAACCGGAATAAACCGGCTGATAAAAATGTCTTCCATAATCTTCTGATTCCTCCATTTCTTTCATCTTCCTAACTTCGCCGGCGAATTGGAAAACTCACAAGAAGTGTGGTTACTTTGGTTCCGCCGAAGAGAGCAGCTGCTAGAAGCTAGAAACCAAGTCATGCCGGAGAAATAAATAATCTAACTTTCACCGAAACTCTCCTATGGTCGTTTTCCCAAAATCGCTGTCTCCGAAACACGTCCTCAAGCTCTTAAAATCGGAGAAAAACCCGCGTGCTGCGTTTGCTCTATTCGATTCAGCGACTCGCCATCCAGGCTATGCACACTCTGCCGTCGTCTTCCACCATATCCTCCGACGGCTCGCGGAGGCGCGGATGGTTACCCATGTGGGTCGAGTCGTCGAGCTCATTAAGTCCCAAAAATGCAAGTGTGACGAAGATGTCGCTTTATCGGTTGTCAAAACTTACGGAAAGAACTCAATGCCTGATCGAGCTCTGGATGTTTTCCAACGAATGCCGGAGATTTTTGGGTGCGAGCCGGGGATTCGATCGTATAATTCTCTACTCAGTGCGTTCGTGGAAGCGGAGCAATGGGATAAAGTCGAGTCCTTGTTTGCCTACATTGAAACAGCTGGGTTGGCGCCAAATCTGCAGACGTATAATGTTTTGATTAAGATGCCATGTAAGAAGAAGCAGTTCAAGAAAGCGAAAGATCTTCTGGATTGGATGTGGAAAGAGGGTTTGAAGCCGGATGTGTATAGCTACAGCACTGTGATCAATGATCTTGTTAAAGCTGGAAACTTGGTTGATGCATTGAAACTGTTCGATGAAATGTCGGAAAGAGGAGTGGCAGCTGATGTTACCTGTTATAATATCTTAATTGATGGGTCTCTTAAGAAAAGAGATCACAACAAGGCTATGGAACTGTGGGACAAATTGTTGGAGGACTCGACTGTTTATCCGAATGTTAAGACTCACAACATCATGATTAGTGGTTTGAGCAAATGCGGAAGAACAGATGATTGCTTGAAGATATGGGACAGAATGAAACAAAACGAGCGAGAGAAAGATTTATTTACATATAGCAGTATGATACATGGGTTGTGTGGGGTGGGGAATGTTGATCAGGCTGAAAGTGTGTTTAAAGAGTTGGTTGAAAGTAAGGCCTTTATTGATGTGGTTACATACAATACTATGCTTGATGGGTTTTGCCGTTGTGGGAAAATAAAGAAGAGTTTGGAGTTATGGAGAATCATGGAGCAGAAGAACTCAGTTAATACAGTGAGTTATAACATTTTGATAAAAGGGTTGTTGGAGTATGGTAATATCGATGAAGCAACAATGATTTGGAAGCTTATGCCTGCAAAAGGCTACAAAGCAGACAGCAAAACTTATGGTATTTTTATACATGGATTATGTGTAAATGGTCATGTAAATAAAGCCTTGGGGGTGATGAAAGAGGTCGAGAACAGAGGCGGGTCTCTGGATATTTATGCGTATTCATCAATTATAAACTGTTTGTGCAAAGAGAGAAGACTAGAAGAAGCATCAAATTTGGTAAAAGAGATGAGTAAGCATGGCGTGGAGCTTAATTCTCATGTCTTTAATGCATTAATGAGTGGGTTAATCCGAGACTCGAGACTTGGTGATGCTTCTTTGTTGCTGAGAGAGATGAGGAAAAACGGTTGTCATCCAACTGTTGTATCTTACAACATTCTTATTGACGGATTGCGCAAAGCAGGGAGTTTCAGTGAAGCATCAGCTGTTGTGAAAGAAATGCTTGAAGACGGGTGGAAACCTGATCTTAGAACTTATAGCTCACTTTTGGGAGGTCTTTGTCACGATGGGAAGATCGAATTGGCCCTTGACTTGTGGCACCACTTTCTTCAAACGGGTCAAAAGCCAGATGTAACCATGCACAACATTCTAATCCACGGCTTATGCTCTGTTGGGAAACTTGATGATGCAATGAATGTCGTGGCTCATATGGCGCATAGGAACTGCATTGCAAATCTCGTAACCTACAACACCTTGATGGAAGGATTCTTCATAGTTAGAGACAGCAACAGCGCGACTGTGATTTGGGGTTACATGTACAAGAAGGGGTGGCAACCTGATATTATATCCTACAATACTTTACTGTCAGGCTTGTGTTTGTGCGGCAGAGTTTCACATGCTATCGAGTTCTTTGATGATGCTCGAAACCATGGTATTTTTCCAACAGTTGTCACCTGGAACATAATGGTTCGAGCTGTCGTGAATCGCTAACAGATTGCATATTAAAGGAAAGCTTAATCTGTTGCATATTGCTGCCTAGAGTTCAGTTTAATCTCTCGACCAGCTCAGCTAGCTTTCTGTGATCAAGGTGCAATGCTCCTCCATTATTTACCGTGGAACGACTGTCGGGAAGTGACAGGAGGTAAATCACAGTAAGTCACTAACATTATACAATGGATTATACATACATCACAAGAATTTGAGTGACTCACATTGGTTTGAATGATATGAGTAAAACATCTTTGAGATCAGATACATTGGATTATAGATACATCACCAGCATTTGTGTGACTTACATTGGTGTGAATGATTTGAGTAAACATCATCGAGATCTAATACTCGATGGTGCAAAAGAACATTTGTAGCTTGATGTATCAAACCAAAAGTGATAAGTTTCCCACTTTGGTTCTGTGTTATCAAGTCATACTGAACTATTTCGATTGATACAGAGTCCAGTTCTTCCTGTCTCTCATTCATTCCTTCTTGTTTCCATTACCCTTATCAGTTTCTTCTGATAACAATGTCTGCTCGTAGACAAACTGCGTGAGCAGTGGGATAAGGATAGCTCCAAGAACCGCGACTTTTCTCCAATCCGGTGAAGAAATGAACGAGTCAGCAATGGCAAGAACCACGATCCCAATTAAACCGAGGTAAAGATTTCTTCTTGCCATTGATCCTGCACTTTCTTTGGTAACTTCTTGTGTTCTCTCAGTTTCATCTTTACCTTTCTCTGCATCCACAGGCATTTTATCACGTAAGCTCTTGAAGAACAATCCTTCATTCCTGTCTACCACGATCTTCTCCTCAAACTCAGCCAACTTATTATCGTTCTCCTCTGTCTCCAGTTTGTTCAATCCTGCAGATTCCTCAAAAGCTTGCATCTTGCTCTCGATATTCTCTAGTATCTGCCCAATAAAGAAAACAATATCAGCTTATATATATCTCTGTTCCTGCAAGATACTCGAGCAAATCAAAGTCTCTGAAAGCTTATGAGGATGAAGGTAAGCCATGGAAACAATACGTTATACTTTCCTAAAACTTGCGAGAACGACAAAAGTTACAAGCTTTTATACTGATACAAACCCTTGAGCTTGCTTCATCGAGGTCTTTCAAACTCCGCGTTGGCTTCTTCAGCAAACTTGGTGAGATAATCTGATCGTTCGTCCAAGAAATCCGTTAAACGGACCTTAGATGTTTGAAGCATGGCGATTCTGGCTAAGAGTTCTGGTCTCTGTGTATCTCCTTCGTGTTTTGGAGGATCAGGATCAGACTCTGAATCTGAATTTCCATCTCTGGGTTTCGAGATACAGAGAAATTGGGTTCTGAAACTGGAATGTGTTGAGGTATTGAATAGAACATGGAAGTTTGGTGTTAAAGTTGTCTGAAATGTTTGAAGTGTTTGCATCATCTTCTTCGTTTTCTGAAGAAGAAGAAGAGGGCTCGTTTCAGAGTAACCTTTCGTTTAGTTTTATGCATTATCCAAAAACCAGTTTTGGATATAGGAGCGAGAGGAATGATTGATCTGGGAATACAAAGATATGCCACAGTAGGTGAAGTATTGAGCTCTACGAGAAGCAGAAGGCATCGAAATCATATACTGAATAAGATTGAAGAACTGATCCGAGAGAAGACAAGAAATCGGTTATACCATGTTGAGGACAAGGCAATGTGGCGAGGAAAAGATGGAGAATTCCGACCATTTTTCAGAACTCACGACACAGTAAATCAAATCAGAATCCCAAAAGCAAAGGTGCTATGGAACAAAGGTGTTTGGTTTTCTCACTCTACTCCAAAGTACTCATTCATGGTTTGGCTTGCAATGAAGGATAGACTATCAACGGGAGACCGGATGAGAAGATGGAATTGTAATGCCGATTCTAGTTGTGGGTTTTGCTCAGGTACAATAGAAACAAGGGATCATCTCTTGTTCGTATGTCGATATACTCATCGTGTTTGGGAGGATCTAGCAAAAAACTTGGTGGGACAAAAATTTTCATGTTCATGGACAAGACTAGTTCATCAACTTACTCACAGATACATCAGCGAGCAAAGTGATAACCTTCCTTCTCCGGTATGTCTTCCAAGCAACGATTCATTGTATTTGGATAGAGAGAAATAAGAGAAAACATGGGTATCCACATAAGACGGAAGCACAGCTAGTGAAGATCATTGACAAGAATGTTAGAAATCAACTCTTCCTCATCATTCGACAAGACGACTTGAAATATGAAGAGGCCCTTCGGGTTTGGTTTTCTATGAGATAAAAGTCATATATGTTTGATCTCTTTGATTGAAAACTTCACTGAAACAGTTGTAAAAAGTATATTTTTTCTTTAATATAATTTAACATTAAATTCAAAAAAATAAAAAACCAGTTTTGAGTTTTAAAGAATTTACACAAAACTCTGATTCACGGATTATTATACTTAAGAGTCTCTTACTTTCATTCGGGTCTGTTAAATAATACTCCCTCTGTTTCATATTAAGTGTCATTCTATCATTTTCACACAAATTAAGAAACATATGTCGCACAAAAAAAAAAAGAAACATATTACAAATTCTATTATACCCTTAATAACTCATTTGACTTTTGGTATTCTTTTTTTTCATTGGTTAAAACTAGGGTTAAAGTAGGTAGTTTATACTAAAAGTTGCATTGAAAATCTAAAACGACACTTATTGTGAAACGGAGGGAGTATCATGCATACATATAACTATAAGAAATAGGGGAAACATAATTTTAACCTTCCAATTACAAATTATTAGCCCTTTAAACCTTAAAACATAGTAGTATAATTTAACACTTTAGATAAGTATGATTATTTTGACCCAAAAAAAAAAGATAAGTATGATTATTAGTATCACGTTGGTTCTGCTCATTGACGATTTTTTTATAAAGTTTGGTTCTTTAAAGTTGTTAATTGATATTTGCTCCCCAAAAAAAGTTGTTGATTGATATGTACATGACATGTGGCAACAAAATGATTAAAAACATTTGACAATGTCAAAACAATATATGTGTATATATATTAAGAATAATAATCATAAAAGGAATATATGTTAATAATATAATATTAAATTATATAATTATATGTAAACAAAGAACTGTAGAGTTGAATAAAACTATAATTATTTATTAACATATTCTTTTTTTTTCTTTTATATTAAAGTAAATGTTATTCTTTTTCCCAAAAAACAAATTATATGTAAACAAAGAACTACACAAAAATGGGATAATTTGAAAAGTATCATATTTATTATTTCAAATTTGAAAATGCTCTTATTTTCTAATTTTCAAAACTAATTTTTTAAAAATGATAAGACATTATATCCTGATTTTCATTAAAATTTACATATTTAATATTTAAAAGACTTGATCAATACTTTTGGTCAATGGGATATACCGCGAATCCGAGAACTTTTCGTAAAAGAAGATGCAAACATTATAACATATATCTATCTGAGTAGGACCCCAGGTGTGGATTCCATGGCCTGGCACTATAATAGATCTGGTCTTTATACTGTGAAATCCGGATACTGGTTTGCAACACGCTCCCCAGATTACACTCCTCAAGACTCCCCAGAGGTTGTATCGCTCAAAAAAGAAGTTTGGAAAACCAAAACAGCTCCCAAGATCCAACATTTTCTCTGGCGGATGATATCTGGTATATTAAATACCAATAAAGAAATGTGTAGATGACATATCAAAACCACATCTCAGTGTGACCGGTGTATGGGAAGAAACAATTAACAATCTATTTTTTGAAGGCATCTACGCACAACAAGTATGGTGTGCTTCAGGTTTCCCTAATCCCATCATCTTGGATACAAACGCTTCTTTTTCAAGTAAACTCCAACCATCATTGATCGTGATCGTTCAATTGCAATACCATCCCATCATCAACAAACTGCTTTTTGGATTTTATGGAGATTGTGGAAAAGTAGAAACATATTCTCCTACCAACGGAAACATATTGATTGGGAAACAACACTAAAATGGCTCAACATGACGCGAAGGAATGGCTTGAAAATCAGGAATTCTTATCCTCCAATGTTGACATGCACACCATCGGATCCAATGTGATATGAGATCGGAGGCGGGTGGTCGAGTGGTCGAGAGGGATCGATCGACGCGATGGGGATTCGATCGATACCGGGTGAACGATGGGACAAAGGAGCTGGTCGAAGACGCTCTCTCCTTGGTCAATGGGTGATGGTGGATGATTCGAACAACAAATAGGCAGGAACACTTTAAGTAACTCACGCACACAAGCAAGAAGACAATAGGATCAATTGTTCAAGGGGAATCCACGCAAGAACCAAGAGATCGGCCACTAGACAATACTAGGGTTTTCTTATCATCAACTTACTTGATCTTATTAGAAACAAAAAGAATGGCTTAAATAGCCAATAGTCTAGGTTACAATTGGGCCAAAAAGGGCCTGGTCGAAATTATAAAAGAAAATACAAGAAGGAAGGTTGGACGGGCCAGATTCTCCTTCTCTTGAAGCGGGCCTTGGTTTACCTCATTAAAAACCTTAGTGGGAAAACCCAATTGGGACAAAACCACACTTAAGGGAAAAAGAGTATAAACCTCAGCCCAAGGAGATGTTGCATGTGCTCCTGGTCGCCAAACATAGTTCTGGAGTTCACTAAATCCGTGAGCTTCCAAATAAGGCAGGTCCAGCAACTTTCGGGTTTGATCTTGCATATCTTCTTTGTCCGAGCTGGTATTGGTATAATTCCAACTCTCATGAATTCCCTGATGAATCAAGAATCCAGAACAAGTTCCTTTACTCCTTGATTCATCCTGGTTCGTTCTGAGCACTCCAAAATGTGCAAGTCGGTCTTTATCGGGTTCCCTGCAAATCACCTGTCTTGAAACGGACATAACTTCTTCATAGAAACTGGTATTGATGTGAATCCAGTTTGTGCAGATTCCTTGGTGAGTCAAGTTTCCAGAACATGTCGATTTGTAGCTTAACTCCTCATGGTTAGGTAGATACGCTCTAAAATGTGCACCTATATCCCTGGTATGATAAAGCTGCTTCTCTCCGAAGGCATGTACCAGCTTGGTGAGCCATCCTCTAGTCTGCCGGGTCAATGATGGGTTGATGTCCTCATCACAATGCAACTCCAATGGAACATTGGCGTCGACCCTCACATGGTTGGATTAAATGTAATTTTGATGGAACCTTTTCTCCATTGCAACCAGAATTACGAGCATGATGGGTTATGCGAGACTACCAAAGCATCTACCAGAATGGTGGACAAGCAACATCAACACAAGCAAAGACCTCTCTCCAAGCAAAATGCCAAGCTTTACTCATCGCAATGCAACAATGTTGGATTCAAGGCTACCAGAAAGTACATTTTGAAGGTGATAGCCAATTACTCATAAACTACATCAACAAGACAGCCACCGATTTCAGCAACTCAAATTGGTACCGAGATATATGGACTGGATGCTACGCTTTGAAGAGATATCCTTTACTTGTTGCCCACGACTCGTCAACAATGTAACAGACATCTTAGCATCTAAAACTTGACCCCCACATTGTTGTTTTAGATCATATCATAATCCTCCTCGTTATATTTCTCACTCTTTACATAAGGATTATGTAAACTCTTCACCATAATCAATAAAAAGATGTTACAAAAAAACAAATTAAATTTGAGATCATAATAAATAACTAAAAATACAATATACTTAAGGTATCAATTTATCCAAAGCCATGTAACTGTTAACTATTTTCTTTTAAAGATATTAAATATATATATTCAATTTTTCTTTGTCAGCATATATTCAAACAATTTACAACCATAGAAAGAGACTAATTCATACAAAATATTTTAGTTTAATTTTTTTTGTCAACTTATTTTAGTTTAAATATGTAAATAGTTATGATGACAAACATATTTTAGAACAATTATAAATATTAAGATTGGATAATTTAATCAATTTACTTACACGAAAGTGTACACTTTCATAGAATAATAATAAATATGTAGTTTTCAAAATAAAATCTCATATAAAAATGTGTCCAAATTTTCTCAAAAAGTTTAGATATTGTGGTTGGGCTTAAACAATTTCTTGTGGAATATCAAGTGGTGTATTCTACGGCAGAGTCTTATTCAAGTCAATTTTCAACCGAAACTTGTATCTTCCAATTCCAGCATCAAATACCACCATATTCTAAGCACCGCTAGTAATATCAAAATTTTGTTATCATAGTATATTGATTTGCGAGAATTTAATGAATAAAAACTCTTTTGGGGTTATGTTGATTTTTGATCAACTTGGATGATTCTCATAAACATGGTGTTTTATCAAAAATCCCTCTACAATATATCATCAAATAAAATTGAAATATTAGTTAAAGTTTCTCAGAAATAGTATGTTATTAAAAGTTTTTTTTTTCAGAATCTAAAAAAATCTTAATAAACGTTGATACTCCAAACTTGCTATTTGATTAAAAAAATACAACGGATGGACTCTTTATGAGTATATGTTTAACATATAATCATCTAAGTTGATAAAAGAATCAACATGACCAGAAAAGAATAAATGCAAAACATGTACATATAAAGAAACTAATGTATAATACAACAATAGAGAAAACACAGATAGAGAAAATGAATGCATAGTGTTAACAAAATTTCTTAGAGAACTTGTTGATTAGATGTTAATGCTTTGTTATCTTGTTTGATGAAACATAGTAGATGTAATGTTGTTAAGGACGGAGAGGATAATCGAGCAGAGAAAGGAATCCGAAGAGTCAATCATATATGGATACAACCGTCAGAAATTAGAATCAAGAGCAAGGGGTCGAAGGTACATCTCGAAGTAGCATTCATCAATCACATATGGTTACAGCCAACGCAAGGAACAGAATCTGGTGCATCTTGAAGCCATCCGTGTAGAGAATACAACTTAGAAACAAATAACGTGTTGTATGTGGAAGAAGATGGTGTGGGGGTAATAATGCAATTTTAAAAACATAATGGGCATATGTTGTAATTGAAAAAAATTACCTCCTTGCTCCTTTACTTGCTTTGGTCTTAAAATTTAGTTGATTATCCATTCAATGGCTCATAACTTTGAGTAAACAAATCCGTTTGTTGAGTTTTTTTTATTCCGTGTAATTTATTAGGGGGTACGACGTAGTGATCAGGAACATAAATAAAGCAGCCGATCATGCTTCTTTATGAACTTAAGTGATCATGTTTTATTCTACTGTAACTATGAGATTATATTTCTTTTGAACATCAAATCCAGGAGCATAGATGAAGCAACCGATCATGCTTCTTTATGAACTCAAGATTACAATGAATGACAAATAAAAGACCATCGGACACAAGCGAAAATGGGTCAAACTCTTCCTAAAAAAAGAACAAGTTGAAAAATATCAGCAATAAATCAAGGATAAAGAAAAAATAATGACCAGTTCAACAAAATCAGCAATAAGCACTAAAAGTAATAAAGAAAATAACAGTTAAAATTAAATTTATTTTGGGGGCGATTAAAATTAAGGCAATCATGAAGAATGGATGGAAACAGCACCATATGGGAGCGGAGTAAAAACATCAACAACCAAGCTGCTCAGGTGAAAATTTTTTTGGGTGTTTGGTTTTAGCATCATGTGTTTGGGAGGGATACCATCATGTGTTTGGGAGGGATGTTTGATCGGAGTTGGGAGAAGGTCGAATCTTAGCAATAAATGGCTGAATGTCAGTGGATCGTGATGCACCTTCGATCCTTTGCGCTTGTTTCTAATTTTCGACGGTTGTATCTATATGTGATTGACGATATCCAGATTTTCTAAACATTCTATGAAAATCGTTCTCAAAGCCATTTTCAAAATTTCACACTAAGTGATACTAAACAATAATTAACTACTCATTTATAACTAAACAAATAACAAACAAACAAAAAGTAAATTCAAAAACATTTTTGTTAATTTGAAGAAGAAGTAATTCGTGAAATCATAAATTCAAAACTAAAATTTTCCTCACATTTTCAAATAAGAGATTTTTTGCAAATTGTATGAACCTCAAGTACTAAGAAAACTGCACAAAGAGTTATAATTGTTTTTTTTTCACTGGAAGATTTTTCATTATATTACCGGGATGGAATATATTTTTCGAATACAAACAAAGATTAAAGTCTGCTATCACAAACCGATACTGGAGCCAAAATCTGGCGGATTAAAGAACATCCCCAGAGACAATATAAACAAGACAGAAACCGAAAACAACAATAAACTTAAAGCCGCTAGTCCGAAAGAGCTAGAACCAACTAATAAACTGAGAAGATCAGAACTGGAACAAGCAGACAAGACAACGAAGAAGCAGTGACCCCCAAACACCGAGAAAGAAGATAAGAGTTATAATTGTTTTTAAAAAACAATTTAATCTATGTATCTCTAGATGTAGAAATATAAATTTGACAACAAAAATACACAACAACAAAAGACATACTAATTTCTCATAGCTAAAAACATAGCACTATCTTCGTGTTCCAACAAGTTTTCTACACTTTTTTAATTTAAATGATTTAACATTAGATTAATGATTGATTTTAATAGTTTTATTCAACTTAAATGATAAATTTTTGGATGATGTTTAATTCCATCAAATGTTTTCCTCATCCAAGAGGCCGAACTCGTCTTTAGTCTTCAATTTGGGCCCTAGCCCGACTAGACGAAAGAGAATAACCATTAACCAATTATTGAATACCCGACAGGATTTAACCGCACGTGGTAACAGTTACCCAATCAGAAGAAGAAACGAAAAGATGGAACAGTAAAATAGATTTGTCAGACACAAATTCTTAATCGAACCATCTCTGATTATGTGTTTTGATCAAAAGATTAACGTTGACAAAAAAAAAGATCAAAAGATTAACAAAAAAGGAGAAACGCGTTAGAATAACTTATATCCGCGCCTCCTAATCCTAACCAGAGCCGAACAACCGGCGGGTTTCCGGGTCGGCCCGAAAAGTTTGATTTTTGTACTCCACACCTTCGAATTTGTTTCTCACGACAACTCTTTTAGTTTGGATCATTCTATTGCCGCTCATGATTAAGAGCAGTCGAGAACTCAGGTCAAGCTCCGGCGAGATTCGTATTTTGTCGGACTGCACTCTAAAATCATGTATTTTCGAGTTCTCTTGAGGCCATCCTCGCCCATGTTCGATTCTTTCTCCTTGGTACGTCGTTTAAGTTTCTCCACGGACTTGGGTCTGCGAATCTATGGACGTGTTTCGCCCAACCATGATCAAATATATAACAATCTCCTGGTAATATGTTTGGAACAATGCAAACTATTCAAGAGTCGCAAGGTGTTCGACGAAATGCCTCAGAGACTTGTACATGCCTTGAGAACCGGAAAAGCTGTACATTCCCGGAGCTTGACACTTGGAATCGATTCACAAGGTAGATTAAGCAACGCCATTCTGGATTTATATGCCAAGTGTGCAAAAATTTCGTATGCTGAGAAGGTTTTCAACTCTCTTGAGAAGGATGTAACGGCTTGGAACTCGATGCTATCGATGTATTCCAGCAACGGGCAACCGGGAAAGGTTTTACAGAGTTTTGTATCATTGTTTGAGAATCGGATTTTTCCAAATAAATTCACTTTTTCGATTGTGTTATCAACCTGTGCTAGGGAGACTAATGTAGAGTTTGGCAGACAAATTCATTGCAGTATGGTAAAGACGGGACTTGAAAGCAACTCATATTGTGGAGGGGCTTTAGTTGATATGTATGCTAAGTGTGATCGTATAGGTGACGCTCGTCGAGTTTTCGATGAGATAATGGATCCTAATACAGTTTGCTGGACATGTTTGTTCTCTGGCTATGTCAAGGCTGGTTTACCAGAGGAAGCCGTCCAGGTATTTGAAAAGATGCGTTATGAAGGCCATCGGCCTGACCATCTAGCTTTTGTGACTGTCATAAATACGTACATCAGTTTGGGGAAGCTGAAGGATGCACGTCTGTTGTTTGGGGAGATGACAAGCCCAGATGTGGTAGCGTGGAATGTAATGATATCAGGGCATGGGAAACGAGGATGTGAGACAGTTGC
Source organism: Orychophragmus violaceus (assembly GCA_030180135.1). Classification (NCBI taxonomy): domain Eukaryota; kingdom Viridiplantae; phylum Streptophyta; class Magnoliopsida; order Brassicales; family Brassicaceae; genus Orychophragmus; species Orychophragmus violaceus. The sequence continues at coordinate 97,508,216 of CM058234.1, forward strand.
TATTGAATACTTTCTCAATATGCGGAAATCTGGCGTTAAATCCACTCGTTCTACACTAGGAAGCGTTTTAAGTGCCATTGGAATTGTAGCAAATCTTGATTTAGGTTTGGTAGTTCATGCAGAGGCTATTAAACAAGGCCTTGCCTCCAATATATATGTTGGCAGTTCTTTGGTCAGCATGTACTCCAAGTGTGAGAAAATGGAGGCTGCTGCAAAAGTATTTGAAGCTTTGGAGGAGAGAAATGACGTCTTGTGGAACGCTATGATAAGAGGTTATGCACATAACGGCGAAGCTCACAAGGTTATGGAACTGTTTATGGACATGAAATGCTCTGGTTATAACATTGACGATTTTACATTTACAAGCCTGTTAAGCATTTGTGCTGCATCTCATGATCTTGAAATGGGAAGCCAGTTTCACTCACTTATCATCAAGAAGAAATTAGCGAAAAACTTATTTGTAGGAAATGCATTAGTAGATATGTATGCAAAATGCGGAGCTCTTGAAGAGGCAAGGCAGATTTTTGAGCGCATGTGTGATCGTGATAGTGTATCCTGGAACACAATTATTGGAGGTTATGTCCAAGATGAGAATGAGAGTGAGGCTTTTAACTTGTTCAAGAGGATGAATTCTTGCGGTATGGTGTCTGATGAAACATGCTTGGCTAGCATACTTAAGGCATGTGCCAATGTTCATGGTCTTTATCAAGGTAAACAAGCTCACTGCCTCTCTGTCAAATGTGGCTTAGACACAGATCTTCATGCTGGTAGCTCGCTCATTGACATGTATTCCAAGTGCGGAGTCATCGAAGATTCACGTAAAGTTTTCTATTCTATGCCTGAGTGGAGCGTTGTGTCGATGAATGCTCTAATTGCAGGTTATTCTCAGAACAACTTGAAGGAAGCTGTAGCTCTCTTTCAAGAGATGCTGACCAGAGGTGTTAACCCATCTGAAGTCACGTTTGCCACCATTGTTGAAGCTTGTGCTAAACCAGAAAGTTTGACCCTAGGAACACAATTCCATGGTCAAATAATAAAGAGGGGGCCCTCATATGAAGGTGAATATCTTGGGATTTCCCTTTTAGGCTTGTACATGAATTCACGTAGAATGGTGGAGGCGTGTGTTCTCTTCTCAGAGTTACCAAGCCCTAAGAGTATCGTTCTTTGGACGGGGATGATGTCAGGGCATAGTCAGAATGGTTTCTATGAGGAAGCTTTGAAGTTCTACAAAGAAATGCGTCATGATGGTGCTCTACCTGACCAGGCAACATTTGTCACTGTTCTTCGAGTGTGTTCTGTCCTCTCCTCTTTGAGAGAAGGTAGAGCTATCCATTCTCTTGCCTTCCACTTGGCTCATGATTTGGACGAGTTAACCTCTAACACGCTAATAGACATGTATGCTAAATGTGGGGACATGAAAAGTTCATCACAAGTTTTCAGTGAATTGAAGCGTATAAGCAACGTTGTCTCATGGAACTCAATGATCAATGGATATGCAAAAAATGGCTACGCTGAAGATGCCCTTATGATATTTGAATCCATGAGACAAGCCCATATCATGCCAGATGAAGTCACATTCCTAGGTGTTCTTACAGCTTGTAGCCATGCAGGGAAAGTGTCAGATGGAAAGAAGATTTTTGAGATGATGATTAGTCAATATGGTATCGAACCGCGTGTAGATCATGTAGCTTGTATGGTTGATCTTCTTGGGAGATGGGGTTATCTTGAAGAAGCCGATGACTTCATAGAATCACAAAACCTAAAACCAGATGCAAGACTATGGTCATCACTTCTTGGTGCATGTAGGATCCATGGAGATGACATAAGAGGAGAAATTGCTGCTGAGAAGCTCATTGAACTAGAACCACAAAACTCATCAGCTTATGTTCTTCTTTCGAACATATATGCTTCACAGGGACGTTGGGAAAAGGTAAATGCTTTGAGGAAAGTCATGAAAGACAGAGGAGTCAGGAAGGTACCTGGATATAGCTGGATCGATGTGGGAGAAAGAACACACATTTTTGGTGCAGGAGACAAATCTCATCCTGATATAGGAAAAATTGAGACGTTCCTTGAAGATATATATGATTTGGTGAAAGATGATGCCATCGTCAATCCTGATATTGCGGGACATGGTTTTCTTGATTGTGTGTAAATAACAGGCCACTATATTGGAGTTGAAAGAAAAGCTTGCAGAGGAGTGTAGTAAAATTAGGAATGATCATGCTTGCCAGGTTTTACAGTAAAAAAATGCTGGCTGAGAAGATCAGAATGCTCAAGGAGGACGTCTGGAAATCATTGCAAGAGCGAGACATCTTTCGACACCCTCTCTCTCCTCCGTGGAAATGTCAGCCTCCAAAGCTTCTTTCGGTTCAAGTGGCTCTGAATGCATCCACATCGGAGGAGGATGCTGATACGTCCCACATCGGTTGCAAGCAAGATTAATCAATAACATCTAAAGTCCCATTGGTCCCCCCCCCCACTCATATTTGGTTATCTGACATTGTAAGTTTTACAAGCTAGCAGGGTGAACAAGCTAGCTTTTGGGTTGTCCCTCCAAAGCTTCTCTCTTGTGCTTTGCTGAGTAAGGTTATTTATGCATTTAATGACTTTCTGATTTATACTATTCAATACTACTACATTTTCTCTTGTTTAGTAGACTAGTAGTTTTGACCCCAAAAAAGTAGACTAGTAGTTAAGCTTAGATTATGAAATCTATGCTCACTTTTCCCCAAAACATTCATACGTCATTAAACTGCTTAGAATTGTGGAAGCAACTGTAACACAGGTCTTGGGTTTGAATCCCTGAATGTTCAAGTTTTATAAAATTACTGGAAACAAGTTTATAAGGCAATTAGAGGATGATTTGTATCATACAATTGGCTTAGTTTTGATATACAGTATGATGTTAACATATCTAAGAATTGTATAATAGACTAATGCTCCATTCAATAACTTTGATTTTTTGTCGACCATTAAATTACTTGATTAAGGTACTAATAAAGTTACATCATGCCATATTGTTCACTAAGACCATCTCCAATGTATTCCTCTATTTTTATCTCTAAAATAGAGGAACTCTATAATAGAGTTGGGCTTTGCTCCAATGTATTCCTCTATTTTTTCCTCTAAAAAAGGAATATTCTCTCTAATATTCTTTTTTATTTTACTAATAATATTTTTTATTTATAAAAGTTGCAATTTAGTCCATTTATTTTATTTTTACAATTATAAAATTATAATATTATTTAAATTATATATTAGTTTTAAAATATTATAATTTATCATTTATTAATTCATATTGTTAATTATTAAAATTTTAATTAATTATTTTGGTCATAAATAAAAGTTTAGAAAGTTAATGGGCTGATTTGTAAATTAAATTCACTCTATTATAGAGGAAAAAATAGAGTTCCCTATATATAGAGGAAAAAATAGAGATCTCTATTTTAGAGGTGAAAATAGAGGTGGGTTGGAGTAGATTTGCCTCTAAAATAGAGTTTAGAGGCAAATATAGAAGTGGGTTGGAGATGCCCTAAAGATTAAAAATAAATAAATACTAACCCTCTGTTTTCTCTCTTTTACATTTTTACCCAATGTCTTTTCTGTCTTAAGTCAAAACACATCTTCCCCATAAATGGTCTTCAAAAGCTCCACATTTGCTTCTCTGAACTATTTTGGTCTCTTTGACTCTATCTCTCACTCTCTCATCAACGTTCTTTCAGACCCATAAAAAAATATGTCACGGACGAGCATGCAAAAAAGTAAGCTTTAGTCCAAACTCAGAAACCAAAGACCAACCAATATTCACAAGAATCAAGACCGGAGAAAGATGGTTCTCATCGGAATTCTCAGTTTCGGTCTAAGAAGCTCGCCGGCTGCGAGGAAGCTGATCCGACGTATGGGAGCTAAATTTGCCAAAACGCTGCGTCTTATGTCCTTAGGGAGGAATACGAGCAACAAAACATCATCGTTGTTGCTGTCCTCGTCGTCTTCTTCTTCATCGTCAATTTGTATGAAAAGGTCAATGTCTCTAGCCGAGTCGGAGTCTCACCGAGCAGAAGCTATTGAAGACTGCATTGAGTTCTTGAACTCTTCTTTTTCTTTGTCCAGATCAAACTCTGTCTCAACGTGGTCTTCTTGACTGGACCCGGTTAGGATTCGGATCGGATAGAATTCCTACTCTCTTTTTGTTCTTCTTTTGTTGTAATGTTAAAAAGAGTTGGAGAGTTGCTGCGAATTGAGTATTGTGTAGAAGTTATTTAATTTTCTTCATTTCAATTCACAAAAGAGATACATTGCTAAACGCTTTTTGAACCATTTTCAAAATTTTGCAATATAGAAAAATTCTTTTGCAAATCTTTTAACCAAAAACAAAAATTCATCCATTGCAAACCATAGATCAATGCTTACGGGGAAAATAAATAGATTATTACACCAAACTTATATGTTTTTTTGGGTATAAATGTTAGAACCTCCATTGTGTAAAACCATTAACATTTTTAAATTTCATGAACCGGAAATGTAATTAGTACGTCAAATCGTAACGACAAAAAGGTTACCAAAAGGGAGAAACCAGGTTTAAAATTCAAGAAAAGGGGTCGACATCAACGGACCAAATACAAGAAAGCTCATGGGAAATCCCCACTTTGTCTTTCTTCTTTTTTGACCATTAATAATAATGCTTGTTCAAGGAAAAAAAAAACAAGAAGAAAACTCCAATAAATTTCTTAAAAGAAGAATGATTCAACAACAAAAGAAACACACAATTTAATTTCATCATGACAAACTTTAAGCCTTTCGGAAATTTGTAGGTCCAAAAAACCTGACCTAACAGGAACAAAACGTATCAATAGTATCTAAAGAATCCAAGGAAAAGCTTACCTTCTGAAAAAAATAAAAAAGGTGTGTTGCTCTTCTCTCATGACAAGACCTCTTGTGTGAAAGTGGAATGCAATACCAGAAATTGCAACAAAAGGTTTAATTACACTGGCAAGAAATCAGAGACATAAAGAAAGATTCTCTGTCTTGTTCAAAAAGGTAAAACATTTGACGAGTAAAAGAGAGCATTAGGTTGAGATAGACTTTTTTTTGTCACAAGGTTGAGATAGACAATAGACAAAAGAGTAGTTGAATTTTAGCTATCTATACAATGGAAACTTGCTTAAAGCATCTTCAATGGTTAGATACTCATGTTAGTATCTAAACAATTAAAAATTTCATATTTATAATTTAATTTAATATATAATTAAATTTTGAAACTAAAAAAACAATGAACCAATAAAAGCATGATAAATGTGGGTTGGGTTTCTTAATAAGATCCTAGAGGTTCTTGTTTAAGAACCCCTCATGTCTCTTTCTCTTACTTTATTTATTTTATGATTTATTTTAATCTTTATATTAATTGAGAAGTGTCTTTGGCCTTATATTCACTCTCAAAATGGTTGATTACTAATTTACCATTAATAAAATAATGTTAATTACAAAATTAACCTTAATTGATATTTATAATTGTTTATTTACCATATTAGTTATAAAAGTTAGTTTTATATTATTCTAGAGATTTACTCATTTACATCATTCAAATAAAAAATAAATAACAAGATAAGAACAAGAATACGAATATATTTTTGAATTCTGAGTTTTTATTATTGATAATTATGACTGTTGTGGATAATATAAATTTATATAGTAAATTTTCATTAATTGTTTTATTTTAAAATAAGTATAATCTCATATAAAATAATAATAAAGAGTAAGATGATAAATGTGAATTTTTTAAATATTTATTTTTATTTTATTTTAGAGATAAATACAACTCATATAAAAATAATAATAAAGAGTAAGATGATAAATGTGGAATTTTTTAATATTTATTTATTTTAGAACTAAATACAAACTCATATAAAAATAAAATTAAAAACTAAGGTGATAAATACAAATTTTTTTAAATATGAAATTTAAGTATTGGTAAATATGATTATTGTAGATAATACGATTTTATGTTGTAAATTCATATATTTATATAAGTTTTTGAATTTAGATAAATATAAACTAAAAATACTTATAATAAAAAATTTACATGTATTGATGTTAATACATATATATATAATTATAATTAATATGGATATATATAGTAAATTTAAATATATATATATATATGATTTTAGATAATAATTTATTTTGTTGCTATAAAGTTTAAAATTTATGTATAAACTATAAAATATTTTAATAAAAGGTTAAATATCATAATGTATATTTGTATGTTTAACTATAGTTAACATACATTTTTTTATTAAATTGTTAATGCTAAATAAAATTTATAATTTTTGAGAATTTATCTATACTATTAAAACAGGTGACTGACCATGGTACATAAATGTTGTTTCCGAAATTTGCCCTTGATATTATTAGGATTTGTAACCTTCATTAAGGGTAATTAGGAAATATAACATTATCTCTACAATCCATGTTTCCAAACAAGACAATTATTAAACATGTAGCCAAACAACCAAAATCTAATGGCTCCCTCTTTTCTAATTAATTAAAATCAAAACAAATTATTGATAAATATAATGAATAATTTATACATCAACTATTATATAAAAATTAAGATTCTCTAATTTATGATTTAATTCAAAATATATTTATAATATATTTTAATATATTTTTATTTTGTTTCAAATATATATATATATATACACACATATTACGATTGATGTTTTTATGATTGTTCTTTTGAGCAGGTTTTTCCATCAAACTGAAAAATATTTAATTAATTAAACGGGTTGAAAAATTAATTAGCCAATCTCGATTATAAATTTTCTAAACAAAAATTCGCATATAGTAAATAATTTCAGCTGATATATTTTAAAATTAATAAAATATTAAAACGATTTCATACTTATATTATTCAAATATTTGAAGCGACAAATTATGTTTTATGTTTAGATGAAGTTTTTAACGGATAGTTCCATCAAATTTGAAAATTATATATACGACTACAACATGTATTTTATAAAATAATATTTTAGATAAATAAAATAAAAATTAAACATATACCACATCACTTTTACAATAGTTGTTTTCATATATATATATATATATATATATATATATATATATATATATATTTTTTCCAAACTATGATCTTACGATACAACACAGATTAAAATATATAATGCGAAATCGTTATTTTAATCTCTTAATCCTTACGATATATCTCCTCCAAATAACACATAATTCATTTAAAAAAACTAAATTGCTAACTCAGTGTTTATAATGTTGATTAAACAATTATAATCAAAATTAGATTATATAATTAAAAATCTAAACTACTATTAACAAAATGAATAAAAAGTAAAATTTGTAAAGAAAATTAAACCCGCACTTTCTAAGTGCGGGTCAAAATCTAGTTTATTTATTAATGGTTGTGCTCGCACATGGTGCGAGCAAATCATGCTAGTTTACTTTAACTTAAGAAACTCATTAAGAGCATCCCCAATGGTGATACTCCCATTGGGGTTCTTAAAAAAAAAATTAATAATTTTAATTTTTTTTCTCAGATGCCAAAAAAAAAGGACCAATCACAAGGTGACACGTGGCATGAACAGTTAAGAGTCGGTCCTTATATAAAAAATTTAAGCACCCAGTTGTTAACTTTATGTGGGGTCCACGTGGGATCCACATAATATATATATTTTTTTTTGTTAAGGACTTTTGCTTAGATACTCCATTGCACTTGCTCTAAGAACCTTGCGTTAGATGTGCTCGTACAAGACTAAAATATATTTACATGTAACCATAATGCTGAAATAATATAGATTTCTTTAGATCTAAAACTGATGCCCTTAAAGGGTAAATCATGGAGTTGACCACACACAAAAAAAAATTAACAAAAAAGGGTAAATCATGGAGAGGTCAATAGATACAGTGAATTCATGAAGGTAAGAGCTTCGATTCAGCTGCAATCAGAAACCATTACTTCCCGGTTTGAGCTTCGATTCAGCTGAACCGTTTTTGTCAATTGGGCTGATGGAAGAAACGTAACTGTTGACTGATGACGTTATAAATATATGGGCCTAGCCCAATCGTTATTGGATATTTATCAGCCCAAACGCTGAACAAATTGTAACGTCAACCTCAAGTATTGAAATTCTGTTGAGAAACTACATTTTGTTTGGTTGAGATAATAGTTTATACTTTACAAACTATTCTACAATGGAACTAACTTACAAAATATTATGATACAAAGACATTCTCACAGATCACACAATGATCTGAAACAATTTTATCCATGGCACTACCTTTCTCAATTTCAAATCTGCTACTAACCTTATTCCACAGATGCAACCCGTAGCTTCTCTTCTGCATCTCAAGAACCTTGACTTCAACTCTCTTGAAGTCCTTCTCTGTTCTTGGAACCTTGAAGAGCTTCTCAATCTCAATCCAATTAACCGAATAAAACGCAGAAGGTCTCATAACGGTAAAGTTATACCCATCCGTTCCTTCCACGGATCGAGCCACTCTAGAAACAAGATACGGTCCATTATGACCCCAAACGTTTCCGTTAAAAGTCAACGCAAATTCTTCAATGCATTTGATCAAGAAAGGATGATTCTTGTCGAAGATCAAAACCGCATTGTTCAACCTCGTCCAGTTTCTTGAAACCGGTTCGAGAGTTTGTGCACCGATCACATTCCTCAGACTTTTAAAGCTCTTGAGAACAATCATGTCAGTGTCTAAATAAACACCTCCGAATTTGAACAGATAAGCTAGTCTCATGAGATTTGAAAGATTCTGAGCTAAAGGAATCTTTCCAGGATCTCTCTTCCCTGTCTGAATCTCCTCAAGCCATGACTCTCCGTCCGTGTTCTTGAGCAGAAAAGGTAAATCAGGAGTTACAGCTGTAACTCTGTAACTTCGATCAAGAAAGGGTTTCAAGATTCTAAACCCTTGAGGAGAATCCATTGTTGATGATAATATGATCAGACAGCCTCGAGGATGAGATTTAAAGATGCTTTCGACAGACAAAACCTCTCTCTTACCGAACATATCTGCAGGTGAGATCCATGTCATAATGAAATTGACTTCACAATCATTTCTTAAAAACTCTGTTGCTCTCTGTTGAAACTTCTTCGCCACGTCTTTGCCTCCAAAAACCTCTAGAACTTGAAGATTGTTTTTCTCTTTGACTGTGATTGTATAGTTATCGTTGCGGCCTACGGTCAGAGGTAAGTAAGGAACAGCTGTCTTGATCTCTATTGTCACCACCTCCGACAAAGCTCTCACCGATACATTAGAGAGGATGACGATCGTGAAAACGATCAGAGATATAACTGAGGCAGCAAACGCTGTGAACAGTGATGATCCAGAGCGGTTTAACCGCCGGTGATCAAACATCGCCGTGACTTTCTTCACGATTTCATTATCCATATTTTGTGGAAATGAAGATAGGAGAAGATATCAGTTTGTGAATTCTGTGTTTTTGGTTTTTCTTAAAATTTGTTTCTTACCTCTTTTGGTGTTTTGAAAAGTACTTAAGCCGCCAGAGAACGATGAATTTTACGTAGGCTTCAATATGATATTTTATATAACTAAATAAATTGAGACCATAAGCTTAAATAAACGATAATAATTTTCCCACATTTTTTTTTTTGCTAATATTTAGTTTGTTGCCACCTCCTTAAGCCCTCTGGTGTAGCTCAAATGAAAAAATCCTTTTAGCCAATCAAATTAAAACAATCCTCCACGTTGATGCTTCTTTTTATTCTGTCATCTTCTGTATGATTATATAAGTCTAACAAACAAGGTCTGAATAATTTGGTTTAGATTTCTGTGAGATTTCTTCGACAAACTTTACTATTAAACAGATCTTCTTCCAATTGTTGGGTTTTGTAGGTGATGGAGATGGCACATTGAATGAAGCATACGAGGATCAAGTTGTTCTCTGGGAAAAGAAGAGCCTTCATCTATTTTCCAATTTTGATGCAAATACATTAAGTGATGATGTGCCATTCCATAATATAGTATAATAAATGAATTGATTTCTTCACTGAATTTACAAGAAAAGGAGGGGGTAGTTTTGGGTGCTTAATCCAGAAAAAGAAAGGTTTGAATAAGTCCGATCTACGTGGATTTTCATCCATAAAACATGCAAGTACTGGCCATGGAATCAAGTCTTGGCCATTGAATTCACGAGAGCTTGGAAAATCAACGAGCATGGGAAGTTAGGTGCATAAACTTTGTTCGGAGTGGAAGTCCCACATTAATATCATTAATGAAGATTAAAGATTCACAACTGGAGATTCAGCAAGTTTGCTCTTATATATCCCACTAATTAATGTATAATGTCATTAAATCGCAAGAATTTGGTATACAGAGCCAACATGGAAGTTTTACAATGCCAACAATCAGCAGCCTACAAACACATGGCAATCAGAAAATGGAGGAAATGTTCAGGCGGCTGTAAATTGTGCCGCATTATCAAATTTAGGGGGAAACCATCAACTAAATAGTTTGTACAGTACAGGACCCGTGGCTGAACAGTTTAAGCCAAATGATTCAGAGCTTCACCCCACAACATATGAATGTGCCCAGTGTCCCACAGAATGGACCATTGACTTTCTCAATGATTTCTATAATAGTCAGAAATCCGTAGATGATTTCTAAGATTCATTAATTTAATATATAAAATTTTATTATATTGAAGTTATTTTACAATTCAGATTGGTTTAAGTTTAGAAAATTCGGTTTGAATCTGATTAGATACTACATCTGCCTCGGACATTTTAAAAAATGCACAAAGTAGACAATGTTTATTTTATATTTATGATTAAGTTATCATACTCATCCTAGAATCCATCTCGACAAATATTTAATGCATAAAAATCATAAAACATAATAGTTTTTCAAATATATATAATAAATATAATCGAAAAATCCGCTGCGTAGCGCGGGTATCTACCTAGTATTTTTTAAAGGACTCAAATCCTTTAACGACTTTTCTTTCATCTTCTGTTTGATTATATCAACAACAAACAAGGTCTGAATAATTTGGTTTAGATGTGTGAGATATTTTACTATTAAGATCAAATTGTTGGGTTTCTTTTGAATTTTCTTTTCTTTCCATAATATAGTAAATTGAATTGGAATTATTAAATCGAGAAAAAGAAAGGTTTGAATAAGTCCATCTACATTTTCATCCATAAAACATGTCAAGTTATGGAAGCATCTTGGCCTTGACAATTGAGCATAGTTAGGTGCATAAACTTTGTTCGGAGTGGAAGTCCCTTAATACATTAATAAGATTAAAGATTCACTAGATTCTTTTATATATTTTAAAATTCATTAGAAATTGATATTTTATAAAAAAAAATTAGATTTTTATTAATTAAATCATTAAAATGGTGTTAACTACCAAGAAAACATAATCACATATCTTTGTTTTTTCATATTATTTTACTTGTAGCTGATTATTATGAGGTTTTTACATATTTGAATTTATATATTGCGTAAAATATATTAAGAAAGAAATATTCTAAACGTGATTATAGAGAAATTATTCATTAAATTTAAAGGTTAAATTAAAAGATTTAGGAGGATATTAAGGAAATAGATCTGGAAGATTTTCAATTTCGAAAAGGAATATGATCTACGGAATTTAATGAAACACACACATAGTTATTTTTTTTTGGAAAATGAATAAATATGATTTATGGATTTAGTTTTAAAGTTAGACATCTATTAGGTATGATCTACGGAATTTAATGAAACACATACATAATTAATATTTTCTAAATAAATTTAATTAAATTTTAAAGATATAAAATAACCACTTATTGCAAAATTCAAATAAATTAAACTACTAAACACGTAAAAAAATCATTACATATGACTATATATATATGATTCATAGTAATCGATTCGAAATTTTATTATTAATTATTTAGAAAAAAAGAAAGTAACCAATGTAGGTAAAAATGCTTTTAAAAAAACAGAAAGTAAAAAGTAAAAAGAACAAAAAATGCAAAAACCTCTTATTGTGTTATTTGTATGGAAAAGGAAGAAAAACATTCACAACGGAAAAAACTAAAAAGATTTGGGTGTACACTCGATAAGAAATAAACCATCGATATTGCCACCGTGAAAATATGATCCATCACCCGCTAACTAAAACAGTCGAATTCAATGAACGCAACCACACAAAAAAACTAGCCATCGATACGGTCATTAATGGAACACAAATGAAAACATACGAGAAAACAAAAGGTAATAAAAAGATGGAGCCCTCGAGATGTTCTTCATTCTGATGAATAATAAATAAAACAGTAAAAAATATAAACATACAACATATAATAAGAAAACGAAAGAGATCTAAATGGATGTGATGTAGAAAAACAAAACAAAATCATCAAAAACTTATGGAAAGCAAAAGAGAAGAAAAAACGAAGTAGCCCTCGAATACATAGCAAATTTCCTGAGTAATTTCACTGCTATGGAAAAATATAGAGCAAATGAAAAATCGAAAAATGGCTCTAAGAAGAGGAGATGATGACGATTTTTTGATGTTGACAAACGAAAGTCTAGGTGTATAAATGTGAGAAAAATGTTAGATAGGGTTTTCAATTAAAAATGACTGGCGGTATTTTTTTATTATTGAAAAGAGATGAATATAGTTAAGATTTATAAAGATTTGTGAAGTATGATTTAATAAAATTAAATGTGATTTGAAATTAACTTATTTGTCGGGATTTAGAGATTTAGGGAATATTTAATGACGATATTTTGAATTATAATTAATTCAGAATGTGAGATTTAGGTAATGAGAGATTTAATGCCGGATTTTTTAAATTCAATTTAATTATAAATTATTAGAATTAAAAAGTTCCATAAAATATAAAAATTTGAATTAAAAAAAATCAAAAATCTATCAAAAACGTCTTGTAAGGGTATAAATAATTTGCAAGTTTGATGGAACAATCCGTTAAATACTATATTTATATAAAAAACAACTATAATTTGATACATCATAAATTTGAATAGTATAAAAATAGATGAATTCTATTATTTTAAAATATATCAATTCAAAATAGTTAATATATATTTTAAACTCGTGTAGTATTATTACTATCAATCACGATACAATGTATGTAGACGTATCTTCTTTCAAGATCTCGTCTTCTCCAATACAAGGATCGATTTCCCCAATTATGAATTATAACTGAATGAATGCTTTACAATTCCTATTTTCATTATTTATATTATCTGAGTTCTAACATCAAACCCTCTATCTCGCTTCAAGTCTTTCATTCTTGACTTCTTTACTCTGAGTCTTGACCAGCCACGTCAGCTTCAGCTCTCTTCTTCTTACGCTATGTACAATGAGAAATTTATTCAACACCTCATTTTACATTACACATCATCTTCTCTTTCTTCCACATCACTTTCTTTTTCTTTCACATCATAATTCAACACCTATTCAACAAATACATTATACAATAGTTTTATTTATTCAACACCCTTCCTACCCCACTAATTTATTATTTTTACATTTTATAAATATTTATGATACTAATATTTATTGATTAATATTAAATTATAATAATTAAAAATTAATTAATTATATAAATAATTTTTGCTTTATTATATTTTTATTTTCATTTTATTTTAATATACAAGTGATAATAATGAAAAATAAAGATAATAAAACACATACATTGATAAAAAAATCTAAAAATACAATACAATATATGAACGTATATATGATTTGTATAAACGTGCACATATTACGTATCAACGTAGTATGCTATATATGAACAACATTCACATGTTAAAAATGACGTTTATATGGTTTATATGAACGAATAAATTAAGTTACATTGGTGCAAGATTAGAGACACCATTAAAATAACATTGGTGCAAGGTTAGAGATATCTTAAAGTTAAAAACAAAGTTTTGTTGGAAACTTATTGAAAGAGTGTCCAAAACAAATGAAACAAGTCTCTATTTTTTTAGTGTTTAATAATTGAGATGTAAAATAAAATGGAGAATATAGATATCCAATTATTGTCATGTCTTAGATAATTAAAAAACAAAACAAAATAAAAGGGACCCACCAAAAATATTCAGCGGGTGTTGAAACATTTCAACAGAAGTTGAATCTTGTTGAATCCACCTCATTTCAAAACCTCCATTGCAACCCACAAAATTAATTCAACAGTTAGAATTTTTTTTTTTCAACATAACACATAGACACCATTGTAACTAGTTTTAGACACATACGCTTTCCATGGTCTATCATCATGTCAATGTCCAAATAAACACCTCCGAATTTGAACAGATAAGCCAGTCTCATGAAATTTGAAAGATTCTGAGCTAAAGAAATCTTTCCAGGATCTCTCTTCCCTGTCTGAATCTCCTCAAGCCATGACTCTCCGGCCGTGTCCTTGAGTAGGAAAGGTAAATCAGAAGTTACAGCCATAACTCTGTAACCTCGATCAAGAATGGGTTTCAAGATTGTAAACCCTTGAGGTGAATCCATTGTAGATGATAGAATGATTAAACAACCTCGAGGATGAGATTTGAAGACGCTTTCGACAGACAAAACCTCTCTCTTACCGAACATATCCGCAGGCGAGATCCATGTCATCATGAAATTGACTTCACAATCATCTCTTAAAAACTCTGTTGCTCTCTGTTGAAACTTCTCCGACACGTCTTTGTCTCCAAAAGCCTCGAGAACCTCAAGATTGTTTTTCTCTTTGACTGTGATACTCTGCTTGATCGTATAGTTATTGTTCCCTACGCTTAGCTCTTTCTCTGATCTCATAGGAACAACTGTCTTGATCTCTATTGTCACCAGGGGCGGACGCAGGTGAGCTATGGGTGTGGCCTGTGCCACATACTCTTTTTTTTTTGTTCTTAATAGTTTAAGAATTTAAATTTTCTTTATTGTAAACTGGAAAGAAAAAACAAAAAATGCCCCAGCCAAACTGAGAAAAAATAAAAGTGCCACAACCCAACTAAATTATAAAAACTAAATGTTGTCCTATTAAATTTTACGTGCCCAAAACTATATTAATTATATATTTTTCCCGGTTCTCCAACCCAAAACTTTATTGCTTAAATATTGATTGATATCTATATCATAATATTCCTAAAAATATTAGGTTTACAAATTTGGAAAATCTTAAAAATTCGGTTGTGTGATAATGAAAAAAATTACTTTCACATATATGTTTTTGATATTTTAACTTTATCAGATGCCACTACTACATTCCAGAGATGATTCCCTGCGATAACAATTTTGATCGCAATTTTGAAGACTATCTTATACAACTAATATATGGATGATTATTTCTAAATAATTGTATGGTTTATTTTGTTAGAAATTATTTGATAAAATAACAAATAAAATAGTGATAAAAAGTTTTAATATATAAAAAATAGTAAAAAACTATATAATATTTTAAAATGTGTCCGATTGGTGACACCATATTGAAAGCGTTAAAGCTTACCGCTTTGTTTGTTACCAATCACGAAAATGTTATCAAAGCTACATTAAAAGCGGTTACTCTCAGCTTTTTGTTACCGCTTTCTCTAACCGCTTTCGCTAACAGCTTTCACTTACAGCTTTGCACTATTCAACCGCTTACCACTTTAGCTAACCGCTAATTTAACCGTTTCGCTTTTGGTCACTAATCGGACCCAATATGTTTTGACACATGATATGTTTTTGGGTGAGAAATTTTTATGCATTAGTAATATTACACTTTAATAAAAATATTTTATTAATTATAATTAATATGATTGTATGCCCCACACTAAATAAATTTCTGGATCCGCCCCTGATTGTCACCACCACAGCACGATTTGATGGCAGTTTTTTGAAGTTTTTGAATGGACCCCCACTTTTTTGGAGCCCCACTTAAAAAAAAAATTAATTCAGTTGTATATTCAAGTATGGTTATTTGCATGACCTTGATTATTTAAGATCCATTTTTGACATAAAATTAAGTTTTGTAGACAAATTTTAATATAATATAATGTTAAATTTTATACATTATTATGATTTAGTTATAAAATATAAATATATATAATAAAACATATATAAAAGTTAATTATTTATGTTTAAATTGTGTTTTATTTTATAATTATTTAGATATAATAGTTTATAACATGTAAATTATGATATTTATATATTGTTTTGAATGTGGCCCCTAAAATCTTAGTTCCGGCTTTGGTCACCACCTCCGACAAATCTCTCTAGACATTCTAAAAATATATACATGTTGAACGTTTTTGCTTATTTTTATGTATCAAGCAAGTTGTCATTAATTATAATAGTTAGACTAACCATGCTATTTATTTACTAAAAATATTAGGTGAGCATGAATATTTGGAAATCGTTGACAAACCAAAGAAAGGCGAGATCCGTGTGGTGATTGAGCTATCTTTTAGGGGGGAGTTTGAGATGGCTAGAGGTAGTGATGAGTACAAGCGACTCATTGGAATACTACCGGAAGTGTATGTCGGAAAATCAGAAAGGCTAAAATTACTTATAAAAATATTGTGCAAGGCGGCGAAAAAAAGTGTATGAAAGACAAGAAAATGCACATGGGTCCTTGGAGGAAACACAAAACAAGTACATGCAAGCCAAATGGAACGGCACGTGCGAGAGAAAATCCGTGAAGCCGATTTGGAAGACTGAGATGGAGGAGGGTAAGTGTGCGAAAGCAAATCATAGGGTTTTTATGTTGAATTATGGTATTTTTGGTAGTTTATCCGCCGGAATGGGCCGTCCGGCTGCCGTCGCGGTATAGACGTACGGGTATGGTAAGTAAATTAGGTGGATATTAAGTGAAATGAGTTTCTCGTTAAGGTTTTGATTGGTAACACCTGCGTAATCGCGGAATGGCGAAATTGCATTTAAAAATGTGATTCCGTAAATACTGGGTTAAACGCCATTTCGCGAGATACTAATCAAGCTAATAATAATTCTGCAATAGTCTATATAAACTCACTTTTCCGCGGAATAAATTTTCCTTTGTACTTTTTCTTCAGCGAAAATACAGACTGTGTTTTTGCGTTTTTTTCTTTATTCCACAAGTTTTTTTAATTGGCAAAATTTTTGCTAAATAACGTTTTTAAACGCGGTTCCGCCATTCTGCAGGTTACCAATCAAAGCCTAAGAATTTGCGTGGAATTGTTTCACCGATAATTTTGTGTGCCCAAACAGGACAATTCTTGGACCCATTGTAGTATACAAAAAGTTATTTTAATTGAGATAAATTTAAATTGCCTCCTTAGACAAGAATGGATGATTTCAACGGTGAATGTTCATGTGATTATTGTATAAAATCAACACAGCTTTGTAATAGTCACTTAAGCAAATGAGAAGAAAAAAACGTGAATCAAATCAAGCAATCATAATTTTTTTTTTTTTTTTTTTTTTATCATGGGACTGACTAATAAACAATTCAGATGAACGAGTGGAATTAAAAGAAAAAATGGAACAGGAAAGTAAAATGGATTCTCCATTTTCTTCATGATTATTTAGATTACAGGTTCGCTTTTGTATTATCGGTAATGTCTGACTGTTAAAAATATCCTAGTTGATAAACATAATTCAAATATTTTAATAGATAAACATCATCTAAATATTGTAATAGATAAAAATATTTGATATTATCCAAATATCATAATGGATAAACATCATCTAAATATCATAATGGATAAACATGTTTGATATCATCCAAATATCATAATGGATAAACGTTTATAGTGTTATCTAATAATTTTAATCTCAGCTGTCCATCAAGTAGAGATCTCAATCATTGATCTTTACTTTTTAATTAAGTAAATTTAATGATCGAAATAATTTCACGGGTTTAAAGAATAGCAATAAAAAAACACGTAACTATAAGACCATATAATAGGTTTAAAATTTATCTTGTGCCACCTCATCATCTCCTAGCTTCATTTGTAAGGAATAGCCATCCATCATGAAAAGAGAGAAAAATTAAATATTAAATTTAAGCGATTTAAATGTAGATGATTAAGTGGCACAAAGAAAAAAGAAAAAAATCTTCTTTATATATTTTTTCTATTTATTTATTCACCAAAAAACTATAAATTACTTAGATTCATAAAAAGAATAAAACATATTATTCCTAAGAAAATGAATAACCTTAGAGTGATTTTGTTAATTGTTCTTTTGTACTTGGGGTCAAATGAAGCTTGCGTACCAAACATCATAATATTCCGAAACCGCGTTCCTAATCGTACTGTGGAAATTAGTTGTGATTCTAACCAATTTGATCCATCCAGCCGCAGGCTGATAATCAAACGTCGTATCGGTTCCTACAGTCCTCCAATTCATCTTAACATGAACGAGTCTTGGGGTGGCTTGCATTGCTTATACCACCAAGTTGGTTATTCAGCATCTTTTAACGCATACTCAAGACCTTGGACTATGCCATGTGGGCATGTACGATTTTATACTGCCAGTGCCGATGGAATTTACCTATGGGAAGAGGGTTTTGGTCCTAGAAAACTCATCCAGAGTTGGACCAAAAACTAATGTTTCATCTTTAAATTTGGGTTCGATCAGGGGCAGATCCAAACTAAAAAATTGTATGTGGCACAAATAAAAAATATAATAAAAATAAAAATAATCATAATAAAATTACGGTTATGTAACTTTATTCAAAAAATTATTATAATACTTTGAATTTCGAATCTTGAAAATACTAATAGAAAACTATTTTATTATTTTCGATATGTTTCTATATAAAAATACATAAAATAATATTTTTGAAAAATGATATATAATAATAAATAGCTTTTTACAAGTTAGATTCAAAAATATTTAATAGATTAGATCCAAATCATATAACTAACTTGATTTATAATTTTGTATTAATTTATTAGATTCATTTTTGTCACAAAATCTTTAGATTTTAAAATAATATATTGAAATTAAAAAGGTGAGAGAGAAAGAAGTAATATGTGTAATAAAGATATAAAATGCAACTAGTATATAAAAAGAATGAAAAATATGGAGAAAAATGCAAAAAAGAAAATAAATATAAGATATGACTACACAAAATAGAACATGTGTAACATACAAGTGGTGGTATTGACTATTGACCTTAAAAAAGCATGGTGGTAGGAAGGAGAATCGTACTCATTCCCTGGAAGTCTATAAAAGACCAACGGTAACCAATTAACCTAATGAATCAACAATTGAGCTATCTCTTTTATAAATCACTAAAATTGTGTGTGGCACGTGCCACAACTTTTACAACATACATTCGTCTCTGGGTTCGATTCGGGTTGGCCATCAAAGCTTTTACATGGGCTCTCTGGCTCAAAAATAAATTTGCTAAACCGACTAATTTTATTTAAAAAATTTACCAAAAATATAATTGTGTCTAAGTATGTAAACTGGTATGTTCTATATAAACTAGTGAATAGTTTTTCTTTTAGTTTAAGACTTGGCTTATGTCTTGGTCTGGTCTATATATAAAACTCTCAATTTTACATCGTTTTACAGTTAACAAAAATGTATTTATTTATTTATTTGTATGATATCAAAGCTATTTAAAATTTATCTCTTACTCTAACTAATATGATATGAGAGCTGTTGAAAATATCTCGTTTTTCTCTATCAGAAGTTTTTCTTCATCATGTTCTTTGTATTTTTCGCCGGAGAAATAGCTCTTAGATTTTATGTACAGACTCTATACATCTATATCAATGTTTGGTGTTACAGAAATATTAGGTCAATATATATATATACACATATATACATGCAACTATGAAAGCAGTTAAGGGCACGAGATCAAGAGGAAAGACACCACACGCCACTGAAGGGAGCTTTACCAGTAGGAGCAAACCTACTAAGGAGAAAGGTAACAACCAATGTGGATTGCCCTAGATGCGGCTTACACGAAGATTCAAACCATGTACTGCTTGATTGTGTGTTTGCGCAACAAGTCTGGGCGTTAATACCCTTCAAGCAGAGCCGGCGCTGGACACATTTTCTTAAGGTTTTTGAATGGGGTCCCCACTTTTCAAAGGCCCCACAGTTCCAAATTTTGTTGTTGTGTCTTTGATTCTGATGTAGAAAAAACAGAAAGACGGATTATTTTTTAGAATAGTTAAAAATTTTGTTGTTTTTAATGATATAATTGTACTTTTAAAGACATAAATTGTGTTTATATTGTTTTCTTCTTACTTTATAATATATATTGTCTTTTATATTATTAAAATTATGGTTTTGAAAAAAAATCGAATAGGGCCCCGAAATCTCAGCTCCGGGTCTGCCTTCAAGACTGAGATGAGACACCAGGGGGAGGAAATCTGGAGAAAGAGCTACGGACGGCACGGAACAGAACAGTACTACCGCCTATTGGACTGAATGGAGACACTTTGTTCACATGGTCCTGCTGGAGCTTATGGATGTGCAGGAACAAATTAATCTTTAAAGCGAAGCAGGAGGAGGCGACAATGTTCTATTTAAAGGCTATCTCTGAAGCAGGAGAATGGATGAAAGAACAGGAAGAGGACCATGAGAAGACAAGGCTGGAGCAGACGACCAAACTGAAATAGGTACAGAATGGAATCTTTGGTGACTCATCATATTCTTTGTGTTGAGCTTTGATCTCAATCAGTTGGCTTCGGTTCAATGTTCAAACCATGATTTATGATTGTTGGTTAGGCCGGTTATTGTAAACCATTAACTTAGAAAGAGCAAACCGAGTTTGTTAAGTCTTTTTATATTAGATTGTTTCTGTTTGTTGCTAATTGCTATACTAAGATAGGTTGCGGTAAGACCATATTTTCAGGTTGTGAGTTTGATTCATCGATCATTGTTACTCTCTCTCTCTGAAACTCTAGATTTGTCAAAGCGTGTCTGTTCTTGCTCTCGATCATAGATCAATTCATGGCTCGAAGGGAAACATTTAAAGTTAGGAACTAATGCTCATCATCATCATCTAGGAGCCATCTCTGTAATGCTGCTCTGAAAGGAAATAACAGAGGTCGACGACGACCCTTGAGGAACGGCTGAGATTTTCCCTTTATAACGTTGTGTTGATGCACTCTCCTGTAAGCTACCGCCTCTAAGGCCGAGGCCACGGTGGTTGCGTCCCCTGTTGACACCTCTATAGACACCAGGCTCCGTTAAGGCATCCTCATTGAGGTTAATCTCTTTCCTACAAAGCATCTCCACCACTTGCTTCATGTTTGGTCTCTTCTGCGCCGCGGCTTGTGTGCAGAATAGAGCCACCTTAATGAATCGTATCACTTCTTCGTCCGGAAACCTGGTTAGATCTCGATCCACGCACTCTAGTAGCCTCCCTTCTTCTCTCAGCTTCCATACCTGCCAAATGATAAATCATACTCTACCATAAAAACAAGGAGCTATATACAAAGCCGGACATAAGATATTCGGGGTCCTATTCAAATTTTTTTTTACAATTTTATTTTTATACTAACAAAATTTATATATACAAAATTATACAAAATGAAAACAATATAAATAAAATATAAAGAAAAATATAAAACCAAAGAAAAATTTTAAAATATAAATTTATACACTAGCAATTCATATAATTTTTTAAATATTTTACAGAATTTTTTATAATAAACATATGAAACATATATAATAATCTTTCTATAAATTTTGAGGCGGAGCCCCATTCAAAAGTTTCATAAAAATTATGTTTATGTCCGGTTGTGACTATATATATTGTGTGTACTGTTAAGGAATAAGGAGTGAGAGGTTTTAGGTTTACCCATTCGACCAGAACCAAGAACTCGTCTCCAAAGGCGGCTCTACTGCTACTACCACCACTTATGACTTCAAGCACAAGTATCCCAAAGCTGTAAACGTCTGCTTTTTTGGTCAGTTGACCAAGAAGTGCGTATTCTGGGGCCAAGTATCCTCTGTAATATCCATTTCATCAGCTGAAGTTTTATCTTATATAGGAAAGATGGAGACTATACGTTTATGGAAACCATTTTCTTACACTGTTCCAGCGACTCGGGTACTGACATGAGTGACATTGTCTGGGAAAAGCTTTGCCAACCCGAAATCTCCAATCTTGGGAGAGAAGTTTCGGTCTAGCAAGATGTTACTGGCCTTGATGTCACGGTGAACAACCTGAGGTTCGACTTCCTCGTGAAGGAAAGCTAATCCGGAAGCTGTCCCAACGCAAATGGCAGCTCTTTTGGACCAATCAAGTGGAACATATTTACTCCTCGAACCTGAAGAAATCACTCAAACAACATTAGTAAAAAAACAAGAACATTGGATAACTATCAAAATGGGCGGGCTATCTATAACTGCTCCTATGTTCAATACATTATAGACCGATCTACCCATATTTTAAAGAGCTTATTAAAATGAGATAGATCCAATATTGTCTACAAGACAAAATGGACGGGACACATTTGGACATAGACAACTCAAAACATTTAAAATTTTATGTCAAAATCGAGTCTAGATTTCTTCAAAAAAATGTTATCAAAGTATTGTTCATTAACGACTATGAATAAACCATTTGGACATATTCGTTAATGGACATAAACGTTTAAATGGACACAATCCGTTAATAGACATATTCACTCTTTGTCTGCAATCAAAATAGACAATATTGGACATGTCCATATGAATGTATACAGCCCATTTGATAGCTCTAGTTAGTAGATGAGTATCCGAAGAAAAGTTACCTAGCAAAACACTAGCAAGACTGTTGTTCTCAAGGTACTCATAAACAAGAATCCGGTTGCTCCCTTCGATGCAGCAGCCAATGAGGTTAACAAGGTTGGATGATGAATGTCTGATATCAGGTTAATCTCTGTCAAGAACTCGCGTGCGCCTTGTTTAGATTCTGCTGAAAGTGATTTCACGGCTACTTGTGTTCCATCTCTCAACACTCCCTTTTACATGATTCAACAAGAGACATCAAACATCAACATTTTAAAGTAGACTAAAGATTGTAAGAGTATGAGTCATCCATCATTTCTCACCCTGAAGACAACGCCAAAGCCACCACTTCCGATTCGGTTCGATGGATGGAAATTATCTGTAGCTGATCTTAATGAGTTACATGAAAAGACCCTCACATTGTCGGTGCAAATCTCTGATCATTCAAAGAGCAGATATCATCAAATTCAGTTTCCCATGTTTCTAAGCAAAAACGAGATCAAGAAGTAGCTTAATGGATTTAATCAACCATTGTTGAAATTTCTGCAGATCCTTTTAGCTCCGTTTAACAACTTAATGATCACAGTTAAAACAAACTTGTATAAAGAAACAGAGATTGAAATTTAGAACCCTAAAATGATCATCAGTACGTATACACGGAATACCTTGAGCTTCTTTTTTCCCAAGACGATCATTTCCTTTGCAGATATCAAGAATTCCGAAGCAATTACAGTGCATCACAAACCCAGAGAGAATATATAACTGGAAAAACAGAGGAAGTTCAACAAGAGAAGATCAAAATCCACAAGAAACAGAAACAGGTTTGGTAGAGATAAAGAGCTGAAATTTTCTTCCTATAAGAAAGAAGCTCAGATTTGACCTTTCTCCTCGATACTAAATCTGGAAGAACAAGAAGAAGAAGATTAATGGGTTTGTTTGTCTGAAAAAGTTGCTTAGTGGGTGAAAATCCATTTCGCACACGAAGACGAAAGAGTTTAATCAAAGAGAAATCATGTGTTTGCTTCTTTTTTTTTCTTTCTTTCCAACTTTTTCATGAGGATGTCAATAAATTATTCAGTGAACAAACCAAACCCAGAACCTATGAACAGTGAATACGATAAAATGTGCTTCTGCATTAAATTTCTGTTGTTGTATTTAATTTGTCACCTGCTACTAGGTCTGGCCATATTCGGATATTCGGTTCGGTTTCGGATAGGAACCGTTCGGTTCCGGATATTTCGGTTCTAGAGATTTAGAATCCAAAAGCTCTCCAAAGTAGAATCTACCCTGCATTGCCATTACGATGTGTGAACTTGTGTTACAACACGCATTCTCATTCAAAAAGTGTTTCATGGAGGACACTATCGTACATTAACCATTATGGATAATATATAAGCTATTTTAGGATCAAGCAGATTAGATAGAATTTTGATGTAAGCGACCAACTCTTCTTACCACTTACATATATGATGCGCTCGTTAACTTCGTAGACACAACAACCATGCATTCTACCATGCTTCCATTGACCAGCATAGCGATACCAACCTTTCTCCCTGGTACACAAAATCATATAATATACAGTGTGTGAATAAGTTATAGAGTAGAAATCAACTAAAATTACCTGTTTTTTGCTTGATATTTTGGTTCAAGACATTTGTGTAGTGTTCCCGTGTCAAGTCATCGTTAGCTTTGATGATTTGATGTAGGTCTGATTCCAAGAGCTCAAACACCACAAAAATGTCTTTTTTTTTTTTTTGATCAAACCACAAAAACTCCCTCTTGGAAGGTGTTAGCATGATGCTATTGATATCGACTATATCTGGGTGCCTTAGGAGGCGGAGACTTCCAATGAACCCGATGCACTATACATCTGAAAAGGACATGCTTTCTCGCTAATAGTATTTGAAAGTGAAGGATCGCGTGGACTTACAAAAAATTCAGAAATCTCTTTCGGTATCAAGAGGCTGCTATTTCTTGAAACGGCATACCCCACAATTACTATCAACTTTTACAGTAGGATTCTCAGACAAAGCCTGTTTTCCAGAATTAGCAACCAATCTATCATCATCTTTAGAAAAAAGAGCTGGCCTTAGGTTCCTCTTTTTCTCACTACTCTTCCTAAACCTTCTGCATCAGAGGTCACAAGCACTTCATACATCTGTTCACTACTAATCTTTGGGTGTTGAGCAGCTCCAATCTGTAGCGTAAACATTAAACGAAGGAAACTTTTAACAATTCTTCCAAAAATTCAGTGATAAGATCAATTCTAATAATCTGAATTTGAGCATATTGGCTCTTCTAAGTTAAAATAATCCTAAGAAATTACCAGAATCCAGAACTCGCACTTTTGCACGTTTACACCCTAATTCAGCTTCCTCTTTTAAACCATTTATGTTATGCTTCTTGCCCTAAAGCTGAAAAATTGGGAAACCCCAGAGACAAAGAACAAAACCCATAAACAAATTGCAATTATAACGAAGAAAAATCAAACTTTGAGGGAGGAAAAAGTCATCGAGAAAGCTATAAGAAGCCAAACCAGAATCGATACCGTTTCGGAAGAAACTCCAGAGGAAATTCCTCTCTGTTCATCCATTTCCACGCCAGAAAGAGATCGATTATACAGTAAAGAAATAATATCATACTAATCAAATCCAGTAAAATTGTGCCAAGAAAATTGGGTAAGAGGTAGTTAGGGTTCATAGTTTGGCTGCGAGAGTGTTGGAGAAGATTGTGGGAATATTGGAGATAGTGGGTTTTTGAGAGAGGAAAGAAAGCTGTTTTTAGTTTATTTTCGGAAAACAAAAGTTAAATTGTAGTGATAATTAATTTGAATTAAAAAAAATAATTATTTGAATTAGATTTTTAGAAAATACGTAAAAGCTACAAAAGTTGAGAAAGAAAGGGAGAGTATGACACGTCAGAAAAGTACACTTGTCAGAAGGAGAAGGTTGCAGTTAAGAAGGTTTTTGCTAGTGAATTATAGGTAAAAGGATTCTTGCCCTAAAGCTGAAAAATTGGGAAACCCCAGAGACAAAGAACAAAACCCATAAACAAATTGCAATTATAACGAAGAAAAATCAAACTTTGAGGGAGGAAAAAGTCATCGAGAAAGCTATAAGAAGCCAAACCAGAATCGATACCGTTTCGGAAGAAACTCCAGAGGAAATTCCTCTCTGTTCATCCATTTCCACGCCAGAAAGAGATCGATTATACAGTAAAGAAATAATATCATACTAATCAAATCCAGTAAAATTGTGCCAAGAAAATTGGGTAAGAGGTAGTTAGGGTTCATAGTTTGGCTGCGAGAGTGTTGGAGAAGATTGTGGGAATATTGGAGATAGTGGGTTTTTGAGAGAGGAAAGAAAGCTGTTTTTAGTTTATTTTCGGAAAACAAAAGTTAAATTGTAGTGATAATTAATTTGAATTAAAAAAAATAATTATTTGAATTAGATTTTTAGAAAATACGTAAAAGCTACAAAAGTTGAGAAAGAAAGGGAGAGTATGACACGTCAGAAAAGTACACTTGTCAGAAGGAGAAGGTTGCAGTTAAGAAGGTTTTTGCTAGTGAATTATAGGTAAAAGGATGTATGACTGTTAAAAATATTCTAATTGATAAACATTATCCAAATATTTTAATGGGTAAACATCATCTAAATATTATAACGGATAAACATGTTTGATATTATCCAAATATCATAATGGATAAACATCATCCAAATATCATAATGGATAAACATGTTTGATATTATTAAAATATTCTAATGAATAAACATTAACAATATTATCTAATAATTTTAATATCAGTCGTCCATCAAATAAAGATCTCAATCATTGATTTTTACTTCTTAATTAAGTAAATTTAATGATGGAAATAGTTTCACGAGTTTAAAGAATAGCAATAAAAAAAACACGTAACTATAAAATCATATAATAAGTTCAGAATATATCTTGTACCACCTCATCATTTCCTAGCTTCATTTGTAAGGAATAGCCGTCCATCATGAAAAGAGAGAAAAAATAAATATTAAATTTAAGCGATTTAAATGTAGATGATTAAGTGGCACAAAGAAAAAAGAAAAAAAATCTTCTTTATATATTTTTCTATTTATTTATTCACCAAAAACTATAAATTACTTAGATTCACAAAAAGAATAAAACATATTATTCCTAAGAAAATGAATAACCATAGAGTGATTTTGTTAATTGTTCTTTTGTACTTGGGGTCAAATGAAGCTTGCGTACCAAACATCATAATATTCCGAAACCGCGTTCCTAATCGTACTGTGGAAATTAGTTGTGATTCTATCAATAAGGATCCATCCATCGGCAACCCAATAATCAAACGTCGTATCGGTTCCTACAGTCCTCCAATTCGTCGTAACATGAACGAGTCTTGGGGGCTTGCACTGCTTATACCACCAAGTTGGTTATTCAGCATCTTTTAACCCATTCACAAGACCTGGGATTCCTCCATGTGGGCTTGTACATTTTTATACTGCCAGTGCCGATGGAATTTACGTATGGGTAGAGGGTGGTCCTAGAAAACTCATCCAGAGTTGGACCAAAAACTAATGTTTCATCTTTAAATTGGGTTCGATCAGGGGCGGATCCAAACTAAAAATTGTATGTGGCACAAATAAAAAATATAATAAAATAAAGTAATCATAATAAAATTTCGGTTATGTAACTTTATTCAAAAAAAATTATTATAATACTTTGAATTTTGAATCTTGAAAAATACTAATAAAAATTATGTTATTACATTCGGTCAGTTTCTATATAAAAATACATAAAATGATATTTTTAAAAATGATATATAATAATAAAGTAGTTTTTTACAAGTTAGATTCAAAAATATTTAATAGATTAGATCCAAATCATATAACTAACTTGATTTATAATTTTGTATTAATTTATTAGACTTTTTTGTCACAAAATCATTAGATTTTAAAATAATATATTGACATTAAAAAGGTGAGAGAGAAAGAAATAATATATGTAATGAAGATATAAAATGCAACCAATATATTAAAAAAATGGAGAAAAATGCAAAAAAAAACGAAACAAATATAAAATATGACTACACAAAAATGATAACAATATAGAACATGTGTAACATAAAAGTGGTGGTATTGACCTAAAAACATGGTGGTAGGGAGGATAATCGTACCAACAGTAACCAATTAACCTAATGAATCAACAATTGGGCTATCTCTTTTATAAATCACTAAAATCGTGTGTGGCACGTGCCATAACTTTTACAACATACATCCGTCTCTGGGTTCGATTCGGGTTGGCTATCGAAGCTTTTACATGGGCTCTCTGGCTCAAAAATATATTTGCTAAACCGACTAATTTTATAAAAAAAAAAGAAACCAAAAATATAATTGTGTCTAAGTATGTAAACTGGTATGTTCTATAAACCAGTGAATAGTTTTTCTTTTAGTTTAAGACTTGGCTTATGTCTTGGTCTGGCCTACATATAAAACTCCCAATTGTACATCGTTTTACAGTTAACAAAAATGTATTTATTCATTTATTTGTATGATATCAAAGCTATTGAAATTTTATCTCTTACTCTTGCTAATATGATATGAGAGCTGTTGAAAATATCTCGTTTTTTCTCTATCAGAAGTTTTTCTTCATCGTGTTCTTTGTATTTTTCGCCGGATAAATAGCTCTTAGATTTTATGTACAGACTCTATACATCTATATCAATGTTTGGTGTTACAGAAATATTAGGTCAATAGATATATACCATGTACTGCTTGATTGTGTGTTTGTGCAACAAGTCTGGGCGTTAATGCCCTTCAAGGCTGAGATGAGCACACCAGGGGGAGGAAATCTGGAGAAAGAGCTACGGACGGCACGGAACAGAACAGTACTACCGCCTATTGGACTGAATGAAGGCACTTTGTTCACATGGTCCTGCTGGAGCTTATGGATGTGCAGGAACAAATCAATCTTTGAAGCGAAGCAGGAGGAGGCGACAATGGTCTGTTTAAAGGCTATCTCTGAAGCAGGAGAATGGATGAAAGAACAGGAAGAGGTCATACATGAAGAGAAGGACCATGAGAAGACAAGGCTGGAGCAGACGACCAAACTGAAATAGATACAGAATGGCATCTTTGGTGACTCATCGTATTCTTTGTTGAGCTTTCATCTCAATCAGTTGGCTTCGGTTCAATGTTCAAACCATGATTTATGATTGCTGGTTAGGCCGGTTATTGTAAACCATTAACTTAGAAAGAGCAAACCGAGTTTGTTAAGTCTTTTTATATTAGATTGTTTCTGTTTGTTGCTAATTGCTATACTAAGATATGTTGCGGTAAGACCATATTTTCAGGTTGTGAGTTTGATTCATCGATCATTGTTACTCTCTCTCTGAAACTCTAGATTTGTCAATGCGTGTCTGTTCTTGCTCTCGATCATAGATCAATTCATGGCTCGAAGGGAAACATTTAAAGTTAGGACCTAATGCTTATCATTAGGGATGTTAAAGTGGGTATTTACCCAATTGGGTACCCAAAACCCAAGAAAAAATTCAAACCCAAAACCCTACTATTCTAACAGAAAAAGAAAAGGGTTTAAAATGGGCAGGTACCCATTGTTTATGGGTTCACAATGGGTTCATTTAATTGGGTTTTGGGTATCCATGGGTTTTTAAATTACATCAATGATCATAATTTTTTATAAGTAACCATTTATTAAATTACATCAATGATCTTATTTTTCTTTAAAAAAACCTTAAAATTCTATTTTCCCGCCAAAATATAAACTTTTATTTTCACGCAAAAACGTAAAACTCTCATTTTCCTGCCAAAAACGTAAAATCCGGTTTTTCCGTCAAAAACGTAAAATTATGTTTTCCACTAAAAACGTAAAATTCTATTTTCCCGCAAAAAACGTAAAATCCCGTTTTCCCGCCAAAAACGTAAAATCCCGTTTTTCTGCCAAAAACGTAAAATCACGTTTTCCCGCCAAAAACGTAAAATCATGTTTTCCCGCCAAAAACGTAAAATCATGTTTTCCCGCCAAAAACGTAAAATCATGTTTTCCCGCCAAAAACGTAAAATCCCATTTTCCCGCCAAAAACTTAAAATCCCGTTTTTCTGCCAAAAACTTAAAATCACGTTTTCCCGCCAAAAACGTAAAATCACGTTTTCCCGCCAAAAACGTAAAATCCCGTTTTCCCGCAAAAAACTTAAAATCCCGTTTTTCCGCCAAAAACGTAAAATCACGTTTTCCCGCCAAAAACGTAAAATCACGTTTTCCCGCCAAAAACGTAAAATCCCGTTTTCCCGCCAAAAACGTAAAATCACGTTTTCCCGCCAAAAACGTAAAATCTCGTTTTCCCGCCAAAAACGTAAAATTCTGTTTTCCCGCCAAAAACGTAAAATCACGTTTATATTTAGACTCGTTTAGGCATGTCTGGTTAGGCCCGTCTTGTTAGGCCCATTTAGGCCTGTTTAGGCCCGTTTAGGTCCGGTTATATTTAAGCCAATTTAGGCCCGTTTAGGCCGTCCGGTTAAACCCGTTTATATTTAGACCCGTTTAGGCTCGTCTGGTTAGGCCCGTCTGGTTAGGCCCATCTGGTTAGGCCCATCTAGGCCCGTTTAGGCCCAATTATATTTAGACCCGTTTAGGCCCGTCCGATTAAACCCGTTTATATTTAGACCCGTTTAGGCCCGTCTGGTTAGGCCCATTTAGGCCCGTTTATATTTAGACCCGTTTAGACCCGTTTAGGCCCGTCCGTTAAACCGTTTATATTTAGGTCGTTTAGGCCCATTTATATTTAGACCCGTTTAGGCCCGCCCGTTTAGTCCCGTTTAAAAATAAGAAACCCCGTTTAAAATTTTTTGAAAAAAAATAACGGACTAAGGAAATGTCAAAATATTAACATTTAGTACAAAACAATATTAGTATCAAAGTATGGATGGGTACCCATGGGTATACCCAAAACTTAATAAGCTATACATGGGTATTACCCATTGACAAAAAAATAATTGGGTTCATTGTAGATTGGGTTTTTATTAGTTGGGTTTTTGTGGGTTGGGTTTGGGTTGGGTTATTTTACCCATATTAACATCCCTACTTATCATCATCTAGGAGCCATCTCTGTAATACTCTGAAACGAAACAACAGAGGTTGACGACGACCCTTGAGGGACAGCCGAACTTTTCCCTTTGTAATGTTGTGTTGATGTGCTCTCCTGTAAGCTACCGCCTCTAAGACCAAGGCCACGGTGGTTACGTCCCCTGTTGACACCTCTGTAGACACCAGGCTCCGTTAAGGCATCCTCATTGAGGTTAATCTCTTTCCTGCAAAGCATCTCCACCACTTGCTTCATGTTTGGTCTCTTCTGCGCCGCGGCTTGAGTGCAGAATAGAGCTACCTTAATGAATCGTATCACTTCGTCTTCCGGAAACTTGGTTAGATCCCGATCCACACACTCTAGTAGTCTCCCTTCTTCTCTCAGCTTCCATACCTGTCAAACCATAAACCATACTCTACCATAAAAAACATAGACCTATATATTCAGAGCCGGATCTTAGATATTTGGGATCCTATTCGGATTTTTTTTTTACCATTTTATTTTTATACTAACAAAATTTATATATACAAAACAAAGAAAAAAATATAAACAAAATATAAAGAAAGATATAAAACCAAAGAAATTTTTTAAAATATGAATTTATACACTAACAATTCATATAATTTTTTAAATATTTCACAGAATTTTTTATAATAAACATATGAAATATATATAATAAGTTTTATATAAATTTTGGAACCCTATATAAAAGGGATCTCCATTCAAAAGTTTCATAAAAATATGTTTAGATCCGGTTATGACTATATATATTATGTGTTAAGGAGTGAGTTTTTAGGTTTACCCATTCGACCAGAACCAAGAACTCGTCTCCAAAGGCGGCTCTACTGCTACTACCACCACTTATGACTTCAAGCACAAGTATCCCAAAGCTGTAAACGTCTGCTTTTTTCGTCAGTTGACCAAGAAGTGCGTATTCTGGGGCCAAGTATCCCCTGTTGTATCCGTTTCATCAGCTGAAATTTTATCTTATAGATCGGAAAGATGGGAACTAGACGTTTACGGAAACCATTTTCTTACACTGTACCAGCGACTCGGGTACTGACATGAGTGACATTGTCTGGGAAAAGCTTTGCCAACCCGAAATCTCCAATCTTGGGAGAAAAGTTTCGGTCTAGCAAGATGTTACTCGCCTTGATGTCACGGTGAACAACCTGAGGTTCCACTTCCTCGTGAAGGAAAGCTAGACCGGAAGCTGTCCCAAGGCAAATGGCAGCTCTTTTGGACCAGTCAAGTGGGACATATTTACTCCTAGAACCTGAAGAAATCACTCAAACAACATTAGTAGAAAAAAACAAGAGACATCGTCTAATACATTATAAACCTATAAGGGATAGACCCATATGTTAAATGGATTAAAATGAGTTAAGACCAATATTGTCTACAGACAAAATGGACCGGACACATTTAGACATGGTGTTTTGAAAATTCTAGGTCAAAATCAAGTCTGACTTTTCCGCAATAATGTTATCAAAATATTGTCCATTAACGACCATGAACAGCCCATTTCGATTTGATCGTTAATAGACATGAACGTTTAATAGACAGAGTCGTTAATGGACACATACTCTTTCTCTACAATCAAAATGGACAATATTGAACATGTTCATATGGATATGGACTTTGCATTTAACAGATCTAGTTGATAGATGAGTATCTGAAGAAATGTACCAAGCAAAACACTAGCAAGACTGTTGTTCTCAAGGTACTCATAGACGAGAATCCGATTGTTGCCTTCAATGCAGCAGCCAATGAGGTTAACAAGGTTAGGATGATGAATGTTTGATATCAAGTTAATCTCAGACAAGAACTCGCGTGTGCCTTGTTTAGATTCTGCTGAAAGTGATTTCACAGCTACTTGTGTTCCATCTCTCAACACTCCCTTTTACATGATTCAACAAGAGACATCAAACATCAACATTTTAAAGTAGACTAAAGATTGTAAGAGTATGAGTCATCCATCATTTCTCACCCTGAAGACAACGCCAAAGCCACCACTTCCGATTCTGTTGGATGGATGGAAATTATCAGTGGCTGATCTTAATGAGTTATATGAAAAGACCCTCACATTGTCGGTGCAAATCTCTGATCATTCAAAGAAGATAGATCATCAAATATACTTTCCATGTTTCTAAGCAAAAACGAGATCAAGAAGAAGTGTGCTAAATCGATTTAGTCAACCATTGTTGAAATTTCTGCAGATCCTTTCAGCTCCGTTTAACAACTTAATGATCACATATGATGTACAAAGAATCCAACAAAACAGAGAAATGAAACTGAGATTGAATGTTTAAAACCCTAAAATGATCATCAGTACGTATCCTTGGAATACCTTGAGCTTCTTTTTGTCCAAGGCGATCATTTCCTTTGCACATATCAAGAATTCCGAAGCAATTATAGCGCATCACAAACCCAGATAGAATAAATCACTGGAAGAACAGAGGAGTTCCCCAACAGAAGATCAAATCCACAAGAAACAGAAACGGGTTTGGTAGAGATAAAGAGCTGAAATTTCCTTCCTACAAGAACCTCAAATTTGACCTGTCTCCTCGATACCAAATCTGGAAGAAGAAGAAGATTAATGGGTTGGTTTGTTGGAAAAAAAAAAGTTGCTTAGTGGGGAAAATCCATATCGCACACGAAGACCAAAAAGTTTACTAATCAAAGAGAAATCATGAGTTTTCTTTTTTTCTTTCCAGCTTTTTCGTGAGGATATGTCAATAAATTGTTCAGTGAACAAAAACCAAACCAAATCCAAATCCAGAACCTATGAACAGTGAATACGCTTAAAGGTATTTCTGTTCTTGTATTTAATTTGTCAACTGCTGATTGCTGGAAAATGACCAAAAAGTAAAAAGACAAAACTCGAAAGCGACAGCTACACGACGCCACGAGACTATTAAACTCTCACTGAATTCAGGTAACCAAGCCACGCTCTTTAACTCTCTAACGTAAATGTTTGTTTTCTTCTTATTAATTCTTTTTATATTCCTATTGTTGATCCGATTAGTCCCGACATAAACAAACATAAGTGCTACGCTACAAAGTGGACTTCTCTCCGAAAAACCACCACACAGTCTATTCCGAATTTGGAATGCTTTCCGACTATTATTAGGATAGCCGGATCACATGTTACCAAACTACCAAGTAAACTGCATGGGTCAAATTGCATCAAACCTATATTTTTCACATGCCTATAATTTTTTGTTTCTAATGGGATTTGAGTTAATTTTCAAACCAAATAATCACTACACCATGGATGTGTTATTTTTTCTTATTAAGCGGAATTGATTTCTTTTTATCAAATAAACTTTCATTTTCACCATATAAATGTGTGATCTGTTATTTTGGAACTCTAAATTAATATTTAACATGTTAGGTATTGATATACATATTTACAAAAACAATAAATTATATTAATGTCATTACACTTTTGCATTTTTCTCATTTGCAATTCTTTTAGTAAATGATCATTTACCATTGACATCCTATTTACATACTCCCTCCGCTTCATAATGTAAGGGGTTTTGGCTAAAAGCCCGGAGATTAAGAAATCTACTTTTCTACAAAATATATCTATTAAATAAATAAATTAAAAACAATTCATCCAATAACAAAAAAAATTGTAAAATATAATTGGTCACACAGTTTTCAATAAAGTTAAAGTTGTCTAAAAATATGTAAACCCCTTATATTTTGGAACAAAAAAAACCTCTAAAACCTCTTATCATTTGAAACGGAGGGAGTAATAAATTAGCAATTATTAACATAAGAATTAATAGCTTTAGTTTAAGTTAGAGTACCAAACTACACGGCACATCAAGTGTGAACGTTGTTAGAGCATGAATATCAATGGATCTTAGGTGAGTATCTTACCAAAAATATATTAAAATATTGTGGGTTCCACGTGGGACCCACATAAATAGTTAACATACTACCCACATAAGTTTCTTAGCTAAGATACGTATCTTGCCTGTAGCGCCTACGTGACGCTACAGGATTGGTCCAATTTTTTTTTTTTTTTGATTTTTTTTTCGCCTTAAAAAAAAATAATATTAAAAAAAAAAGTTAAGATACCCGGCTGAGTATCAGGGATATTCTTGCTCTTATTGTCGCCGTTCAGACTACCTCGTGCATTTCTTCATTAAAAAAAAAAATCTCAAATAGTTTGTCAACATTTTATGTTTTGGAAAAAACAAAAAATAGAACGTCATCAAACTACCTTTACTCGACGTCATCGTTGCGCTAAAATGAAATCACCCAAAAAAATCAGCTTAAATATCCATAAACCAAGTGTCATGTAGTGGTAAAGACACGGGACATGCATGCACCACAATCAAGTTTCGATCCACCTGAACTATATGTTCTATTTGGCCGCTCTAAACACGTACGTGGATTATAATCTTAAAGCCTAGAAAATTGATGGGATAGCACATGTCTAAACCAAAAAAAAAATCCATAAAACGATTTTAATGCCTCTGTTTAAGATTGCACTTGCACATGATATCATCCTTCCAACTTCCAAGAAACGCGCCATCATTTCTTATGTGAACCACAAAAACAAAATTGCGAAAGTCCACCATGTTGATGATAGAGACAAAAGTTTAAAACAGATTGACCAATCTTCATCCATTTCACTATATAATAAAACTAAGGGTAAATAAATTATAATATTCACACGATTTTGGTGGGGGTTATGGCAGGTATAACTACTTGCTGGTCAAGTAAGGTCTGATTTTCTTGTCTCTATGAATATGTTCTTCTGGTTAGTTGACTTCTCATAGAAACAAACGAGACAAGTTATGAATATGTTCCCTTATTTACCACTAGCAAACCATTTACATGTCTCGGCTTCATCCAACATTACGCTTAGAAGATGACTTATATAACTTTTGACTTAGTGGGTGATATATTCTACATTGATATGAACTTTGTTAGATTTTTCTTAATTAATAAAACAATTACAGTAACATTAAACAACTTTTGAACTTTGGTCTGTTTCGTTGTTTGGTGTTATGTTGAACTCATGGACTGCCTCTGAAGTGCAAAGTAATCTGCATGAAGCTGGTCTTTACAGAATCCTCTGGTGCAGTTTAAAAGACAGCCTTCTTCATGAGTGGGTGTTAATATTGATGTAAAGGCCTTTTGTCAAAAGCCATATAAACTAGAAATCTATCAATGTTTGAGAAAATAGATCCAAGCTTCTATGCAAGACTACAGCTTAGTACGTTCATTATCTCTTTGTAGAGGTTAGGTGTACAATTGAATTCATATAGTTTTAATACACTTTATGAAGGAAAAAGACATTTGATACCTGAGTTTCATAGACTTTATGGATGATCCATTAGAAACACGCTGTTTAAGCATGGTAACAGAAACAAGAACGTAGGATATATTATAATTATAGGTCAAGATGTGAACTTAGGGAACTGGTTTCGCGGAGAAGAATAGCTTCTCTCGCTCAGAAGATCATCGTTCTCAGCTTCGTTCCCATCTAAACACAAAATATTGATGTTGTCCACATTCCGTTCAGATGAGCTGACAGTGCTGCTCGTAGCCACCGGAGAGTTGGTGACACTATTCGGCCGGCTTCTCACGCTGTACATTGATGATGCCGGAACTTTCGTCACAAGTGGCCGGAGATTCCCTGTCATACCTCGTCTTATATCCTACACACATAGAAACCGACAGTCAATGCTGTTATTGTCAGAAATAGCAGTGGGACTTTTAACCGAACCGAATTTGCCGGTTAGTTCGGTGGTTTTCAAAACTATGTTCGGTTTTCGGTTCGGTTCGGTTTGACAAACCGTTTGGTTAACCGAAGTTTTTTTTTTAAAAAAACCAAAACAAATCATTTTTAACCAAATATATTAAAATTTTCGAACAAAACCGAACCGAAATAACCGAATATATCCAAAATTAACTGAAATTATTCAAACCGAACCGTACCAAATAACCGAATAAACCGAAGTAACCGAAATTAACCGATTTTTCCGAAAACTTCGGTTATTTCTGGCAAAAAATCAATAACAAAAAAATGAAAACCAAACCGAACCAAAATTTATTTCGATTAGTTTCGGTGAAAAAATAAAAACCCCAAAAAACTGAAAAATCGAACCGAAGAACCGAAGGCTCATGCTAGTCAAAAAAGTGAACTCGTTCATGTAAAGCATGATCGTACCATATGTCGTAGGGCCATATCGATGGAGCTCTTGGAGAGGTTTCTCCCATATCCAAGGCTGTTAAAAGCAGAGTTAGATTTCCCTGTTCCTCGACCGCCGCTCTCTGTTACCCGTGGTGGACCTAGTTTCCTCATGTTCACCACTCTCTCGACCATTTTATTTCCCATAGCCACTGGACTCAAACTATCGCAGCTACTCCCTCCGTTGTTCGCCTTTCCTCGCCCACGCGCACCCGGGAGGCTCCCGTTGGTGTTCCCGATAGGCGCCCGACCTCTGGACGGGGAGCAGGATTGCCTTCTTGCATGTCCAACGCCACCACTGGTGGGGCCGTTACCGCGTTCTATGGAAGCTGATCTTGAGCCTGGTGCCGAGGCTACTCCAGGTCTGCCTCTTGAAGCTGAGACTGGCCTGTCAGGTAAAGTGGTCCTCAGATTAGGTGGAGCTTCTAAAGAGAAACCAGGCATCTCCGGTGGTTTCCACGGCCTCGACGACTTCAGAGCTGGAGATGGAGAAGTCCCTCGAGACAGAGCTTTACTCGAAACTGATGGACCAGTCGGGGTTGAAGGCCTGCGGGTTGGTGTGGCCGGCCTTGATACAGGTTTTTTAGAAGGTGCAGACGACGGCCGAGTCATAGTCCGAGTTGGAGTAGCTGATCTAGCTGAACCGGTTGATGCTGTAGATGTAGTAGCACGTGCGGCAGTTAAGGTGGCACGTGAGGTAGGTGTTGAGGATCTAGAGTTTGAAGCTCTGGTGGTCACAGGCTTTGTTATGGAGGTGGTTTGGGGTGTTGTAGACCTTCTGGTTGGTGTGGAAGGTCTGCTCGTTGACCTTGAACTACCTGATGAAGATGGTCTTCTGAGTCCAGCTACAGAGGAAGAGCTCGGTCCAGAGGACGACGACATTTGGGGCTTATTATTTTTCCCTGAGACGATCTCTTCACGGCAGTTCCCTAGCTGCAGAACCCAAACACGAGTTTAGTTTAATCAATGCTTATAATTTACATAGCCAAAGACCAGAGACGTTTTGAAGAGATATGAATCACTTGTGTCCTAACAAGTTTCATACCCGAGATTTAAGAACCGTGGGGCGAGGATTGGAATCATCACTCTGATTCCTATGCGATTCTTTCTCAAACTGCGGCGTGCCAGGCGGCGTAAGCAGCCTGAACACGAGACAAGAACAACAACAACAAAGATGATAGATTATCAAGACCAGTGATCCATCGATGACCAAACATTCCGATTGCACTCTAGCATTAAGCTCAAATGATGTAGAACAAGTTTAGTTTTGTGTTAATTTCAATCAAATCATTGAATGCACAAACTGCAAATTGCAAAAAAGTTTTGAACTTTGCTACCAAATTTCTGATATTAAAATCGATATATTTGTATAAAAATGGAAACATTACCAATCGTAATCGGATTTCTCATTCTCCGAGTACAAGAAGTTCTCGGCGGCGGTTCTCCGGAGAGGATAACGTTGAGACGACGCCGTTTCGGAGATACCAGAGAGCGCTGCCGCCGCAGCAGTCGTCAACGATCCGTTGATACCAATATTATCAGATCCTAATAGAGACAACAAAACTTAAACACCATTGCCGAAACACATATATATACAAATGGTGATATAAGTGTACATATATAGAAAGTGAGAGAGAGAGATACACGAACCTGTTAACAGAGATTCTCCTCTGTGTTCTTTCTCGCGACGACGCATCTCAAGGAACATAGAGAGTTCTTCATCTCTGTCGTGTGTCAACATTTTTAAAACCTGAGATTGCAGGTTTCTGGGTCTCGTGTCCAAACTAGCACACCAGCGAAAAAATCTCCAAAAAAAGAAAAATAGAATCGGACCAATCAGATCTGAGGAGATCACACTAAGGGGGCCCTCGAGAAAGCTAGAAGCCTAGAAAAGCCATCAATGAGAATCGTAGCAACCATTAAAGAACAGAGGACAAGAACCTACAACGTTTTTTTTTAATTGATTTTGCAAGAAAGAGAGAAGAGATATAAGTTTATGAGTTGAAGAAGAAGAAGGTAGAGAGAGTGGGGAAGACGTTCTTCTCGACGAGTTTTTTTATTTATTTATTTTATTATTTGGTTTTATTTTTAAAATTCCGATTTCAAACCAGACAAGCCTTGGTCGTACCATCTCTCTTGTTGTTTTCTCCTATTTTTATTTTATTTAATTGAGTGTGGTTTTGAAAGTTTGAACAGAACACGAAGCATCGGGTTCAAAACGCAGAGGATCTAAGAGCTGACGGGACACGTTGTGCAGTCTTTGTCCATGAACATGATATTTAATTACGAAAAGGCCATTTGTTTTATAAAAGGTGAAATTTTGGGTGGTTAATATCGCACGGTTAGATTTGTAAAAAAAAGTTGGTTAAAATTGTTTGCCAACACTCGAATACATTTTGCATACCACACTAGATAAGATCAAGTCAATAGCCAAGTGTGGAGGCCTGGCAGTAATCTTTAGGACAAACTAGAAAACATGGTTAAAAATACTCTTTGGATCCGTATGATGATGACATCATTTGATGTTCTGAAAAATCAATTTTAGAATGTGGTATAATTTAAATGTGATACATGCAAAAGAATATATTTGCGAAATAAATACAAATTTTCATTTGTTTTTAAAAATATTTACTTTTTAAAAAAAAAACATCAGTTACAAAAAGATATTTGATTAGTAACTTTAACCAATTTTCAAAAAACACATTTGAATAAAACCTTTTGAATTACACCATTCATGACCAGGGGCGGATCCAGAAAATAAATCAGTATGGGGTACTTATATTTAAATATTTAATATAATTTGTTAGAAAATATAAATATAATTGTTAGCTAAAATATATTACAGAAAATAGTAAAGAAACTATTAAAATTTTAGTCTTATTTTTGAATTTTTTTTAAACAAATTTGAACTAAAATAAAGAAGATACAATTTTTTCCAAATGCATATTCATTTTTCAATGGTATTATATTGTACACAATAATCCTATATGCCTAAAAGTATATTTGTTACCATTGTTATTTGTGTATAATTTTTTTGTCAACAATATAAAGAAAAACTTCTAATCTGTCATTCAAATCGGTGTTTTCGGACCAATATGGTAACAATGTGATGGTCTAATGCGAGTATTTCATGCCAACTTGTCCACCATTGAATTTCTCATATGTGGTATATGTGTGTTGATGTCAAAAGTTTTGAAAAACTCATTTCGGTTTTCCAACTCTTCTAGATAAACTATCTTAACTAATTCCAAACAGTTCGTTAAAAAAGTGATGTGAGTTGTTGGAAAATTTTGATGTATTTCATATTGTTTCAAATTTGGCACGAAGAAAGAATATATTATGCTTTATATTCATTGATTCCACCATAATATTTGTGTATAAATATTAAAATCAATTATAAAAAAGC
The DNA here is from genome assembly GCA_030180135.1 of Orychophragmus violaceus. Classification (NCBI taxonomy): domain Eukaryota; kingdom Viridiplantae; phylum Streptophyta; class Magnoliopsida; order Brassicales; family Brassicaceae; genus Orychophragmus; species Orychophragmus violaceus. The sequence continues at coordinate 97,548,654 of CM058234.1, forward strand.
GGAAGAAAAATATTAACGGTAGAAGATATAACTAAAAGAAATACTATAAACAAATTACAAGATTTTGTAATATACTAAAAACAAGGATTTATAGAAACGTTCATAAAAGAATACAATAATCTTTTGGAAAGAAAATGAAAAAACAAAATAAAAACAATGAACTTCTAACTGGGGAATGGAGATAATAATAGCAAATGAGGAACTTAGAACCAGTTGGACTGAATCTTATATACTTATCTACCTTACAAATGCTAATTATAATTTTAGTGTGGGGCACGTGCCACAAGATTCACAACATGCATCCGCCCCTGTTCATGACATTTATCTTCTGATTAGTCTTCCATTTTCATTCTTCTAGCATCATATGTTTCACATACACGAGGCCTGAAAGTAAGCATGCATATACTAAAGTTGGTGTCCGATTTGGAGATTGGTTCGTTCAAAACAAATTTCCAAAAATGATTTTGACAGGCTTTATAATTAAAATTTATATAACAAAGCTATATTATTAATTTTATAAATACTTGCTTGCTTTCTTACGTTACCCCAAAAAATTGTGGATTTTTATAGACCACTTGCCAATTGTATCTCCAATAATTGGTTCGCAAAAAGAAAAAGAGAATCCAATATCATTCCTCGTCGCTTCCAATCATCGGCTCGTCCTCGTTCATGTCGTATCCCCCTCCATCGGGTCCAAGCACTTTAAACCTGCTCACATAGGTTACAACCTCTTCCACATTAGGTTTGACAAGTTGTGATGGCCTTTTTTTTGTTGGAGAGGTTCAGTTTTGGCTACTGAAAGAAACTAAAGTCAAATGTTGAAAGATCGGAAACCTTTCAATGATGAATTTTCCTTCCTTGTACTTCTGAGTCTTCTCATATGCAGTTTCCTATGATAGAAAAAATGAGAATCAGTATCAAAGAATCATATAGAGTTGTTAACAAGAGTTGAGTTTCGAGAGTCTTGTACATATTTCCAGCCAACAAGTGAGCCACAGGTGACACAGAAGATGTCAGCTACAGTGTGCCAACCAGTCATCATGATCCGATGCTCCTTCTCTCCAGCAGTCACATTGACACTATGAAATCCAAAAGAAAAGAGTTGCTAATAAATTAAGGGAACCCTGTTGGGATTCCATCAAATTCTTCGAAGTAGTAGTACTTACACATTTTCGAAAAGATAAGCCCTTCCATGCTTGCAGTGAAATGACTGGAAAACAACACAATCATCACTAATCAAGTAGCTGTTTGATCAATTCAAGAACATTAATTGAGTGTAAAGTGTAAACAGACACAACAAGAATTAACGAGTCAGTTCCTTCACTAGTCTGAAATGCGTGTTGTGTGTTTCAATCATTCCGGTCTCAGTGGTCAGTTCGAGAGAATGAATGGATCAACAAGACCTGAAGGGTCAAATTTCCATTTCCCATGTTGATTCTGGTCAGTCTATAAAATGCAAGTTGTGTGTGTGTTCAAATCAAATTTTAGTGAACAAGTTGCATAGTGTTGCTACAACAAACACAAGTGTAAAAAAGGCCAACAATGGAACAGAACCAAAACTATTATTAACAAGCAAGTTGTAATCTGATTCAAGTAGTAAACTGATATGGAAATCAAAGGAATGAAGGCATTGAAGGAATGTTTGGAAGAAATGAATTAACCTTTGAGATTAGATCATCGATAACTGCGAAATGTGTCTGGCAATGTTTACAGCTATAAATTTCTCCTTCGAGTTCAATCACGAATAGTCTTCCCATTTCAAACAAATCCACCTATCTGAAACACACAAAAAAACACACCAACAGATCTCAATTTTCCGTAACAGACGTTGACGATGCTCGTGAGGTGAATATGCAGCAAAAGCAACTCAATATTCTGATGATCACACTGAAACGAAACGGCAAAAAACAAACGAGAAATTTTCACAATTAAAGATGGTTGAAAAACCTAAATTAACAAGAGAAATTACCCGGAAAATAGTTCGCATTTAACGAAAATAAACATTAAAATTTGGTAGAAAACGGAAAGAGTAAGAGAATGGAAATCGACCCGAAGCTTCGATCAAATGTCCCAAAAAAAAAACTAGAAACTTGCGTACTTGGCAAGACGCAGAGTGAAATTAAAGGAAAAAAAAAAGTAGGAGAGAGAAACGGAAAAGAAAATCTCTCCCACGGAAATTTTCTTTGCGAAGAAAAAAATTCTAAGACGGACGAGAAAAATTCTTACGCGAGAGGAAAATCGAGGACCAGAAAAAGAAGAAGAGAACAACCAAAATTGATCTTACCTCGAAGGAGAAACGCCTGAGCAAGAAGAGAGGTTTTTTAATTAGAAGAAGTATTTCAAAAAAAAAAGAAGAGAGGTTTCGAATTTTTTTTCCCATGCATTTATAATAATTATGTTTGATTAAATAGCAGCAAGGGCCACGGCCCATGGCCTTTTAAGGCAATGAAATTAATGTATCACACTTATTACTTAACACGCGTAGAGCAATAGTCTATAGTCTATACATAACAGCGTTTATCTATCCCCACGGTTTACTGCTTACAACTAAGTGGATTAGGTTCAATCAATGGTGTGTGAACCAGCAAGAGAACCGGATCTATAAAGGTAACACGTTTTGTTAGATAATCGCAGCGAACCAGAACCAAACCAGGCCAAAGTATGTTAAGGGTGAGCTAAAAGTAAAACCTTTCTTTCACACACTCAAGAGTTTCTCGTCCAATACAAAAGAATGTGTTATTAGCTTTCTGATAAAACCATTCTTTGGTGTAAAGCAGATTCCTCAATAAAGAATCTTGAGGAAGGGAATATTCGTATGGAAGTTTCTTCCTCTTTTTCCATTAGCTTTATCAACCAATCTTGCTTACTCTTTGAGGAGGCCAGACTACACGAGTGACCCGTCCTCGAATTAAACCCAATGGGATCTGCCAAACAAGTTTATACGCATCAGTCATAAGCGACGAAAAAATCATATGAATAACCTACGTTCAAAATCTATGAAGATACGTCCAGAAGCAGAGGACTTTACAGGGCCAAAGGTTCTTGAGTCTAAGCTGCAAGCTTTGTTATCTCCTTCTACCCAACAATGTCCTTTTGGGACTCTAATCACATCCCGAGAACTACTTATCCATTCTCCAGGCATCCCCACTATCCTCTTTATGTATTTATCCCTGATATCAGTCGGAGAGCTGCCAAAGATACGCAATTCCCACTGTCAGGGACTGATTGATGTATTTCACAATAATGTAAATTTGAACACATACAACACAATGTCAGAGAAATATTATGAAACATATTTGAGACCTGAAAGTGCTAGAAAGAAACTGAGCTTTGGAAGCAAAAGAAAAGAACCGAATCCAGAGGGTTTGATTTCAAGGCCAAAATATTTAGACTACATATTTTTGTAAGGTTCTAGTGAACTAGTTTTTAACAACATTGCCAATGCTGTAAGCACCTAAGAAAAGACATAACAAAAGACCAACATGTAATCAAGTTTTACTCATTCTCTTCTCAAAGGATAACTCAAAGTGGCATGGCATTAGAGGGAACATACCTGAACACTACAACATCACCACGCGCAAACTTGTAATCCTTAAGGCAAAATTTTTCTACCAAAACATAATCATCTGCACCAACAATTCAACATTTATTAAGCAAGAAGACTAGATCAAACGGGAAGCAAGAGACTATTTTTCGAGCATTTTCTTCCCAGAAACACTTACCAAAATAAGAATTTCGTTGGGGATTGAATGTAGGAGACATGGACTGCCCTCTCACCTGAACAACGCTACAACATCTATCTGAAATGGTAAGCCCTATAATACCTCCAGTGAATGCATTCTTTGTCACTTGCCATATAAGATTTTGGATTCCCATGTCTGAGATGGCCTATCTAATATGTGATTCTCAGCAACAGGCATAGAACCATCTACAACAAAACCACAAGGCTCCAAAAGGGTTGATACATCTTACAATCAAAATGACATAATTCACTGATTGCATCTTACAATCAAAACCAACCACTAAGATTATATCAGACTGAAAACCAATTCTGATCAAATACGAAGGTCTACAAAACATAGCATTGTCAATTCATGAGCCGATGTAATGAACATAATCTCAAACTATGCTGAACTAAGTGAAATAAACCTTAATGAATTCATGGCGTAACTTGTAAGTATTGGAAAACCATAGCATTGTCAATTCATGATCCGATCTTGTGAACAGTGATTGTAACCTGAAAAATTGACCAAGTCGAGGAGAAAGAAACTGAGACGTGTACCGACTACCTGCAAATCGGTTTTGCGATGAAGATGAGAGAAGAACCCAGAAGACGCGACACTGTGATTTCGAATCAGGGTTTTTCTTTTGCTAAAAATTATAATCAAAACACGCTGCCTTGCCCAGAGGGTTTAACTTGAATCATACATTAGTCGGTTTACTCAGGAAAGTTTGGGTCCGGTTTTAAGTGGTATTTTATCCGGTCTGGGAATCGGAGTTCGGGTGGGTTGTAAATCTAGAGCGTATTACGCTTCCGTTGCCTTGTGGTAAAAGTTTTTTTTTTTTTTTTGCAAAAGTTTATATATTGAAATTTTTTGTTTGTTTTTTGTTTTCTGGGCCTAATCTTACACAAAGTCTCTAAAGGGTCCGATTAGAAGTCCAGAACCCTTAAACCCAATACATAATAGCCCCAAACTCGAAGGCCCAAAAGGCCCAAAGGGCAAAACCCTAGAACTCTAACAGCCGACAACCTTAACCAAATGAACCGCCGCCAATGCGGATGCGAAGACACCACCGGAAGGAAGCCGACACGCTGACCGCCGAGAAACAGGGCCAACTCGACGACAGAAACGTTGGAGCCGCCGCCGCCAGAAGCGCAGACACGAATCCATCCAACGCCGCGCAAGGAAGAGCCGAGTAGAGGCGACGAAAGAAATCGCCAGAGCGGAGGAAGCAGGGCCACCGCAAACCTACCCGTAGCCGGCAGGGCGCAACCGGAGAAAACGAGACAGGCGACAGGAGGGAGAGGGAAAAGCTACCAGTTAAAAGCAAAAGAACCGGAAGAGGGGGAAAGGGTATATTGGCCAAATCTCCGCCGGGAAACCTCTCCACCAAGAAGAGCCACCGTCCCCAAGCAGCTACGCCTCGAAAGAAAAGTCCCCGAGGAGACTCGCGCCAACTACCCACTCACCGGGACCCCACCACTAGAACCGACAGATCCGCCGGACTCCGCACCAAACCACCTGCAAGAACCACCGAGAAGCCAGGAGGAGGAACCGCCGAACAACACAAGCACCACCGAAGCCAGATCTCGTCCTCAAAGAGCTTGGACATCGACAAAGCATCGCGCCGTCCCAGAACTCACCACACCACCGGGAGAAGGGAGGGATTATGTAAAGGCCAGGGCTGAGCTTTTCACCGAGAGTGAAGCACGGCCATGCAAAAGAGGAGAGAAGCCCTCTCGCACCGCCTGAAGAGGTCGGCGGAGGAGAGGCGGACAAAACCACCGGCGAAGAAACCGAGAAAAAAAAAAAGATTATAGAGAGAAGGCAGAGAAAAAGCTTTCTCTCTCCTCCTCGCGTTTTTGGAAACTATCTTGTGGTAAAAGTTTAATCTGTAGATAGAACATTTTTCATTGTTATCGCAAACCTGAAAGTGAAAACAATATGTATTTCTCGGTTTGTGTGAACCAAACAAAGCATTATGCTTCAGTATAAAACCTTTAATAATTACAAATTAATACGTTTCTATGTTTATGTAAATCTATTCCTATAAGCTATTCCACTCACGTCTCTGTGACAACACAAGAAACATTGAAAAGAGAAACCTTTTCTTCTCCACAAAACGATGTACATTTTCTGAAACTAACCACTCATTAAACAGAACTTTTATTTAATCTGAGGTTTCTGTCTTGTCTTTGTAAACTGTATGTCTCCGTTAAGAACAGCCGCTACGAATTTCTCAACTTCTTCCATAGTCATGTCGCCTTTAAACGTAGCAAACTTTCCTCGTCGAGGCTTGTAAGCTATTAGAACCTTATCAGATGTTTTGAACTCTGATTTGTCAAATGAACTCAAGAACGACGATTGTTTTGCCGCGTCTAGAAGAGAATAGGAAACTGTGTCCTGAGTACCAGTTCCTGAAGCTTGTCGTCTAGACAATGATTTCTGTGACACCTGGACAAAGAGCAGAGCCAGGGAATTACTAATCAATCAAGTCAAAGAACCAAATGGGGCAAGGGAGAGAATATTTGCTTACCTTGGACAATATTGAGTGCAGCTTCTCTTTACCCTGTGAAGATCTGAAGGCACCGATGATACAAACAGGAACGTTCTCTCCACAAATGGAATCGAAGTTTGTTCTTGAGAGAAGATGTATCCTTTCTATCGACTCGCTCTGTGATTGGCTCGACTGAGTATTAGAGGAGACCTTTTTGTTCCTTTTCTCAAATCCTTCTAGCAATTTACCAATTTCCTGGACTGCTGACTTCAGATTTTTCACAGTGATCCCTGTTTTCAAGACTTGCTTCTCCCCATTTGATAACCAGCCAACTATTGCTGGTAATGCGTCAACCCCCAATCTCTGAACCTTCGGATCGAAAGTATCATGGACCTACAAGATCATGAAAACACTATGCTTTAGCTCCAATTTGTCAATGGTGAGGACATGTAAGCGGAACTTAAAGCCAAAATTGTAACATACCTCTGTGTTGTAGAAGACAAAGCGTCCATTGTACAAGCCACTAAGAACACGCCAGATGACAGGAGTGTCTTTCTTTGTCGACAGAAGCATAACTTTAGGAATCTTTTGTAAGCTAATACCAGAGACATCGAAGGTATTCAGGTCAATCTTTTTTGAGAATCTCGGTAGATGTTCCTGGCAGAAGCTTTTCACTTTCTTTGCAACAAGCTCTTCAGTATATTCTGCTAAGGTAGCTTTACCACTTGATGTGTATGAATAAACAAACAACCTTGGAGCCCTACGAGGAACTATGCCAAGTTGTTTGCAAAGAGAGGATTCTTTTTCACAATTTATACGCCCAACCTGTATAGAAAAAATTTAATCATGTAAACAACTAAAACCAAAATCCAAAACAGAAAACATGAAGATCAATCATGTTCTAAGAAACCAAAACCCAAAACTCAACAAGCAGATGTTTTTACCTTTAACGCTCCTTGCAATGACTCAGCAACTTCTTCTATGATCGATTCATGGTACTGTGTTCCCCTTTGAGATGGAAGATAAGACAGCAAAAGCCAAGTCATCCCTTGGTCCACAATTTCCTTCTTATAAACCTGAGAAGTAACAGCTTTGATAGTTGCCGCCGAACCACTCTTTGGCCCAGATTCAGCCTTGGATGAGCCACCGAAGCCACCAAATCCACCAAACTGATCCCCTCCTTTAGAGCCACCTCCAGAAAACATGGAAAAGATATCATCCATTCCAAAACCGAATGAACTTGCACTAGGATCGCCACCGCCAAATGAGAAGGAATACGATTTGGAACCGCCCCCACCGCCCATATTCTGCCATCCACCTGGTCCTCCAAAATTAAACCCACCACCCTGTCCACCACTCGAAGAGTATGAATACCCACCATTACCTCCGGGATAGCCTGATTCAAATCCAGGCTGTCCCTTTTCATCCCCATAAAGATCATAGTTTTTCCTCTTCTCTTCATCAGATAAGATCTCATAAGCTGTTGCACATAAATCAGGGTTTATACTTGTCAAAGCCAGATCAACACACATTAGAGATTATCAATAGAACAAAGATATCCATGGAACAATGAGGAAGAAGCTAAGATAGATAACCCACCATTATTAATCTCAGCAAACTTCTCCTGAGCACCCTTATTTTTGTTTTTATCTGGGTGATATTTCAGAGATTGCCTACATTGATTAGAAAGAATTTGATATGTCAATCATTGATTTCAATTGTTAACTTAACCAGTTGAGTAGAATAAAAGAGAACGCACTTGTGGAAAGCTTTCTGGATTTCACGCTGCTTTGCATCCCGAGATACTCCAAGAACCTGAAAAATCACATTAACGTATAAAACATGTTTGCTTAATAATCTTTCTAATCAATGGCCAGACTTCTGAGCAAAGACCTAACCAAATCAAAATCTCTCCTTTCCCAGAAAACTTCAGCCTAATTTGAATGCTAACCCTAGTCCCCCCTTCCCCCAATATGAATCTGAAATCAGTACCGATTTCGATTGTAATTCTCAATTATACTCGAAACTCATCATTGAGAACAAAAGGAAAACTTCAACTACGGAAAGAGAAAATCAACGAAAATGTGAAGAATGAAAAAAAGCGTACCTTGTACGGATCAACACTTTTCGCTTCTGCATTCAACAACAACAATGTCGAGACAAGAACAACCGATATCGCCAGCCGCGTTCTCACCATTACGATAGTATAGCCTGAAAATCTTCTTCTTCTTCTTCTTCTTCTTCCGAACGGTGTCTAATATTCAAAGAGTTCTACGTTTCGGGAAAGATCGAGAAAGGATATTTGGTTAAATAGGTTCGCAGGGTTTAAAGAAGAATATCGTATTTTCAGACAGGCCTTTAAACTACTAACTAATTTATAATGTTTCCCATTTGTTTACGTATGTTACAAAACGACACGAAATTAATAAATTATGTGAAGAAGTTGGTGGGGAAAATTAGTAACTACAAAAATATTGGGGTTGTTCTATTTTTTTCGAAAATAAGTTCTGGTACCTTCCGGTTTTAATTTAAGGCGGGCATTCATACGTGGCGAATATGATGAGTTCCCACGTATCTCGACCAATAAGATTCCAGCAAGCGAAAGATTATTGTCCAATTCCAGTCACGCGCATCCAACATCACGCGCTATAATAATTGGGCCTTTTAATTTTTTGTTTTGTTACATCAATTGGGCCTATTAATATTGGACCAATATTTGGTGATTGGCCCGAGTTCAAAGTCTCCGGCTCGGCGACCGGAATCCGATCAGTGCGACGGTAAGTTTTTTTTTTTTTCCTTCCGATTGTGAAAAAGAAAAAAAAATATTTTCAGTGTCCTTGGTGCATTGTCGTTACATGTTTCAAAGAGCTTGAGGAGGCTGAAAGACCGAGAAAGAAGACGATCTTCTTTTTCTTCTCTCTCTGTCTCTTACTAGCTTCGCTTTTTTTTCTTTCTCCGCCGTGAGATTTTATTCTCGTCGTCTTCTCTGCCCAAACCGCTAGGGTTCATCCTCGACACTTCCTTGGATTATTAGGTCAAGGATTTCGTCGGATCTGGTTGGAGTTTTTTTTCCTTTGTGTTGGAAGGTGAAAGGAGCTAGCTCTGATGGCGTTGTCAGCTTCCGATTTACCGGCGATGTACTCATTGCTAGCAAATTCTATGAGCGGAGACGAGACCATTCGGCGGCCGGCGGAGGAAGCGCTGTCTCAGTCGGAGAGCAGACCTGGTTTCTGTTCCTGCCTCATGGTGCGTTTGTAAGCTATGCTCTTGTGGTTTCTGCTAATGCGTGCTCGATTTTACTCGCTCAGTTCCTCTCGTTTGGTTGTAGGAAGTAATTGCATCCAAGGATTTGGTGTCTCATGTGGATGTTAGATTGATGGCATCTGTATATTTCAAGAACAGTATTAACCGTCATTGGAAGAGCAGACGAAATTCTTCGTAAGTTCTTTGCAATCAAATTGCTAGTTGGGATCCGAATTCTTCAACTTAGCGGGCTGGTACTTTTAGATGTATAATGGCTGGCAATTTTCACAGGGGTATAAGCAACGAGGAGAAGATTCATCTGAGGCAGAAATTGTTGTCTCACTTGAGAGAAGAGAACTACAAGGTGTTGTAACATTTTGCTTTGTTTGTTAATGACTGGTTTTGCTTTCCGTGGCTGCATCAACTACGACATACAGAGGAATGTATCTCACTTTATTTGCTTAATCGCAGATAGCAGAGATGTTGGCTGTTCTCATATCGAAGATAGCCCGCTTTGATTATCCTAGAGAATGGTCAGCATTTACTTCACAAATCAAATTAGCTGGTGACAGTATCTTGATCTTACTTGATTTGTGGGAGTTTTGCATGGTTCTCGTAACAAAATAAATTGTTTTTCGTGCTTCATGGTGCCAGGCCTGACCTCTTTTCAGTACTAGCGCAACAGCTTCACTCAGCTGACGTTCTTGCTTCTCACAGAATCTTTATGATTCTTTTTCGAACCTTAAAGGAATTGTCTACTAAACGTCTCACGGCAGATCAGAGAAATTTCGCTGAGGTGTGTCTGCTACTCTGTCTTCATCCCCTTATCAATTTCTTTTCTCATCTTGCATAAAATTAGTGTACGACCAGAGCTTGGATTTTTGCTTTAGTTAAGGATAAGGTCCAGTTTAATTTGTTGGCAGATCTCGTCGCAACTCTTCGACTTTAGTTGGCACCTTTGGCAAACTGATGTCCAAACAATGCTACGTGGCTTTTCAACAATGGTTCAGAGCTATGGTTCAAATAGTGCTGAGCAGCATCACGATGAGCTTTTTCTGACTTGTGAGAGGTGGTTTTTATGTTTGAAAATAGTGCGCCAACTCATAATTTCAGGATTTCAAAGCGATGCCAAATGTATACAGGTAGATACACTATTCTTCTCTTTGACACTTTTTAGTTCATTTACATCCATGTTCATCTATCTTCCTTCTTTGAATTAGTGGTATATTTTCAACGTTGCCCCCTATTTCTTCGGCTGTCTTCCAATAGTTAAGCTGATAACCTTAGTAGATGGATTAACTATTTCGGAATATTAAATTCGCTATGGCCCTTAGACAGTTACTCTACATTCAGATATATGATATACAGCTTACTCTTTTCTCTCAGGAGATTAAACCAGTAAAAGAAGTCTCTCCTATGCTCTTGAACGTGGTTCAATCGTTTCTTCCATATTGTGAGTTTGTTTTTCGCTTTTGGGCACTTTTTTTTTCTTTTTCTTTTTTTCATGCATATGAGAAATGCACTTAGAAGCCTGTATTAAAGATATCCCTTTCTTCGCTTCAACCTGTCACCCCACATATATACGCTTTCGCTAACTTGTTTGGAGTCTTCATGCAGATTCATCTTTTCATAATCGAGATCCTAAATTCTGGGAGTTTCTAAAGAAGGCATGTGTCAAGCTGATGAAAGTGTTAGCTGCAATTCAAAGCAGACATCCTTATTCATTTGGAGATAAATGTGTTCTTCCAGTCGTAATGGATTTCTGCTTAAACAAGATAACAGATCCTGAACAGGCATCGTTGCCGTTTGAAGAGTTTTTTATTCAGTGTATGGTGATGGTGAAATCTGTGCTTGAATGTAAAGAATATAAGCCTAGTCTAACTGGTCGCGTGATGGATGAAAATGGAGTTACATTTGAGCAGAGGAAGAAGAATGCTTCAAACATAGTTAGTGGCATTGTGTCTTCACTTTTACCCAATGAAAGGATAGTTCTTTTGTGCAACATACTAGTGAGAAGGTAACACCCTAACCAACGATAAGATGTGTGAATCCAAGTTATTTGGCTCTCTCTTACTTACCAAGCTGCAGCGCTGTTAGTTTCGTATTATTTCATGCGTTAGTTCTTATTAAGGTAGTAATATAAACATAGAGAGTTTTCATTTACCAATGCAAAGTCCAAAACAAAATATGAGATGGGGGAATCTCTGTTCTCAGTCTCTTCACGTAGAGTTATAAGGATGTCGTTATTTTATGGTGATACTCAGCTATCGAACATCAAAGATAAGTTACTTGACGTGCATGGAGTAGATGAGAAAGGATTGTTACCGTCGGGGACTTCTGGATTTAGTTTCAAAAATATTGCATGCAGCAAGTCATTTGTTTTGGGTGTAAACTGTGATGCTGTCATGTATTTACCTCCATACAATCACCACTCTATGGTGGTCGTATGAATGATGGCTGGAAAAGTAGTTTGCTAAAATTTAATCATCAACGTTCCAACAGGTATTTTGTTCTAACGGCAAGTGACCTAGAGGAGTGGTACCAGAACCCTGAGTCCTTTCATCATGAGCAGGACATGATTCAGTGGTCTGAGAAATTGAGGCCTTGTGCTGAAGCTCTATATATGGTTTTGTTTGAGAACTACAGCCAAGTAAGTAGCAGATAGTCTTAAGCACTTCATCATGTTAGATAAGAACTCTGCTAACTGATATATTTCGATGCTTATTTTTTTTGTCTCCATTATTGTGAACAGCTCTTAGGTCCTATTGTTGTGTCCATCCTTCAAGAGGCAATGAATAATTGTCCCCCTTCTGTTACTGAAATAACACCAGCGCTGCTTCTTAAAGATGCAGCATATGCTGCTACTGCATATGTCTACTATGAGCTCTCGAATTATCTTAATTTCAGAGATTGGTATGCTCTTGATCTTCTAGTCTCTAGACGTTTTTTTATCTCCTTTAAACATGGCTGTGTAATTCGTAACGGAACCTTCATTTTGCTAGCTAGCAGAATGTGACAAGAGATTTTTAGCCAAGTAAATAATGTGCCCTTCTTAATGATCGGATGATTTGGTTGCAGGTTTAATGGTGCACTATCTCTTGAGCTGTCAAATGACCATCCAAATAGGCGTATCATCCACCGAAAAGTTGCTATGATATTGGGACATTGGGTTTCAGAGGTAGTGTTTGTTTTACTTCAGCTTTACCATTTTTTATGCTGCAAACATTGACAACGCTTAGTGGAAATTGCAACTTGTCTTGTAGAAAATGCATCTTATCATTGCATGAATGATGACTATAGCATAATATGCAAAATGAAGTAATACCTTGTTCGAATAAGTTGACTTAATGAGGAATAATCATCTAAGAGCAGAATTTTTGGGCCATTTTGTAACGAGAGGCTACTAAGATTAGTTTCCCGGTTGATTTTTGTTTTTTTCTCTTCCATAGTTTTCGTTAATTATTTATTTGGTTGAAAATTTGTTGACTGATCGTTTATGGCTGATGATAATAACCTTTCAGATTAAAGATGACACAAAAAGAGCAGTCTATTGTTCTTTGATAAAATTGTTGCAAGACAATGACCTCGCTGTCAAGGTAGTCTCGTCCTATCTCATCTTTGTTGCGTTTATCTTGCATTAAAGTCGGGTTTTCTTCCCCGTTCTTTTTTTTTTAATGTATTTTAGCTGCCTCTGAGATTGTCTGTTTACTTATGTAGCTGGCAGCTAGTAGGTCATTATGCTTACACATTGAGGATGCGAATTTTGCGGAGCAAAGTTTTCTTGATCTTCTTCCAGTCTGTTGGGAGTCATGTTTCAAAATGGTTGAGGAAGTTCAAGAGTTTGATTCGAAGGTACATGATGTGGCTGCCTCAAATTCATTATAGCACTCCATTCTTGCCATTCTACTTCCTCCAGTGACGCATACGGGTCTCTATCTTTCCATCTAACGATCCTTTCTTTTTTCTCAGGTTCAAGTTCTGAACTTGATTTCTGTTCTTATTGGCCATGTTAGTGAAGTCATTCCGTACTCACAAAAGTTAGTGCAATTCTTCCAGAAGGTATAATGGCATTCTTTTCCGTATATGTTTATTCTTATCTTGGTGGACAAACGATATCTTATTATCTGTGTGCTTGACTAAAAAACAGGTGTGGGAGGACTCTTCTGGTGAAAGCCTTCTAAAGATTCAGCTTCTTGTTGCACTGCGGAATTTTGTGATTGCGCTTGGTTATCAGGCTCCTATTTGCTATAGCATTCTGTTCCCAATACTCCAAAAGGGCATTGATATTAATAGCCCTGATGCACTCAACCTTTTGGAAGATAGCATGGCAGTAAGTTTCCACTTCATAAGATGTATTACCCTTCTTTTCTGCTGATACAAATGTGCTATACAAAATGACACTGTGCTACATATGCAGTTATGGGATACTACACTTTCCTATGCTCCTATGATGGTGCCCCAGCTATTAGCATGCTTTCCTTATATGGTGGAGATCATTGAAAGAAGTTTTGATCATTTACAGGTTAGCTTTTTAAGTTTTCATTGACGTTTTGATTCATTAATAACAAAGATTAACCATATGCGTCCGAAATTTTTCACTAACATATTAAGCAAAAGTAGGTTGCTGTCAGTATCATCGAATCGTACATCATTTTGGATGGAGGGGAATTTCTAAATATGCATGCTTCAAGTGTCGCAAAGATTCTTGATCTTATTGTTGGAAATGTAAATGATAAGGGATTACTCTCGATTCTTCCGGTGATTGACATCTTAGTTCAGGTGCGTATAATTTTTCTCTTTCCCAATTTGTGAAACAATTCATGAGAAACTTATTCTTCTGTTAAATTTGTATTTACGCTGCATTTCATATACCTGTGATGGAACTTCTATGGCATCATTACATTGTATAGTGTTTGTCATGACTGTCTATATAAGTGTATATGTATGAAAGTTTGGACAAATAACAACTTATTGATGTAAACGGTTTCTCTTGTATGGAACAGTGTTTTCCTGTGGAAGTGCCCGCTCTCATCAACAGCTGTTTGCAGGTAAATTTCTAGTTTTCTTTTGATGGATGAAAGATTCATATTCTTCCTAGAAATATCTAATGGAGTTGGCTTGTTGGTATCTCTCAGAAACTGGTGATTATTTGCTTGAGTGGAGGAGATGACCGAGATCCATCCAAGACTGCAGTTAGAGTGTCCTCAGCTGCTATTCTGGCACGGATTCTGGTGATGAACACCGCATACTTGGCCCAGTTAACATCTGAACCATCTCTCTCATTGTTACTCCAACAAGCAGGGGTCACAATCGAAGACAATGTACTCATTTGCCTCATCGACATTTGGCTCGACAAGGTCAGTAGAGAACTTATCTTGAACAATAACTGGCTGTTTAATCAGCTTCCTGGAACTTTAACTGGTTTTACAATGTACTTGCGGGAATCTTTCATGGTGTTAAATGGTCATTCTTTTTTAATCCTAAACAATATCTCGTTTCCAAACTGCTCTACATGTTGCAATGCGTGTATTATCCGACTAATTGTGTTATTACGTCTACTCTTGTCCAGGTTGATCATGCGTCTCCCATGCAAAAGAAGACATTTGGATTGGCTCTTTCCATAATACTTACACTTAGAATGCCTCAAGTTCTTGACAAGCTTGATCAAATACTAAGGTACATGCTTGCACAATCGAATATTAACAACTTGATTTATGTATCTATGTTTTACATAATTGATCGTGTTTCTGGAAACAGTACATGCACCAGTGTAATCCTTGGTGGAGATAAAGATCTAACAGAAGAAGAATCAAGGTTATAATTAAATTTAATTGCTTGTAGAAGTATATAGTTTCCAAGCTAAGCTGGTGATTTGTTTTATTGAACTATTAACAACACTTAAAAAGTATTTATTATCTGAAAAACACACAATTTGTAATTCCAGCGGTGACATGAGTTCGGGCCGGTCACAAGGAGAAGAAACCACCCCACCTAGCAAAGAGTTACGGAAAAGCCAGGTAAAATTTAATAATTCGTTTTTTTTGTTTTCTTAACGCATTAGCTTCCACAAAACCACTGATTTTGACGCAAGTTGTTTTTTTGGATGTTAATAAGATCAAAGTTTCCGATCCAATCTACCAGATGTCACTGGAGAACTCAATGCGTGAGAACCTTCAGACATGTTCCACACTTCATGGAGATGCGTTCAATTCTGCCATTAGTAGGATGCACCCATCAGAGCTTGCACAAGTGAAGCAAGCCTTAAAACTGCCGTGATAAAAATTGTTTTTGCCTCTTTTATTGTTTGTCTCCATATCTCACTTGAGCAGCATTATTCAAGTTAGTTTCTAATCCCTCATTATTCTTCCTTCTCTTTATATTTCATATCGAGTCATGTTAGTGGCATTTGTATATGGTATGATGATGTATTTCCACCATTTGATCTAACTCAAAACTACTTCATATGTTGTCAGGTGAATGAGCTTTTCTTCTGTTTAGCGTTACGGATTTTGATGGGTGTGCATTGTCTCCTCTGCGACCTTGGCGGTTTGAGGAGCTCTGTACATATCATGTGTTGGTGAGATGCGTCTCTTTTAGCTCCGCGTGCTATTTTAAGGACAAAAGGAGGGCGTCGTTAAAACAACTTATTTTTACTTTCATGTGCTCGAGTTTGAATTTGTCAATTCATTCTTTCAGTACATCGTTTTTTGTCCCATTGTTTCAAAAACAAACAAGAAAGTAAAAAATATATCCGGGTCTGTCGTGTCCCAAGAGGTCTAACATTATATGAAGGAAAAGGTTGAGTTTCATTCTTCACTTTTCTACTCTATTGATGTTTTACTTTCAACTGATACAGAACGATTTCCAAAATTTGGTTTCATTACTATTTACTCTATCGCCCTCATGATTCATACGCTTCGTTTACATTTACACCAAATGGAGAATATCTATTACAAAGTTTGCTCTTTAAGCTGTTGCAGACATCTCACGTGTTCTGATTTCATCCGCCTTTGGTCGTGTAACACTTTTTACCAAGATTTTGTACACAATTGATAAATTGTAATAAACAAATGACGACAAAATAAGTTAGATAATAATATTTGTTAGGGAACATTTCCATTTAGGCGTTAAAAGCCCATAGGTTGATGGCTGGATCAATTTATAAGACATGGCTTAATCCTATTGTGGGAAAGATCGGCTGAAACAAAAACTGATTTTGTTTTTCAAGGAAACACAAGCTCCGTGTAATGAGAAATTCTTATAAATGATGACCAAGAAATCCAAAATGGTGAATTATGTAATTTTAATCATTTTTTTTCCTTTCAAGTGTTCTTCGAAGGTTCTTCACTTCCGGTACTGTCGAATCTCTTTTACAACACCGTCGGTCAACGAGTCAACGTCATGATTCTTCCCATAGAATTTCACAAAATTCATCTCCGGACTCATCAAGTACCTTCACCCACAACACAACAAGTTCTTTATATTAAGAATTCCTAACAAAAACTGTGTAAAAGGGATAATAGATACACGTACATGACTATAGAGTGATCAACGAGATAGTCTGAATCTTCCTCTTCCGTCTTCATGTAATAAACCCGGTAAGAACGGGCCACCGATTTGATTTCTTCAGGGCTCCCAGTCAACCCGACCAATTTCGGATGAAACTCTACAAAGAAATATTTAAACTATATGAATTGTCAATTCAAAAAAGGAATGAATCTTACGGAGTTAAAAAGATAATCTACCTTTGACATATTCATGTACTTGCTGAACTGTGTCTCTTTCAGGATCCACAGAGATGAACACCGGCACCACATCTACTCCGGACTTTTCCTCTGCGTAAATGTGATAGAATCTTAGAGAAGATATATCTCAATGTGCAACCACACAAATGAAAAAAAAGTGTAAGGCAACTCACTTATTTTGTCAATGGCAGCAGCTAGCTTAATAAGCTCGTCAGGACAGATATCAGGACAATGAGTGAACCCAAAGTATAAGATGGTCCATTTTCCCATCAATTCTTTCTCCGTAATACGTTTCCCATCATCTCTTATAAGGCTGAATGGTCCTCCAATGGCTGCTTTTCCAGCAGATGGTCCTTCCTTGACGGCTTTAGAATTGGTATTTATATCTAAAGCAACAAGAAGCCGAGTCAATATACAAAGAAGAATAGAGGAAACCAATAAGATTTTAGAAGATATTATAATTCACCAAAAATCAACTTGATTTGTAATCATTTAATGAGTGATTGAAGTGATCAGTTCCTTTACCATGTCAAGTTTGTCACTAACCAAAACAATAGTTTAACTGACCTCACATTGTTTCAGATATCATTTACAGGGCTTAGGCAATAGGCATGTGCACATTAAGCTACAAACCATGCATTCAACTAGGAGTTTCCAACAATACATTTCGGAACTTCATTACCAAATGAACTCCATGATGCAGGATATTGAGAGCTCGTTCAAATTCCTAACACCTTAGTTTTGCTGTCTCAAAATCCAAACACGACAACAAAATTGGGGCGTAACGCTAGTCTACAGGATCAAGTTCTGACTACGTTTTATGTTCAAAAATAAAACTCACCATAGATTAGTACCTTCGATATGACGTTTCTTTTCCCGATCATAATAGTATACCAATCCAGCTCCAGTAGCAAACAGCAAGAAAAAGCTCATCCATGAAACAGGCTGTCGTTACCAAAATTTCCCAATCAAACATCACTGAGTCCCAAGATTTAACATCCAAATAATACCAGAGTTTGGATAACTGATGCGATTCGATAATTGTCTTAGAGAAAGGTTCAAGGAAACTGCAATCTAAAAGAGGAAAGAGAGTTTACCGCTCCACGAACGTCTTTTCCGGAAGCACGATCGTTTTTCTGATGGGAACCGCCATCTGAACTCTCAGATCCTCCAGATTTCTCGTTTTCACCGGATAATTTTGTTTCCGTGTTGTCAGGTTTAGGCTTAGAGGTTGTATCAGAAGCAGAAGTGCTCAGTAAACATCTCTGATCCATCTTCAACCGTTCGATTCTAGAGCTAAGTGAAGAAAACTGCAAAAGAAACATATCAGGTATTGAGCTGAAACCTAACAGATTTAGAAACCGAAAAATGAGAAAGAAAATGTCGAACCGATCGAGGAAGAGATAAATCTCCATGACGAAGCGCTTCGGATATGCACGCCGGAGATGTAGACGACGGAGACAGTAAACCGCTTGAGGCGCGAATTCGGCGAAAAACCTGAACGGGACGAAGACGACGTGCAGTTCTACAGAGAGCAGACGCCATTGACGACCGAATTTCTTTGAACTTTCACAAATTCGCTGCTCCAGCTGGGGGTTTAATCTGAAACGACCAAATGAGGTTTTACACTTCAATAACCTTCTAGTAAACGGCAAGGTTACGCACTCACGGCCTTCACATAAACACCATAATTTAGGTTCGATAGGCCCATTGTTCTCTAGCGTTACGGCCCATTAATCCAGTTTAGACTTTCGGTAGCCATACTTTTATATATTTATGATTTTCACCCCCAATTAACACATTTTATCACTATATACCACCTCTATGGCTCTATCTCAATGTTCCGCAAATTTGATTCAGAAGCAAAATAAAGCATGCTCAATTGATTCAAAAGCAAAGTAAACCAGGCTTAACTTAAGACTCATAAATCCGATGATACTCAAACTCAAACCGCGAAATTTCACCACTTTCAGGAACTCTGTTTATACAAAAGTGCCAACTTTTTACTCAAAAGATGGACACAGCATTACATCATTGCATTACATTCAAGAGGAAGAGAAGGTGTCGATGATGGTGGTGTGAAGCGGGTCACTAAGGTGAGTCGCCCAGTTGTTAAGCGGTCCTTTACCCGTTGCAGCCGCCTGAACCGCAAATCCCAAGAACGCAACCATGGCTAAACGAGCGTGTTTGATCTCAGCCAACTGAAGCTGAGCCTTCTTCTCCGGGTCAGAAGCTAGTCCAAGCGGGTCGAAAAAGCTGCCTCCTGGATACAAACGTTTCTCCGAGTCCAGCTCAGCGTTTCGTTGGAACTCAATGTAACCAATCACCAACACTTCAATCCAAATCAAAGTTGAGATCGAGAATGGTAATGGCTGTCCTAAATAGGACGATCCATCCACAAGCTCTACCTGGTAAGGAAAAAAAAAAAACAATCAGACAATGTCAAAACGCAGACGCAAACGCGATTTGTTAAAACGCGACGGAAAGAGACGATACCTTCCCGGCGTCTTGCCAAGTAACACCGGTGAGCCATTCGACTGAGAGAGCGCCGAGAGTTGCAAGCATTGCCCATCTCCCGTGAATCAGCTCACATTCTCTGAATCTCTGAATCCCAAAGACCTCACTGTACGGCTGAAACGGCGTCGATTTGGGATCAACCGCCTCCGTACGGGTCCCGATCACCTCTCCGGCATTGTTCTTGGCTAAGTTCTGGTCCAGAGAGTCCAAATCAAACTGGAGATACTCAGCCGGTTTACCTAAACCGAAAGGGTCAAAACCGTAGTCTCCGACCAGCGAACCGTCGAGATAGTCAGGGGATTTTGCTCCTGGGAACCACAGAGGCCGGTCTGAGATAACCGTCTTAGCCTTTTTGGGAGCGGCTTTCTTTTTCCCGAATCCGAATCGAGCTGTGAACCGGCTTGAACTGGAGTGGATGTCGGGAACCACGCGAGTGCCCATGATAGAAGAAGCAGCAGCGGCGGTTGAAGTGGCGGCCATCTTCAGCGTTGTTTGTGTTTGTCA
Organism: Orychophragmus violaceus; assembly: GCA_030180135.1. NCBI lineage: Eukaryota > Viridiplantae > Streptophyta > Magnoliopsida > Brassicales > Brassicaceae > Orychophragmus > Orychophragmus violaceus. Next base: position 97,568,882 of record CM058234.1, read on the forward strand.
CTGCTTATGAATTTCTGTAAAGATATGAGCCAGTGTTGTTTTTAAGTCCCGGTTTATGCCTGGAAGAGATGAAACTTGGAGATCTCAGGGAAAGATTCTTGACGGTTGGATCGAGAAACAAATCCATCTGACGGTGGTAAATACACTCAGCCTTATCTATTGTAAAGTTTGCGTTATCTTAGAATCTTTAGAGAGTTAGATGAGGAAGAAGCTGATTGGGCAAGTGAGGCTATTGGCGAATCTTATACAATGCCACTTGTCACTTCAGCAGCACATGTCAATATGTCATCAACGAAAGTCCAGTTGTGTTCTTTGGAAATTCATTTTTTATAACTGAAGTAATTCAGAGTCCAAGGAAAAATGACTCAAACTATTGGAGCCTGCATATCATCTCCTGCAAAGGACCAGGAGCTCCAACATTCAAGGTCAATACATCATTCCACTTTCACCGATTAATCTTAGAACCCGAAAAACCATGTAAATGACCCGATAACTAACCCGAATCGAAATCAAATGGCGGAAGCTTATTAGACATTCTTCTGCTAACTGTGGTTGAAATCAATCTTTATACCAGCTTAGTATGTTACACAACAAGATCATGATGACAATCCTTGCATTTAGATAATCCGGTTAGTTAAACTCAATACAAAATCGGACAAGTGTTATACAAGAAAAAAATAATAATAATACATTTCAAGCAAGACTCTAAATACTTCCAGAACCGATGATCCGGAAACAAGTAGACACTTTGAGCAAGTCGGGAACACTTGATCAGATCCCCGGTGAAGGCAACATCGAAGAACCGATATAAGAAACAGAGCAAATACTTTTACATTAAGAAGAGAGCTGGAAACGGCCGCTGAGCTTTCTTCTTCTCCATCCCTATCAATACCATTCTTGAGACATTTTATACAGAAGACAACTGGGGAGTAAGATGAAGATGAAATATGACTTACAAAGGCAATGTAATATAGAAAGGTCAGTCCAGCCAGGATAACAAACCCGATTTGAAACACGTTGTACCTGAGATTATACCAGATCGATCGCTCAATAAGACATGGACGGATATAAGATAAGAGTGCTACTATATGCTTAATCACTATTACTTACTTGTAGAGGTACTTAATTCCCCTAAGGGACTGCAATGTGTGACCGAAGATCTCTTGGGCAGCAGTGGCTTGAGCGTAATATCCAAATGCAGTGGCACAGAACTGAATCACACTGCAATTTAAAAGAACCATAATTTAGATAGTGACGGCAAATGCAGTTACACAATGGATCAAGAAAACACGTTGAGCCCAACAATGAAGAGGATAGACCTACCTGATGGAACAAAGAAGAATGAGCCCAACATTGAAGAGGAAAGAGTTCATTAGAGTAGCTCCCCATCTGAAAACCCGTTGATATGGCCAATTAGAAATTGAAGAAAAGGGAATGAACTTGGAGAATAACCAAGCACTGTTAAAACCATTAGGTGAGTTACTTCATCGGATGAATGGTAATGAAAACGAGCTTCAAACCCAGCATCATTGCCCCAGCGATAACAGCAAGTAGAAGGTAGAAACAAAAGAAAGCAAAGGCAGCAGTGCCTAGAAGACCTAGAGAATTCCACACATACAGAGTAGAGTTAGGCAGAGAAATAATGAACCTTGTATAGATTAACATGACAAGAAAATATGAACTTACCCCAAACGTCATCAAGCTTAATGAAAACCTCGTTAAGAAAAGGGGAAAGAGGAGGTTTGACAAGTAGATATATGATGATGTGTGCAACCCAAGCAATAGAAACGCTCAATCTACAAAGACAAAAAGAAAACATTAAAAAGAGGTTTAGCTAGGGATCTTCAGAGTTCCCAATATACAAGACCGCTATGAATGATTATATAACATTTAGCCAATACATTAAGGCCATAACACACACACAAAATGTAAAGAAGATTATTTTTAATAAAATACTAACCCTAAGATTCCAAGAATAAACTTGGCCAAGTATCCGAGTACAGTGAAAGCCCACGCAGTTTCTGCCTGAAAAGAACAAGGCCATAGAAGAATTGAATAACCCAAATATTATAGATAAAAGTCTAAGATACACATGTTTTACCTTCTCTCCTTGAGGATAAGCTTCTTCTAAGAGGTTCACGTCTTCCTCCAATTGGAGTAGCTCCTGGAGGTTAATCACATTATTCAATATAGAAATGAGGGGATATTAAGAAATTGAAATCCAATACCAAACACAGTAAAGCTGCCTATAAATTCAGTGACTCTATATCATAATCAATTCTACATCTCAGCTGCTTTTGACTGCAAATTGCCATCCCAATAACTATCATATGACCAAAATTTCTTTGCACGCCAGGGATCAGTCTCGATAGGCAAATTGTCCAAGTTTAATTATGAAACAAATTTGAAATAAGATACCAAACCTTGAGATAAATTATGTACCTTTTCAACTGCTTTCACATTTTTCCTCCATTTCCTGCCCTTAGCACCACTTCTTTCTTCCTGATGAAGTCCATCAGCTGCTTTCTTTAGTTCTCTTGCCTTTTTACCTAGTTCAGTTGCTTCCTGTAAAACGTTTATACAGTTTACTTGGAAAGTGTGAGAGGAAATGACTCAAGGTCTAGAAGACATTCTTCCCTAAAAGAACAATAACCAAACCTTTATATATTGTGACCGAGTGATAACAGCCTTTGGTCGCCTGATGAATGCAGTGATAAGTCCTAATGGTAGGCAGGCAATACCAACACCACCGAATATCTAGAAACATTACAGAGGACAGTTAGTTATCAGGTCCTATCCTTTCCAAGTATACAAGGACTACTCAACATGATAGAAAAATGTTCATACCGTGAAAAGAACTGACCCAACAATTGTAGCAAGCGCCACAACGTATTCTGGAAAAGTAGTACGCATGGTCCACGTTTTCTCAGATGTGACGTTAGCTGTAAATGCTGAGCACTGCATCGATCAACCAGAGACAGAGGAACATGTTACATGCTGAAACTCTCCATGGTATGAATCATGATAAATAAACAATGCCAGTGCTGCAATCAAGAAGCAAATATTACCTGGCGAGCAGTGTTACCGATACATGGTTGATTATTTGAAAATTGCCAGGAAGTAGGGAAAGAGGTCGTGGCAGAAGCCAAGTGCCTGACAGAGAAGTCCACCTTTCCAATGACACCTAAGATGATGTGATATAGCATAAGAATAAGAAACCCGAGGAATATAAAATTAAACGTAACTATGAACAGCTTATTGTAAAGTCAGTCACTTTCAGGGTCTACAGCTTATCTAGATTTTTGTGCAAAAGAGCTTATCTAGCTAATCTAGCTAGGATGAAGACTTTACACAATTCTAAGCCCTAATTAGGTAACTATCAGCTGGAGTTAACAAAGAAGTGCATTCAAAGATGTCAAATCATAGTGAAAATAAGACCAACATCAGATGAACGTCCAAACTACATGCTCACAAATGGTTTAGTTACCACTCCCAACTTCGTCAATCAAGGTAGACTCTGAACTTCAAGTCAGAAGAAGAATTGATAACAGAGGAGCAACTAACCGTATAAAATTCCAAGCACTAGAGCACAAACCACAGCCGTAGTTACCACCCAAATTAAGGCACTTTTTATCCTCTTTCCCAGACTCCTGAAGAAAAACAAAGCAAGCCCACCAAACGGTCAACAATATTCGATTAACAAAATACAAAAAAAAATGTGATCAATTTCATCGAGATACGAACTTATCCTGGTCGCCTTCATAGAAAAACATAGCGAATGGGATGACAAAGAATACGAGGATAGCGTCCACGATGTAAATGGCAAGCCAGAGTTCCTTCATGGGCAAGGTGAGATTACAAGCGCCGTTGTAAATAGCATGCCGACAAGCATGCCGATTAGCCACATCCGCCGGTAACATGAGAATAGAGATCATGGCAATGGACAAGCCGAAAACAACGACGAATTTGGGGAAATACGCCTGGTTTGCATCATCTGGATGCTGGTAATTGACGAGAAGATAGATGCTGGAGATGAAAACGAGAACGCAAACAACGATCGCGACAATCACGAGAGCGAGGTTGAAATCGCCCATCGTGTGCAATGTACAATGTACCCAATTCGAGAGATTCCGATCCCGGGAACGATTTGAAGATGCAGTAGGGTTTTCTCGGAGTTCAAAATTTGAAATTGAATTTGGGGATTTTAGCAGATCTGATTTTCTTAATTTTGTTCTTTTCCCTCTCGAAAACCAGACGGAGGAGGTGATGAGGATTCTACTAAATTACATAGTTACCCTCACTTAGGTGATGTAATTACATCAGAATATGACGTCAGTGCCAGATGGCTTCGGGTATAAACGTAATTGTCATTAGGTTTGGAGACTAGCTGTCCAGGTAATTAACAACAAAAACGGCGTCGTAACTGATTCAATTGTATAAACCGGTCACATTTTTATGAGGAAATGTCATTTAATTTCAATTTTTTCTCTTCCAATTAAATCAACGGCTCTCTTTGCCAAAATTCTGCAACAGTACAAGTAGTTTGAGTAAATAATATGATGCACCACCTATTGTTGCAAACCGAAGCTCTTCAGTTCCTTCAATCTCTGGAAAATCTCCTTCGGTTACTCTGTTAAACCCGCCGGTTAACCATCCTAAGCTTTTGTAACCTTCTCCGTGCAGCTTTGATATTGCCATCAACGACCTGATATTGTGACAAAAACATTTAAATTAACCAAACAAAACCAAAACTGAATTGGTCTGAGTTTGGTTAATTTCTATCTCAAATCTATACTAAACCGACGTGATTGATAAACCAAAATGCACCGGTCTTACCTGAGTCCTTCACCGCACACGACGAGCACTTTACTCTTCTTGTCCGGGAAAGCCTCTACAACACGGAGGGTGAACTCGTCATTAAACATGGTGAATCTCTGGCCCGTCCAAAGCCCAATATATCCCAAATGGATCCATTTTTTCAGCAGTGTGATCGGCCCATTGTCCGTATCCTCAACGAAGAGTGGCACGTGTAAGGATCCTTTCACACGTGCCTTTTCTCTTTCCCAAGACGGCCTCACGTCTAATAGAACGTAACCCTCCGACGCCAATACCGTCTTCGCTTCTTTCGGTTCCACCGCCCGGACCTCGCCTGAAGTTACAAGCTGCTTACCAGATACGGCGGAGATCACTGGTAATCTGTACGGCTTTCGGAGGCGTTGGTTTGGTACTAGTGGTGGCTTGTGGATATGGTTTGGTTGAGGGAGAAGAAGTGTCGTCATCTCTAATTTTTGGATTTTCTGAAGGGAATTTAACCAACTTTATCTTTTTAGATTTTTTTTGCTTGCTGATGAGAATTCTTATTTTGAGCCAATAGAAATTATTTTTATTTGCATTTATGGTATTTTGCCAGTCGTGTTTCGCCATATGTCATGCAGAGTGTTCCACTAAGCCAATGGTATTTTGCCATATGTCACGCAGGACAGGACAAAGCTATACATTGAGAAATATATTAACAAGAACATACCAAAGCAAATCACATTGATTCATAAAGTAAGGGGTATATAGAGCTAGGTTTTAGAGTGATTCCAGATTTAATAACATTTTAGATAATTTTGATAGTTTTAGATGATTTTAAAGAAATTGTTATAATTTGTATTAAAATTTTAACGGTAACTCAAATTGGCAGGATAACAATCTTCCAGAGACAAGCAAATTCATGTGTTTTTCTCTATAGAAAGTTCAACAAAAGTCCACATGGTCATGGTTTATGTTGGGATTATTTCCTGAAATCACATTGTACTAACTCTAGAGATAGTTGTATAGTCGAGATCGGACAATTCATGTGATACTAGGTAGTCATAATGTTTTGCTAGAAACCGCTTATGACAAATGAGTTGTAACTCATTGCTAGTATTATGTGAACCTACAAGGTCACACACCTAAGCAAGTTGGATACCCTTTGCATGGGATTGATCATTGGCATATGGTCTGATCAATGTGTATTAGATACACATTGAATTTGAGTTTCAGAGAGGTGTATCGATCGACACCATTGGGTGCGTCGGTCGATACAAGACGTGTGTCGATCGACACCAATGGGTGTGTCGGTCGACACAAGGGCGAAACCGAAACTGATGTTTCGGTTCACCTCGAGGTCAATATATAAACATGTTTTATAGATTCGACCTAAGGGAGAGTGATCAGCGCCGCCCAGAGAGTTTTTTTCAGAGAGAAAAACGCAGAAACCTCGAAAAATCAGTTCCCATGAGATCCGATTCCCGGCACTAGCATCCCGGCGCATTCCAGCTTGTGTGCGTGTGGACTGCAGTAGAGGCGCAACATCTGAGGCGCTCCAGAGATCTCGTTTACTTGCTTATCTTCCGCTGCCAATCTCCAGGTAATCACGAGGTCAGATCTATTATTCAATTAACTAGACCCTAGATCCTAGGCTTCGGGAACATGACAGCAATTCTGAATCTGGTAGAATTGGCTCCAAGTTCCTTCAGTTTAGTGGTAAGAGCATATTTGAGAATGTGTTTTTGAACACTGGCTGAACTAGTATTAATGAATATGATTGCTAATGCTGCTGCAATAGAATCCATCATGAATGCCATATTTTGCGCTCGTCTAGATGCAACTTACGCATAGAGCATGACGAGAAAATACCAATATGTTCCGGTAATAGTCACTGAACAGTTACCAGAAATATCCCAAGTGTTTGAGGAACACTAAGGATAGGTTCGTGGTGAACTGATAAAGTGACGAACCAGTTGAAAGTAGTTAGACGGACAAAGACGATTCCCGGTTCCCACCTGGTTATGTCTCTTTGTCTGAATGACGGTGCTATCTGTTGGAAAGGCTCCAAGCAGTGGACCGTAGAATAGTGCCTTTATCTGAATGGCGGTGTGGTTTGTTGGAATTGTTTCAAGCAATAACACCGCAGTCTCTCCCACAACCTAAGCACGAGATTTATTCTATTGCTGTAGGTATAAGATATCTGAACAGATGATCTTGATTCCAGTGGGAGTTATTTTAGTTATGTTATGATCTTTACATAGACATGCTATGGCAAAGTTTGTGTAAGTTAAAACTGACATCGGTATTATTTAATTATTGGATAATTAAGTAATGATCCCAAAGTATTTTATGGTCATCATATAGGTCATCAAGTTGAGGACTTGATCATGAAACCCTATAAGTGAAGGATGACATAAATTACGATTGTCCCTAGTCGAGGTTGTTGAAGTGGGACACCAATAACCGCGCGAGACTAGCATGTGAGGTGACTGTTGGACTAAGTTTCATGGAGTCAATGATATGATTATCACAGTCAATCACATAGATATATGTTGGTGAACATATGATCGGACATGACCCACTAATGAGAACTCCGCAGGATAGTTATATCAGTGTCATGTGAGGTTCTCATTACGACTATAGAGTATAGTCCTTAGACCTGAGTTCATCATGCTTTCTAGCATATGAATTGGTGCGTTTTGACCTTGTCAAACGTCGTTCCGTAACTGGCGGCTATAACGGCATTGCTTATACGTATCATGAAGTATGTGTAGAAACAGGGATGGAACAAGATGGGATTTGTCCCTCCTGTAACAGGAGGTAAATATCTCAGGGCCCATCGAAGATTTGATACTGAGAAAATGCATGGCCGTGCTCAAACGAGGTGATTGTCAGTCGTTTGTTTTATCAGTATAGATCAGGAGTTCGATGAACATGATGTTGGCTATAATAAGAATGACACAGTCTCTTGTCTTATGCCATATCGAGATATAAAGACGAAGGGATTATAGGAATAGATGATTCCAGTACAAGTGGGAGATTGTTGGGATTATGTCCTGAAATCACATTGTACTAACTCTAGAGATAGTTGTATTGTCGAGATCGGATAATTCATGTGATACTAGGTAGTCATAATGTTTTGCTAGAAACCGCTTATGACAAATGAGTTGTAACTCATTGCTAGTATTATGTGAACCTACAGGGTCACACACCTAAGCAAGTTGGATACACTTTGCATGGGATTGATCATTGGCATATGGTCTGATCAATGTGTATTAGATACACATTGAATTTGAGTTTCAGAGAGGTGTATCGATCGACACCATTGGGTGCGTCGGTCGATACAAGACCTACATTGGTGTCGATCGACACAAGGGCGAAACCGAAACTGATGTTTCGGTTCACCTCGAGGTCAATATATAAACATGTTTTATAGATTCGACCTAAGGGAGAGTGATCAGCGCCGCCCAGAGAGTTTTTTTCAGAGAGAAAAACGCAGAAACCTCGAAAACTCAGTTCCCAGGAGATCTGGTTCCCGGCACTAGCATCCCGGCGGATTCCAGCTTGTGTGTGTGTGGACTGCAGTAGAGGCGCATCATCTGAGGCGCTCCAGAGATCTCGTTTACCTGCTTATCTTCCGCTGCCAATCTCCAGGTAATCACGAGATCGGATCTATAATTCAATTAACTAGACCCTAGATCCTAGGCTTCGGGAACATGACAGCAATTCTGAATCTGGTAGAATTGGCTCCAAGTTCCTTCAGTTTAGTGGTAAGAGCATATTTGAGAATGTGTTGACATCATTTCTCCGATTTGATTTTTTTTATATACAAAAATATGATTATGTGGAAAGTTTTGGTTTGAGCTCATTTTTATCCAGACAGTTAACATACAAATGATTTGTCTATCTTTTGATAATAGTCGGAAAACATTCCAAATTCGAGCAGGATAATGTCGTAGTCAGTCTACTCTATAACATTCCGGTGCATTTTCCCGATCGGATAGTCGATAGGGTTTATTTCAAAAACCAACTCAACAGAAGTTCCTAAAATTATTCAGATTAAAAAAAAATCATTTTAATACATCCTTTCTGTGTTTGTTCTAACAATCTTTCCACATGTATCCCTTTGTAACGCTCCTTTATGGGATGGATAAAAACACTCGATGGTCACGTGATTAGGGTTTAGAGAGTCTAAGTGTGTGAGAGTCGTGAATTTGTTTGTGATTTAAAACATGAGTATCCTTCTCGCTTCTGCAAGATATATAATATCAAGTAGTAAAACATTATTGTAATGTAAAAATAACAAAAATTATTGTTACATAACTTCAACTTTTTGTAAAAAATATAGATGACGACAGAAAATAAGAAACATCATGCATGTTTTGGCATAAGAACACGAGTATTTTACAGTTGAAATGATTTCTGTCCATCTCGTCTCTTTATAAATACTAAAGAACTCATCCTCATTTTCTTACATCTCTCTTTTTGTATTGGCTTACTCTTCCTATTCAATTCAAATGGCGCAATTGTATTCTTCAATGAAACCCACGCCAATGCTGAAAGATGAGCTAGACATCGTGATACCCACAATTCGTAACCTGGATTTCCTTGAGATGTGGCGACCCTTCTTTGAACAATACCATCTGATCATCGTTCAAGATGGTGATCCTTCAAAAACCATCAACATTCCGAAAGGGTTTGACTACGAGCTATACAACAGGAACGACATCAATCGTATCTTGGGTCCCAAGGCTTCTTGCATTTCCTTCAAAGACTCTGCTTGTCGTTGCTTTGGTTACATGGTCTCCAAGAAGAAGTACATTTACACCATTGATGATGATTGCTTTGTAAATGCCTCTCTCTCTCTCTACATTTTTTTTTGGACAATCTCTCTCTCTACACTTTGATTCGACTTACCTTGATCAAAGCCGGATCTGAACACATTCAACTTTTGAATAGAGCCCACCTATATAAAATTTCACAAAATTTATAAAAAAACTTACTTTTATATATTAGTCTATGAAAATTTATAATATATTTCATGCGTTTGTTATAGAAAATATAAAATATTTTGGAAAATATATTAAAAATAAAAATTACGTAAGTTGCAAGTGTTTGAAATTATACCTTTTAAGATTTTTATTCGTTTTTATCTTTCTATTTTTATTTTGTTTAAATTATTTTATTTGTTTTATATAATTCTTGGATATAATTTGTTATTAGTATTAAAATAAAATTGTCGGCTTTTTGTCCGAACCCCGAGTATATCAGATCCGGCTCTGCTTTTGGAATGTGAATCTATTCTTTGATTGACGAATTTGATCTCAAAGTTGACAATATGTGTGCAATGTAGGTTGCAAAGGATCCATCTGGAAAAGAAATCAATGCGCTTGAGCAGCATATCAAGAACCTCTTATCTCCATCAACCCCACATTTCTTTAACACACTGTATGATCCATACGGAGATGGGGCAGACTTTGTTCGTGGATACCCTTTTAGTATGCGTGAAGGTGCCATAACCGCGGTCTCTCATGGCCTCTGGCTCAACATCCCTGACTATGATGCTCCCACTCAGCTTGTGAAACCTCTTGAAAGAAACTCCAGGAAATTTGATCAACTATGCCTCCACTTTTTTGAAAGCTTAAACGATGAAACAATGCTTTCTGTTTTGCTTATTGGTTAGTTTTCTTGGTTATATGCAGGTATGTTGATGCAGTCATGACCATTCCCAAAGGAACACTTTTCCCTATGTGCGGTATGAACCTTGCTTTCGATCGGGAGCTGATTGGTCCGGCTATGTATTTTGGACTCATGGGTGATGGACAGCCACTCGGACGCTACGACGACATGTGGGCTGGTTGGTGTGTCAAGGTATAAACCACTAACTAAGCTGGTCAAATGCAACTCTTATTCATTGCTTATGTGCATTAGTCTAGTAAGCTAAGATACTTTTACTTATAACCACAAATAGGGATGTTAAAACGGGCGAGTCCATATCCTATTAAGCCCATTTATATTCTAAACTCGTATAGGTCTATTTGTTTCGGCCCATTAAATTAATACATGGTTGTTTAAACCCGTTTAGGTCCGTTTTAAAACATTTTAGAAAAAAACAAAAATACAAAAAGAAAAAGAAAATTGGACCAGTTTGAAAAATAAAAATTAGGAAAAAATGAAAAAAGTGAAAAGATAAAATCAAACGACTAAACGGACCACTTATTTAAAAATACGAAAATCCGTTTAAATTTGTGTGATAAACATACTTAAACAAACTTATTTTACAAAATTGACTCGTTTAGATCCGTTTATTTTAGGCTCATTTTAACATCTTTAATCACACATGTAGGTGATATGTGACCACATGGGATGGGGAGTGAAGACGGGCTTGCCTTACATATGGCACAGCAAAGCCAGCAACCCATTTGTAAACCTGAGAAAGGAATACAATGGAATCTTCTGGCAAGAAGAGGCGATACCTTTCTTTCAATCAGTGACTCTTCCTAAAGAATGCACTTCAGTGCAGCAATGCTACATCGAGCTGGCTAAGTTCGTGAAAGAGAAACTTGGGAAGGTGGATCCTTACTTCGCTAAGCTTGCAGATGGAATGGTCACTTGGATCGAAGCTTGGGAGGAGCTTAACGCTCCAGATGGAACTGAGGCCAAGCCACCAAAAGGTAACAATAAGTAAAAGAGAAGATCACTGAATAAGGCAAATGGTATTGTTACCAGAAGAGGAGGGCTTGTGAGTCACATGTGTAATATCCTCTGTTTCTCTTAATTTATTGTTGCAATTTGCTATTGTTTTGTATTACTTGTCATTAGTGTTTGTGTTGTCAGTCCATTGTCAGCAAAAAAATAGTGTAATGTGTTCTATTAAAACTTGTTTCTGCAAAAGTGAAATGTTGCCATTGTCAGTAGTAGGTTAGGTATGAGCAATCAGGTACCATTCCCGTTCTGATCGACCATGCCAGGCCGAGTCAAAAAGGCTTTGATGACTAAAGCTTCATATTACGGAAAAGAGAGCGAGGGTTATTTCGAGTTTCATGTATTTTGATACTACGGGTTGAGGAATTAGGATCCATTCGGCTATTTAAAATTTTTAGTTCAAACTCAGTTCGGTTCCATCTGAGTTCGGACCGGGTTTAGTTTTTCAGATATAGGAATATATGACCGTTTGGATATTTTGTCGTTTCCGAATTCGGTTCGATACTATTTTCGGGTCGGATTCGGTTCAAATCTTTGGATCCGAGTATTTTGCCAACCCTAGTCAGCATTTTCTACTAGTACACAAATTTGAATATTGAATTTTGTCTTTCAAGGTAAAAGCAAAACCAATCCAATTTATCAAATTCATGAACACCAAAGTTAATAGAAACTATGCATCTACAAGACCAGTTTATAACGACATATAAAGCTTGAAACATGAGAAAAATATAGGAGATAGGAGATAAGAGAATAAAAGAATTGGGGAATTACCCGCAAAAAACAGAGCTAGAATTTATCAATCTCAACGCCATCTCTTAAAACCTCATAAGCATCACGGCTTCTGCTTTTCTTCATCCCTGCCGTGAAATGGATCTTTGATGAGTCTGCTGAGATACTTGTGACTTTAACCCATATCATTACTTTTGTTTTCATCCCTTCAACATCGGCTAGCTTTCCTTTCTCGAGAAATCCTGTAACAGTTGTGGTGAATCTCAAGACTGATGAATCTTTGTAGCCAACTTCGCAGATTGATGGAATAAAGACGGTGAGTTTCCTCGTCTGTTCATTGAACTCGTAGTTGGTTGCATCGCGTGGAAAGATCCCCACAGGTAAATTAAACTCCTTTAGTAACTCGGGTAATGGCTTCTGCATTTTCCCTGGTACCAAAGGTTAGATAACAAGAGTTACTGCAATTTTGGATTTTCTGAGGAATGATGCGACTCCTTGTTGAATGTCAAATGGAAAAAAAAAAACTGACCTTTGATTTTGTTCACCAACCATTTTGTTCCTCCTTCAATGCTGCTAGACAGAGACTGGAAGAAAAAATTGTTACAGATCAACATTTCATTATTGAACTAACAGGGAAGATTTAAATCATGTTCTGGAGAAACTCAAAGAAGATAGCTTGCATGCAATCCATATGTTTCACAAGAAAATGTTTCGATGAGCATGAAACTGAGAAACACAAATGAGCATCGCTTTCATTAACATGATACAGAGAAAGGAATATCAAATCTGAAAATTGAATACTTAAAGAACTTATCTACTCTTAAGATCTTATTCCTTGACGTAATTCACTTAATATTACCACAAACGGCCTCAAATTTCAGTAAATTCTTATACAATCCTATGAACATACGATTTTTTTGGTACGAAAAAGCAGAGATCAAGCGCGATTTCGCTTCTAACTTCTAAGTACAGAATCACCACACCATCCACCAGACTAAGCGACACAAATAAGTTGAGGATCCACATAACCGTAGACACGGTGCAATAGATGAATCAAAATTCTAAAGAGCATGGGATCGAGATCAGAAATCGAAACCTAAATTGATGACAAAAGCTAGTAGTGAGTGGAGTAGAGTGACACGTACGTTGATATCGTCACCGACGGAATCGAGCTGCTTGTTCGCCTTCTTACCTAACCAGTACGATCCCACCTTGTTCAAGATCTGATCCATTCTCACTCCACCGATCGTATCTCTCTCTCTCTCGTTCAGATCGGAGGAAGATTTTCTATCACCGATTCATTTTGTTTCGTTTCTTATACAACACTATAACAGCCAATTAATTTTTGACACGTAGCAATGTGGGCATAATAACAGATGTTGATTGCGGAACTAACAGTTTTTAATCAAAACTACTTTTTTCCTTCCACTAAAATTACTTTAGGCCAAGAAAAGAGAAGCAGACAAAATTTGTTACCAACAGTGAAAAAAAAGTTAATTTGTTTGTTTCTGGTGTGCTGATAAAACAGTGACGTGGACGAATATCTTCGTGTTCACACTATCCCACTGGACAGCGCACGAGGCCACCACACGCCCGTACATATGGCTCAATCTTGTATAGACACGTGGAACTCATCCAACGGACACCGCCTTATATTCCTTTCTCTATATAAGGAAACCTTTCTTCATCATCAATTGATCATCATCATCATCCACACCAAAGCTGAAACTAAAATCACCAACAGACAGCAGCAGTACTAAACAAAAGTCATGGCCTCAAGTGCCCTTTCTTCATTCACCACTAAACCATCACTGCCGCAACTCCCCCACGGCGGCTCCTCATCATCCACCACTTGTCCAGCCGGTTCTCTGAGCTTCCCACAACAGAGGAAACATGCCAGGAGATCCATGGTGGTGGCAGAAGCAACAGCTGGATCGATGACCGGAGTCTTGTTCCAGCCGTTCGAGGAGGTAAAGAAAGCGGATCTAACCATACCAATCACTGCTCATGTTTCCCTCGCTCGCCAAAGATATGCACAAGCTTGCGAGGCAGCTGTTAACGAGCAAATCAAGTAAGCATCCAACTATTGCAGTGTGTCATTCCCCTAAATGTATAATGAAGATCGAACTGAGATTTTTATTTGGTTGTGCAGTGTGGAGTACAACGTCTCGTACGTATACCATTCCATGTACGCGTATTTCGACAGAGATGATATTGCTCTTAAGGGTCTAGCCAAGTAATGAACTTTAATATTTCATTATCATTCTAAGTAAGAAAAAAAAGTAATTATCTTCTCATTAATCCAAAATTCTGTTATATTAATGGCAGGTTTTTCAAAGAATCAAGTGACGAAGAAAGAGATCACGCAGAGAAGCTCATGGGGTATCAGGTTACATACTCATATCTTTCACTGTTTCCACAATGATAAGAGAATGAATTTCTATGGTTAATTATCTAAGGAGTTGTTTGGTTGATAAACATTACAGAACAAGAGAGGAGGAAGAGTTAAACTCCACCCTATCGTATCACCCATCTCGGAGTTCGAACATGTTGAGAAAGGAGACGCATTATATGGTAACATTTGAAATTCAAGAAACATTAGAAACACTACTCTTGATAAAGTCTAATGTGAATTCATGTTTGTATCTCTTTTGAGTGTGATTTAGCTATGGAGCTGGCTCTATCTCTTGAGAAACTTGTTAGTGAGAAGCTTATAAACCTTCACAGTGTAAGTTCCTATCAAGATTAGACTAATATAAATTAGTGGTCATTTTTCTTAACCTTAATTCACAAACAAAACAGGTGGCAACAGAGAACAATGATCCCCATTTGGCACATTTTGTTGAGAGTGAGTATCTTGAAGAGCAGGTGAGTCTTAGTGTTATTGTTTTGATTTGTTATGATTAGATTAAAAGCCTTGAGATCCTCTGACTGATCCAGTGGATCTTCATCTAGATTGAAGCTATCAAGAAGATCGCAGACTACATCACGCAACTCAGGATGGTCGGCAAAAACCATGGTATGAATCAGAGTTAGAAACCTCTCTTTTGTTTTGTCTAATTTTTAACAACTAAGATGAAGTGGATCACAAATTCACAATTTTGATATGTGGGTTTTGAGCTCTTAATGACTCTGAAACTGAGTTTTGAGTTTTTTTGTATGTTTGCAGGAGCTTGGCACTTTGACCAGAGGCTTCTATAAACTTAAAATCTAGTTTTCCAATGCTGAGAAAACTGAAGGTTGTGTAAGAGTTTCAGTCGGAAACTATGGAGTAATAAGACTTAGTTCAAGGGGTTTAGATTTGTTTTCTGCTGAAGTTAGTTTTGTTGCTTTTGTAAGTCCTAAGTTTAAGTAATCAATGAATATCTATTTTTCCAATTGGTTCCAACAGAAGAACTATGAATCTAATTCTATCTGAACCCACTACTGAAATCAGAAATTGCAGAACGTACCTTTTTTTGTTAAGACCATGAGGTTGCAAGACTCATATGTGTCCTTGCTTCCTCCGAGCCCAGAAGTTGTGAAGAACAAATCTGAAACTGAGATACAAGTATGGCGAGATCACTATTAAAGCAGTATTATTGAAGTTAATCCCAAGCTAAATAACACGATAAGTCAGGATAGATCTGTCAAATATTCAGTTGATTTACTTGAGCAGTTACTATCTGATGATATGTACTTAAATTCCTACCTTAATGCTCTGTTACTTAGTTTCTACTATATTTGACAATTCCTGAGCAGAGAAGCTATCAAAAACTTCTCATGGAGGTTCCCTTTCTTTGTGACTTATCTTATAAAGAAGATTCATAGACTACTAAGCATCATATATACAGTGAAGATCACTCAAGATGTCATGGAAGAGATTTCACAAAGTCATTATCTTGATCTTTCCACTCAAAAGGAGTATGCATTGTAATTCCACTCATTTCTCTAAATAATTCCGGAAAATGGCCGGGACTAGACTGAAACCAAAATTGCATGAAATTGGAAATTGAAAGGGAGAAAGCAGAACTGACCACCTTTCGCGAGACAAGCGTTTACACTGTTCATCAATACTTGAGCTCTGGATATGGCCATTTGTATGTCTGCAATTATTCTCATGAGACAGGGACAGCACAATCTCAATTCCTTTAGTGTCTCGACTCTCACTAAACTGGATCAGTTACCCTGTCTCATAAAATCTACCCAATACAGAAAACAATGTGACATAAATTTTGAAAATGGTAGTAGCAGCTGCAAGAAAATGGCAGTAGCAGCTGCAACAAGAGCTGAAGATTTTGATTTTTACAGGTATACTGCACAAACAGAGTATCAAATAAACTTGAAAGGGAAATTTTCATAGATGATGATGCTGATATTACAAAAGAAGCATAGTCACAATACAAAAGGCCAGAGTAAGCAGGAAGGTTTAACAGCTAAGGAACCGTAGGTAAGTAAAGAGGTTTTGGTAGCTAAGCTAAAACCAATACTGATCAGACAGACATATCAAACAAATGAACTAGTGCCAAGTCTGTCTATTGCTTGTTTATAATGCTCCAAATACTGTTACATGTCTCGTAGGCCGTCATCTTATTTGTCTCGAATTCAAACTTCTTACTTACCCTTTTATCACGATCTACCATATCTATGTTTAAATCAAGGATTCAAAACATTTAAGGACAAAAGCAAATGAGGCTCGTGATTAAAGAAAAATATGAAGACAGTAGCGAGATGATATGAAAGAAGAGGATACAGCCTGAGATCTTTGATGGATCGTCAATGTCTGGTATAACATTAGTGACAGAAGCATACATAGAGAGCTTTTTCCTGCAGAGAAAAAGAGGTTCAGACAACAAAATGTACCACCAACATTCAGAAGAAGCAATTGCAATAATGGGTTTTGTGGATCTTACTCAGCTTTCAAGTCGTCCCGCTCTTTTCTCTTCATAGATTGCATCTGTTCATCAATCGAAGTCCATTGTGCATTCAGGTCTTTGAGTTCATCAGCGACGACTGTATAGACAGAAAACCAAATAAAAGAAGATAAGATCTTTCATGTCACTGAACCAACGGACTAAAGTATACTTATCTAAGCTCATCCTTCAGCTTGCATTCTAGTTCCATCTCTTCATCAAGCTCTTTCTGAAGACGTTCAGTGTCATCTCCAGCTGAAACATCTGAATAAGCTTCCTCCGTTTTCTTCTTGCAAGCATCAAGTTTCTGCTTACAATCTGCAATTTAGAAAATCCCCAAAATTCCTCACTCAATCGAACATTATCACTCAAATCCCAGTGACTGGACGAGCTCCAGCGCCTAAAGCTATATGATTAATCTTATAAATTAGCTGTCTTTTGAAGTTTTCTAAAGACCAAATCGGAAAAACTGACCTTCAATAGATCCCTGTATCTGATTGAAATCCTCGTCGCAAGCGGAATGGAGAACTTTCAAGTGCTCGAAACTCTCCGATACCACGTCAAACCCATTCTTAACATTCAATAGGTTGATCAAATCGTCTCCATAAGACATCAGGTCTTCGATATCGAAATTCTCCGAGAGATTCCCCATTTCTGATGGCAGGCAGTAAAGCCCTAGCTTTAGATTATCCAAGCTTCGAAACCCTCACCGGGAGAATCGGAGATTCCTGAAATTGAGGTACCAAGTACGTACTTTGCCTCTTGGCTCTGAAAGAAAAAAAGAGAGTCAAATTCAAAGGAAAAAAATTGAAACAGAGAGAGGAGGGAGAGCTGAAAGGAAAGATCTGAATTTTGATTTTTGATTTTTGAATTTCACTTGAAAATGAGAAAATCAGTTTAGTTTGATAAACTGCGTGCTTACTGCTGCTTAAAAGATCATGGACGTCGAAAAACAAAAAGAATATGGGCCCAGCCCAAATTCCTACAATGGGCTTAACCAAATGTTTGCGCTGTCTTTGACTTCATCATAAGTCATAACCGCGTAATAATGTATGTCTAAGCAACTATCAATTT
The DNA here is from genome assembly GCA_030180135.1 of Orychophragmus violaceus. Taxonomy (NCBI): domain Eukaryota; kingdom Viridiplantae; phylum Streptophyta; class Magnoliopsida; order Brassicales; family Brassicaceae; genus Orychophragmus; species Orychophragmus violaceus. The sequence goes on from CM058234.1 coordinate 97,587,079, forward strand.
TGTCCAGTATTAATAACTCCTTTGTGTGAATATCATGAAAATTGTTTTGAGGTCATCTATCTCCTCCACACAAATAGTCCAAAAGACCTTGACTTTGAAAATTGCTACTTCTTCGTCTCACAATTCGGCACGTAGAGAGAGCATAAAGTCCATATAGAAACTTGCTTATACTTAACGATCTCTTACTTCAATACCATCAAAGTCAAAAGCTCAAGATACTCTCAATGGGCTTAGCAAGATCCATGGAAACACTCATGTTCTTGCTCTTTCTATCATCAAACACTTTTAAAAGTTCAATTCTTGCTGATGCCACGACCACAGAATTCACTTTCCGAGGCTTCAGAGGAAACCAAACGGAAATTCAAACAGAAGGAGCTGCAATAATCCAACAAAACGATGGTCTACTTAGACTAACTAACCGGAACCACAACGTCACTGGAACAGCGTTCTACCGCAACCCAATTAGATTTCGTGACCGGTCAGACAACAACAAAGTATGTTCCTTTAGTACATCTTTCGTCTTCGTCATAATCCCTTCCAGTCCCGGAACCGGCGGTTTTGGCTTTACATTCACACTTTCTCCGACTCCAAATCGTTCCGGAGCTGAATCAGCGCAGTATCTGGGGCTTTTGAATAGATATAACAACGGGAATCCAACGAACCACGTCTTCGCTGTTGAATTCGACACGGTACAAGGATTTAAAGACAGCTCCGACAGAAGAGGAAACCATATCGGTCTTAATTTCAACAATCTCTCCTCCGCTGCACAAGAGCCACTCAGTTATTACGACACCGACGATAGAAAAGAAGATTTCCAACTCGAGAGCGGTGAACCAATCCGAGCTCACATCGACTACGACGGACCAAGCGATTCTTTAAACGTTACAATCTATCCGACACGATTAGAGTTCAAACCCAATAAGCCTCTGATCTCACGACAAAACATGAAGTTATCGGAGATCGTGGAGGAGGAAATGTATGTCGGGTTCACCGCCGCGACGGGAAAAGGCCAGTCGAGTGCTCACTATGTAATGGGTTGGAGTTTTGCTAGCTGTGGAGAAAAACCAGTTGCGGATTGGCTCGATCTCTCGCTTCTCCCTCCTCCGCCGCCGAATACAAGCTTGAGTAACAAGAAAGGTTACGATTCTCAAGTCATCGCTTTGATTGTATCGTTATCGATCGTCACACTGTTCTTGCTATCGTTACTTTTTATATTCATCATATACAAAAAGCAAATCGAGGAAGGAGAGGTTCTAGAAGATTGGGAGCTCGATTACCCTCGTAGATTCAATTACAGAGATCTCTACTTAGCGACGGAAAGATTCAGAGAGAGTGAGATCATCGGCTCCGGAGGATTTGGAATCGTTTACAGAGGAAATCTACCTTCTTCAGGTCCAATCGCAGTGAAGAAGATAACTCCAAATAGCCTACAAGGTGTTCGAGAATTTGTCGCAGAGATCGAAAGTTTAGGAAGATTAAGCCATAAGAATCTCGTGAATCTTCAAGGATGGTGCAAACACAAAAACGACCTCTTGTTGATTTACGATTATATCCCCAACGGAAGCCTCGACTCACTGCTGTACGCAACGCCGAGAAGAAACGGCGTCGTTTTGTCGTGGGACGTGCGTTTCGAGATCATAAAAGGAATCGCGTCGGGACTGTTGTATCTTCACGAGGAATGGGAGCAGATTGTGATTCATAGAGACGTGAAAGCCAGCAATGTTCTTGTGGATTCAGAGATGAACGCTAAATTAAGCGATTTTGGACTCGCGAGGCTTTACGAACGCGGAACGCTGTCGCAGACCACGAAGGTTGTTGGGACGTTAGGGTACATGGCGCCTGAGCTCGCTCGTAACGGGAAAGGCTCGACCGCGTCTGATGTTTTCGCGTTTGGCGTTTTGTTGTTGGAAATTGTGTGTGGGAGAAGGCCGACGAATACTGAGGACTTTTTCTTGGCTGATTGGGTTATGGAGTTTCACACAAACGGCGGAATCCTTCGAGGCGTTGATCAGAAACTCGGGTCTGATTTCAATGGTAGAGATGCGAGATTAGCTCTTGTTGTGGGATTGCTCTGTTGCAATGAGAAACCGACGTCTCGGCCAACGATGAGAAACGTGATTAGGTATTTGAACGGAGACGAGGATGTTCCCAAGATTTGTGAAGATTTGGGATTCTCAGATTCTTCGAGAAGGTCGTAGATCGAATGTTGTAGGTTATGTTTCATTGGATAGAGCCTCGAGTTCGAATGTTTTTTCGTTTTCCACGGATATTTCTTTGAGCTCTCTCGTTATTGTAGATAGTTAACAGTAATTTAATTGCAAATTCGAACACAACCTGCTTATCTAACATGACTTTGGCCATGTTCGTTTTGGAGTGTAACTATGACAGTGGTTGTGTTGTTCGTTACTATGTTGTTTGTTTTAGAGTAATTGCGACTGTAACTGTATATTTAAAAAAAAAAATAAAAAATTTGCCGCATAATTGCCTTTAAAATTAACGACCGGATTTTGAGTTGCTAATCGCTACTTTGAAGTCACTGTCGCTAGCGATTGTCAAACGAATATGTTTAGAGTCGCTGCGATAGTCGCTGTCGCCAACGACTGTCAAGTAAACATGTTTAGAGTCGTCGTGACAGCGAGTGCAAAACGAATAGAGCTTTTTACATATTGTTGTATGGATTGCATTGTGATATTGGATAATAGATGTTGCCGTCGGATACAAGGTAAGTTTTAGTTTCACATGTTCGAGAATTTTATGGAATTTCAACAATGTAATAATCACAAACTGAGATAATGATACGGCTGATAATCAACTATTCAAAAGTAAACTATTATGATATGGGCTTGGTAAGTTGATTGTTTCACTTTCATAGCACAACGACAAGTAAACTACGAATCTATAACTAAGTTTGTGTCTACGTTCTTGATGGGCTGTCTACGATTGAACGTGTTTGAAAGAGATAAAAGTCGTATAATCTTGGCAATTGGCTAGAGTATTATAAACAATGATTGAGTTATGAACAACAAAGCATATGTCTTTTATATTTGAAACATACATGTATATCATGTTGACTGTTTGTTAATATGAGTATATGATCATAATATATAGTGCATCTTATTTCCTATATATGTGATTCGTTAAAAAGAACCATGTATTAGATCAGACTATCAATATCTCACACAGGTTACGCCAATCAAAGCAACGAAATATAACGCCGTGACATCATGTTAATATAACGTTGATATAGTTGCATTTTGAATACGAATCTAAAAGAAGTGGGAGTGTTGGTTGGGAAATGTGGGTTCTACGGGAATGTCTTCGGAATCACTCCTCTTCTTTGCTTCACCTTGCCTGACGCTGGTTAGTTTTTTTTTTTGATAATCCAGGGAGGATCCCAGACCGAGGTCTAGACTAATTTTTCTGAGCTCAGTCAGATCGCAGGCCAGCTTCACTTGGGAGGGTTTTACCTGGGCTTTAGGCCCAGTGCCCGCGTTGTGAGCAGAGGAGACATTTTTTGTTTCCGCTTGGAGTCGAACCCGGATGGTGTTTGCCACCTCGGACCCTTCTACCACTTGGACTACCTCAACCGCTCAACGCTGGTTAGTTCCATAGACCTTTCTGTTAAAGTTGGTTTCTTCAAATCCATTATTTTGTTATTCTTCAAATCCATTATTTGGGATCACGCCATGTCCAATATGTGATTTACTCTCATTTCTTATATATTTCATGATCACCCACCCTTGTGTAGCTGTGTGTGTATATACATAATTTACACAACGCGTTCGTTTGTTTTCTAGTAACCGAATGTCTCATCGCAGAATCTGTAAATAATAAAGTCGCTATTTTATTTCTCCGGTCATATGCGCACAAATATATACACATGATAATAATCTGAAGTTATGAGATTTCAAAGAAAAACCTGTGGAACGAAATGTTAGATTTAAGAAAGATTTAAGCTTGAAGATTTAGAAATTGAAGAATTGTTTGCTTAAGAGAAAAAGAGAGAATAGTCATAAAAATGACTTAGTTTTTGATATTTGGTGACTACATAGGTTGTATAAGATGGGTACACAAGAATAACCCTAAACCTAATTAGCTAGAAGATAAATCAGACAGTCTGTCATTATGGTCCGAACTTCAGACTTCACTTTGTACTTAAGACTTGACTTTGCTCTCCATAATTTACTTTGTACTTCAGATTTCACTTTGCTCTACAGACTTCACTGTTTGTTGTTCTCTTCTGTTTCACTAAACTTCAGACTTCACTTTACTTAAACGTACATGATCAATACGAAAGTGAAACGGTTAGTCATCAAAGGCAAGGTGATGGATGTTGAGGAGAAGGAAAACGACGTCTGGAGAGCTGTCGTGATTGCTAAGACTAGACTCATCAGCACAAATATGAGCTCTTCAAGTATGCTCAGTGTCCTCATGATCATCGAAACTTTATGTTTTCTCAATTCTTGATTCCCAAGTTTAAGAGGGATGTTTTTTTTGCTGACTTTTGATTTGGCCTTTGATGTTATCCTAACAAACAAACCGTTCGCTTTATTTTGATGACCATTAATGATTATTTAATGGGACAATTATAAACGAAACCTAAAATTTTGATCACAATGGAATTTGAACCCAATAATTTGTTCCACCGGATAAAGTCATGTCTTTTTTAGGAGCTACATTAGACCTTAGATGAACGATCAAATCGTGTTCATGGTACAGTTAACAGTTTTAGAAAACCAGAAACAGCCACTTATTATTAATGACAAAATTATCTAGAGCTAGTTGACCAAAAAAAAAGAATTATCCAGATCTAGACAATAATATTAAACATAAAACATATGATTACGATGTATTGGTGTTCTTTCAATCTAGCATTAATCAGCGGATGTGGTAAAAATGGTTCACAAAATTTTGAACTGATGTAGTCTAAATTTTGTACATTAAAGACATTTACGGATGACCAAAGTAGGAATATATAGAATAGGTGGATCGAACTTTAAGTGTGGTGCATTCAAGTCCCGTCTCCTTACCACTACACCAAAACCACTTGATTACATTCGATGTTTTGATGTGTATAATAAAATATATGCCTTTTGGGTAAAATTTTCCAAAGCTCCAAATTATGGGCATATGCAACAACGGTAAAAGGAAAAAAAAAAACACAAACACAGTCAAAGAAGTCAATGTTCATTCAAAATTTCGATTTCCATTATATTTTATTATAGAGTATCTACATTATATTACATAAATCTATACTATTATTTAGAAAATAATTTTGAAAGAATAAAATTCTCTCATGGTTTGAAGAAAAAAAAAATATATATATATATATATATATGTGTGTGAAAACATTTATTCTTAAAATAAAAAATTATAATATTTTTAATGAATTTGCTTGAAAAAATATGTTCATTTTTCTGGTGATATTTAAATATATACACTATAAAGATTTTCAAATTATATCTTATGTGATGGCTTTATAAATGTAGATATACACAAATGCGTTTAAACAACACTATAAAGCTTTACATATTAATTAACTAACTAAACATAGTTAATAGTTGACTTTATATAAGTAGATATATACAATTTACGTTTTATTTAACAAATATATCTTTCGTAATATTTAAATAAAAAATCCAATTAATTAGCTTATAATATATATACACGTTTTAGTTAATAAATATAAATGTTTTCTAATAATTTAAATAAAATTTAAATTCACTTAGCTTATAAACATTTGATTACCATTTATTCATACTAAATTTAGGATTGTTGGGATGAATTTTTTTTGTTATACTCACAATAAATTATAGATTTAATGACTGGTTATTTCTTTATATATAGATATGTACAAACATCTATGAATGTTTTACTTTAAATATATATATATATATATATATATTGTTCAAATTTTAAATAAGGAAGTTTAATAGCTTATAAATAATTATGGTAAATAATTATGAATATTTCACTCTGTATACATATTGTTCATATAATCACCCATGATTAAATACTGATCTTCTTGAAAAATATTTAATTTCGTTTTATTTTTTCAATTGTGTTTGTCATGAAAATTAGTAAGAATAAGAGCTAATATTTTTTAAAATATTAGTATATATCTTCCAATTCCATAATTTCCTCTTGTGCAATTATATATAACTTTTACAAGAATTACATTAAAAGATTGAAGATTCTAATAAATGACAAATATAAAAAACATTGCGAAAACAACGAATGTTGTTTACACACGAGTGTTTTAGAATGTGAAATAGGATTACAAATTTAATTTTACTTATCTTGTTGAGATTATTGTGTGGGTAAGATGTTTTCTTTTAATGGCTTATTTTTTATCTATCTCAATTTTTTTAGCGTTTAGTATTTTAGAATATCTAGATATGTTTTCACAATAAAATAACATAAGCAAAGCCCATAAATATAGGTCGTTAATAAATGAGATTATCTATTTCATTGTCTAGTGAAATAAACAAATCTTTGTTTCTATTATTTTATGAGTTATAAATTAATGAAATTTATATTGTTTTATAAAAATAAATTAATAAAACAAAAATATACAAATCAAATCAACACGTAAATTTAATTTTTATTTTGTTTTGGAATCAAAAAAAAAAATATATTGAGATTACACATGTTTCGTCATCCACAACAGTCTTTCTGAACCGATATGAGTGATATGGAACGTTTGAGTGCGAGCATAATTTAAATTTAAATAAATCATATTAACTATTAAATTTCAAAACATAATTTAAAATATTCATTAGCATCACACACAAAGTGTGGGGCAATCACCTAGTAACTTGTAATTAGTTTCACCAAAAATCAGACCACTGTTCATATGGAAACTCTAACAGTTTATGCAAAATTGTCTATACACTTTTGTATTTTTCATCTCTTGAGTTAAAAAATAATAATTATACGATGATTTAACAATTAACAGAATTACCAAATAAAAAGTGTTTCATAAATCTGGATTTTTTAGGGTAAGATAACTAAGTGACACGATGAATTAATTGTTAATCGAATTACCGAATGAACGGTGTTTCGCGAACCCATATTATATATGATAAAATAAATGAATTACGCGATGAGTTAATTGTTAACTGAATTACCAAAATGAACAATGTTTATCAAATCTGGATTATTTAAGATAAGATAACTAAGTTACACGGTGAGCTAATCGTTAACTGAGTTACTAAATGAACAATGTTTAACAAATCTAAATTTTGTAGAATAAGCTAACTGGCTTACACGATGAGTTAATTATTAATCGAACTATCAAATGAACAATGTTTGGTAAAACCATATTATGTAGTATAAAATACTTGAGTTACACCATAACTAAATTACACAAATGAACAATGTTTAATAAACCCAATATATATGAAATGTTAATTAAGTTATACGATTATTTAACTGTTAACTGAGTTACACATATGAACATTGTTTGATAAACTCCTATTATATATGAAAAGTTAATCGAGTTACACAATGAGTTAACTAATAATTCAGTTGCATCGTCGATGAACAATATCCTATTATCTATTTTTGGTTGAGTGATATATTTGTAAATATGTAAAATTTCAAATATATCTTTGATTTTTTTTTTTTATCTCTTATACTTATCTATTACAAAATGATTTCTCTTACTTTTAATTTTTTTAAAAGTTTCTATCTATATAAGTTCAATTCACTCTTTATTACAAATCAAATTTAAATTGATAGTAAGAATGAATGTGTTATTAATGTGACACGATTTTCATCCTATCATAAGAGGGTAAAACTAAAAACGGAAAGGTGAAAACGAATGAGAGAGAAGTGGAGAGAAAACGCAGTGCATTAAAGCCTCTCTCTCTCTTAGACAAAGTCCCAATTTCGCATCCTCACTTTCTCTTTGCCTTTTTCTCTTCTGCCGCCACCACCACCACCACACTGTTTACGCGCCTCCGGTTCCGTTTCAATCGCCGTCATCGTTCGGCACCATCCGCTACTTTGGATTCCTAGGGTTTTCCGCTACCGCTTCTCTTTCCATCTTGGGTTTTTTTTCGAGCTGGATTCTCTGCTCTTACGCCGCTGGTGTAGCGGCTTTGTTGATTGATCTAGCTTTCTCCTTCTCCGCTTCTAATTTATTTCCATCGTAGCTCAATCCGAACAAAAAAATCTAGGGCTGAGGATTTGATTCTGCGGGATTTCTGGGGGGTGTTTAATCGGGTGTGTTGTCCGATTTGGATGGCATTAGGAGACTTGATGGTATCTCGGTTCTCGCAATCTTCTGTTTCTTTGGCCTCCAGTCACCGCTACGAAGACGACTGTGTTTCCAGTCACGGTGACGGTGATTTGTCAATCCACTCGCGGAGGAAAGATTCCGATGCTACGAGTAGTATCTACGGAAATGGCACGACGGAGAGAGCTGCCACCGCCACCAGTATGGCATACTTGCCTCAGACTATCGTGCTCTGCGAGCTAAGACATGACGCATCCGAGGCTTCTGCGTCCTTAGGGACTTCCGACAGCATTATATTGGTCCCCAAATGGCGGCTAAAAGAGCGAGTGAGTTTTAAGGATCGAACATAGAGTAGCTGGAAGTATGGTAGACTATAGATTGTGAATTGATATTTGGGTTTAGTCTAATTGAGGATGAAAGAAGAGCATATAGAACATCTGCATTATCTAGAATTCATGACACAGTCTGTTACTGTTCCCTGCTAGGTTGGGTGATGTTAACATTTTATCTTGGAGATGAACCTTAATGGATTAAGAGTCTTTAAAATGGCACCAGGATACACGTTCTCACTTCAACCTTATTGTCTGTTCAGAAACAATTTACTTTCACAGTCTATGCGACATCAGGCATTTATTGGATCCGTATGCGAGGGGAGTTCTTGCAAATATCATGTTTTTTGCTGACTTTTATTCTTTGTCTTTGCAGATGAAAACAGGGTGTGTAGCCCTGGTTCTTTGTTTGAACATTACGGTTGATCCGCCGGATGTTATAAAAATATCTCCGTGTGCTAGAATCGAGGCTTGGATAGGTTGAACCTTCGGCCAACTCAAACTCTATTACACTCTTTCTTTTGTGTGTTTTACTTTTTCGTTGTTGTCACAAACGATTTTTTCTCTCTTTTATTTGATGGCAGACCCATTTTCCATGGCCCCGCCAAAAGCTCTCGAGGCTATTGGAAAAAATTTGAGCACTCAGTACGAGAGATGGCAACCAAGGGTGATTTTTTTTTTATCTCTGCACGTTATTGTTATTGTTTTGTCAAGTTACCTTTTTCATTTTTGTGGTATAATCTCTCCCAGGCTCGATATAAGGTGCAATTAGATCCGACGGTAGATGAAGTCCGGAAGCTGTGTTTGACTTGTCGGAAGTATGCAAAGACCGAGAGAGTTCTATTCCATTATAATGGGCATGGTGTGCCAAAGCCTACAGCTAATGGTGAAATTTGGGTATTCAACAAGGTCTGTTTTTGCTAGCCTTTTCTTTTCTCTTTCTTCTTCCTTTTCGACTGTTACCACATACTGATTGATCCCGTGTTTGAGCAGCATTATACGCAGTACATTCCATTGCCAATCAGTGAGCTTGATTCCTGGTTGAAGACACCGTCCATCTACGTTTTTGACTGCTCTGCTGCTAGGATGATTCTTAATGCCTTTTCTGAAGTAAAGGAAACAACCACTTTACTAATGTTACACATCCTCCTCTCGAGTTTAAGACTTGGTTCTGCAATTGGCGTTCCATAAATTGATGATTCATTTTTTCCTTATGGCAGCTCCATGGTTGGGGTTCTTCTGGTTCCTCTGGATCCTCAAAGGACTGCATTTTACTTGCTGCTTGTGATGTACACGAGACACTTCCTCAGAGCGTTGAATTTCCAGCTGATGTTTTTACTTCTTGCCTCACCACACCCATTAAAATGGCGTTGAAATGGTAAATCCTCTTCTTTTCTCTCACCTTTTTGCGTACTCAGATGTCATGTTTCCTTCCTACAAAACTTTCTTTAAGTTACATCAAGCTACTTTTTAGAGTCTTAGTTAGCATGTTCCCGCTTCATCATGAGGTAAAAAACATAAGCTACGGAGGCTGTGCAGTTGCAGTTAACTCTTTACTGTTAATTATTCTACTACTTTATATTGAAAGTGTTTTGATTTATGTCCATGTGGAACTACGTGGTTCAGTTTAGCTTGCAGCTTTCACAAGAGGCTTTCCGTTGCAGGTTCTGCAGGCGTTCTCTCTTGAAAGAAATCATCGATGAATCACTTATTGACAGGATTCCAGGCCGCCAAAATGACCGTAAGACATTGTTAGGGGAGTTGAACTGGATTTTCACAGCAGTGACGGATACAATTGCATGGAATGTGCTTCCTCATGGTATCTCTCCAAACTTTCTGCATAATGTATTAAGGCCAATCCTCTTTAACTTGACTTGTTTGTATTTCGGTGTCCCTCCTCATGAATGTTAGTTTTACCCTGCAGAGCTTTTCCAAAGATTATTCAGACAGGATTTGTTGGTCGCTAGCCTTTTCCGAAATTTCTTACTTGCTGAGAGAATAATGCGGTCTGCAAATTGTAATCCAATATCTCACCCTATGCTGCCTCCTACGCATCAACATCATATGTGGTATCCTCGAAGAACCCTGTTTCTCTGTTAGATAAAATGTTATGTGTCTAGATTTTTCCTCAGCTAGTTGTTGCATGCTTTTCAGGGATGCATGGGACATGGCTGCTGAAATCTGCCTTTCTCACCTTCCCCAACTTGTTCTGGACCCAAACGCAGAGTTCCAGGTTTGTTTTGCCTTATGTGGTTTCCTTTTAATTGTATAAAACGGAGCCTGTTATGATAATACTTGCTTCTTTCCTTTTTCTAGCCAAGTCCATTTTTTACTGAGCAACTGACAGCTTTTGAGGTGTGGCTTGATCATGGATCTGAGCATAAGAAGCCACCAGAACAGTTGCCTATTGTTCTTCAGGTGCAACCTAAATTTCTATATACTTCTCCATTTTTGTTGTGAGAGAGCCATATTCATTTCTCTTCTTTTTTTCCGCACGGTATTGTGTGGATTTGACATAAGGGGCATTACGTTACTTCCTTCTAGACGTTCCATCATTTGTTTGCAGATCATAGCGTATTTATAGACTGATTTGCTTCAGGTGTTACTTAGCCAATGCCATCGGTTTCGTGCTCTTGTACTTCTTGGAAGATTTCTTGATATGGGTTCATGGGCCGTGGATCTGGTATACTTCTAAATTTGAACTCTCTTACCCTTTGGCTTACACAGAGTATCTTCGGGATATATTTCCTTACACGTGAAGTGAATATTCCTCTAGGCTTTGTCTGTTGGAATATTCCCATATGTGCTGAAGCTTCTGCAAACAACAACAAATGAGCTAAGACAGATCCTTGTTTTCATATGGACAAAAATTCTTGCACTTGATAAGGTAAATTATTTTTGCGTTCTATAAGCTATTTTCTGGGAAGACGATGGTGGTTTGTCATGCATCTGCGTGTTGTTTACAAATTTATGCTAGTTCCTATTTTCTGGGAAGACTATGGTGGTTTGTCATGCATCTGCGTTTTGTTTACAAATTTATGCTAGTTCAAATTTTGAGAATGACTAATGGAAAAGATACTATGTTTTTCATCTAGTTATTCTGAGATGAATGCTGAATGGCATAAATCAACCATCTAATATTTTTTCTGTATGTTTAATATCATATCCTTCCACATCAGATTAAATTGCTTATCTCCGGCATCGTGCTGCGTAAGCTTTTTTCGTCTCAGTATTTGGATTATTCCACCAATGACTGGTCTCTGTTTGTTTTCAGTCATGTCAAATTGATCTTGTGAAGGATGGGGGGCATACATATTTCGTAAGATTTCTAGATAGCTCGGGTGCATTTCCAGAACAACGAGCTATGGCTGCTTTTGTTCTGGCTGTCATTGTGGACGGACACCGACGAGGCCAGGAAGCATGTCTTGAAGCTAATTTAATTGGTGTTTGTCTGGGGCACCTTGAAGCATCCAGACCAAGTGATCCACAACCAGAGCCATTGTTTCTACAATGGCTTTGTCTTTGTCTTGGAAAGTTGTGGGAAGATTTTATGGAGGCCCAAATAATGGGTAGGGAGGCAAATGCGTTTGAAAAGTTGGCACCTCTGCTTTCCGAGCCCCAACCTGAGGTGAAACTCAGATTTCAGTATATTATCCTTCTTTCAGCAGTGTAATTTCTGACCATAACATTCCCTTGCAGGTAAGGGCTGCTGCTGTTTTTGCCCTGGGTACCTTACTTGATATTGGGTTTGACTCCAGTAAAAGTGTTGGGGAGGATGAATCTGATGATGATGAAAAGATTAGATCAGAAGAAGCTATCGTTAAAAGTCTCTTAGATGTAGTTTCAGATGGGAGTCCACTTGTTCGGGCAGAGGTTGCTGTAGGTACGTAAAGCATGCAATTCTTGAACATTCACGATCGTGGGACCATGGGTTCCTAATTAGCGTCAGAGTTGTTCAACTTCAAACTCGGAATTTCTATTATTTTAAATTAGACACATCTCCTACATTTTATATATTTATTTATCATTCGCCTAATTGAATAATTCCAATTTAAAAAGACTACCAAATTTATCTGTTGCGTTAGTGGAGAGACTGACAGTTTATTACTCGATACAACCATGAAATCATGTTGTCCCACATTCAGAGAATTCATATATAGTTTTGTGCATTGTCTAACGTCTGTCTTTGTTAATTCTGCATATACATCTTGAATCATAGCTTTTTTTTCTTTCCCTTTTTGATCCCATTTCTCTGTTTTTAATGTCTCTACAGCTCTTGCACGTTTTGCCTTTGGCCACAAACAGCACCTAAAGTTAGCCGCAGCTTCATATTGGAAGCCTCAGTCAAGCTCTTTGCTTACTTCGCTCCCTTCAATCGCTAAATTCCATGATGCTGGGAGTGCAACAATTGTTTCTTTACACATGAGTCCTCTGACTAGAGCTAGCACTGATAGCCAACCAGTTCGTGAGGCTAGGATCTCAAGCAGCCCTCTTGGCTCGTCCGGGCTAATGCATGGATCTCCATTATCTGATGATTCTTCGTTACATTCTGATTCTGGAATCATGCATGACAGTGTCAGCAATGGAGCTGTTCATCAGCAAAGACTGTTGGATAACGCTGTTTATTCGCGGTGCGTTCGATCTATGTATGGATTATCTAAAGACCCATCTCCACGTATTGCAAGTCTCGGGCGGCGTTTGCTTTCTATAATTGGAATGGAACATTTTTTTGCGAAACCTTCAAAGCCCACTGGCCGATTAGGGGAAGCTGCAACGACATCTAACACTCCTCTTACTGGCCTATCTCGTTCGTCCTCATGGTTTGATATGCATGCAGGTAGCTGTTTACGGAATGTTTTATGATCATGGAAATTTTAAAAGTTTTGCTTAATTCTGAAGGTTATTGAATGTTTGTGTGTTTTGATCTTGCACTGTTGTTGACGACAGGTAATTTGCCCTTAAGTTTTAGGACTCCTCCGGTTAGCCCTCCTAGAACAAACTATCTACCTGGGGGGATGAGGAGAGTTTGTTCGTTAGAGTTCAGGCCTCACCTGGTGGGTTCACCAGACTCAGGATTGGCTAATTCGCTTGTAGGCGTAAGTGGATCTGAACGGAGTTTGCTCCCATTATCAACTATCTACAGCTGGAGCTGTGACCACTTTTCTAAACCGCTTCTTGGTGGGACGGATGCTAGTCAAGAGATAGCTACCAAAAGAGAAGAGAAAGAAAAATTCGCACTTGAGCATATTGCAAAATGCCAGCACTCTTGTAAGTACTGTTCTGTCTTCTATCTCGGTTTTTTCTATGCCTATACTAGTCACTTGAATTGATTTACAACATTTTACCTTGACCAGCTATTAGCAAGCTCAACAATAATCCTATTGCCAACTGGGATACGAGGTTTGAAACGGGAACAAAGACAACTCTCCTGCACCCTTTCTCTCCTATTGTAGTTGCTGCAGACAAGAATGAACGGATCAGGTATGCAAATTTCTTCAGAGCATAGCTAAAATTAGGATCTGCGATCAACTTCTTGCGTTAAAGTTAACCTTCTGGTAGAAAACCCGCAGCCTAGTTCCCTCAAAACAAAAGGTGTTCCCTTTCAAAGCTAGATATATCGGATTATATCTCTGGGTCTAGTATATCATTTAGTTTGATACTGTTCTTAAATTTTGATCCTCTCCTTTTGACATTTTTTTTAATCGAGATGCCTCTACTTCACAAAGTATTTTACTGTTTTATCCTCTCAGAGTGTGGAACTATGAGGAAGCAACTCTTCTCAATGGCTTTGACAATCATGATTTTCCTGACAAAGGAATTTCAAAGCTGTGCCTTGTCAATGAACTTGACGACTCTCTGCTACTTGTTGTGTCATGTAATATTCATAACTCTTGCCACTGTTTGCAAATTGATTGATTATAGCTGCTGACAAAATGGTATTTATGTCTTACACGAGCTTTTGGAATTTTGGGTTAGGTGATGGGTCTGTCCGGATATGGAAAAACTATGCAACAAAGGGTAAACAAAAGCTTGTTACGGGTTTTTCTTCAATCCAGGGTCACAAGCCCGGTGCACGTGACTTGAACGCTGTTGTGGACTGGCAACAACAGTCCGGCTACCTGGTCTGTGATTGCTACTTCTTTTGTTTTCAAATTTACGAAAGTGTTTTTATTGTTATTTATGGATTACTGGTATTTTACAGTATGCTACTGGGGAGGTGTCAACAGTCGCACTTTGGGACCTTGAGAAAGAACAACTAGTCAGATCTATTCCCTCTGAGTCAGAGTGCGGAGTTACAGCACTTGTAAGTGGACATGAATGACCTTCTTCTTTATAACATAGAAGCGCTCTAGAATGTCATGATTTAATATGATCGACTAAACGCTTTAGAATATCATGATTTGTAGTCGGCTTCTCAAGTGCACGGGAGCCAACTTGCTACTGGTTTCGCTGATGGATCTTTAAGACTCTATGATGTTCGGTCACCGGAACCGTAAGTTGTTTTATTAATTCCTTTACGTCAAATTTACACAAGAACTCCTCCAATTGTAACGACAAAACTAGGCTTGAATACATCATTTAATATTTAATATCATTTTCTCTTATTGAAGGCTTGTCTGTGCGACGCGGCCTCATCAGAAAGTTGAAAGAGTGGCTGGGCTCAGTTTTCAGCCTGGACTTGACCCCGCAAAGGTTGCCATCTAAAACTTATTTCTGAACTGTCAGGTTTCATACCTTTTTTAGTAGTCGGTAGGCCTAAGCATTTGGTTCATTAATTCGGTTCGGTTCCAGTTTTGCTTGTTTGGTAAAGTATGGTTATAGTTTGATTTTAGAAATAAATCTCGTCTGTGTTGAAGAATTTGGGCTTGGTTTTGTTTTCATGTCCATGCATATTGTCAAGAGTTTCTCAATTCTTGTCGCTTTCTCGAGGTCAATTTCTATTCCTTTTTTATCAGGTGGTAAGTGCATCACAGGCCGGTGACATACAGTTCCTAGACCTTAGAACAACAAGGGACACATACCTGACGATTGATGCACACAGGGGTTCACTCACGGCCTTAGCTGTTCACAGACACGCTCCAATCATCGCGAGTGGATCTGCAAAACAGCTAGTTAAAGTGTTTAACCTTGAGGGAGAACAACTAGGAATAATCCGCTACTACCCGTCCTTCATGCCACAGAAGATTGGTTCAGTGAGTTGCCTCACTTTTCATCCGTACCAGGTTCTGCTTGCAGCTGGAGCTGCGGACTCATTTGTCTCGGTATACACCCACGACAACTCACAAGCAGGATGAGTCGCACACCGTAAGTGAAAATGTTAAAAACAAGTCCATGTCGAGTTGGGGTAAAATGGGTGTGGTTTTATAGTATTCGTTAGCCTCCGTTGAAGTTAGAAAGGAGATCTAAGTTAACATACTAATGAAGGAGGCTTCACCAAATAAGTTCCTATGCAAGTAAATGGTGTCTGTAAATAGTTGTCTTGCTTTCATGTTTTACTTTTCATTTTTAGTCATGTTTCCTTGGATGTGTGAATTCTTTTCTTTTTATTGATCTTGAAAGTCTTATGTGTTTCCCAATTGGTTTCATGTGTAAAAAATGGTTAAAAGTAATGGTGGAAAATAGTTTGCAATTTCGTGATATTATTACCAAGGATCCTTGTTCGGAACAGCGCTAGGCGCTAGTCGGGCGGCGAGGTTGGGCCTAGCGCCTAAGAAGAAAATCGGGGATTAAACGGAAATTACGCGGGGTGGAATTTTAAGGGTTTTTACATATATTTTAGTTATATATATTATATTTGTCAGAAACTAAAAATGAAGTGGAGTGGGCTAGTGGCGAACATATGGCTTCCTAACTGTACCCGAGTTCGAGCCCCGACATCGCAGTTACGTTTTCAAAACGTGAATAAGTGGTATACCATTCATCACCTTTAGACCATCTCCAATATAAAACACTATATTTGACACTAAAATAGTGTGACACTAAAATAGGATTGGATTTCTCTCCAATGTACAACTCTATTTTCCACACTAAAAATGGAATATTCTAAGTATATTCTATTTTTTATTTACTATTAATATTTTTTATTTATAAAATTTACAATTCAACCCCACTTATTTTTTTTTACAAAATTTTCTAGAATTATAATATTATAACTTATACATTATAAAATTATTTAAATTAAACATCTATTAAATAAAAAACAACATTATATAATATAAAATAATAAAACATAATAGATTTTAGTTTAAATATCACCATTACTATATTTGGATATTCAAACTAAGAATTATGTTTTGAAAGAGTTCAAAGAGGAAAACAAAATTTTATTTTGTGACTTGAATTCCATACAAGATCCAAAATATCCGTGCACATATTCAATCCGAGCAAACACGGATTTTAAAAAAGCGGAGTGATCAAGGACGAAATCAACATGGAGATCCTTCATCTACTTCGTTCGGACAATACTTTAGCGATCTTGGAGGAACCGAAAACGAATTACCGAATTATTAAATTATAATTTCGTGTGTTATATTTATTTATGTTGTTTATCTTAAATTTGAATATTTTTCATGTTTTTTTTAAGTTGGTATTTTTGTATTTCAGTATTTTTAATAATTAAATAATGATTTATAATGAATAATTATTAAACTTATTATTTATTTTAGATATAAATAAAAGATTTAAAAGTTAAAGGACCATTTTAGTGTGGATTTTAGTGTGGGATGTAGTGCAGGGTTGGAGATGCTCTTATAGTGTGAATTGAATGTCACCCCACCTCACGTGTGATTCTTTGTACGGAACGGAGAAGTAAAGCTTCTTTTTGCGAAATCTCTTTCGAGATGGCGTCCATAGCGATCGGCGTCAGCCTGTCGATGATTAGCGGCGTAGGAAGAGGAGACGATGTTGCTCGTGTAGCGACGACACTGAAGCTGAATCAGAAGAACTCAATGAGCGAGAGTACATGCAGATTTTCGAAGATGAAGAGGTTTCGGGGGCACAGAGCTATACGAACCGTCGCGAAGTCGATCGGCGTCGACGGAGAGGAGGAGAAGAGTGAGAAAAATTTGAGAGTCGGACTCATTTGCGGAGGTCCGTCAGCGGAGCGTGGGATTTCTCTCAACTCTGCTAGATCAGTTCTCGATCACATTCAGGTTTTCTCTATGTAAATCCTGAAATTCCTTTTGGTCAATTTGAGATTGGTTCCGTATACTTCCTGGAATTCCCACTGATTTCGATAATATTAATTCATTGTTTTCACCTTCTCGTTTCGATTATGTCCTTAGGGTAACGGTATAAGCGTGAGCTGCTATTACATAGATGCTCATCTCAAAGCTTTTGCAATTTCC
Source organism: Orychophragmus violaceus (assembly GCA_030180135.1). NCBI lineage: Eukaryota > Viridiplantae > Streptophyta > Magnoliopsida > Brassicales > Brassicaceae > Orychophragmus > Orychophragmus violaceus. Next base: position 97,604,997 of record CM058234.1, read on the forward strand.
TCTTCACAGGTTTGCTGTCTTGTATAGATATTCTCGACGAATCCTTCTGTATCTATCTTTTATTCTTTCTTCTTGTGGCATAAATGTCAGCTGTACTCGAATACTCCCGCAGATTTTGATTTCAAGCTCGAGAGGTGAGGTATATAAGGATTCGGAGACTCGGTCATGGGAAAACAATTAGTATCCAAATTAGCTGAGTGAACTAGTTTGTTTCCTGCTGTATAGTCTTGCACAGGGATTCTCTTCATTATCAGACTTGGCCGAGCATCTTGTTTCCGCTGTTGACATTGTCTTCCCTGTTATTCATGGTCGATTTGGTGAAGATGGGGGCATTCAGGTTCTTTTTGGGGGGTCCTCTATAAGTTTATTTTCTCTTGGAAGTACGTTTGTTACAGAAACCTTTAAAACAAAATTGATTAAATTTTATACAGGAGCTGTTGGAGGGTCATAACATTCCATTTGTTGGGACCAGATCCAGTGAATGCCGACAAGCCTTTGACAAGGTAAATAATAAAATTTGGATCAAACGGGTTGGTTATCAGATATTATCTACAGCTTGATTACTATAGGCCTGACTATTTTCAGTGAACTAATTTCAGTATGAAGCCTCTTTGAAGCTCAAGGAACATGGGTTCATGTCACTACCAAACTACTTGGTGCAGGTAGTGTATTGTCTCTTTATCTGCATTCAATTTCTACCATAATTATGCATAGACAAACCTGAGATATATTTCTACTCATATATGGCTAGTGTTATCTTTCTTATTAAAATTAAAGGGAACTGAAGTAGACGAAAGTGAAATATCACAATGGTTTACAGATAACAAGCTGGACCTCGAGGTGGGAAAAGTCGTGGTAAGCATCCGGCTATTTCTCAGCTTTGTCATAGAGACTCTTTCCTGGAGACTCCGTTACCTCTTCATCTGTTTTGTTTTCTTCTCTTCACGTCTGCCTGTTTCAGGTAAAACCAGCTAGAGCAGGGTCAAGCATAGGCGTCAAGGTTGCTTTTGGAGTAAATGATTCAATCAAGAAGGCTGTTGAACTTATTCTGGAGGTATCCATTGTTTTGAAGCTTGGACAATATGAATAGAACTTGGAAGGCTATTGAATGAAAATATCTTATTTCTGGGATATCTTCACAGACAGTCTGTTTGTTTTCTTTTGTTGTTTTACAGGGAATTGATGATAGAATTGTTGTTGAGGTGTTTATTGAAAATGGACATGAGTTCACGGCCATCGTCCTGGAGGTGGGTTCTGGTTCTGATTGCCATCCCGTTGTGCTGTTGCCCTCTGAGGTAACCACATTTTCAGTTGTTTTCTGAGTTTCACGGGTTCAGAGCTTGTGCCAGATGCCTTTTTTTTACCACTTTTACATGAATCATGTTAATCTTGGACTTGTAAAACTTGGCGCCAGTTATATTGAAAACAGATGTTAGAACACTTTTTTAACCATATCTTTCCAAATTTATGACTTGAAGATAGAGATGGCTTTGGGTTATATTGAATGGTGCTCTACCTTAATATCATCCTTAATTTCGTACGTATCTAAATTCTTATGTGGTCAGGTGCAACTTCAGTTACATGGTAGTGGCGATCCGAAGGAAGACGCGATCTTCGACTATCGGAGGAAGTATCTGCCGACACAACAGGTACTGAAAGAAACACAGTTCTTGCAATTTCCAGCACCCATATTGAAAGCCGTTTCTGGAATACATTGATTTCTCATGCTCTTGATTATGTATTTCAAAATGCTTAACATTAGGCCTTTCTTTTTCTTAGCTGCATTTAAGTGGTTTCTCAGCATGTTGAGTTACAAATTTTAGTAGCTTTATTTTCTCTCACAATGTGTTTATTAAAATGAACAGGTCACCTACCACACTCCACCTCGTTTCCCTATCCATGTTATCAAAAGTATCCGTGAAGAGGCATCTCTTCTATTTCAAAAACTAGGTCTTCGCGATTTTGCTCGCATCGATGGATGGTATTTGGCTCACAGTTCAAATTTATCATCATCTGCAAGTGAAACGCTTAGAGGACGCAAGTCAGGAAATATTATATTCACAGACATCAACCTGGTTAGCCTATTGCAATATTTTTGGCCTTAGAATGCACCCGAGCTGTTATTTGTACCTTGCATTGTTCTTATAAGTAACACTCGGATACATCTACAGATAAGTGGAATGGAGCAAACTAGCTTTCTCTTCCAGCAAGCTTCTAAGGTAAATTAAAGATAGGTGTAACATAGATGGTTATGTTAACGATGTGCTTCGCATTGTCCCCGACTCTGGACTGTATTTCTTCACAGTTCCTAAGTAAAGTCATTGTGCTGATGAAAAAATAATATGATTCACGCCGTCAATTTTTGTCTTCCTATAAATTTAAGCTGCAATATATTGTTCATTTATTTCCTACTCTCTCATGCATGCATGGGTAAGGTTATTCGAGCATTCAGGTTAGATGTTTATATTACCACAGATGACATGTACTCTATTTAGATAATTAGTTCGTACATTCAGGTTGGGTTTTCTCATTCAAACATTTTGCGAACAATCGTCCACCGAGCTAGCTCAAGGTTTCCCCATCTTTATTGGTATAACTATGAGTCTAGTCATTTACTACGAGGTTCAACAGCCCTGGAAGCCTCCGGGGACGTCCAGAAAGTGTTTGTCATATTTGGAGGAGACACTTCAGAGCGGCAGGTCTCTGTCATGAGTGGAACAAATGTCTGGATGAATCTGCAAAGATTTGTTGATGTAAGTTGTAAAGAATGCACAATTGTGTCATTTGAGGTGTAATCATGGATCTTATGAAATTATCAATTCCAGTTGGCACTGTCTAACACCTGTAATTCCCTGACTCTGGTGATATTGTTCTTCACAGCTCAAAGTAACTCCCTGCTTGCTTTCCCCATCACCTAGCAATTCATCGGGTGCATTTCGGGACAAATGCGAAACTGATTTGGAAAATAGAGAAGTCTGGTTATTACCGTAAGTATATTCTCGGACTCCCAAGTAGAAATAACATTTACAGTAGTCTACAGATAGATACAAACGTCGACTTCAAATACAATACTTCATTGATGCCCAGCAATGCAAAGCTTATATAGAGTGGAACAACACATAATGGCACTTCACATACATACATTTAACTTTTTTAATGCCTTATCATTCCAAATCACCAATGATTTTATTTCTTCTCAGCTACTCTGTTGTGCTAAGGCACACTGCTGAGGAAATTCTTGCGGCGTGCTTGGAAGCAATCGAGCCTGATCGGGCTCTTTTTACATCTCTGCTGCAGAAGCGAGTGATGGAGGATCTTATGGATGGTTTGAAGAATCAAAGCTGGTTTGGAGGATTTGATATAACAGATGAACTGCCAATGAAATTCTCGTTGAGAGAGTGGATCAAGCTTGCCAAGGAAGCTCAAGCAACAGTCTTCATTGCAGGTCAGCCTTATAACCGAGAGACTGCAATGTATCCTATTTCTTATTAACATGAGCCAATATAATATTATGAGAAAAAGGTGTCAACATATTATACAAAAAGCCTCGTAGCCAGTTGGAAAGAACAAAAACAAAAATTGGGGATGGTGATACATTTTTAGTTGAGGCAATGTTCATACTCCAGAAGTAATTTTATCTGTTAAAAGAGTGCTTCCATTATGTATGAAACTCACCTTTAGTCAGTATATATTTATATGCCGTGTTTTTGTGATTATATTTTTCAAATGCTAACTGACAGTGCATGGAGGAATTGGGGAAGATGGTACGCTGCAGGCCTTACTGGAGGATGAAGGAGTTGCTTACACAGGTTCGTCGCAACTTATGGTAGAGCATTAGGGTTTCTCATTGATTCTCCACATAAAACATGTTCACCTGGTTGTTTTATATTCCTCTTCCGCACATTAAAAAGGTCCAGGCGTACTAGCATCAAGGACTTGCATGGACAAGGTTATGACGTCTCAGGCTCTTAGTCATGTATGGTTACAAGTCAATATACTCTTCAAGCCAATATATTGAAAATATGAGTGGTATTCGGTTTAGTATAACAAATTACACTTCTATTTTATGGCTGTAATCAACAGCTTTCAGCGTTTGGGGTTCATACCATAACAAAAGATGTGAAGAGAACAGAGGATATAATGCATGAGACCATCTCAAACATTTGGGATGAATTGATCACCAAATTTCGGTGTCTGACACTGTGTGTAAAACCAGCAAGGGATGGATGCTCTACTGGTGTTGCAAGATTATGGTAATTCGTATTCAAAAGCCTTTCGCCATTCATATTCAAAATCTAATTTTTATTTTTGAACCTTTGTATATGTACAGTTCCTCTCAAGACCTTGGTGTATATGTACAAGCTTTAAAAGATTGTCTACCAAGGATTCCTCCAAACACTTTTTCGAAGGTAAAAACAAATAGTCATTCTATTAAACAACTTTAATACTTTCTAATCCAAATCTATATCTCCACTTGTTTGTAGACACATGGAATGATTGAGATGCCAAATTCTACACCCGAGCACTTGATTTTTGAACCATTTATTGAGACCGATGAAATCATAGTTTCATCCAAAGCCAAACAGCAGCTCTCTTGCAAAGCTATGACAGGGTGGGTAGAGATAACTGTGGGAGTTATGGGAAAGCGTGGGTCAATGCATTCACTGAATCCTAGTCTTACTGTCAAGGAAAGTGGCGATATATTGTCACTTGAGGAGAAGTTCCAAGGTCTTTCTTTGCTACTTCATGTCATGTTCTTTTTTTTTATGAGAGTATTTGTCTTAACAATGGCATATGTGATATGTAATTAGGCGGCACTGGCATAAACCTTACTCCACCTCCACCAACAATCATGAGGTTTGTTACTTTTTATATATGAAGAGAAAAATCTGTATATAGCAGCTGATGGTTTGAGTGATTTCAGTAAGGAAGCTTTGGAAAGATGCAAACAAGGCATAGAGCTGATTGCGGAAACTCTTGGGTTAGAGGGGTTTTCACGGATCGATGCCTTTGTGCACGTTGATACCGGAGAGGTACTATACGACCGACTAATGTTTAACCCTCATCTTTCGATCCAAAAATCAATTATATCACAAATATGTTGTGCAGGTGATGGTCATAGAGGTGAACACAGTTCCTGGAATGACTCCTTCCACTGTATTAATCCAACAGGTGACACTTTTTCATTCATTTATATTTTTCCAAACCTGCAATGAGGTCGAGACTTCACATTTGGTGTATGAAGTATATCAACCACCTTGAAAAAAAGAGAAAAAAGGTTTGGTAGATAGAGAGTATATTTTTTTTTGGATCATAATTTTTTTTGGTCATGGTACATTGACACATTCTTGTGTTTTTGTTTTTGTGAATGCAAACGTATAGGCATTAGCAGAGCAGCCGCCAATGCACCCTCCTCAATTCTTTCGCACATTGCTCCATCTTGCTACACACAGAGTCTATTAAGTTTAACTTGTTTGTTTTCTACCAAGTTTGTTGTAAATTTCACCTTTGGTAGGCTTTGCCATTGATACCTATGACAACTCGACGTGCCTTACAATTAGAATGTAACTGCAGTTTGATTTAGGTGTTCATTTAGGTTATATAGTCGGCATATGTTTTCTTGAAGAGCAAGAAAAAGCTGTTGATAAAAAAATCCAATCTAATATTCGACTAGACTTTACACATGCTGTTTTTTGTTTATTTTAAAAAAAAATTGTAGTTCAAGAGGTATATCTTAACTGAATCTAAATGAATAGAGATTTCAATTTATTATCAGGCGTCCGTCCCTAATTGTATAAACATACCGTATAGTTAGGGCTGTCAAACGGTCGGTCCGTCTATGGTCTAGCCCAGTCCAATTCATTATGGACGGGCTATGGTCATGACCAAAAGAAAATGGTCTAAATGGTCTTTGGACAAATTTTGTCCATGGTCGAAATGGACATGACCAAATGGACATTGGTCCGTCCATGGTCTAGGGTTAAAAAGATTTGACTTCAAAACAAAAATTAGATTTTTTTTTGTAAAATAAAACTTTTCCGCTAAAACCGTAAATTGACTTTTCCGATTAAATCCGTAAAATTGACTTTTCCGCTAAAAATGTAAATTTGACTTTTTCTGCCAAACCCGCAAAACCGAGTTTTACTATAAAACCACAAAATCATCTTTTACCTTCAAACCCGAAAAACCGAGTTTTACCACCAAAACCGAAAACGATTTTTACCAAAACCGCAAAACCGAGTTTTTCCGCCAAAACCGCAAAACCAAGTTTTTCCGCCAAAACCGCAAAACCGAGTTTTCCCGCCAAACCCGAAAAACCGAGTTTTACCAAAACCGCAAAACCGAGTTTTTCCGCCAAAACCGCAAAACCGAGTTTTTCCGCCAAAACCGCAAAACCGAGTTTTCCCGTCAAAACCGCAAAACCGAGTTTTCCCGTCAAACCTTGAAAACCGAGTTTCCCGCCAAAACCGCAAAACCGAGTTTTCCCGCCAAACCTGGAAAACCGAGTTTTCCCGCCAAAATTGCAAAACCGAGTTTTCCCGTCAAAACCGCAAAACCGAGTTTTCCCGCCAAAACCGCAAAACCGAATTTTCCCGCCAAAACCGCAAAACCGAGTTTTCCCGCCAAACCTTGAAAACCGAGTTTTCCCGCCAAAACCGCAAAACCAAGTTTTCCCGTCAAAATCGCAAAACCGAGTTTTCCCGCCAAAACCGCAAAACCGAGTTTTCCCGCCAAAACCGCAAAACCGAGTTTTCCCGCCAAAACCGCAAAACCGAGTTTTCCCGTCAAAACCGCAAAACCGAGTTTTTCCGCCAAACATGAAAAACTGAGTTTTCGTGCCAAAACCATGTTTTACTGTCAAACCTGCAAAATCGAGTATCGCCAAAACCGCAAAATCATGTTTTTCCGTCAAAACCACAAATTCGTTTTTTCATGCCAAAATCTCAAAATCTAATTTTCCGGCCAAAAATGTGAAATTCACTTTTTCGCTAAAACCGTAAAATGATTTTTCATGCCAAAATCGCAAAAGTGAATTTTAAATAGCATTGACAAGTGACAACCGATTTTAGATTGTAGTAAAATGGGCTGTACATGGTCATGTCCAAATGGACATGGTCTTTATTGGGCATGGACATTTTTTGGACCATTGCCCATTTCAGACCGACCAATTCCAGCCCAAAACGAAATGGTCAGTTTGGTCATGCCCAAATGGGCTTTGGACGGACCATTTGACAGTACTACGTATAGTAAGTAGTGTAGTACATCGAATAAGACTTTTGGGTCCGTTTACTAATGACAAGTTGATAAAAGTTCTCATGTGGATCAAAATTTGAACACCGGACCAGCCTTTACATTACTAGGTACCTATCGAAGTCAGACCGGACCAAATTATCAAGAACAGATCTTTTAGGGCAAATCTTCAAGAACCAGACCAGCCGTATTAATTCTTCTCACTCACGCCTGAAACTCTTAACCACAAGTCTAGCACCGTTCTTTTAGGCTATAAGACACATTATCCATGTATTTAGAGTCTGCTTCGATACATTTAGCCAGTCCCGATTCAAATCTACCAACTGGATCAGTGAGTACATAGAAATATCCATAGTTTTATAACCCAATACGACCTTTTGAGGTTAAAGACGATCTCGTAATGTTAAAAATCTTAAAAATTGGGAATTTCCAAAGAATGTTACTACAATTTTTGGTTCAGTTCATTTTCTAGAAAGAGACATGGGTTTGGTTAGAGACGTTGGGATGGGCTCAATACAGCCTAGTGTGGTCCAGTTTTTGTACCAAGTAGCCAAGTGGATTTTCTTTGACTTGGCCCTAACTTTTAGTTACCTCCGGTCCCTACTATGGCTCTATGGATTTGCAAGTAGCTAACTGCAAAAAAGTCAGCTGTGTTCTGCTGAATTTGATCTTGTTTTTGGCGCAAACAATGTCTTCATGGAACTTCTTCAAAGCCAATCACAGTTACATGCATTACTACGACTAGCAGGAAGCACCAATACCATGGAGACTTCAGAGGCATCGCTCAACGGGACGGGCAGCTTGTTGATGGATAGATATGGCTGCGATTTCAATGGAGACAACCAAAGTTGATTCTATCTATCCCTGGTTGCATCTACAAAACTGGACTATTTTACGAACTTAATACCGCTGATTAAAAAATTTCTTCCTGCCTTTCCAAAATATATCATCCAATATTATGTACACAAAGAGGATCTTGGGAGAAGACTAGAACAAACCCACTCTTAAAACAAGTCTCTAGCAAAAACGTTGACACTAACATACTGTAGTTAACTTACCACGGTTGTGAGCGACCCAAGGCAATCAAAGTCAGGGCGTCTACTGCAGCTGGTAGACTTTGCTTTGAGAATCAGCTCTCCAAAAGAAGCAAGTGTTGTTGAGAAGGCAAATAAATTGTGGGAGGTTAGCAAGAAACTAGTTGGGTTGATTTAAACATGTGAGGTTTAATATATTCTCCTAGGATTTACTATCAGAGTCAGTGTTATTTATAGCGTGGACATACAACTCTAAAAACAAAGCCAGGGGTTAGTTGCTTACACCGTCTAAGGAGTGGATGTCATGACTTGTACACACGCCAGTCTTAGACACCAGGAAGACAAACGCTCATTCAGAAGGAAGGCCAATGCACCAAAGGAACAACAAATAATCATCAATACACAGACCAAAATAAAATAAAAAAGTTTAATAGCTGAAAACTCACAAAGGAGACTGAAGGATTCAGTAAACTACAAGTAACTGGCGAAAACACTCCGGCAAATGATTATCAGTTCTCGCTACTGAAGAAAAACATGAACAGCTAAAAGTTGAGCCTGCAAAGAGAAAACAAGAGCTAAGGTGTATTTTCGTATGAGTAGAGTATGGAAAAGGAATTTGTTACTCACAAGCAGCCTTCTATTCCTTGCTCAATGCAATCACGACTTTCTTCAAGATGACCTCAATAGGCTGGTGTGCATTCTCCACCGCTTTTGAGATAGCTTGCCACTTCTCACCATGCTTCGGCTCACAAGCTACACATTTGGCAAGGACCTCCTTCTGGTTCTCTTCACACCCATGTTGAAGTTCAAATTTGTAATACAACCCCCAGTAATCTCCAATGTCTGGGTTGAGTGTCACAGCCCTTTTAAACCACGATCTGGCCTTCTCCAACTTCTTGTCTTGCCAGAAGAGCTTGGCCACAGCTGCAGTGACATGCGGGTCACGATCACATTTCTTCATAGCATCCATACTCTTTGTTTTCCGGCGAGGACGTGACGCCATCTCGATGTCAGCAGCCCAGAGGATACCACTGTTGGGACACACTTGGAGAGCCTTTGACATTAAGTGCTCTGCATCTTTCTTGTTGTCATGCCTCAGTTCAGCACGGATAGCAGCTAACCATAGCTCATCCTCCTGAGGATTCTTCTTCCTGGCCATGGTGAGAATACCACGAGCTTTGTTCAGCCCATGCACTCTCTCTTCAAGATTAGCGTGAGCGAGCCACAGCGGTACGCAGTTGGGACAGTGTTTCAAACCAGAGTAATAAGCTTTACTGGCCTGTTCCAGATGATTGCACCGTTCCTCGAGTTGCCCAAGCATCAACCAAAGCTTGAAGAATGATGGGAACTGCTTCAAGCCTTCATCAAGCAACCTCCTCTCCTCGTCTACGTTGCCAAGTTCTCGCTCAACAATGGCCGATTTCATCCACACCCTCTCAGTCCCTCCCCTTTCCCTTGCTTTTGCAAGAAGCATTCTCGCCCTCTCCGGCTCCTTGTTCTCAAACTCTAGCTTGAAAGCAGCAAGCCAGATTTCCTCAGAGTTGGGAATTGCAGCATAAGCTTCTTGTAGAATAGCACGGGCAGCTGGAACATCTCCAGCAAGCCACTTCTCTTTAGCACCCATGAGCCAGAGAACCTCAGCCTGAGGGACATATGTCACAGCCTTACGCAACAAGGCATCAAGAGACTCCCTACTCCCGTGGCTCTTCTCAAGCTGAGCCGCTTTAAGCCAGATACTTTTCTTGGTCAAGAATACAGTAAGAGAATGGGCATATATTGCTCTTGCGGTCTCAATGGAACCTCTCTTCTTGCATTCCTCTGCATCAGCAACCCAAGTTCTCTTTCTATCCTCTTCATCCACCCCAATACCAATAGTGTTCTTGATAATTGCCTGGCATGTCGCGACAGACCCGGCTCTCTCGGAGGCCTCAGCTTCATTCATCCAATTTTCTCGGTCAATAACAACCCCTTCTCTCTGCAGAGTCTTTATACCCCTATCAATAATCTTCCCCACCATAGCCGTGTTCCCATTAGCTTCCTCAAGCTTAGCAGCGGTGATCCAAATAGCCGGTTCCTTAGGGAGCTTCTCTCTCGCTTGATTCAACACCTTCTTTGAATTATCGTACGTTTCGAGCCTTGCAAGCGCCACCCATAGCTCAAGATGCAGAGGGCAGCACTCCACAGCCCTGTGAAGCAAAATCATTGCATCTTGCTCATTAGCCAACTCAACAACAGCCTTCCATAGCCTCACCGAGTCTGGAATATGCTCCAGTCCTTTTCTCAGCACCCTACTCTTGTTCTCCGCATCATGCTCTAGCTTTGCAGCCTCCAACCATAGCTTCACTGAATTGGGTATTAGCTTAACTCCTCTTGCAATCACCGCCTTGGCATCTTCTGGATTGGCCAACCTACAAGCTTCAAGCCAAACATCCTCATTTTTTGGGCACTCTTCGCAGCCCCTCTGAATCTGAAGCCTAGCTGCTTTTATCTTCCCATCCATTTCCTCCACTCTAGCGGCAGCAATCCAGCCATTAGGATTCTTTGGATTCGACTGGGTTAAACTCTTGTATAACAATCTAGCTCTGTTGCGATCGTAAATCTCTTCATCAGTGGTTCTTTTCATACTCTTCAGGTCAGTTAAGTAGCCTTTAGGATCCACAACAGTTTGCCCTGAAACTGAATCCGATAACCTATCAAGCTTCAGAGACAACACCGTACCTCTTCCCTCACCAACGGCAGTCAAGTCTGTCTGCGACCATGGTGTCTCCGAACCACCAGCGGCTCTGCTCTTTGGATCTAAGGCCATGACAAGCTCCTTCTCCTTCTTGGCCTTCTCCAAAAGCGTATCGGGAATAGGTACAAAGCTCTCAAACTTCTTCTTCTTGTTACGCAGGGAGTAATCCCCAATCTCGGGAATACTATCCCATTCATCCGCAGACAAAGTGTGCAATTTCCTCTTCAAATCTGCAAACTGCTCAGTAATTTTAGGGTTTGAGGCTCGGTATTTCTCGATTTCTTCCTTGAGCTTAGCTTCTCTCCTGTCTTTCCTCCTCGAATCCATCCTCTGATCAATAGACTCCCAGATCGCATCAGCCTCTTTGTCATCTTCATCGTACTCGGCATTGGCAAACAAACCCGCATCGTTGCCTTCAAACTCATCAAACTTTTGATTCTCATCGTACCCTTTCTCCTCAGCTTCCTCGTCGTCATCCGCCTCACTTGGCTTCCCTGCCCCACGACCTACTCCTGGAGCAGGCGCTGTAGCCGCGGCAGACCTATCGGGAAGATCAGGAGCAGCACGAGCTGGACCAATATCGGATCGAGTAGTAAATCCTGTAGCACCACGACCCAAACCCGCAACATAATTGGACGGAGGCTTCGAATTGAGGAAATCGAGACGAGGCTTCGGTGGAGCCGCTCCTTGCATCCTGTTACGGAAGATTTGGGAGAGATAGAGATAGATTGAGAGATAATAGAAGAAGAAGATAGAAGGAAATAGAGGAAGAAGATGAAGAAAAAGATAGAGAGATCGAGAGAGAGTAAGAGGATGAAGAAGATAATTTGTTATGTTGATTGATTGATCCCGTGAAAGGGTAAACGTTTACATATAAGTATTCTAGTCTCTGGCCCATTTCTAATGTTTTGTAATGTTTAGGCCTGTTTGGCCCAGTAATGAAACTTTCAAACGACCAAAAAAAAATAAAAAACCTTACATATTATTATTTTGCTTTTTTCTTGTTTATGAAGTTACATAATATTCTCATTAAATAGTCAAGATATCTTATATGATAGTTGACAAAAAGAAGGTATCTTGTATTAGGCATGAGATTATTATCCGGGATTCGGATTCGATCGGGTATCCGCTCCGAATCCGCTCCGAAAAAAACGGATATTCGAGCAAGCGGATCCGGATCCAGATAGTAAAATCACGGATCCGATGGAACCGGATCCGGATAGTAAAAAATTTCAAAACCGGATATCTGAGATCCGTTATATACATTATATTATATATGTTCTTATATTTTTCTTTTTTAGTTTTAATGATATCTATTGAAACCCAATAAAGATAAAATCAAATTTAAACTAAAAAAAATCATACATTCAACCAATTAATCATTAAAATATTTTACTCTCTTCCATTCTAATTCTCTCGAATTTTATTTCATTCAATCTCTAAAATTTCAATTTTTTGTCGTGTTCACATCTTAGTAGAAAAGTGAAATCTATTAATGTTGTTATTCAGTGATCTAATCGATCAAAGATTCGTTTCTCGATCGATCCATCCAACAAACTAACACTTACTTTTAAATTTTTTTGTATGCATTTGATGATGTTATAATTATACTATTTCAATTAGGCCTGGAACGGATCCGGATATCCGGCTTTTTTGAAGTATCCGGATTCGGATCCGATTTCACCGGATATGTAATATGACTATCCGGATCCGGATCCGCTTGTTCCAGATATCCGCTTTTCGGGTATCCGTAATAATACCGGACATCCGCGGATATCCACGGATATCCGGATCCGATTTAAAATTTAATTAGATTTTTAGAGTTTACGTTTTTGACACAAAAATATAATAGCAAAAGATCATATGAGATTATGACACAAAAATATAATAGCAAAAGATCATATGTGATTATATAATTGCAAGTAACATAAGATAAAATAGCAAAAGAGGTTGTATATTTAAGCTCATGTCCATCTTATGCATTACGGACATATATAATATTTCCACGAAAATTAAAAGAAACCTGTTATACTTCATTAAGTATCACATTTTCAATTAAAAAATATATCATTATGGACATATATAATTCTACGTTTACATAATTTATGTTTAATACAAATAAATTTAAGATATTTACTATAACGTATATAATTAAAAATATTATATTATATATAACGGATAACGGATATCCGGTTTTGAAATTTTCCATTATCCGGATCCGGTTTTGTCGGATCCATGATTTTACTATCCGGATCCGGATCCACTTGTCCGGATATCCGTTTTTTCGGAGCGGATCCGGAGCGGATACCGGATCGGATCCGGATCCCGGATAGTAATCCCAGGCCTAATTTCAATCAGTTATTAATTATGATTGATCATTTTTGTTTGTGAAAGCGTTTTGATGTTTTTCTTACTTTTAACTTTTTTCCATGTTTGTATTGTTTACTCTTTAGAGAATATTTTTTCTTGTTATAATTTCATGTATATACAAACCGTGAATGTATATATGAGTTCATGTATATATGCTATTATATTTTTGTGTGAAAATTTTAAATTTTAAAATTTTGTCAAATTTTGGATCGGAACCGGATACCCGTCGATATCCGCAAACCGGATATCCGGTATTTTTACGGATATCCGCAAACCGGATATCCGGAACAAGCGGTTCCGGATCCGGATAGTCATATTGCATATCCGGCGGATCCGGATCCGGATACCTTAAAAAAGCCGGATATCCGGATCCGTTCCAGGCCTATCTTATTCTTATATGATATAAATGTTTAAAAATTCTGGAAAAGCTGTTGGAGCTATAAATTGGCGGGAGATAAGAAAACCTTTTTAAGGGTTTAAAGTGGCCATGAACATCGCCACCGTCTCATCATCCTCATCTAAAGTTCAGCAGATCAAAAATCTAATCTCCGTCGCATCCACCGTCAACCACCTGAAGCAGATCCACGCATCTCTTATCCGCCACGATCTCAACCATGACACCTTCCTCGTTAACCTCCTCCTCAAGCGAACACTCTTCTTCCGCCAAAACCATTACTCCTTCCTCCTCTTCTCTCACACCCAATTCCCAAACATTTTCCTCTACAATACTCTCATCAATGGCTTCGTCAACAATCATCTCTTTCATGAAACCCTCGACCTCTTCCTCTCCATCCGCAAACACGGTATCTCCCTCTATGGTTTCACTTTCCCTTTCGTCCTCAAGGCCTGCACCAGATCCCAGAATCTCAAGCTAGGGATTGAACTTCATTCTCTTGTGGTGAAATGTGGATTTAACCACGATGTGGGAGCTATGACGAGTCTGCTCTCTCTGTACTCTGGATCTGGGCGTGTTGATGATGCACACAAAGTGTTCGACGAAATTCCTGAGAGAACAATTGTTTCTTGGACGGCGTTTGTTAGTGGGTTTATTGCTTCCGGGAAGCATAGTGAGGCTATTGAATTGTTCAAGAAGATGGTGGAGATGGGTGTGAGACCAGATAGCTATTCAATTGTTCGGGTTTTATCTGCTTGTGTTCAGGTAGGGGATCTCGATAACGCGGAGTGGATTGCTGATCTCGTTGAAGAGATTGGGATGCAGAAAAACTCATTTGTGTGCACAACACTTGTCAATCTCTATGCGAAACGTGGGAAGATGGAGAGAGCCCGTTCTGTTTTCGACTCTATGATGGAGAAAGATATAGTTACTTGGAGCACGATGATACAAGGGTATGCGTCGAATAGCCTCCCGAAAGAAGGTGTAGAGTTATTCCACCAGATGTTGAAGGAAAATCTGAAACCCGACCAGTATTCCATTGTCGGGTTTCTTTCATCTTGTGCAAGCTTAGGAGCACTTGATCTAGGCGAATGGGGAAGCAGTTTGATAGATAGGAATGAGTTCTTGACCAATCTTGTTATGGGAAATGCGTTGATCGACATGTATGCTAAATGTGGGGCTATGGCTCGGGGCTTTCAAGTGTTCAAAGATATGAAGGAGAAGGATAGAGTTATCATGAACACTACAATTACTGGTATGGCCAAGAATGGCCATGTCAAGCTCTCATTTGCGGTTTTTGGACAAACAGAGAAGTTAGGTATCTTACCTGATGGGTACACATTTCTTGGACTGCTATGTGGGTGCGTTCACGCAGGCCTAATCCAAGACGGGCTTCGGTTTTTCAACTCTATAAGCTCTGTTTACTCGTTGAAACGCACGGTTGAGCATTATGGTTGCATGGTAGATCTTTGGGGCAGAGCAGGACTGTTAGGTGACGCGTACCGGTTGATCTGCGATATGCCAATGAAGCCAAACGCAATAATCTGGGGAGCGTTACTGAGCGGATGCAGACTGGTTAAAGAAACTCGGTTAGCAGAATGCGTTCTCAAAGAACTCATAGCTCTGGAGCCGTGGAATGCAGGGAATTACGTTCAGTTATCCAACATATACTCTGTTACTGGCAGATGGGACGAAGCGTCTGAAGTGAGAGAAGCAATGAACAAGAAAGGTATGAAGAAGATCCCTGGATTTAGTTGGATAGAATTGGAAGGGACGGTCCACGAGTTTCTAGCAGATGATAAATCTCATCCTTTGAGCGACAAGATATATGCAAAGCTAGAAGATTTGGGTAATGAAATGAGGGTTATGGGTTTTGTTCCAACAACAGAATGTGTTATGTTCGACGTTGAACAAGAAGAAAAGGAAACTGTCTTGGGGTATCACAGTGAGAAGCTTGCGGTAGCGTTGGGGTTGATCTGTACGGTTGAAGGCCAAGTGATTCGAGTGGTGAAGAATCTAAGAGTGTGTGGAGATTGTCATGAGGTGATGAAGTTGATATCGAAGATCACGAGAAGAGAGATTGTTGTTAGAGACAACAATAGGTTTCATTGTTTTACAAACGGTACTTGTTCTTGCAATGACTACTGGTGAGCTCACTTATGTTATAAGAAAAACTGGTAATTATTTTTACACTTCTCGTTTAATTTGTTTAGTAACTTTGACATTTTTGAAAGATAGAGAAGATTATTTTGGATGTGTTTGTTTTGGAACAATTCTTTGAGCTTAGATTATTATTGAGAAGGAACAGAACAGATGAATCTCAACTGAAACCGAGTCGTCTTCCCCCATTGATGAACGAAGAGGAAATCTCAACCTCTACGGAGCTTTTATATATACCAATGGTTTTTAAACCCGGACCGGGTTGAACCATGAACAGTGAACCGGAGATTTTTTTTTCAAGTTGAATTGACCATAAAATCGGACTGAACCATAAGAAAACCGGAAACCGGCAACTCATTGAACCATATTAAATCGGGTTGGACTCATTATTTACCAACTCAAAATAATGTTATTCACTTGGCCACAAAAGAATAATTCGATATTTATTTAAAAATTTGGAATCTTTAATGTAAAAAAGAAAAAAAAAATTGTGGGGTTTTACATACTACCGGCTCGACCGGAAGTTGGTTTCTTGAACTTGGAGAGCTCAACAAGATCTCCAAACAACTTATCCTCTGGTTTCTTGTTCATAGGTTTCATCATTGGTTGATGATGATCAAGAGCCGAAGGATGAGAAGAAACTTGGTATGGATTCATATTGTTGGTTCCATTCTCTTGAAGTGACATTCCGTACATTTGTTGTTCTACAAGATACTGTTGTGGTGGCTGAGGTTGTCCTCCGTAGCCTCCGTACATGGTAGCAGGATTATGATGGTTGTTTATGACGTTTGGGTTGTAACCAAAGGGTGGCATGTGGCCTCCTGTCATTGGAGGGAGGTACATACCGAACATGTTGTTGTTGTTGTTGGTGATAGCATGAGGAGAGCCAGCTTGAGGGTTGTACCCGAGTGGTTGATGAGTGTGCGTGGTGATGACCACTTGAGTCACTTGTTGCATCGGATGAGTATGAGAGTATTGAGGGCTAGAACTTGGAGATTGAGCTTCCCATGGTGGTGGAGGTAGTGCTAAAACATTGTTGTTTTGTCCACCTTATAGCAATAAGACAACAAACCAGTCATGATTAGTACGGAGTTTAACCTAGAAATGTACTTAAATATATATACTGAGCCGGAGCTGAGATATTCGGGTCTCTATTCAAAAAAAAAAATTCTACCATTTTATTTTTAGTCAATAAAATTTATTTTAAAAATATTATACAAAACAAAATAAATAATTTAAACAAAATAAAAATCAAAAGATAAAAACATTTTTTTTTAAAAAAAAAGTATAACTTCAAACACTTGCAACTTATAGAATTTTCATTTTTATATATATATTTTCTATAATAAATATATAAATATCATATATATTTTCATAAGTTAATATATACAAATAAGATTTTTATAAATTTTGGGATCCAAACGAAGCCCCATTCAAAATTTTCAAAATAATGTGTTCAAATCCGACTCTATTATATTAAGCATGAGTAGTAGATGAATACCATAGTGAGGTGAGGCAGGCGGGCTAAACGTAGGCGAAAAGGGTTGGTTTCCATAGGCAGGAGAAGATGGTTGTTGTTGGGTAATTTGGAGATTCCAGACAGGACCAGATGACCCTTGTCCATAAAAAGATTGCTCTTGATGATGGACTGGTCCAAATCCATTTGAGTAGTGTTCTTGCACCATCTGATTATTCGAGTGTGGATTCGAAGTTGGGGTAGAGCTTCCGCAGTTATTATCTGATAGCATGTCGATTAAGACGATGGAATTATCTGGTGTTGCTACTGGACTACTTGGCTGTGGAGGTTCAAGAGGAACAAGAGCCAGTGAGGTCTCTGTATTCGGTGTCCCAAAGTCATCCCCACTAAGAAGATCTATTTTTGGACCATTTGTTGCAGAAGCCACAACACTAGCATCTTTGTTTTCACTGCAAAAGATTCACAATCTTTAACCTTAAATCCAAAACCATTAGACCAATGCATATGGTCACTAAGTCGTTAACTTCGTCACGAGCGTAACTTGCTGCACAAGTATCTTTCCTCTTTTAAATGATTCCTTGGAAAAAACAAAACATGAGCTAATTCTTACCTTGAACCAACATCTATGATCTGAGTTGTGTCCTTGGCAACTTCTTTTTTAGGGTCTTCTTCCTTTTTTGTCATAATGTTTCCAGAAGCGATGGTTTCGTGTTTTGCAAGTAAGCGCTGCAAATCGTCATTTAAGGCTAGCCCTTGGCAAAGCAACGATTCATCTCTGAAACATGGACCAAAACGGGTATAGAAATCATATATTTGTCAAAATTGATCGAGTTTCAAAACAAAAATTTGCAGGAAAAAATGTTTGAGATCATTACGATGTCGAGTTGACAAGGTGTACTACTCTTTGCTTATAGGTGCGACATTGGCTAACAAGATCTACAATAACCTCTTGTCTGAGTCCCTGAAAATGTATAAATAAATTTATATACCAAAGTATTTATATTATCATTCTTGTCAGAATTTGAGTGTCAAAAAAGATAATACCTCTTTGTTGTTTCCATCTATTGCATTCAACATTTCAGCTAAGACATCCATAATCCCTCTTGCATTTTGAATCTCTGTCATACTTCAAGCAAATAAAAGCTAATTTATCAATAATTTTATATTTTCAATATACCTAGAAAATAGTGGGCATGCAATGATTAAGATCAAACACCTCAAAGTTGGAAACTCTGACTCTGTCGAAGCATCAGTAGCTTGTTGCCTAGCGTTACGAGAATTCTGAGAATACGTTGTCGAAGGACCAGTTAGTCCTGAACTGGTTGTGGTTTGAGGTCTTTGAGGGAATACAATCCCTGCACGCTGCAAATAGATAAAAAGAAAACAAATGAAACCCTAACCTTGAAACTTCTCGGTTCGAATTATATGGGCATGTTACAGCCAGAAAGAAACATACGAGCAATTCTTGGTATGCTGCATAATATTGTGGATGTCTTCCTTGAGGACCTGAAAAGCTCTCTTGCCAAGTATCTATAAGTATCAATATCTTCTCCTTCACTTGGATGTTAGGCTATTATAAGTTCCAACAAACAACATAATATATAAGTTTGGTGTCACACATAAAATAAGATGATTGTTAAAAATGTTAAAAGAATCATAGCATGAGTACCTTTCTTTTGACCATCTTCACCATCTTATGAAGAATATCTTTCTCTGCAACTTGCATATGAATAAGTTCCCCACAATTGTTTATCATCGTCTCGAGCAACTACAATAGTAAAGACTATTTTCGTTAGTTGCATGCTTAAAATCGATGATAGCCACGAAGAAATCCGTAGCTATCAAACAGTTTTCTTGTAGTGAAAGTTTGGTTTCAGTTTGCTAAGAACATCTCATTCTAGCAAATCCGAAACTGAATCCAAAACTCTTCAAATCGCTAAACCGAACCAAACCAAATCGAAACATGAATATTTAAGCCCTTGAAACAAATGGCACTTACAGTAAGAGCCAAAACCTGAACCTTGGTAGTCCTACTAGAAAGCCTTTTCTTTATGCCACTCACAACCTCTCTCGTTTGCCTACAAACACACAATCACTTATCATAAAAGCAACAAAAAATGGTATAGAACCAAGAAACATCAATTCAAAATGTTAACCATCCATAAATCCAATATTCAAAACAAATGCATAACCAATATGTATACGTTTAACATGTCATTCCTTTAGAGATCACAACCGATCATTGGACACGGATTCATCATCGAACATAGGAGAACAGTTAGGTGAAAATGTGTTACCCAGGCTCATGATTAAGCATGTCGCATATCTCGAGGTTCATGGCCCAATCAGGACCAATAAGCATATCGCTTGTGGCTCTATCAACCAAAGGATGCACCATCTTTTGTCTTTTTTTTCCTCTCTTTCAAAACTCCCCAACTAAGAGTTGTTTTTATTTGTTTTGTTTTTTGGTTTTTCTAAGAATTGTTCCTTGGAATATACAAAATATTATGGCGACACTTGTAAACACGGGTGCTACATCAAAGCAGAAGATTAAGGAACTAATTGACCTTCATATTTTTGTTTAAAATGTTAAAAAAAAAAATCTAGTTGGTTGGGCTTGGGTTGTATAACGGGCTTCGTTGTGAACTCTATCCCGTTTTTTCGTATAACAAACGACACGCTAACCACTCGTTGAAGTACGAGACGCCACGACGTCATAATGGGTAAATCTAGACTTGCACGGAGATTTCAGTGTTCTTCTGTGTTCTTCATTCTAGTCGCCATGGACGATCTATCTCTAGAGAGAATCGAGATTTCGGGTCCAACATTGGCGTCACTGATTCAAAGAGCGTCATCCTCTCCCGGTAACGTCGATGGCTTGATCTTCGGCCAAATCCATCGAATCGTCTCCACTACCCTAACCGACGACTCACCGGCGGAATCGTTCGCCTCGAGTTCCTCATCTGATCAAATTGTCGCCACCGTCACAAGCTTTATCTGTTCTGGTAAGACCGTCTCCTTCTACGATCCGCTTGGCCGAGTTGACTCGCGTCGGGTCGACTCCCTCCGACTCGCCTCACCAGACCGCCTCCTTGGCTGGTTCTCCGCCCGCAGGAAAACCGCCAACCGTCCCTCCATGCGTGAGCTAGCCGTCGCATCGTCTCTCTCATCTCAATTTCACTTACCAATCGAAGACTCGGAAAACCCTAAATTGACAAACATGGCTTCCTGCGTGTTCATCCTTCTTACGACTCCATTGATAGATCAGTTAATCCACACGCACGAGTACCGTGCGTACCAATTCCGTTCCTCGAACCAAAGGCTCGAACCGAGATCTCTTGGTATAGTCAACATCGGACCGGCGTTTCGCGGCCATTACGGTTCGTTTAGTCCGAAATCTGGATTTCCACCGCTGTTATGCGAGTTGAGTAGCTCGGCGATGAACGAGGACCGTGATGAAGGGTCTTTAAGTGCGAAGAAACAAGCAGTGAAGGATCAGAAGGAAATGGATGCGTTAGCAGATGGGTTCCAAGTGGGAAACTTGAAACGTTTGGTTGGAGTTGAAGCTGCTAAGTATACAGGTGCTATTGAAGAAATGTATGAGAGTATGCTGGCGAAGGTCGAGAGCTTGGCTTCAGAGGTTGAGAAGAGCTCGGCTAAAGTACTTGAACTGGTACAAAGATTCAATTTTTCTCTGTAGTTTTAAGATGCAAAAAAAGCTGTCTTGATCCAAAAATTCAGCTACTCTTGTCCTGTTTATTGATTGTTGTCTAGCAAAGTGTCACTTATTGGTATCAATATAACATCTTGCTTGGTTCTTTCAGGATAATCATAATCGGAAGTTGAGATACCGTGTTGCCAGAATTGAGCGATGAAGCCTTTCTTGGCGCCAGGTATTATTTGTTTGTCCTCCTGCAATTAACTAACTCAGCTGAGGACACTGGCTTAACGCAATCGGGATATGTGCAGACCATTATCTTAGGCTAAAGCAATTTCCTTGTTAGATCTTTACTGGCTAGATTGTTTTTCACAGATTCACAAGAGCTCTCATTTTTCTTCTATGACTAGTTTTTGTTAGAGGAGAAGAGTCAAGAAGGGGATTAATCCATATCAGGGTTTCTATAAATGCATAGCGAAGTAGATGCATACTGGAGATTCATTTAGAGACCAGAATAGTAACGATTGATAAGAATATGGAGACAGTTGTAAGAATAACAGCTAGAGATTGTTTGTAGAAGAAACAGGGAGGGGCAAGTTAGTCGCTGTGTCATGACCCTGATCACAGTTTATCTCTAACATCTTTCTGTTACTCTGTAGATCTTTTTGAAGAGCCAGAATTGTATCATGTCGCAGGCGTAATCGGGAACGGAAGATGATGGCTTGAGATTAAGTTTCTCAAGTTCTCTGCTGCCACATCCTTGTTTAGGTATATATGTATGTTGATGTATCATCAAGTTGGTTGATGCATTTTCCTATTCGAGAGTTCTTTTTGATGTCTTTCAAGTTCCTCATTGCTTCTGGACTGGACATGAAATGGCTTTGTGCTTTAAATGTAAACTGTCCAAAATGATTTTGATTATTTTCCTAAATGTAAAACAACACTAGTCTTATTTACCATAGTAGTAATCGGCCCATGCCAGAAAGGCTCAACAGAAAACATCAGTTAAATCGAACATAACTAAGAGTTTTGGGACCAGTACGTAGCTATAGAGTTTAGGTACAGTTTCTGGAACCAAACAAAACGGTTTTACTTTGCAATCAACAATCTGCCACACAGCTCATAAAACAGTCACTAGAAGGTGCTCCGTCATCATTGTGCTATCTTAACTACTTCCAACGACAACAAGTACGAACCCCCACACACTTACCAATCTCTTTCCCTGGAGTTTAATGCAATATGAACTAGTCCTCAGATATTCGGTTCGGTTTTAGGTAGGAGCCGATCAATTCAAAGTATTTTGGTTATTCAGATTAGTATCCAATAGATATATATAATATATGGTCCGGTTCCAATTTGGTTCTCATCAGTTATGGGTCGGTTCAAATATAAAAGTCAAGAAACTGAAAAATATTCGAAAAATTCAGTTATTATCGGTTTCAGGTATTTTATATTCAATATGTCAATAATACCAAAAATATAAAATATTACCCGATAAAATACATGAAATAAAACTGTTAATATTTCAAAAAATATTCAAAACGTAAAATAAATTACCCGATAAAATTAAAAATACATGAAATTTAAATTGTTAATACTACAAAAATATCTGATATGTAAAAAAAAAAATAACCGGCAAATTTTAAAATACCCAAAAAAATCGGAACACTAGTAATTATTAAACTATGTTTAAAACATTTGGTTTTTCAATTTTTCTTATCGGTTCTCGGTTAATATTCGAATTAAACTGATACATGTGATTACGAAATTTCACTATCCAATAGATATTTAACATATAATCGGAATCGGACCGAACCGGATTCTCCATGTCGGTTCGGTTCAATATCTCGGTTCTGGTTAATAACTAATATGAACTCAAATCAAATGATCCATCGCTCAACATTCAAAAATCCACCGCCGTAATTAGCCAATAATTGTAGGTATTTTCGTCGTCAATATTGACATTATTCTGTCAGCCTACTCCTTATCCAAAAGTTATAAAACGAGCATTTCTAGATCTTTGAATGTATTAAGCTACATTTCAAACTGGCCGGTTAGGGTCAGTGTCGGCAGTGGTTTACATGATCATGTCAGCATTTCAATGTTTTGATGGATAAGCAACATATTACAATAAAACCTCTATAAATTTATAATGTTGACACTATTATATTCTATTAATTTATAGAAAGATTACTGGATCAAAAAATTAGATTGAGATTTTAAAAAATTATTAGTTTATAGATGTATTAAAATATCGAGTATTAATTTATAGGGTATATTAGTTTTTATCTTTAAAAATTGTTAGATACAATGCAATTGATGAATTGAATTAGGAGGGTTGGATCTTAATTGGTTGAAGGTAAGCATTAAATTCACCCACAACCAATTCTTATCCTAGCAATCACTCCTCAACTACCAACCCCCAAACACTTTCCATCTATATATACAACCTCTCAATTCTCTAACCGAAGTACCCAAAAAAGGAAACCAACACCCAACAAGAGAAAAGAAAAAAACAGAAAGTAACATGAGAACTATCTTACTAGCCTTATGCCTGGTTCTTGCTTTTCACCATGGTGAAGCAGCCGTGTCCTGCAACGCCGTGGTTGGAGATCTTTACCCTTGCGTCTCCTACGTGGTTCAAGGAGGAACCGTCCCAGAGAACTGCTGCAACGGTATCAGAACGCTAAACAGTCAGGCTCAAACCTCTGTGGACCGTCAGAGTGTCTGTCGTTGTATCAAAAATGCTATTGGAGGAGTCTCTTACTCTCGTAACAACCTCAACAATGCTATGTCTTTGCCTTCTAAGTGTGGTGTGAATCTTCCTTTCAAGATCAGCCCTTCCACCAACTGCGACAGGTAAAAAAAACAGATCTTTAAATGATTTATTAGGGAAATGAAAACAATAATCTCAACCACTTAATTTTTTTTTTACAGTATCCACTGAGAGAAGCAGAAAGCTTAAAGGAGGCTACTACTACCACTACAAGAACTAAGAAGCCAGTTATATTCTAGGGCAAATGGTTTGCTAGTAACTATGCTAAGCCGTGATGTATCGTAACTTTTATGTTCTTGAAAGTTCTAATAAAATATCATCTGCACTTCCTATGGTATGAGACCAACAAATATATCTTAACCATTATATTCTCCATGTTCCTTTAGCTACAATTAACACTCGAAATACGACTATCAAAATGGATTATTCCACTCTAAAACTTCGACCAAATGTGAAAACGTTCGTTATGTTTTGACAATACCCAAATATCCACTGAGAATATAACTCTAGCTTCCAAAAACCAGGGACATGAATTAAACTCAGGAACCAGCTTTATTTTGTAAATATTTTGTTCCTTAGAGCATCCCCATCCATGAACTCCATGGGGGGTTCTAAAAAAAAAAAAATTTTTTTTTTTTTTTTTGGGAAAAGTGTAAAAAAAAAAAAAAATTCGAAAAAAAAAAATTGGCGAATGGCAATCCGCCACGTGTCATGAACAGTGTAAGAACCGGTTCTTAAATAAGGATTTTTAGAACCCGAGTTCTTAACTATTCACGTGGGACCCACGTGAATAGTTAAGAAACTCACCCTTAAAAAACCTCAATGGTCATGCTCTTACAAATGTTTTTATTTATTGGATTGCCTTGAAATGCGCAACAGCTGTGAAATTTTGGAGAAAAAAAAAAGAGTTGAGTGGTTACATCATGAGCGTACAGTTCTTGAAGCATATGATTTCGAGAAGGTTCTTGCTGCTACTGTGTTGATGGATTGAATGCGTCACAAATGTTTGGAGTTTGGACGTGTGTGTTGTTGAGTAAATAATATCGCACGTGTGTTCTTTTAGGTTTTAATGCAACTGTGATGAATGACCTTCTGGCTCTTGTTTCACGTCTAATCAATTTAAATGTGTCACTTGTGTAGTGACCAAAACAACTTATCTTTGAAGCACATTTGTTTTTCGCTTGAACAGGATGAGTACATTCCATGGAAACATGAGTTTCAACCTTTGGATCATTCTATCATGAATAAATTTATCTCTTCATCTGACGGTTGATGTGTTAGTTCGATAAATTCGGGGAAAAAGAAATATTTCGTGTTTTATCGTTATTTCCTTGTATCATGAATCATTTTACGGTAAATTATATGTCATTTATTATTTAATTATTGTAGTTCAAACACGTTTAATTTTAGAATTCTCTTACCAAATAACCAGAAAAATAAATACATAATAATGACGTTGATAACCAAATTAGTTTTTAAATTTTTTTTGTATATAATAAAAATTAAGATATTACAAAATTAATCAAGGAGAGGGATGTTGAACAACACGTTTGTGTATTTCATTTACACGAGTTTGTTCACCAGTACCAGATCTGGATCCACTAATCAATCACTCAGTGACACCTGACACTGTCTACTCACTAAATTTTGACGACACGTTTTGTTGTCTGTGGGCTTTTATTCTCTTTCAAAATTAGGCTTGCGGCTATACTTGTTTGTTGAAAGACCATAATTTCTTTCTAACTCACTCCTCTGTTCTTGCTTCAACTTAGCAAAGTTGGAAAGACAGGTGGCCTGTCTTTCCAACTTTGCCAACTTAGAGAGAGACAGGCAGCCTGTCTTTACTAAGCCAAATAATGGCCTGTGACAGGCCATTATTTGGCTTAGTAAATATGTAATGATGTAATTATTTGGGTGCAGACACGTAGTAGCTGAAGTATCCGTCTCAAAATTATTATATATGGGTTTAGCATCTATCTATTTAGTCCGACCCATATATGTTCTCTGGATATTAGTCGGTCTAACAGAAACTGGTCAAACACAGTTGGAACACAAAGCGCGCTTTGTTGGTTCATGTTCGCTACACTCGACCATCTCGGCTTTACAGTAGACAAAACGTGGTCAGTTTGGCCCATTTTTCACTTGAAGTACAGTTCATTCGTCACGAATTCGAAAATAAGTCAACGATTCATACAAATATACGACTATATTTTACTATAAATAGATCTTTGCATTATACGTTAATGTAACTTTTTGAGATTTGTGTAATTCAATATTTTGTCTCTTTAGAATTCACGTTTCAAATTGTAACCGAGCTCGTTTATCAACGATCTCGGACCTCTCTTATTTGTCAACTATAAATACGCTCGTCTTTTGACGACCTTACACTTTCATGTTCGTTTTTCGCCTTAGTTTATTCTCTTATAAAGAAAAATATTAACCCATAAATTTCCATTGAACATGTTAATTCTAACATAGCAAGACGAACATTCAACCTTTGTGACGAACTCGGTTATCACAAAAATGTTATTTTAGTGAAAGTTCTTTTTGTATTAAAAGATTGATGTTTTACTCGTACGCTGAATATAATCAGGCCCTAGCCAAAGTATATTTTGTATGTAACTTAAAGACCAGCAATGTGTTTTGAGCCCATTAACTCCTCTTTGCAAGCCCCTGACCAAGAAGTCAAGAAACACGTTCGTCATAATCAGTGTTCAAGAAAGCGCTAGGCGCTAGTCGGGCGGTGATCCACTGCCTAGCGCCTAGAACGCTTAGTCGGGACCTAGTCGGCGCCTAGGCGTTATATGTATTTATAAAAGAAAACGATATATATTAAATATATTATATAATATATGTCATATAATTCACATATTCTTAGTCTAAAAAATAGATTAAAACTCAAAGTACATCGAAATAACAAAAAGAATATTAGCTAAATTTATCAGCACACGACATTTACTATCAAATCTGTTAAATTTACAATATTTTTTATTGATAACCATTAATTTATGAAGTAAGAACTTATAAATTTAGTTATATGTAATAAATTTTTAAAATTATACCGAAACAAACATGAAAATTAAAAATTAAATGATAATTGGTTAAAGATTGTGTAGCTGCCTAGGACCGCCTAGACCCGCCTAGGACCGCCTAGACCCGCCTAGACCCGCCTAGGACCGTTTAAATCTGCTTAATAACATAAACGTCTAATTCGAACGCCTAGAAGGAAATCGCCACGGTCAAAGACCGCCTAGCGCCTAGGCCCGCCTAAACCGATTTTTAGAACACTGGTCATAATACACATGAGACAGTAACATAGACTTGAAGAATATGCTAGAATGTAAGCGAAGAAATTATTAGTATGCGCCTACATAGTTGACGAGTCCTGATAAGAGTGATGACAACAAAATGATCGCTTACCTGATTTTAGATGATTCATTAGCTATTTTCTTTATCAACTATCTCTATATATTAAATTGTTATTGTTCAAATCGGATTATCATTCTGGATAATTAACCAATCCAACTTATCATGTAAGATATCGATATGTGTTTTTGCTCCTTTTACAAATAATATTACATATATTATCGTTTCTAAATATGAAAATTATATAAAAATAGTAAAACCCTCTCTCATATATAGAAAGAAATTCATATTCGTCTTAAATTAGGCTAGTCCAAAAACTTCCTTTGATAGTGATTAAATCCAAGCAATCTTTTTTTTGGTAAAAAAATCCAAGCAATCAATCTCTATTATAACCCAGAATAGCCCTTCTTCTAAGAGCCATGATATTGTCCATAACATTTCGTCTAGTTTTGCATGTAATGTTGATAGACTACATCTGCATCTTTGTGTTCCCATACATTTTCGTTTTATCGCATTTTTGAATAACTATTCTAGTCTAGTGGTTATCCCATAATCAACCCAATAAACATTGATCATATTACTATTTAATCAAGTGTAGATTTTATTGCATCTACATATGTTGCATTTGAGATTGAATCGTCCATTTCTTTTATAAAAATATCAATAAACATTTATATTGATCCAAACAAATTATCATTACCTTATGAATGAGATGATTGGGTTACGGTGATATATATAACATAAGGTGAATTAAGGAGATGAATATATTCCATTTTTACGTAGAAATTATCTTTTTCACCTCAAGAAATTCTTACAATTTACTAATCCTTGCAAATTTAACAATTAAAAGAAAATTTGAAGACTTTTCCAAGTTCAGAACTTTTCATATTATCGCAGCATGAAATCATCAGAGTAGAATAATATTTTAAAATCAAAATTGTATAAACAGTGAATATTAATGATTTCTCACCAGTAATATAATAATTAGTCAAACGTGAAAATCATTATTTATGTGGCTTGTTCAAAAAAAAATCATTCAAAGTAAAGCCGACCACCCCCTGTTCAAACCATAATTATATAATTCCAACATACTCAAGAAGTCTACGGCATAAGGAGAAAAGTATACGCCGAAAAATAGATACACCAAGAAAAAGTACTAAATTTCGTATCAACAAAAACATCATAGAAAACGTGCATACTAGTGTTGAATATTATTCCAAATTACCAATAAGAATTGACTAATTTGTTAAAAACCAGCTAGTAATTTTCCATCAAACTGAGTTTGGTTCTTTCTTTTTTTTTGCTAAGAATGTAAATTTTCATTATATGAAATGTTGAGACTGGTAAAGCAACCCAAACAAAGACAGCTTTGGCAAAAAAAGAAGGTAAAAAACAAAGAATCAATTTAATATGGTTTGAGTTTTCACACAAATACGACGGAGGGTTTTGGGTGCTGAAACTGAGTTTGATTCTTGTTCGAAAAGATCTCTCTAAAAGAGAATAAATTTAATATGGTTTGAGTTTCGAAAATATATGGACCTACAGGCTCAGAATCTCTTAGTAATTAAAAAAAAAATATTATTCCAAATTAACTCAATCTATAAATTTTTATTTTTATTTTAGTATCACTTGTGATTTGAGAGAAAACGCCTAAAGATTTCTATGATGTTTTTGGAATAACTAAAATACAATTTTTGGTGATGAACAACGTAACTTGTTTATGGTGATGAACAACACAACAAATTTCGTGCATACTAGTGTTGAATATTATTCCAAGTTACTTCATAAGTTTTGGTGATGAACAACATAACTTGTTTAGTTTTAGGTAAGATGTAAAGTCAAGGAAGCAGCCGAATGAATGGAAGTTAATCCGGCAAAGAGTTGTTATTATCCTTAACTAAGCCTAACTGTTTTAAACCGACTAACAAATCTGATTAATTTTCAAGTATATAGAGGACTTGTGTGTAGCGCTCTCTTGTGTTGTGTGATCATCATTGTAAACTAGACCATCGATCTGTGTAATCCTAAAATAATAGTGGATTGTTTCCTTGTGCTAGTTCTAGATGTAGAGATCATATTCTATGATCTTGAACTGGTTAATCGTTGTGTGTTCTTTCATCTTTTTCTTCACGTAACATTTTTCTTGCTCTGTTTCTCAATCAAATTCTTTCTTCATCGAGAACAACTATGTTCTTTTTCTTCCTCTATTCAAGTTTCTTCGTGAGAGTTTGAGTGAATCCTAAAAGAAAACCACAAAATAGTAGAGTGAAAACTAACCAGTCACCATTAAAAAATCCAAGAACCAAAACCAACACAAAACCACGAGCTAAGTGAACTAAACCCTTGGCGAAAAGGTAAAGTTCAAAGGGAAAAAAACAGGGATCAAAGTAACCTACTATGTGATTACGGAACCAAATTTCAAAGAAAAAAGTTACTATAGCAATCTGTGTAATTTTCCATATGATGGGGTGATAGTGTAAATTCGAGAAGTAGGTAAAAGAAGTGAGGTGAAAAGATTGAGAGATTGGTTTGAGGGTACCCCACGTGTCCTCTGTTTGTCGATTCTCGAGTTAATTAAAAAAAAAAATCAGTCGCACGCGTACATAGCGCGTGTGCTTAACCTTTTCTACAATTTCCCATTTTTATTATTATTTGAAATCTTCAAAATAACGATGTCAGTAGGTCCCACATTAGGAAGACGTGACCAGATATCAACCGTTGATAAGGCAGAACGTGATCTAAGTGAACGGTAGTGATAAACCGGTCAACAACCCATCAAATTAGCCATTTGACCAGAAAACAAAGCCCAATTAGATTAGATATGATGCTACTGCTGCTGCCTATTTTTATTGAACAAAGAAATAAATATATAACTAAATAAAAGGACAAAATTAGTTTCCCAAGTTTGACTAAGATGTCGCTTTTATCAAGGCCCTCTTTACTGGAAATCTAGGCTTTCTTGATAAGGAGCCTCCTTATCAGTTTTCGTATTAAATTACTAATTTAGAAATGAAAATTTCGTCTGAAATTACATAGTCATTATGAATAATGGTCCACGTCGTCGGTGTTAAGATTGATTCATAACAAATTTTAGACTCAGGGATTGAATGTTACCAGCTTATTCAGCGGATCAAAGTGCGGGATACAAATATGTTTCCATTGCGTTCCACAAATATTAAAAAATAAATAAAAAATGAGTGCGTTCCACAATTTGTCTTAAACCGCACTTAAGATGTACAAGCTTCTGTTTAGCTGTGGTTAGGTGCGTAACTTTAAATTTTTATATAAAATATATAAATACATAATATTAATTTACAATGTTTAAATTATTTAAGTTAAGTATATATTCTGTATTTTCTAACTATTCAACCATTTATTTCGTATCACAATTTATTATTATTTAAACATTATTCTATACCGTTTATTTTTATATTAACCAAAACTGAATTTTTAGTGTTTGGTTATGGTTCGATTATCTAGTTCGGTTATTTCGATAAAATTAAAATTTGATTTTGGTTATTGATTTGATCCAGCTTGGTTTGATCGAATCGATCGGTTATTTACTTTCTAATTCTAAATCAATTGATACCAATTTAAACCTAATATACCAAGATCCCGAACCGTCGACTTGGCTTTTTGAGTCTTTGTAGATCGTTATATATTGTTGACAAAAACACCTAATATACCGAATTATATTAGAAATTTAAAAAATATCCAAACCAAATGAATCAAATTGACCTAAAATATTATCATTCTAAATTT
This sequence comes from Orychophragmus violaceus, assembly GCA_030180135.1. Lineage (NCBI taxonomy): Eukaryota > Viridiplantae > Streptophyta > Magnoliopsida > Brassicales > Brassicaceae > Orychophragmus > Orychophragmus violaceus. The sequence goes on from CM058234.1 coordinate 97,635,979, forward strand.
AATTTATAATATTTATCTATATTGCGTATTTTGCATTATTTTCATTTTTATTATTCAAACGTCTGTCCCGCACCGCATGTTGTATTTTTTACCATTCACATATATTTTTGAACCGCTTATTACGCTCTAACCGCACTTGTTCCGCATGATGCGTTTTTTCATTTGTACCGCACTTAAACCATACCGCACCTCCTAAACCGCTTGTTCCGCACCGCCTAACCCGCTGTTACCATTCGAAGCCTTAGACATTAATGTAGTCAAAATATAATAAATCAGATTAAAATATTTTATTTTTAGGTAAACCATAATTCACTGCAAATTCAATTTATCTCTTCTGCATTTAATATACGAACAATATTTACTTTATGTTTTCTGTTCGCATTATTATAAATTAAAATTATAAATAATATAAATAATTTTAAATATTTATAAACTAATCTACTTCGACCGCAAATATTATTAAAATATATGTGATATATATTATGTATCAATGACCGTAGATGTCAATATACGTTTTTAGGATCCACATTTTTTTTAGTAAAATATTTATATATAAAATATATATGAATCATAATTATAATTAATCATAAATATAATCGGATAAAACATTAACTCGATTTATAAAATTGATTAAACTAATATATAAGTTGTATGGTTTTAAATGATAAAAAATTAATAAAATTTACAATAAAATGTTTATAACTTTCACTTTTTATAGTTTTTTTTTTTTTTTTTCTAACATCTGCTTTTATTTATATAAAATCAAGAGTACATCATAGTTACATAAATAATATGAATACAACAATCAAACAAATAACTAAAAAATACAAAGAACAATAGAACAAAGGAAGTAAAATTTGATTCCTTCTTCCTAATCGCATTTAACATTATGCGATTGTCATCTTGAATGATCACCCATCCAAATATATGTTTCTTCTGTTGTATTACATTGGCCAAATTCCAAACTAGATCTAAATATATTCTTCGGTTAAGAATCCAATGTATTGATTCTTTCGATAGAAATAGTGTTTGGGAACGCCAATTTTCAACGACTGTAAGAATATCGCCATACAACAGAAAAAAGTTTCTTCCACTCCAGACCATTGTTTCTTCGATGATGGTTTCCATGGAATTTCTTTCCATAACAAAGCAGTTATGGTTAAAACACGACCCTGGTTAAAACACCACCAACATTCGCAGAAGAAATGGTCATCACGCTCAAACCGGAGTTCTAGCGTGGAGATGAAAGGCAATGTGTAATTGATTCCAACAAATTTTGTCACATTATTGCCATCACCGATTAAAGCCAAACATGGGATGGCTAGAGAATCGCCGTAGTGAACCGGCACGAAGGAATACGATCGTTGTTTGGATCGCATGAAGAAAAAGAGAGAACAATTACAAAATAAACTTATTTAGAAATTGGATATGATTGATGAGAAACCATTGGAATCCATTATCAGAAAGTAGAAGGAATGGGAATCTCCATGATTGATCGCATCACAGATCGCATGGCGAGAGAGAGAGAACCGCTTTAATTACATTTCTATATTTTCTTTTTACTTTTTATAGTTATTTCTGTATTTTATTTGTATTAATAAATTAAAAATATTTTATTTATTAGTGTACATGATGATAAATGTGACGATGTTATAGAGAGAAGAAAACAAAAAGTGGAGGGGCGAAAGAGGAATAATATAAAAGTAAAGTGAGAAAATTCCAAACTAAAAGTTAGCTGAGGAATTGAATTAAGATTTGGAGAGTTAATAATTAAATTTATCTGTTTTGGTTTGAACTTTGACCACTGCTCTCTTTTGGGTCCCACCCCTCTGTCTCTAATATCTCTCACTTTCCTAAACAAACCCCTTGCCTTATGAGTTTCCCTTCTTCTCAGAAATTTCCGATTTCATTTTCACTTCCTTCTGCTTCTCTCTCTCTCTCGCCGCACTTACAGTTTCGTATCCTAAGAAAATTTATCGGCTTCTTCTTGTTCCTGCCAGGTTTGAACAAAATTTATCTCATCTATCCTTTGATTTATTTCTAGATCGAATTTAGTTTTTTTTGTTTCGTTTGGATAACGAATTTTCTCATGAACAGATTGTGATTTGTTTCAGTGAATAATTTCACGAATCATCTCGGTTTAAATGTAGAAATTAATTTTTGAATTGAGTTAGCCAATGATAATATTTTTGTATAGTTTCCTGGATTTATTGTCTCTTGTCTTTACCGGAGATTAATCTAATGGATGTGGTCATTAAACATATCGAAAAGACTATTAAATATTGCATCTTTACCATATTTTAGCTGTTTCACTGATAGAATTAGGGTTTATGTAACTATCTTATGCTTACTTTCTATATCTAACCATGGCTTTTAAACAACGAGATCTGTCACTGAGATATTTTCCAGTTTCTCCAGAAATTTGAGCTCATGAACATTCGTGGTTTTCTTGAACTAATTATATCTTCATTGATCTAACACATGCATAAACGGATCTGGGTTTTTCTAAAAACCACGTCTTTATGTGTATATCTTTGTCTCTGTTGCTAAATAAAGTTTGTGTTTTGAATCATTTTTCAGATGAAATTGTGAGTCTATGCTTCAGTTATCAGTAACCCCCTTGAGCTTATGTACCGAAGAAGCCCTGTTTCATTCAATAGCATCCGTTGCGTTTCCATAGAATCAAACTGGTAAATTCGCAAACAGGTTTTAGAGGATTTGAAAAGATGGTTTTAGGTTGTCTCCCTTTGAAAAGCAAGAAGAAACGTGGCTCGGTTTCTATGAAGCGGTCAGATCTTGAAGAAAGTAAACCAATAGCTCTACCCGAGCCACCCAAGATTCCAAGTCGTAATCTACAGTCTGCCCCTCCAAGTTTCAGAACTAGAGTGAAGCCTATTCACTCAAGTAACGGTGGAAACGGAGAGACGAGCAGCCGTGCAAGAGTGATGTCTGCTCCTTCAAGTATTCACGGTGCAGCGGAACGGGATCTACTTGCAGGAGTTTTCCACGAGGAGCAAGACGAACAACCTAGAGATCCACGTAGTTCTACTAAAGAATCTAGCCCACAACCACTTCCACTACCGTCTCCAAGGACTGGCTCTTCGTTGAAGAATTGGGGTAGCTTTAAATCTTTTAATGGAAGCAGTGGGAGGTTATCCGCATCCGCAGTATCTGGACCTTTGCCTTTACCACCTAGTGGTTCAGTTAGAAGCTTCTCTTATGATGAAGTAGTGTCAGCTTGTAGCGCGTTTGCTACAGACCGATGTGTCTCGGAAGGTCTTTCATCTGTTATGTATATGGCTTCGTTTGGTGATGAGGCTTCAACTGCAAGCTTGAAGAAGGTTGAAGCAACTGTTGTTCGCCTTCACGTAATAACTCAGGTAAATAAAACATTCGTTGTTATGTCATGAAGATATCTATGTGTTAGTGTTCTTACTATCATTGTATTATTCTACAGAGTATCAGGGAGTTCACTAATGAGGTGAACACATTGGCGTCGCTGCAACACCAGAATCTCTGTAAACTGGTAGGCTATCACGCCCGTGATGGTTCCGACACGAGAATGTTGGTGTACGAGAGGCTTGCTCATGGAAGCTTGGACCGTTTACTACATGGAAGATCAGATGGTCCGCCACTTGATTGGAACACTAGAATGAAGATAGCTCTATGCGCAGCTCAGGGTCTAGCCTTCTTACATGAAGAAGGCCCGTTTCAGGTACACAAACAACTCATCAACATTGTGAAAATTTAGTCGTTGCTTGTGTTAGTGTGTGTTTAGTGACCCTTTTGTCTTCTGTTTAACAGGCAATGTACAATGAGTTTTCAACGGCTAATATCCAAGTCGATAAAGATTTCAGCGCCAAGCTATCTGGATACGGTTGCGTAGGCCATGCTCCTGAGACCGAGACTTCCAATAGCTCAGCACTTGCGAATCTCTCCGTCGAGACACTAGAGAGAGGGCTTTTAACACCGAAGAGCAACGTGTGGAGCTACGGAATAGTTCTGCTTGAGATGTTAACAGGGCGGAAGAACATGGACGGTTCATACCCGAAAGAAGAGAGGAACTTGGTGAAATGGAGCAGAGCTTTCCTAGCAGATGACTGCAGACTGTCACTTATAATGGATCCTCAGCTTAAAGGTCGGTTTCCATCGAAAGCAGCGAGGAGCATAGCGGATATAGCACAGAAATGTTTGCAGGTGGAGCCATCAGAGCGTCCAACCATGAGAAACATTGTGGATCAACTCAAGATTATACAAGACATGAAGTACTCATGTAGGTTCCCGTTACGAGAACCTGCACCAGTCGCCGCAAGGAAACATATGGGAAGATCAAGCAGTCTAAACACGATTATTTGGACCCCGTCTGTATCAGCTCCACCAAGGTCGAGTTTTTCACCTTCCCCTCCAGCACGAAGACCGTCAGTTTCACCCACAAGGGGACGGCCGCTCGTGTTCCCGCCGGTGTTTCCGCCACGAGTTTGTTCGTCGTTGGAGGAGATGAGTCGGGAAGAGGTACGGAGATTGTCTTCAGCCAGTGGTAGGAGAACTAGCCTTGAAGGGTTTTGATTTGTTCATATCTCTCTTCTTTATTTGCGTTGATTTGTTTTCTGGATTCCAAATATAAAAAAGTTGTTCCTTTTTTGTTGAATCCGAACATCGAGAGATTTGAGTTTGTGGTGTTGTACATAATAAAAATTTCATCTTTAGATAAAAACAGAGTCGAAGTATTGTGTTATATAATCGTTTGCGACGATAAGGTTTGTGAACCGGATCTAAACCATCATTCAATTAAACAGTTCCGGTTCGGTTTGCAATTTTGGTGTCCTCACGGTCTAGATTGAGCATTCTTCCTTTCCATTGAGACCTTATCCAACGTTTCAGAGTCTTTTCAGACTCAGCGGCGGAAGAACATAATGGCGGGAAGAGCTGCTTTCTCTGTATCTTCATCTTGTTCATTCTGCATCCCTTATTCAACTGCATCGCTCTCACTATCTTTCTCGAATCGATCGGCACTCCCTGTGCGGAGTTCTTCTCGAACCAACAGATTTCCCGGTTAGAGTTCTCCCCTCTCTCTAAATTTTGAGACTTTTGATAGGGATTGAACAATTCATATACCGGATTTGCAGGGATTTGCTGCTCTTTGTCTGCCAATGACATCAAAGCCGGAACCAACATCGAAGTGGATGGTGCTCCTTGGCGTGTACTGGGTATTCTTCCTTCTCAAATTTTCTTTAATTTAGGTCATAGTTTTGGGATTTGCAATGTAATCTGAATTTGGACTTGGTAGATATTGTTGTTACTAGTTCATGACGAAGGTTTTGGTTTTCGAAATGACAAGTCTTTTGAGTTTGGTCTCTGTTTTTTGGACAGAGTTTCTTCATGTGAAACCAGGAAAAGGTGCAGCATTTGTGAGAACTAAGATCAGGAACTATGTCAATGGTAGCACAGTTGAGAGAACATTTCGTGCTGGAATTTCTGTAAATATCCTCTCTTTTCGTTATCTTAATTCTTAACGAATGATACCATCGTTGAGTATGATTGGATTCTCTTGTATATTACAGGTCGAGGAAGCAAATGTATTCAAAGAAACCAAACAATTCACATACAAAGAAGGGTCTCAGTTTGTTTTCATGGATTTGGTATGTCAATGGATCCTTACATACTTTTCATGGTTGTTGTAATGATATGATTCTTTCCTTGTGTTATTCAAAATCTTCTATCTACAGACCACATACGAAGAAACACGTCTTAACGAATCTGATATGGGTGAGAAGACAAGATGGTTGAAAGAAGGAATGGAATGCAGTTTGCTCTACTGGAAAGACAAGGTAACACACACTTTACTCTCTCAGTAAAATAGTTCACAGTTGAAGTGGTGATGATTTCTTGTTTCTATCAAAGGTTATTGATTTCGAACTACCAAACACGGTTAAGCTCAAAGTGGTTGATGTTGATCCTGGCCTTCGCGGTGATACTGCACAAGGTAATATTTAATGTTGCAGAAATCTCTTGGTTAGAGATCGGTTCTTGTGTTGTGGTTTAAAACAAGGCCTTAAACCGGGTGGTATGGTGGTTGTTGTATAGGTGGATCAAAGCCGGCGACAGTTGAAACGGGGGCAGTAGTTACCGTACCACTATTTGTTAACGTTGGTGAAGAAATTTTGGTGGATACTAGAACCGGTATGTACATGAACCGGGCGTGAACCGGGTCTAATTGGGTCCAAATCCAAACCGATAAGGCAATGATAATCATTTTGTCTGTATATGCAAATATGCAATGTTCGAATCCGGGATTGATTTTTAAATAAATTTTGAACACCAGAAGTGTATTTCGATTAAACAAAAATTTCCAAAACATTGTTGGTACGGTTTTCATAGACGAAAACAAACTGTAAGAAGTCGATGGTATAATGGGCTTATGAGATACGGCCCACTACAATAAATAAAAGAAGGGGGGGGGGGTTGGTGCTGATAACAAGATTTTAAGTTTTTGATAATCCGTAGTCAATTACTCAAAGTAGAAGACAAATGTAATTGTAATCCTAAATAATCAATAAAAAAATAGCAAACAAAAAACCAAATATAAGTTAATGCAATATAAAAAGGTTTAAGATGAGGTTAGAGAATTAGAACTGTCAAGTGGTGATCTTAACTAGGTGTTTATCAATCAATCATATTCAAAAAAATAGTTAAATGATTTATCAAGTAGCTAATCATATTCTCATACAACTAACTATATGCTAATCAATCAATAATTAAGAAATAAATAACAAACAAGAAAGCAAATAAAAATTAATGCAATAAGAGAAAATGATCTAAGATAGCCAAATAAAGAAGATTTGATAACTAACAATCATAAATAATCAAGAAGCAAATAGGAAACAAAAAAGCAAATAAAAGTTAATGCAATAAGAGAAAAAGGTTTAAAATGAGGTCAAAGAAAGAACATCAAGTGATGATCTTAACTAGATGTTTATCAATCAGTCATACTCAAAAGAAAATGGTTAAATGATCTATCAAATAGCTAATATATTCTCATACAAATAACTTTGTGTTAATCAAGCAATAATCATTTTAATATCAAATCACAAGAAAGCAAGCATTAAATATCAATCATAATACCATTCAAGCAAGTCTTAATCCTTAGTCTAGAACTCAAATCATTAGATTAATCTTATCTCTAGGCAAATATTCATTTAATCAATTCTTAATCAAGAACAATATATCAATTGTGGTTAAGAACTAATCAAGCATGCAAAACAAGTTCATATAATTATTTAACACCTTAAGCATTAATTTTCATTGGCTAAGCATGCAAAATCTCTAATTAGATTCTATCAAACATTTCATCAAACACTTCGTAGACATGAAAAATGCTTAAGATCTAAATCAACAATTTCTTGTAAATCTAGTATAGAGATCAACCTAAAGAGAAGGATTAACACTAATAAAACCCCGAACACATTTAGATCATCACACATTACATAACTAATGATTAACAAAAGATAATGATAATTTTTGTGACTGGTGATACAATTTTTTCTTGATTATGATATGTGTGATATGTTTGGTTGCAATGTCGTGCGAATATTGTACCAAGCTTACGTCGAGTTTTTACAAATAAATATATATGTATAGTTATAAAATACTAAGAAAAAACAAAATTTATTCGTCAAAATTTTTGAAAAAACTAATGCATTACCCAAGTCTTTACCGCATTTAACACTTTGTCCACCCACCGAACATTAGGTTTGTGGATGTGAACGTGTGAGACATTCTACATGCACCACCTGCTAGGCTAGAATGTTTAGGATATTAACAATCCGAGACAGTAGAAGGTTCCCTAACGAAGACATGTGCCTTGTCCACTAGAGGATGAGTTACCTACACTTGTAGACCATAGTCTATTAAGTTGGATATATGCATTGGTTCTAAGTTCTAATTAAGAGAGAGTTGATTCCTCAGAAAACCAAAAGTTTTCCATTGTTATTTTTTTCTTAATAATGTAGGATCTTATGCTTAAGAACAAAAGCTCAAAATCAGTCTTAGTTTTTTTTTTTTGTAAAAGATATGCTAGTGCGCAAATTCTGAATACATCGAGTTAAACCTTGAAAATTGCATCTGATATTATTATTTACTTAAATCTTTTATGGCTATTAGCATGTGGACATCCATTGTTATTGCAACGATTTTGATCCGGTCACCAAGAGTTCCTCTCTTGATCAAACAAATTAAAGATACAATGAAGTTATCGGTATTTCTCTTTTTACTTCTTTTTCCCAACTTTGAGACCATTTAGGAATGTGCATCTATTACTTTTTTCTCTTGTTTCGTCCATGAGATTTTTCCTTTATGTTTCCAAATGGTAACTGATTATGCATGCTTGCGTTTTTACATGTGAAAAAACTGTAAACCCCTCGGTTAAGAAGATTTTAAGAATGTTTACTCTTTGATTGGGAAGTCATATCATTGTAGTCAATAGCACAAGTGTGCATGTGTCGTTAACTAATATAAAAGAGATTCTCCATGAGAAAATTCCTACTTTTTATGCATTACATTTTGATCTTCTTCTTGCTTTTTGTGTGTTTTACATAAGTCTATGCACATTAACTTATTTCTTGTGTGGTAAGCTACATCCATCACTAGTCTGTTCTACGATCATGCAGCTGCTTTTAATAAGATATGGCCACGTGTACTTCCTCTCGTCTTCGTTTTCATTCTCGTCTCCTTCCTCAGCCATCCTCTCTGGTAATCCTCTCTCCCTCTCTGATTGACTTTCTCACTCGCAGAATTTAGATTTCCTTATCTCTTTTTCTCTGCATCAATACAAATTATCAAAATTTGTGTATTGTTTCTACGCCACGAAACATTTACGTTCAGGTCATAGTTTTTTTTCTCTAGATCCCGATTTGATTGCATTATTAACTACTAGATCTGATTTTATCAAAATCTCAGTAAGTTTTCTTCGAGGGTCTCGTTTTTACTGGGGAAAATTTGGGGTTTTGTAGCTCTATTGGTTTTGTACCCATTCTGAAAATTGTATGGCTTTTGGGGTTTAGATGTTCGGCGCCTAGTTTTATCTGTTCATCGTCTTAGCCTCTAAATTTGTGAACTTTCATGTACCTGCAGAGCTTAGAAAACCTTCATGGCATTTGCGCACTTCTGCAGCATCGAATGTTTCCTTAAAATTGGGAAACAACAAGAGCTCTTTCTCCTTGTTATTGGATTGCCTCTTGCCAGAATTCTCCACATTAGCAGTCAGTTTTCTCCGCATTAATTATGAGCACCAAATTCAATAATGGGCAAATCTGATATTAGAAGCAACAATATTACAGATTATAATGATTAAAACATGATGCAAATAATCAAAATATGAACCCAACTACCGTAAACTGATTGAAAAAGAACTGGAAGGTGAGTAGAGTCGAGACAAAGATCTCTCTCCTTAATTCTTTAAACGCCCGTAGTGCTCCGGTTTGATACGCTCAAGAATCCCAGGATAAAACTACTCTATTCTCTGCTTCGATGCACTCGAGAACAAAGCTAACGAACCAAAAAATCTGTGTTGTACTCTCAGACACTAAGAAAACATGGAGAAGAAGAAGAGAGGAGATTGTGTGGTAATGAGATTAATCAAGAAGAGGAGTCAATGCTTGTTTTAAATAGCCACATTTCAAAAAAAAGTAACATACTCCACATTAATGAGAATTATTCTCATAACTGAATTTTTTGAATTGATTCACACCATTATGTGTGTTGATTGTATGTTAGAAACTTTTAATTATAGGAGATATTTTAGTTGACCAAATCAACAAAATTTTCAGAATAGATTTAGGCCAAAATTAAACTAATCTTTGAACCTACAATCTTATTCAAGGCCATAAAGCTTAAAGCCCGAGCCCATATCTCCTTTACACTCCAAGTTGTCCATTCAGACTTCAATTTCTCATTCAACCGAACTTCGTTTTTATCGTTCTTATACACCACCTTATAGTGGACGCAGCGACGATTCTATCGTGCCCAAGAACTAATCATTCCGATGAACGTCTTCACCGGAAATCTTACCGGAATATGGTCGTAAGCCATTTCCATAAAAACGAGTTCTAACATTAACACCGTCGGTACAGAATCTCTCGCCACTCTCGTGAACTCTTGAAGCTTTCTTAGCGATTCTGTATCGATATTCGTTGTGAATTATGGTTTCTTCTCACCGTCCTGTCCCCAACAAAACTCACAAACAGCAATATTTATCCCTCACCTCTTCAAATTCTGTTTTGAAAGATGATGTTGAGCTTGAATTCTCTGATGTGTTTGGTCCACTCCCTGAAGAGGTCAATGATGTTGTTTTCGACGAGCCTCCTGTTGTCTACAGTCGTTCCCACTCTTTGGTTGACTAGTTCTATGTTTTGTTTTTTCACAGAGAGGACTTGGCTCGTGTGTATACTGCTGAGATAATCTCTGCAGTTTCCCATCTCCATGAGAAAGGCATGATGCATAGAGATCTCAAACCTGAAAACATTCTCATGGACGTAGATGGCCACGTGATGCTAACTGATTTTGGTTTAGCAAAGGAATTTGAAGAAAACACAAGATCAAACTCCATGTGTGGGACTACTGAGTATATGGCACCTGAAATCATTCGTGGAAAAGGGCATGATAAGGCTGATGACTGGTGGAGCGTTGGGATTCTTCTCTATGAGATGCTCACGGGAAAGGTAAAGAAGACTCATTCATGGCTGGTACTTGTTTAGATGATATGAATGTGTTGTGTGATGCCATTTTTGTTATGTACTTTTGCAGCCACCGTTTATGGGAAGCAGAGGAAAGATAGAGCAGAAAATTGTAAAGGACAAGATTAAGCTACCTCAGTTTCTGTCTAGTGAAGCTCATGCCTTGCTGAAAGGGGTAAGTAAACATGAAAATCTTCTGAATTATGAAGCCATTGAATCTTGAGAAGATGTGATTCTGTCTTTGTAATGAATGTATAGCTGCTGCAAAAAGGGCTAGAGAGGCGACTTGGAAGTGGACCGAGTGGAGCAGAGGAGATAAAACAACACAAATGGTTCAAGGGAATGAATTGGAAGAAGCTGGAGGCTAGAGAAGTGAAGCCAAGTTTCAAACCAGAGATATCGCGAAGGCAATGCATAGCAAATTTTGACAAGTGTTGAACTGAAATGTCTGTGTTGGATTCTCCAGCAAGCAGTCCGAGCTCGGATCCTAAGGCCAACCCTTTTACCAACTTCACGTATGTCAGGCCTCCTACTTCATTCCTTCAACAATCCTCCACATGAGAGGCCAGCCGTGTTTTAAAGTACAATCAATGGGAAGAGTAAAGCTTGGAGAGGTGGGGAAAGAGAGAGAGATAATGATATGGAGAACTTTATGGTTTTTGTAAGAAAAAAATATGATTAAATTTTTATTAAGGTATGATATGAGTTGCTTGGTCCATTTTTTTTTTTTTACTAAAAAGTGTATTGTCTGTGGAAATAGTTTTCTAAACATAGGGTCCAATTGGTGAACAAAAGCGGAACGGTAAGTTTAGCGGTAAGTGAAAGTGGTATACGATTTTTTTTGTTATATTTGTCTAAATTTAATAAATTTTTATTCAATTTAAACAATTTTTATTTTACTTTATGATTTTTCGGGTATCCGAAATCAAACCGAATTAGAATGGAAGGGAACCGAACCCTAGAAACATAATCGATAATCACAATCGATGATTTATGAAAAGCCATACCAAACCTTGTGGATCAAGGGATTTGGACAAGTGTATGTATTCTATTGGAAGAATGTTAACAAGTTGTTAACGCAGCCCAAAAAGCCCGCTATAAAAGTCAGACCCTCCTCCTATATTAGGGTTTGGTAGAGAGTCGTGAAGAAACCCTAAATTTGATAATGTCCAGAAAACGTTTGAATCCGCAGGAAGATTCGCCGATTGCTTTTTCAAGCAACGAAGCCGACGTGGAGGGAGAAGGCGAAGGAAATCCATCGATGAAGAAGCCAGAAACTGGTATCGCTGCGGCGGAGGAGAAGCAAGTTTCTGAATCCGGATCCGTTGATACTAAAACCAATGATGATGCGAAAAGGCTTAAACCTTCTGACAAAGACGGAGGATCATCTTCTACGGAAGTGGAGAGGGTTGACGAGAAAAAGAAAAGATATGGCGCCAAACAACGAGTTTGGAGTGACGAAGATGAGATTGCATTGTTACAAGGCCTTATTGATTACGAAGCCGTTATTGGGGAGAGTTATTTTACTGATCTTACGGGGGCTTATGATTCGGTGAAGAAATCTATCGGCTTCGATCTTAGTCGTGGTGAATATCTTGAAAAGACTAAGCGTTTAGGGATAGACTATCAGGCTAAATTTATGAACTTAGATGAGCCGAAATTTGCCAAACCTCATAGTGACAAGGTCACTGATCTGGCCTGGATTCTTTGGGGACCTAACCGAAGGACTAAGACTGCTACTTTCATGGAAGGACATAGGTTCAGGTTCGTTAGGCGTTAGGACGGCTTCCAAGACGAGGAAGATGGCGTTTCATTAGGTGATGGCTGAAGCATTTCGGTCAGACCCCTTAGAACTTAAGGGCTTTGTTTCTGTTTTGTTTTCTATTTATGTTTTGGAATATTTGAAAGACGATTTTATTTATATGCTAGAACTATATATGTTACTCTTCTCTTTTGCTAAATTCTTAAAGGCTAAACAGACCCGAACAAAAAGAATCGAACTCGAATCCGTACCGATAAAATACTCATATGGATCATAAAGTTATATATCCGAAAAACTGAACCCAACCCAAACCAAAAACAGAATGAATACTCAAAATATCCAAGCTACAATTATATATTCAAAATATTAATTATATTTAGATTTAATGTAATATAATTATCCAAAATTATAATTATAAACTTAAATGTATTGGTTAGTTTTAGACTAAAATAATTAAATAAATAAAATATATGAAATTTCTGGTTGTATATGTCTAAGTTTAACAAAAAAAAAAAAATTTTGTTAACAACAAAATTTTATTTAAATTAACCTATTTTTATTTTTATTTTATGATTTTTCGAGTATCCAAAACCGAACCAAACCCGAATGGAATCTAACCGAACCCTAAAAACATAATTCATAATCACAATCGATAATTTATGAAAAGCCATACCAAACCTTGTGGATTTGTACACGTGTATGTATTCTATTGGAAGAATGTTAACAAGTTGTTAACCCAGCCCAAAAAGCCCGCTATAAAAGTCAGACCCTCCTCCTTTATTAGGGTTTGGGATAGAGTCGTGAAGAACCCTAAATTTGATAATGTCCAGAAAACGTTTGAATCCGCAGGAAGACGACGTGGAGGCAGGCGAAGGAAATCCATCCATGAAGAAGCCAGAAACTGGTATCGATGCGGCGGAGAAGAAGCAAGTTTCCGAATCCGGATCTGGGTCTGAGGAAGAAGATCCGGGCTCCGTTGATACTAAAACCAATGATGATGCGAAAAGACTCAAATCTTCTGATAAAGACGGAGGATCATCTTCTACGGATGTGGAGAGGGTTGACGAGAAAAAGAGAAGATATGGCGCCAAACAACGAGTTTGGAGTGACGAAGATGAGATTGCCTTGTTACAAGGCCTTATTGATTACGAAGCCGTTATTGGGGAGAGTTATTTTACTGATCTTACGGGGGCTTATCATTGGGTGAAGAAATCTATTGGCTTCGATCTTAGTCGTGGTGAATATCTTGAAAAGACTAAGCGTTTAGGGATAGACTATCAGGCTAAATTTATGAACTTAGATGAGCCGAAATTTGCCAAACCTCATAGTGACAAGGTCACTGATCTGGCCTGGATTCTTTGGGGACCTAACCGAAGGACTAAGACTGCTACTTTCATGGAAGGACATAGGTTCAGGTTTGTTATGCGTTAGGACGGCTTCCAAGACGAGGAAGGTGGCGTTTCATTAGGTTTTGTTTCTGTTTCTGTTTTGTTTTCTATTGCGTTTTGGAATATTTTAAATATTTGAAAGACGATTTTATTTATATTCTAGAACCATATATGCTATTCTTCTCTTTTGCTAAATTTTTGAAGGCTAAACAGTGGAACTGACCTGAGAATGATGGAGATGTCTAGCAACGATTATTTGACCGTATATTCAGTGTAATCGTTGGTCACCTTATTGCTACCGTACCGTAGTTACATACGTAACTACTAGTTAATATTGACCTTGGAACAGTATATTTCAAACGATGGTCATTGGTCACCTTTACCATAAATGTTTTCAGGTTTATGTTTTGGAGTGCCCGAAAAATGATAAGAGTGTCATAAGCAAAATGGATGTAATGCTATCAAAAGGACCGTATAATTGCTAGACATAAACGAGAACTGATTAAATGTTGATATTGTTTAATGAGGGTTATCTTTTGATGCTTATTTCTTCACTTTGTAATGGTAATTTTGCTGGTCAAGACTTGGTTGTTCCATTTTCTGTACTTATGGATCCTACTTTTCCAGCTAAGCATGAGGGATCTATGGATAATGCAACTCCCTATCAAGAACTTGTCGACTTCTTTACCTGACAATAACTTGGCCTGATAACACTTAGTGAACGGCCATGATGAGTAACTGAACAACAAAGAATTTTGACGATCGCCTGGTGGTATTGCTTTAATGTGGAAGAATGTGATTTATGTTATCTTTCATGATGTTAATGAACACATGATCGATTGTACTATAAATAATTGTTATCGTGCATTTACGGCCATCAAATTGAGAGAATTTTGACACAAATATCACGAGCTTGATTGCTTTGGAATGCAGCCCCAATCTCATTATATTGAGAATGTTTTTAAAAGGTTTAATTGTGAGAATTGTTCTCCAATGAACACTCTCGTGGATCTGAATGTGAAGCTTATGTCAAATACAAGACAAGTAGTGTCACAACTCGAGTATTCACAAGTGATTGGCCGCTTAATATATGTCATGACGAGCACTAGATCAAATATAGCTTATGTTGTAAGGAGGTTGAGTAGATACACTAGTAATTCTAATACGTTGGCAAGCCAATGGATGCTTAAGTATTTGAAAGGAACCATAAATTATGATTTGTCTTATGTCGAATTTTCTTCAGTTTTATAAGGATATTTAGATGCAAATTAGATTAACAACGTAGAAGATCAGTCTTAGTCTTCTGTAAGTGGCT
Organism: Orychophragmus violaceus; assembly: GCA_030180135.1. NCBI lineage: Eukaryota > Viridiplantae > Streptophyta > Magnoliopsida > Brassicales > Brassicaceae > Orychophragmus > Orychophragmus violaceus. The sequence goes on from CM058234.1 coordinate 97,651,174, forward strand.
GAGTGTTTTTGTTTGAGGAAGGTGTCATTTGGTGAGTTTTTAAGAAGCAAACTTGTATTACAAATTCGATTATGGAATTAGAATTTGTAGCGTTAACATATGCCGATAAAGAGGCAGAGTGACCAAAGAACTTAATATACGAGATTCCATTGTGGCCGAAATCAGTATCACCAATATCCTCGGTGTTAGATCGGCAGAGCAGGTGCATTTCTACATAGCCATCCGACGGTTTTCGGTTGTATGCATCTTTTCCAATTCCGGCATGCATGACAGAGCTTTTGTGGTGTTGATGTGTGTTCGCGAGTCTCGCCATGTGTCCCTTTCGCGATTGTCTCGAGCTGAATCAGTCGTATTGGACCACCGTTTAATCCGTTTTGGATTTGCATTTTGTGTACAAATTTTTTTGCTTTGTTATGTAATCGGCCCATTGGGCCCATGTATTATAACGATGTTGCGACCAAAAAAAAAACCACTTCGCTTGAAGACTTATCTTAGACCATGTCTATTGAGGGTTGCTAGTGAGTTTTTGGCCCAGTATCATAGGTAAATTGAATTAAAAATAAATAAGAAATTGTAATATTGTTTAGGATCGGTTCTTATTTTAGGATCTTAAGACCCCGTCTCTTAACACACGTGGCACACTCTCATTTGTCTTTTTTTTTTTTTTTTTCCAGTTGAAACCGTATCTTACTCCGTAATCTCTTCTTCCCCTCCTTTCTTCTGCAACATCGATTCATGATTTGCCAGAAAAAAATCGATTTTGTTTGTGTGGTTTCCGAAATCGATTTTCTTCTGCAAATCCTCTCCTCTCCTTTTTTTCTTCGTTCCGAAATCGATTTTCTTCTATATCGATTCATGATTTGCTTGAAGAAATTGATTTCTCGGAAGATCGTCTCCGTGATCATCGTATCTTTTGGGAAATCGATTCATGGATCATCTCCGTGATCCTCAGAAGAAATCGATTCATGGGTTGTCCACTTATGCTTTTGGGAAATCCTCGTATCTCATGTTCTCATGATCAGTCTCTTGTAGACAATCAACATCCTTTGCAACTATTTGTCCAGGTAGATGATTCCTGAAAAGTTGTTGTAGACAATCAACATCCGTTTTGTTACTGGTTCTGTTTTGCTCATGGGTGCGTAATGGGTTTGGTGTTGTTACGGAGAGTCTAAAAGATAGGAGGGGTTTCGGGTTTAAGCCGGCTCTGTTTTGTAGTTCAGCTCTGTCTCTGGTTAATCTCGTGTTGGTGTCGTTGAGTGGTTTCTATTGGTACGAGAGTGGTTGGTCAGATAATGAGCAGCTAGTTTCTCTCGTTGGGTTTCTATTAGCAACGGTTTCATGGGGGGTTTTGTCGGTTTGCTTGCATCGTTGCAGTGACTATGAGCAAAAAAGTCTCCTTTTTTGCTTAGGATCTGGTTGGTTTTCAATCTTGCGGTTTCTTGCTACTCTCTTGTGGTAGACATTGTTATGTACAAGCGAGACGAAACCGTACCTGTTCATATTCTAGTGTACGACATAGTTTCTTTTAGTGCTGCTTTGTGTCTCGGTTATGTGGCTTCCTTCAAGAAAGCTAGAGGCAGCGCAATGGAGTTTTGGAAGAGCCACTGTTGAATGGAGATTCAAGTAATGTCCCAATCAGTAATGTTTCTGAATGTCTTACCGAAGATACTTTAACACTTATCTTGCTTCTCCAAGTCTTTGGGCCTATCTCTCCTCAGTTGGATACGGTCTGCTGATTGTGAATTACAGGTTCGCTCAAGAGCATACAGCTCAATTTTCCACTAAGTTCATCAACAACCTTCTGGAGATCCTAACTTGGTTGTTGGTGATACATTTGATTTGAAAGGGGTTCTTTGGGATTTGGGGAAGATGCTTTGCAGTCTTTACCTGGAAAAGTTGGATCACAGGACGTGAACCATGTGAAATGGGACTTGCAGACCCGTCTAGAATAACCGTGCTAGGTGGTTCTCAGGATGGCTTTCTAACCACACACTTGATTGGCCAAGTAATGTAGTTCACTCACCTTTGCAACATTGCATCCATGGTTGGGATTACTGATATACCTGATTGGTGTTTCTTTGAAGCTTGTGGTGACCAGATTCACTATACAAAAGCTGTACCCAAGCCAAGCTTTTGATTTGATACATTGTTCACAAACTTTAAATAAAATGTTTGGAATCAAAAAAAAAAAATTAAGAACCCCAATTTAGGATTCACCAATGGAGAAGTAAAACCAACACAAGTTCTTAACTATACAATAATAACCAAAATATTATTAAAATAATGTTAAGAAACTCAAAATGAGTTTCACCAATGCACCCATAAACCGAAAGTCGCACTTTGCTTGTTAATTTGATACAGTTATAAAAGTCAGACCCTCCTCCTGTATTAGGGTTTGGGAGAGAGTCGTGAAGAAACCCTAGATTTGATAATGTCCAGAAAACGTTTGAATCCGCTGGAAGATCCGCCGACTGCTTTTTCAATCAAGGAAGACGACGTTAAGGGAGGAGGCGAAGGAAATCCATCCATGAAGAAGCCAGAAACTGCGCAAGTTTCCGATTCCAGATCTGCGTCTGAGGAAGAACCTGATGCCGAGAGTAAAGATCCGAGTTCCGTTGTTAGTAAAACCAATGATGATGCAAAAAGGCTTAAATCTTGTGATAAAGACGGAGGATCATCTTCTACAGATGTAGAGAGGGTTGACGAGAAAAAGAGCGGGGGGACAAACAGAAGCCATGGCGTCAAACTACGAGTTTGGTTTGACGAAGATGAGATAGCCTTGTTACAATGCCTTATTGATTACGAAGCCGTTATTGAGCAGAGTTTTTATTCAGACATGATGGGGGCTTATCATTCGGTGGAGAAATCTATTGGGTTCGATCTTAGTCTTGATGAATTCAATGATAAGATTTGGCGTTTAGGGTTAGAGTTTTCGGGTATGTGGTGGAGGAAGGAGCCGACGACATTTGCCAAACCTCATAGTCAAAAGGTCATTGATCTGGCCGAGTTTATTTGGGGTTCTAAAAGAAGGAATAAGACTTGTACTTTCAGAAATGGAAAAGGATTCAGGTTCGTTAGGTGGGGTCCTAAATAAAAGATGGCTGGCTCAAGCATTTCGATCAGAACCTTAGAACTTAGGGCTTTGTTTCTGTGTTGTTTTCTATTTGCGTTTTGGAATATTTGAAAGACGGTTTTATTTATATGTTAGAACCATATATTAGACTTATTTATATCCATTGACTGATACCAACATCAGCACACCATTATTAGACTTAACCAATGCAGTTTTGAACATAGCACAAGAATACAATTCCCATTCATTGCAAAGTGGAACTATCAAGTTAGAACACATTTAACCATGTGGGGTTAGCCGAGTGGTAAAAAAGTGCTAATAGTCCTTTACCACTTGGGTTTGATTCCAGCTAGTGACGGTATGGTTTACGCTATTAAACTGATATTATCAACGGCTAGTACCAGATCTAGGTGAGGACTAAGGTCTAAGGCCAGAACCCCACTTGATATACAGAAAAAAAAAAAAAAAAAAGTTAGAACACTTGCAAGTGTCTGAAACATGAATATGAAATTAATAGTAATCGAAGTTTGACCAAGAAACCTATTTTTGTTTTATTTTATATTGTTAGAAGAGTGAAGGAATTGTTATGATTGAGAGAACACATAATTATTGGACCAGGGCACCTAACATTGACCATTGACCCTTCTAAACAAAAAACGTTGAAAACACAGATAAGATGATAACGACTTTGTTTTCGGTCCAAACTTGTATCTAAGAGAATCCTCAACAAGGGGTTCTTAGTAGAGTATCTTAACATTAAAACTAATAAAAAAAAATAAAAAGTAGGAGAGAGGTAGTTGTGGGTTTCTTAGATAGAAACTTAGAGTTCTTGTTTAAGAACCTTAGAGTTCTTATTTAGATACCCATGTAACATGTGTCACTATATAATTGGTTTAATATTTTTTTAAATTAAATTTTTATTCTTTAACTAAATGAAATTAAACTTATTAATATTTTATTGTTAAGAACCCCATGAGAGGTTCTTAACCATTGAAGATGCTCTAATAATGTAATGTTTTTTATTGAGAGACAAGCTCAAGTCAACGTAAAAATGGTCATAGCAATGTACAAGGAATCTAAACTGGAGATGTATGTTTTGGTTTGGTCAGTAGTGTATCTAGTTTAGAACTTGACAATCTCGAGCGGCCAAGTCCATTCCTTGGCCATAACCTTAGTAGAGCCGGCTTCGATAAACGAGATAAACGACGGTTTAAGACATTCGATGAAAAAGGTATTGTTTATATAATTTTTTATTAATTTTAGACAAAAATATATGAAAAATGCATATTGTTTTTAGATTTGCATAAGACAAACAAAAATGTTGGTCCGGCACTCAACCTCAGCCATATGATAGTTGTAATTGCAGCATATTATTATACAGATAGGATGATCTGACTCGAATGTTTTACATGAAACTTCTGCAATTTACATTCATAGATCAGACAGAACAAAGACTTTCATTCCACGGCGAAGAAGACACAGACAGCACAAGGGTTTCGTCAAGACCGTTGTGGAGTTTCAGGTACTGAGTCAATGATAGAAGTAACCTTCTTCTGTAACTCCGGCCTGTTTGCTCCCACAAGCTTACCTATTTGCAGTCCATTCTTTAGAAACAAGAATGTTGGTGTTGCCTTTATATCCCAAGATGAACTAAAATCCTGCACAAATCACACAAAACATTAACATTGGTTGAAGATGTGAAGAAAAGAAAGAAGCAATGGACAGAGGTACTTACGCAGAGTTCATCAACATCTACAAGAAGGAACATAATAGAAAGATGTTTCTCTGAGAGCTCGACGAAAAACGGTGCAATAATCTTACAAGGACCACACCATGTCGCGCTGAAGTTTGCTATCACCTGAGAGATATAGTTTCTTGAGATTTAGAAACATTAAATATTCCATGAGAATTGGGAAGATAAAGAATTACTATTTTGCCATCACGATCAGCTTCTGCTAATTTATCATCCCAGCTCTCTTGTGTTGTGATCAGATGAACATTGCCACCGGCAAAATCAACGTTATGGATTGAATCATCGTCGTCTCCTTTGTCCTACGTTGCAACCAAAAAGGAAGCTTTTTATATATTTCATATCATCTCATAAACAAGGGTTTCATTTCGTTGATATGAATACCTTAGAGACGCAGCTTCCCATTTAAATGCTCTCTAAATTCCAATTCCCGTGAAACAGAAAAATTGATTTTTTTGGTTCTTTTTTGGCAAGTCCCTGCATGAAAAGGAGGAAACTTTCAGTTCATAGAATTGCTAAGAGGATTATCGAAAGCAAAACAAACGAAAATTTGAGAAGAATGAGGTGATTCCATATGAACAAACGGATTAAGAGAATCTGAAACAGTAACAACGGACCTTTGGAGATGAGGATACGATCAGCGGCTTGAATGCATAAAAGAAAAGAAAAAATGTTGAATTTTTTTGATAGAAGACTAAGAGAGAAGGAAGAGAATTGAAACAAAGAGAGAGAGTTTGATTCTAACTATTTTTCTGGTGTTCGAGGATGAATGAAGAATGAAAGGAGAAAACGGCGTCGTTATGAGAAAAAACAACCAATTTAGAGAATTAAAGTCGTTGATTGGAGAAGACCGCGTCAGACCATATATGATATATCCCAATAATTACGCTCTTACCCTGCCTATCTGTCAACCTTTTTGTTATCTTTTTCAAGATCACTTAATTAGTTTAAGCAATGTAATTAGAAGTTAGAACTAACATTTTTAATCACTTAATTGGTTTGTTAGTTGTCAAAGTAATTAAGTCACCAACAAACAATATTAAATGGCTGTTAATTGTTTCAATTGCGGTTTCCTTCCCAACGAAAGCATAGGAAATTCGATGATTTGTAAATTCAAATGCTTTGAATGGCAACTGCGGTTAGAATGAATAAAATTAACTGCACAAACCAAATTTATTTTTTTATAAAATGATTTACATTTAATCCGCAACGAATTTTTTTGATCATTTTCTGTCCATAGTGAATTTGATCAAAACTGTGCAAGGGTTAAAAAAAACAATCTTGACAATCTCGGACCGCCGTTGCAATTAAAAGCCAAAATCAAAAAACGAAGTAAACAGCTTTAATAATATAATGATTAGTATACCGACCGCATAAAGAGTAAGAGCTATTAAGTTGCTCAATTATGATCACATAATAGCGTTTACTGAACCCAGCAAATGCATGTTTTAAGTTTTAGACTTTTAGTAGATTTAGATAACGAAATAAAGTTGCTCGATTATGATCACATGTCTCCACCACTTCAGTCTTATCATCCCATGGCATACTTCTGGGTCCAGCTTCGGGCAGTCGACTCGTACTTGGATTTATCCGTCTTGTACATATGAGCTATCTCCGGCACAAGAGGATCGTCTGGGTTCGGGTCAGTCAACAACGAGCAAATCGACAACAAAACCTGAATCCACATCATCATAACGCGCATCAACCAAACATAATCATCATCTCAAGGTAAACATAGTTCTGTTAAACTGGTAGTAGTAGAGATACAAAAGCTCGAACCTTGGATATGGTAAGAGCAGGACTCCATTGTTCTTTCAGGATATCAAGGCAAATGCTTCCATTGCTGTTGATGTTTGGGTGATACACCCTAGTCTTAAAAGACACCTGCGAGATCAAAGACACATCATAAGATCGTTAATAAACCAGATGAACATAAGCTTTGTTTCTGTAACAGATGATTTTGTTACTAGAACACAAAAAAACAAACCTTTGGTGGCTTGAAAGGATAATCCGGAGGAAAGTGAATGGTAACCAAAAACACTCCTCCGGCATACGGACTGTCAGGAGGTCCCATGATAGTTGCTTGCCAATGGAACATGTCCTCAGCCACAGGACCTACACACAAAAAAGAACATTATGATAATAAGACTTAACACATATTAGCATGAGCTACAAAAGGAGACAGTAGACATACAGTCGAAATCATGTTGAGCTCTATTATAAAAGAATCAATGATATCAATCTTTGATGATGAAATTTCTATAATACATAAAAAAACATAAAGGTTCATGTTGAGTCCATATAACACAGCCAACAAACCAGTGTCAATCAAAGAGTCTAACAAAACAAAGCTTTACCAGCATAATTTAAAAGCATAATTCGGATCAATGAAACAAAGTATGAATTTTTATCAAACCCTAACTGGCTTACTTAAAGCTAATGAAAGTACGGAACCTCCTTAAAGTCATTAGGCAAATTAGTGGTCATTAGGCAAATTAGTGGGTGAAAATACCTGCGCTGCAGTTTGAAGGAGGATCCTTCTGCAAATCCTTGAGCTCTTTCAAAATCCGCTTCGAAGCCATGTTTCAATCGCGAAAACCTGCAGAAGCCCCAAAGAGAGACAAGCCGATAAAATTGTTATCATGGAAAGTGGAGGAAAAAACCTTAAAGCAACCAAAACACAATAGCACAACAGATCATAGAGGAAGACGAAGATTCCGAACCAAACAACTGATCAGAATTACTGGTGGAATTGGATCTGAAACCGATCGAGCTTCGTTTTAGTGGCGTGCAAAGAGAAATCGAATGATGCCCCCTCGCTCTCCTACTTCCCTTTCCTTTATAGTCAGAGAGAATCTACGAGACGGCACTCGAAGCTTCTGATTCCGCCAGCGGCTCCGCGTGCGTGACCTATTTTTTAATTTTTAATTCTTGTGAAAGAATGAATTATTTAGTTCAGGCCTCAGGGTAAAGCGTGAGAAGAAACAAAATGGGCTCAAACATGTCCTACAGGCCCAACTAAGGGAAGGTGTATTGCCTCGGTTGATAAATTCACCACCAAATAATTTTATTTTAAAACTTGTATAGTATAGAACTTTGAAAGTGATATTCGGTTAGCCGGACTCACCGCTATCCTCGGGCGAATTTCTTTCTTCTCTTTCCTGTCCGGCGAGTTTTTTTGATGGCCCCTTTTCTCAATTTCTTATTTTTTAGAGGGATCATCTTTTTCTCGCCTTTTGTTAGCTTCGGTCTCGCCGGCTCTTCGGCGGTAAGTAGCGGTTTTGTGTTTCCTTCGGGGTCGGGCTAGCTTTGGCTCAGTTCCGGTTCCCGATTTGAATAATCCCCGTTTGCTGTCTCCGGCTGACGTCTCTTCCGCTTCAGCGGATCTCCCGGGCTTTCCCGGCTTCATCGCACCTAGCGATTTCTCGATCCCCTCCCTATCTCTTTCTTGTGCCGTCTCCTGCCTGGGTCTCTTGCTAAGCTCCGGTCACGCTCCTCCGGATGATCTGGATTAATATCGTCGCCGGTGGTTTCTGTTGGATCTTATGCATGTGTGCTTCTTTGTTGTAGGTGGCTAATGACGGCGGTTCGGGCTGTGGAGATCGGCAAACGGGCCGAGCTGCTTTGACGAGTTATTCCGGTGATGCGGCTGCGTTCTCTCCTCCACGACGGTTGCGGTTCCCGGCAAAGCTTCTACGGATGGACGCGTGTTCTGCATGACGTTGCCTCTCTCGGGTGTCAACACGTGGCTCCCTTATCTCTTTCTTTGTACACTCGCGTTTAGCTTGTCATTGTATTGGGCTTTTTGGCCCGTTTGTATCTTTACTTTGGCCCTTGAATGCAAATGGATGACACAAAAAAAAAAAAAAAAAAAAAAACTATGCAATAAAAAGGCATTTGCTTTGGATGGATAACTACATAGACCTTTCACTTAGCAGCTTCCAACTAACAACTTCCAACTTTTATAAGATGAAAATGAATCATCTAAATGAATGGGCTTCACTTCAGTTCGGCCCATCCAACTATAGGAAACCATCTGAGAACGTTCACATCAATCAATTAGGCCTAAAATTGCCCATAACCTTATGCCCAGTTGTGCCACCCCCAAATTGGTGATGCCAAAAGATGGAATGGAAACTTTATTAACCACACACTAACAAAAGACAATCTAAAAACTAAGGACAGACTGTTTCAATTACATTATATTTCCAATGATTGGAAGAAATCATGCTCAATTAGTCAGACATAGATAGAACTACGAAAATGATTATTCTGAACAAGTAAAAAGCCAAATAAATAATGATCGGAGTAATAAAGAAAAGAACCAATCTAAACCGGGCTATCAGAGCTTCTGATCATCTCCGGCGAAGAGGCTCTGTTAGCAGAACCAGGACCAGAACCTGTAGAAGGCCGAATCTCCTCCATCATGTTAACCACTTCCTCCATGGAAGGTCTAGAATCTGGATGCTTTGACACACAAGCCATTGCTATTTGCAACATCTGTACCATCTCTTCCTCAACGTTGTGCTGCTTGATGAGCTCTACGTCAAACACTTCTCCAGTCCACTCCTCTCTCACCACTGACTGCACCCACTTGGGAAGATCCACCACTTCTTCATGCCCTGTTGTCTTCCCTGCTGCTTTCCCTGTCAGCATTTCCAGTAACAGTACACCAAAGCTGTACACGTCAGATTTCTGAGTATGTTTCCGGGTTTCTATTGACTCAGGTGCTCTGTACCCTAAGCTTCTTGATGGGAGCAAAGTGTGATGGCTCATCAATGGAGCTATACCGAAATCCGAGACACAGACATGGAGGTCTTGGGTTAGGAGAACGTTTTGTGATTTGATGTTTCCGTGGAGGAGTTTAGCACCAGATGCAGAATGGATGTGAGCAATTCCTCTTGCAGCTCCCAAACAGATCCTTAACCTTGTTTCCCAGTCCAACGCCGCTCTTCCTCCCTCGTTGTTTCCTGCATAAGATTCATCCTAAATGTTAGTTTTGAAGCCACTTTTTGTAATCACAAATTAGCATGTGAAGCATCATTATTACCATGAAGAAGCATGGAGAAATTGCCCCCTTGGTAGTAATCAAACACAAGTAGTTTCTCGTCTTTTGAGAAGTAATAAGCACGGAGAGGAGCTACATTCACGTGTGGACTGATCCTTCCCACAGCTTCCATCTGTTGCTCAAACTCCCTTTTCCCAGCTGCTACTTCTTTCAGCCTCTTCACCACCACTGTGGTTCCTTCCTCTAATATGGCCTTATACGTTGTCCCGTAGCTTCCTTTTCCTAGAACTTCGGCCGAGGCTCTGAGCAAGTCCTCAAGATCAAAGTTGTATGAACTTCCTTCAAAGAAGACCAGCTTGTTCTTCTCAGACTCCTGCACCCCACTCCCAAACTCTTCAGCCTTGTTGTCACTCCTCCCGGGTTTAGCTTTTGGCACTGCGGTGCTGTCTTGCCCGCTATCTCTTTTCTTGGCACAGCAAAGTGTTATGATGGCAAGAATGATAAACAACAGAACCGAACCTCCAACTGCAATGCCGACAATAGCTGCAGTAGAGAGAACAACTCTTTTGGCTGTAGCAGGACTTTTGGTTGGTGGTGTCGGGGAAGGAGATGGTGCAGTGGTGTTATCTGGGCACGGAGTTAGAGGACGGCCGCATAAAAGGCTATTACCTTGAAACGAGGATGCTGGGAAGGACTTGAAAGAAGATGGAACTGACCCGTTAAGGTTATTGAAGCTCAGATTCAAGTTTTTTAGGCTAGGTGGGAGGTCAGGGATTGGCCCACTGAGATTATTGTTTTGTAGGCTCAGATCAGTGAGCTCCGTAAGGTTTCGTAGACTCGTGGGAACGTTGCCCGATAGAGAGTTGGATGAGAGATCAAGATTAACAAGGCGATGAGAAAGAGTGGGAGGGATAGTACCAGAGAAGTTGTTGTCATGAAAGTAGAGCGATCTGATAAAGGGAAGAGAGAGAATGGCAGATGGAATGTTCCCTTGAAGGCTGTTGGATCGAATGCTAATGATTCTTAGGGCATCAAGCTTCTCAAATGTCTTCTCTGGTAAAGGTCCATATAGTCCAGATCCAGGCAAACGGAGTGCTATTACACGGGCGTTGTTCTTAGAGCAAGTGATGCCGGTCCAAGATGTGCAGATTGGATTAGTAGTGTTCCAGTTAAGTTTGCGACTGTGAGGAACAAGAGATGCAAACTCAAGCAGTGCTTGCTTGTCTGAGTCTATGTCAGCAGATAAACAACGGGAAACAAAAGGCGAGACCAAAAGGAAAATGAAGGCCGCAACATTCATCATCGTCAGTCCCTTTTGAAATACTCTTAGGCTCACTCACATCAAAGCTTTATCATTCAACTGCACGAGAACACAAAAACACATCAAGTTCTGATTTAGAGCTACATAACAGTTAAGTTCTAAATTAGAACTGTATCAATGAAAACTAGCCAAGAAAGACACCCATACAGGTATCCGGACTAAAGATCAGCACAACAGATAAACATAATGGAAAGCTTCCATAACAATGAGAATCATCAGTGCTAAGAAAAACTAAAAAGTGATTGCAAAGAAAGACACAAAAGCATAATTAACTTGCCAATAAATTACTACAAGCAAATGGTTTTAGTGGGAGTGATGATAAATCCAATGCGAACATTACTAGATTATCAATGAAAATAAGAAAATATGGAAACTTTGTGTACACATTCATTGAATGCCAGCGAGTTGGTTCTCCCACTTTAAAACCCCCAAATTCATCAGAAAGTTGCTAATTTTAAAGACCATTAGTAAGAGATATGAATGCCCCTGAATTTAATTTACCCAGATCTGCAATATATAGATGAACATTAGAAAACTAGGGTTTCTGCAGCTAGACAAACGGAGAATTCGAAATTGAAAACGAAGATTTTTTAGGAATTAGAATTGGCAAGCTAAACTAAACCAAAAACAAGAACAAAACAAAGATCCAAAGTGAGAGAGAAAGAGAGACCTTTGAGGTGGGTTCAGAGGAGAATCCTGAGAAGCATTGGAAGCTGAGTGCGAGTGGAATAAATGCAAAGGAAAGGATACTGAAGAAATCACTTTTAACAACGGCATTTCGTGACGAAGAAGCTTGAACGAAAGGCAAAAGCGGAAAAGAGTAGAGAATCTGGAATCGCCATTGTCACAGATTCAGTGACCACCAAAGTGATGAACAGTCAGAAGAGAGAGAGTAGAGAGCTTGAAAAAGTATGGGTTTTCTGGTGAAGGGCGAGAAAAAATATGGAAGCTTCGGCGTGACGCCAACGGAGAGAAACGTAAATCTCGATGGTCAGTTTCAGATTCCAATCTCTCTTCTCTTCTCTGCAACTTTGCGATTTGCTTTGCTCTTTGGCTTTGACTCTTTTTGGATTTTAATCGGTAGCTTAATTTAATTATTTGTCTTTTTGTTCATTTCTATTTTGTTTTCTTATCCTAAACGAATTTAGCTTTTATTAAGGGGCATTAAATTTTATTTTGTTCTTTAGAAATCGTATTATTTGAACGGGTCAATTGATTAAATAATGTTTATGTGGCTTCTTAATGAGAAATTTTTGAATATTTTACTAGTAAAAATGTGATAACACTCAACCTATATTAATGTATAAAATCAAAATGGATTATTGTGATTTTCATAAAATAATGAGGAGGATAGTATCTCAAGATCAAATGAGGTATAAGGAAAATAACATTTTGGTCAGTGGGTTATACTAAAATCATCTTTCAAATTGATCTTATTTTGATATTTATAAATTTAATTTTGGTAAGATGGGTTAGTACTATCTTTCATAAAACTGGACCCCTGAAGGGACGGAGTTTGGTATGTGACATAAATGAGGGTATGATACATTGAAAACAACAAAATTTAAATATCAAATGTATGACATTAATGAAAGTCAATTTATGGAATTCAAACAAAAAAAAAACACTGGCGTTTATGGTTGAGCTTCGCTGTCACACATTATTATAAGTTTATAACTGTGCTCTGTCTCTGTTTCACGTTACGCGCGTGAATCTTTCTTTCTTCTTTTCACATGCTCAATGTTCCCTTCGAGAATCAAGATCCTTACATTACATTTTATAAGTTCCAATATCCTGGGTTATTCGGATATTCGGTTCGGTTTCGGGTAGGAACCGTTTGGTTTCGGGTAGGAACCGGTTGGTTCCCAGTATTTTGGTTCTATAGATTTAGGATCTAATGGGTACTTTACAATTTTCGGTTCGGTTCGGTTTCATCATTTTAGGAACCGTAAAATACCCGAAATTTTTGGTTCTTAAACGATTCTTAACATTTTGGAACCGAAATAACATTTTTTACCCAAAATCAACAAAAAATACTTGTAATCAACAAAAAAATATCTGAAATCAACAAAAAAACTCCAAAATTTATGTTAATTCAATAAATCATTAACAAAAAATAAAATAAAAGGGTCAATGATTCAATGTGAATTACATAACATAAACATAAATTTCATGAATCTAACAATATTTTCGTATGATTCTTTATGTGAATGTTAAAATCATGGGTAATATTTTATTAAGCCTTATATAAGTTCGGTTCTTCGGTTCCGTGTTTCGGCTCTCGGTTCGGTTCCGGTTCCTACCCGATACCCACAATTCCTCACCTCGAGATCCAATGGGTATTTTAGGTAGAACCAAACAAAAAATTTTGGTTCCGGTTATTGGTTCTTCGATTCCGGTTCTTCGGTTCCAGTTTTTATGCCCATGCCTAAGTTCCAATATTACAGAACTTGAGGTACCATCTCTTCAAATATTATAACTACAAAGTTACAAACCTCAATCAAGAACCAAGAACTAGTAGAGCCTTATACATGATAATCGCCTCTTTTCCACACCATTGACAAGCAAACAAATCGTGTGTGATTAATAAATAGAAGTGGTTTTAGAAAGAAAAATAAGTTGTTTACTTGTGGTGTGTGTGTGTGTGTGTTATAGTGGGGCAAAGGGCTCAGGAAGCAGCTCGAATCCTCCATTGTCAAACATGAGTCCGTGATCCGTTGACCTATCATCAATGCTATGTAACCAGTTTGTGTTCTTGACATCCTCTTTCAGTAATAACGCGTCGTACCTTGAGCTCTCATACATGTCCATGTTGCTCAACTTCCCCATCAGTCTTCTTCCCTCGTTTGCTTCATTCCCGTTCTCTGCGCTGTTGCTGCTGATAGAATCCGAAAGGTTATTCCCTGAACGGACTGGTTGGATCTTGGACGAGGCTTGTCTAATGCTCTGAGGGAATAACGTTGTGCTTGCTAGTGCGCAACCGTTTGACTTTCCGTTTCTTATGTCCTATCAAAATGTGGAGATATTAACAGCATGATAAAGATTTTGAATGAACTTAGTGAGAAGAGTAAAGATATAAACGTACCATGTGTCTAATGGCCATATCAAGTGAACTTTTTGAGAATGACCTACCAAGACCGTTGTTATTGTCCGTGACAGTTGAAGAAGTCTTCAGGGTTCTCCGTGAAGTTACGTCTGAAACGTTTGAAATCCTTCGGGGCTCTGGTGCATCTGTGTGCGGTCCATTACCACTAAAACGGCCTTTTCCTTGGGTCTCTGTGAGTCTTCCTCTCGTCACAACAGGAGATGAATTCCTTCTTGTCATTGGACCTTTGGGTTCTGGACTTGCCTTTGTTGTGCTGCTACCAGCGACTGGTCTAGACCTGCCAGCTGATATTGGTCTGTCTGGGAGAGTTGTTCTGAGATTAGGTGGTGTATCATGAGGGAAGTCTGCTAGCACAATTGGCTGTTGCGGGGTGGTTCGGACTCTAGGTGCAGGAGAGCTTGGCCTAGACAATGAAGGTACGGTACGACCGTTTGTTGCTGCACGACCACTTGAAATATTGGATCCTAATGTTGCAGATGCTGAGGTTGATGGGCTTCGTCGCGTAGGTGTTGAAGGACGAGAGTTTGGTCTAGAAGCAACTATGTTTGGGGAGTTAGCTGTGAGTTGTGGTCTAGAAGTTGGAGTGGATGGTCTTGAGCTCATAGACGGTCTGGCCTTGTCCATGGATGAACTAGATGACCCGGGACGGATTCTGGACGGAGTTGAGGCCCGTGATACCGAAGAAGTACGGGTGGGAGTGGAAGGTCTAGCTGAAGATGATGAACGGGTGCTCGGGGATGAAGGTCTGATGTAAGATGAGACTGAAGCTGAACTAGTATTCAGGATGGAAGATGGTGAACGGCCTGAAGTAAATGAGCTGTATTGTGAGGTAGAAACGGATGGGCGAGTCACGGAGCTACTTCTAGTTGGACGTGAGGAATGGTAACTGCTCTCTGACTGTGAAACCGAAAGCTGTAAAAGGAAAAAACAAAGAGTAAATACTGTTTCTATTTTAAGAAACTTTTGCGACATATGAACTCATGGAGGGAAAAGAAAGCAACTTTTTGAGATTATAGATTGTCATCAAGAATAAGATGGAGAGGAAAAGAAGAATACTCTTGATGCCTTTGAAGCAGAAGTGGCTCTAGCGGAAGATGTAATCTTTGGAGCTGCCAATGATGAATGAGAGTCGCTTCCAAGAGGTGTTCCAGGAGGAGTAAGAAGCCTAGAGAGAAAATGAATGTAGCAAGAGATGAAAATACGTCAGTCCTATACATAATTTTTAACATTCCCAAATCAAACACTCCCAAGTGCAGGTAAAGAAAAGATCAGCATAGTGGCCAGACGACAAACAACACTAGACGTAGTAAATGATCCACTGTTCGATTGGAAGCTGCACAAAGATATGCAGAGAAAGAGCATGTCACGGACCAGAGAATCTGAAGAAACTTACCAGTCATAATCATTTTTGCCTACTTCAGCTGAAGACAATAGATCATCACCTTTGCCTCTGGGACCTGGTTTGGATCCAACCGAGAGCCTCCCGAGTTTTGATGAAACTGGAGTTTTGAAAGAAAACTCAGAGATTTAGTGTTTGTTAATTAAGGAAGGGATCAAATTGAAGAGACAGAACAACAAGATCCAGCAATTTCTTCATTGGTCCCAAAAGTATATACTTTTTTTAAAGATGGCGCTGTCGCTCAAATCACTGTGACCGAGAAAGCATATAGATCGAATCTATGAGACGAAGACAGTTCGAAATTTTAGTGTAGAGACCACAGAGCCATTAAAATTTATATTAGAGTCTCTGAGTAGCAGCAAATTGGAAGATCCCCAGATATAAGTTTATATTTAGAAACTTAACAAGAAGTCGAAATTTCACAAAAATTGTTAAAAAAGGGAAGTGAGTCTGAAACGAACCGTCCGGTAATTCATCGGAGGAAGCCAATGGGAAAGAGCGACGGATCTTAGAGAAGAGATCGAGATTCTCATCGGAATCTCTAGAGAAGCCGTTTTGAAAATTGTTGTTATTGCCTCTGCGAAATTGTGAGATCGCCGGAATATTCCTCCGACCGGCAAGCGATTCTCTGAGATTCCTATTCATTGTCGAATGAAGCAAAACAAGCCGGAATCAAGGCTGTATGTGGAGGAGTTGCTTACAATCTACGCCATTGAAGATATGAAAGAGATTCAGATCTAACCAACGGCAAAGAAATAATGTGTCACTTCCAAGTTGTTGAGAGCTAATTGAACTATCATATAATGTTATCACGATGCATGTTCATCTCTTTCATCAATCATGATGCAACCTTTTATGTATATATATATTTTTTTTTTTATTTTTTTTTTAATTAGTATATATATTATTTATGAGGCGGAGAAAAGAAGGTAGTTTCCTAATTTCTTGGTCTACCTTTATACAGTAAGAAAGAATAAGATGATGAATTATGAATGTGTGAGAGTTAGCCCCATGTGCTGTGTTCTTCTCTGTCTATATTTTCCATTTGGGTTCCACTCAAACTATAGAGTAAATACAAAGAAGGTGAGATTCAACCAATTTCTTTAATTAGCTTATTACCGGTTTAAATAATCACTTGATTTCTTAACAAAGTGTGAGATGGCAGATTCACACCAAAAATGTGTTTATGCTTAAATTTAGACTAAGAGAATGTGAATGTAAATTTCCTATGAATCGAAGTTTATATTTATAATTGTATGTCGAAATGAGAATATATACAATCGGATTGAGAGCATACAAAGAATAAGGTTGAAGTGTTCTAATTGAAGTGTTTTTCTCTATTGAAGTTGGAATGCATACAAAGAATAAGGTCGAAGAATACAAAAAAGAAGGTCTTTCTTTATACTTTTATCATTGATCCTCTTGTTCCGATTTTTTGGTATGTTTTTGTTAGCGACGATCTCTTCCTCTATCTTTGATTCACAAAAATTGTTTGGATGGATGACGTCTCGATCTTTGATTAAGATCGTCTCCTTTATGTCGAGGTCAACTTGATGAGCTCGACCTGCTTTATTTGATATATTGATATATTGATCCTTTCAGATTTCGGATGACTCATAGTCAGACTTAAACCATAGTTAGGTTTTTCTGTTGTTTAATGTGTCAGATTTTTTCATACGAAATTCAGTACTAACACAAACCAAAGCAAATTTTATCAGCGATTTTTACAGCATTGATATCTCTTTCTTTAAGCTAATTGGAGAGAGATAAGGCTTGAATGGTATGTTAGATGAATAGCAGAATAGCGGAATAACTGAATAATTGTTGACGGGACGAACTGAACTGAATCAAATTTCTGCAAAAAAATTACAAAACGCCGAAAAGCTAATTTTAGTAGATTAATCACTTTTTGTTTTTTTATAGTTATATTTTAACAAGCTAGTTATATATAGCGGACTCATGTTTTCAAAACGTGAAAACGTGAATAAGTGATGAATGTTACGAATGATAAAAAAAATAGCGGAATCACGTTTTTAAAACGTCAAAACGTGAATAAGTGGTATACCATTCATCACCATAAATAGATAGAAGAAAGAAATGGTTGATAAAGACGGCTTGGACCCGAAACAGTTATACCCCCATGTTTTCCTTGTTCTTTATAGGCTGAAAACGATGCCACCTTTTGTTATATAATGGGCCTACATCAGACTATATCCGGCCCACTAAACCACCCTCTACATGTGACTTGTTTATGTGTAGATAGCAATAGCAGAGCAACCTTGACGTTTCACTATTCTTTTTACGACTTGTCACTTGTCATCCATATCTTCTACCCCTTCTACTATGTAGGTGATGGACCCATTACGAGAATCGAGTATCATTACCAAGCCGATTGCCATAATTGTTTTGAAGGCTCTACTTTTGGGAGAGATGTCTCTTAAGTTATCAAGAATCACTACAAGAAAAAGAAAAAAGTTAGTTAGCGTCAATAAAAAAGTGTCGGAAAAACAATCGACACTAGATTACAACACATAATAACAAATAATATTAAATATGTGGTTTAACATCAAATAAAATAGTTGATGTCAATACTAGCATATGTTGCATCACATAACTAAAAATGATACTAATTTATTATTACTTTGCTTTATTTAAAATAACTTGATACAAAATAAAATTTCACATCAGTTGAACAATCAATGTATGTATTAAAGGATGTTGGGTCACGAGGGTTTTGAAGATGTGGTAAAGAAAGGTTGGGATAATGTCGGCCCCGATGGGAACTCAATAATGGATTGCATTGCTAACTGTCGTAAAGAGCTTGCTCAATGGAAAAGGAAATCAAGTCTGAACTCGAGAACCAGGATAGAGAAGCTTCAAGACGATATGGAAAAGGAGATAGCAAAGACTATGCCGGACCGATCTCGCTTACAATTAATAAGAACAGAGCTCGCCATTGCTTATCGGGATGAAGAAGCCTTCTGGCGTCAACGGAGCAATGAGCAATGGTTGAAGGAAGGTGACTGTAATACACCTTTCTTTCATAACTATGTGAAGGGTCGTAAGATCAAGAACCGTGTTCTGATGCTACATGATGACTTAGATCGAGAACATTTCTCAGAAGGAGCGAAGGGGAACATAGCTGTTGACTATTACCGAGACCTGTTTTATGAGTACGAATCCACACGATTTGGAATCGTTATTCCAGAACTTCCCTGCTAAAGTTACGGATGATATGAATAGAATTCTCACTGCTCCGGTCTCACAAGAAGAAATAAAACAAGCGGCTTTCTCAGTGAAGAGTAGTAGTGCACCAGGAGAAGATGGTTTGACCGGCCTGTTTTATCAGAAATGTTGGCACATTGTCGGTCCAGCATTGACTGCGGAAATTCAGACGTTCTTTAGTTCGGCAGTAATTCCACCGGGCTGGAACCATACACACCTCAGCTTGTTACCAAAGGTGGTAAATCCCACCAAGATGTCTGATATGCGCCCAATTAGCCTCTGTTCGGTTCAGTACAAGATAATCTCGAAGATACTCTGTGAACGTCTAAAGAGATTCCTCCCAGACTTAATCTCAGATACGCAGGGAGTATTCGTCTCTGGTAGATTAATCTCAGATAACATCTTGATAGCTCATGAGATGGTCCATGGGTTACGTACAAACGATAGAGTTTCGAAGAACTTCATGGCGATAAAAACTGATATGTCAAAAGCGTATGATCGAGTAGAATGGCCATTCTTATAAACTCTGATGGAGAAGATGGGGTTTGATAGAGTATGGGTGAGATGGATTATGGCGTGTGTTAACTCAGTTTCATACTCTGTCCTTCTCAACGGCCGATCACATGGATACATTAAACCTGAACGAGGTATTAGACAAGGGGATCATCTATCTCTGTTTATCTTTATTATGGCAGCAGAAGCTTTGGTGAGTTGTCTTAATAATGCAGAAGCGAAAGGTGAGCTTCATGGAATCAATATCAGTTCACCCGGGCCAGCAGTCCATCACCTTTTATTTGCAGATGACAGCTTGCTCATGTGCCAAGCAACCGAACAAGAAGCTGCCTCAATTATGAAGTGTTTAAAACTCTACGGAGATGCATCCGGACAAATGATAAATCACACCAAATCCTCCATCATCTTTGGGGCAAAGGTGCAAGAGTCGTAGAAGGAAAGTATCAAAGCAGTTCTTGGTATTGATAAAGAAGGTGGTGAAGGTACATACCTAGGCCTACCCGAATGTTTTAGTGGCTCTAAGAAGAAGATGCTGAGTTTTGTAAGGGAAAAACTTCAAGGCCGAGTAAATGGATGGTTTGCTAAGGCTCTGTCGCAAGGGGGAAAGGAAGTTTTAATCAAAGCGATCGGTATGGCGATGCCGATATACGCTATGTCGTGTTTTAAACTCCCAAAAGATGTCTGTGAAAAAATCACTAGTGTTCTACTTCAATTCTGGTGGAGCAGTGGTAATAATAGGCATAAAATTCCTTGGGTTGCTTGGAAAAGGCTGTGTAAGAAGAAAGAAGATGGTGGTCTAGGTTTCAGAGACATCGAGCTATTTAATCAGGCCCTGTTGGGCAAGCAAGCTTTCAGAATACTGAACAACCCCGATTCTCTCCTTGCTCAGATTCTTAAGCACATATATTTTAAACAGGGTACCTTTCTGGAGTGCGGTGCTGGAATAAGGCCTTCTTACGGATGGAGGAGCATCCTCCACAGCCGTGACTTACTATCCAAAGGGTTGATAAACTCTATAGGAAATGGTGCCTCAACTCGAGTGTGGATAGATAACTGGATACTGGATCCTACACCCCGTATACCGCGGTATAACCCTGAAGTGAACATTGATTTAACTCTCAGAGTTTCAGACCTGATGGATGCTCACTCAGGGCAGTGGAACATTGCACTGGTAAGACATAACTTCACTGAGGAAGATGCTGATCGTATCCTAAAGATGAGAGGTAATAGACAAGTGGAAGATAAACTGGTTTGGGGCTTCACGAACTCTGGTCAATATTCATCAAAAACAGGTTATGAGATGATGAATAGGATCAGAGAAGAATCTCAACCGGAACATTTAACTCTACCACCACTGGAAAAAACACTGTGGAAGAATCTTTGGAAGGTAAAAGCTCCTCCTAAACAGAGACACTTTCTATGGAGGTCTCTGGCAGGAGCTCTGGCTGTGAAGGAAAGATTAGTTTCAAGGAGAATCATAGCTGAACCTACCTGCGACATTTGTGGCGAAGCCCCGGAAACCATATGTCACCTGTTGTTTCATTGTGTAGTAGCCAAAGAAGTTTGGTCCAACTGCGGCTTACCTCTTCCACAACAAGGTTTCTCTCCCTCCTCTGTGTTTTTAAACTTGCATCACCTATTAGCCTGCAGTAATAAAAGACAGATACCGGATAAGCTGCGTCTAGCCTTTCCCTGGATTTTATGGGAACTTTGGAAAGCTAGGAATGTCTTCATGTTCGAAAGAACCAGACTGGAACCGATGGCTATCTTAAACAAGGCATTGGAAGATGCGGAAATATGGCTTGGTATCAACAACAAGATTCACATCCCAGAGAATACGACTACATTAAGAACTCCTCATCAATCTACCTGGGTAAAACCTTGCTCTCAAGTTACCAAATGTAATATTGGAGCCTGTTGGTCGGAAACTACAAAAACTTGTGGTGCATCTTGGATTACAAGGGACCACCAGGGTAAGGCTCTGATGCATAGTCGACGTTCCTTTGCTGATGTTACTTCACCCACGGAAGCTGAATTGCTCTGTTTACTATGGGCAGTGGAGTCTATGAGTAGCCTAAGGAAAAACAGGATCATTTTTGAATCCTCTATGCTCAACGCTCGACAAGCAATGTTGCATCCGGATATGAACCCGCGAACGAAGGAGTTAACATGCTTGATCTCTTCTCTCTTGAACAATATCCCGATTTGGTCTCTGGACCATGTTCTTGAGCAGTGTAACAGGGTTGCCTCTCTCATTGCAAGAAGTGCTACATGCCCCACTTTTAGTACTTCATACGTTTCGAGTGGAGGTCCGGGTTGGTTACGAAACATCATTGAATCAGAAGCATCACAGCCTTAGATCAAAGGATATAAACTTCTGCATTCCTGAATTCTTAAGTCCACACTACTGTGTCGGACCGTTTCCTGTTTTGATGGTTGTTCTGTTTTTTGCATTTTGTACTATGGTCGGGGCTTTCCCGAATTTTTCCCCTTTTCTGAAATACAACCAGTGTTAAAAAAAAAAAATGTATGTATTAATTATTCATAACATCAACTAACTTAAAAGATGTAATATTTATATCAATTAAAAAGTAATGCAAAATAAATTTTTGGTATTTGTCCCACATCGTAAATATTAGATGGAGATAAGATAATTACTCCTCTATAAAAATAACTTTATCACTTATAATTAAACACAACCATGGACTTTAAAACTTTAGCCCATCAAAACCAAGTTAAGTTTTACATGGTTTAATAAATTGATAATAATATGTGAGATCATACAAATCTTAGTAAGGTCTCTAACGTTTAATGGTTAAAAGATTAATAATATTATATTTTAAATATTTATGAAAACTAATATTAACTAAATAAATTATTTTATAATCGCTTATCTAAAATTGATACAACTATTACATCATTTATTTTGATTGATATGAATTTTAGTATCATTTATTGTGACTGATATATATTAACATCACTTATAACAAATGATGAAAATAGTTGCATCGGTCAGTTTGAACTGATATTAAATATTAGAGACCACTTCCAAAGTTATTTATATTAGTGATGCAAATTCGTTTGCATCAATCAAAAAATGATACTACATGTTAAAATAAATGATATAACACACCATATTTCTTGTAGTGGATCACTTAATGCATCAATGTGTTTTGCTTTGGTATGTTCTTGGTAAAAAGTAGTTTCATTGCTTTCATTTATATACATGTTCATCAGCCAATGTTGATGATATGTATGTAGCTCTGAGATATAAAACCGAATCAAAATTATTGAACCAAACCGAACCGAACCGAAGTTTTAATGAACCGAACCAAAATAATTGAAGAACAAAAAGAGATCAACGGTTTTTTTAAAACCAAAAAACCGAAAATCGAGTAACCGAACCGAAGAACCGAAGTCTCATGCCTAATCATTATTGTTGTAGACTTGTAGTTGTCAATCGATTTTGATTTTCATAAAAGTTTCAATCTTTCACTATATATATATATATATATATATATATATATATATATATATATATATATATATACGTCTTTCTGGGATATAAAACTAAATTGAAATTATCGAACCGAACCGAACCGAAATTTTAATGAACCGAGCTGAACTAATTGAAAGAACAAAAACCGATCAGTATTTTTTTATAAAACCAAAAAAAATCGAAAAATCGAATAACCGAACCGTAACCAAACCGAATAACCAAAGTCCCATGTCTATATGTAGCTTTCTAAACCACATGTTTTGGGTTTTTTGTCAACTATATCTTATATTAAATTAAGTTTGGTCAGATCTTTATTGGAATCTGAAAATTCTTGACTTATGACTTACAAAGTTAAATAAATGGGTATGTAATCTCGTTCTCAACTCATAATATACACAATTTTGATAAAATGAGAATTATACTCTTTTGCATATTTTATTTTATACCAAAATAACATGTGGTTGTGAAAGGAAAAAAAAAACACATGTTTTGGTATAAGCTAAAATATGCATGAGTGCAGTTTTTCTATGATTGCATATGGTATATATACTTGCAGTCCCAAATAAAACATACTATATAAAGATGGCAGACGTGAACTCACGATTAGCTCATATTCAAAACAAATATAATATATCCTAGGCCTGGACATAAAAACTGGAACCGAAGAATCGAACTGAACCGAACTAAAAATAACTGAATCGAATAATCCATGAATACTACAAAAATTGCCCAATGGATCTTAATCTTGGTATCAATGAATATTTGGAACCGAACTAAACCGAACCGAATACCCATAGATAACCATATAAAACCGAAATGGAGGAGGTAATATTCTATATTCTTATATTTACTCTTCTATTATGAGAGAGAGTCAAAGAAGCTGCATGTAATCTTCTATATCCTTCTCTTTCTATTTTGATATTGTTTGGTATGTAACTATTTTGGCATATGTTATATGAGGACAGAAAATTAGAAGAAACTTGTAGAGTTTTTTTCGTTTTAGACTTTTAAAATATGAGAGAGAACATTGTTAGACTTTATTGGTTTGTTGAATTTTATGGATCATGTTGGTTTAGAGTTTGTATTTTTGGACTTAAGACTTTGTATTTTGTAATCAGAAATTATAACGTTTTTTGCGACCTTTGGCTCATATATTACATTGGGTTTTAAATGTTTATTAGTTCGGTTCTTTTAAAAAGTATCTGAACCGAACCGAATCAGAAAGAACCAAACCGAACCGAACCGAAATTTTTACGGTTTCCTTATAGATCCTAAGTGCTTGAAACCGAAGAACCGAAGAACCGAAGAATCATAAGAACCGAACCGAACCGAACCGAACCGAAGGACCGAACGTCCAGGCCTAATATATCCACTATACCCTAACAAGAAACCCTCGAATCGACCATACTGGACATCATTTTACAGAATTACCGACTCTTTTTGGGAAACTAACAAACTTGAGGGGCTTCTTTACAATTGTCTTAGTAAAAAGTTTATATATTTTCTTTCAAAACGTATAAAATTGAGGGTTTCTCTTTGATAAAATTTGACTTCCATTATTTATCCCAAAGTCTCCTAAACGAGAAGGGATCGTACGCAGTAGGGTTCCTTTGTTGTCAAAGCTTTTCATCCATTGACCATCACCAAAATTGTTCTTCATCGGCGAGAATTTTGCTCATGTTCAACGAATCCAACATTTTTCCGAGCTCCGATTTACCCTGTGCTGGTAAGTTCCGCGGTCCTGTTTCTGTACTGTCATTGATCTGGGTTCGTGGTATAATATATTGTTTGGATGGTCTAAGTTATGTAGAATGGTGGATCGAATCGCCGAATCCTGGAATTGGGTTTCGCGAATTGTAACGTGGTGAGCGGTTTCCAGAATTGCTAGAAACCGTACTCTTATCGCATTTATTGAAGGAGAATGGGAACGATTCTGTACGAATTATGGGTGATAAAGATTGTTGCTTTGATGTTCTGGGTTTCCTTTATTTACACTGTTTAAGTTTCTGAATAATGATAATATTCTATGTATCTGGAAATTGTTTTAATGCGATTATATTGTTTCTATTTGAGTAAACTGATTTCACCAAATTACTATATTTTGATCAATATAGGGCATATGAAACATAATCATGTTGTGTATTAACATTGATGAGTCTGAGTTTCTGAATGATGATAATATTCTCTGTATCTGGAAATTGTTTTAATGCAATTATATTGTTTCTATTTGAGTAAACTGATCTCTATTGGACGGGGCATTATGCTCATTGAAATTCTTTTTTCTAAGTACTTTTGCTGAGTTGAATTTGTGCTTGTGATGTTTTAAACAGAAAACAGTGACCTCCTCTTGATGCAGTTTTGATTCTACAAACACCTCGGAGTTTATTTTGAATTCTTTAGATTAGTGAGCGTTTTCTCTAATCTCTCGTAAAGAGAAAACTTGCGCCAAGATAGTTCAGCATCAAAATGATGCATCCAGGCTGCAAAATACCTCTGCTGCTTCTATTCTTATTTGTCGCTATATTCGTTGGGAACACTGACGCAAACTCTCAGTGGGAGATCTCACATAAAGTAAGAACTGCTCCTCATGGAAACATGGGACGAAATGTTATAGATGGAAGTGGTGTAGAGAAGACCTTACATGACATTGGAATGGGTGAGAAGAGAGGCAGTCACAACAAAGTTTCAGTCTCAACAGTTGCATTGTTCACCTTGGCAATGGCTGCTGCAACTGGGTTAGGTGCAGTGCCCTTCTTTTTTGTTGAGCTTGATCCTCAATGGGCTGGAATATGCAATGGCATGGCGGCTGGTGTGATGTTGGCCGCTAGCTTTGATCTTGTAAAGGAGGGACAGGAGCATGGTTCGGGAAACTGGGTTGTTACTGGTATTCTCGCTGGTGGGTTGTTCATTTGGCTCTGCAAGCAGGTAACTTGAAACTGATTCTTTGGCTGTCCAAGACCTAGTTACTGATTTGTGTGATAGTTTGAAATAAAATCTCATGTGTTGGCATTTGACAGAAATCTATACTGTTTTAGTTTACTCTTATCATTAACATCAGAGTTGTAGAATATCAGAACGTTAAGACTCAGCACGCACGCCAATAAATTCTCTTCTTTTTCTAGTTTCCTCTTACAGTAGTTGCCTGCCAAGTTGCTTGAATCTCAGATTTGAAAACTCATTTTGCCTTGGGCAGTTTCTTGAACAATATGGTGAGGTTAGCATGCTGGATATTAAAGGTGCAGATGCAGCTAAAGTTGTTCTCGTCATAGGAATTATGACACTTCATTCTTTCGGAGAGGGATCAGGGGTTGGTGTATCGTTTGCTGGTTCAAAGGGTTTCAGTCAAGGGCTTCTGGTCACGTTGGCCATAGCCGTTCATAATATTCCAGAAGGGTTGGCTGTTAGCATGGTGCTGGCATCAAGGGGTGTCTCTCCACAAAATGCCATGCTCTGGAGTATAATAACATCATTACCTCAGGTGAGTATACAATGCTCTGTGATCTGATTTCTTTGTCTACATAACAGTTTACTGATTTTTGTTGTCTGTATTCTTTACCAGCCTATCGTCGCAGTGCCAGCTTTTTTATGTGCTGATGCATTTAGCAAGTTTTTACCTTTTTGCACTGGATTTGCTGCTGGATGTATGATTTGGATGGTTATCGCTGAAGTGCTTCCTGATGCATTCAAGGTGAATTGCGTGCGGTTATTTATGAGAAGCTGATGCTCATATTTCAGGAAGATGCAGATTTCACCTGAGTATACTGACTTAATATCTCTTCTTTATAACCGCAACAGGAAGCGTCTCCGTCGCAAGTGGCATCGGCAGCCACAATATCAGTAGCATCCATGGAAGCTATGAGCACTCTTTTCGAGAATTTCACCCATGATTACAAGTAAAACAATGGAGTTCAAGTAATAGTTATAAGCTGTTGCATTTGATTGGTTACAACTAATGCTTCATTTTCTCCAATCTACAGCTCAGAGGATGCCTCTGGCTTCTTCGTTTCACTTCTCTTTGGTCTGGGTCCATTGCTTGGTGGCGTATTTCTGGTTGCATCAGCACTCTCGTTCCGTCTCCAGCACGCCCTTCTCATGGGAGTAGCCTCAGGCATTGCCTTTGTCCTCGGTCTCTGGCGTCCACTTCAACTGTTGCTATCTGCAAAAATGGGATTCATCCCTCTGATTAGTCTACTCGCGGTTGGAGCGGGACTGAGCCATTTCATGAGCTCAACCATCCTTAATGTTACTTGTCGGAAAAAGTCCAGGGCTGGCAGTTTAATTACCCCAACCAATTTTCCAACCAGTGTGATAACACTCCAATCATTACTAGCGTGTGGAGCTGTTGGGTTCCACGCATTAGCCGAGGGTCTTGCTCTTGGGGTCGCTGCTCCAAATGCTTATGGGCTCGGCAGACACATGGTACTCCCGGTTTCCTTACACGGGCTCCCAAGAGGGACAGCAGTTGCAAGCTGTGTCTTTGGGGCTACAGACAGTTGGCACGCTGCTCTTGCAGCAGCAGCTTTGATCGGGTTTGTGGGACCTGTATCAGCCATAGGATCCATACTAGCCGGGATAGATTACAGTGGACTGGATCACGTGATGATAGTGGCGTGCGGTGGATTACTGCCCAGCTTCTGGCAGGTGATTAAGAGAGCGGTGAGGCTAGAGAGAAAGAAAGGAAGTGTGGGAATGGTGCTGGGAGTTGCGTGTGCCGTTGTGTGTCTAACTTTCACTAGACTGGTCTGCTTGCACACTCCTTACTGCAATTCTGCACCAGAGGCTGTTAGATGATTGATTCATGAAAGTAAGAGCCTCCTCGTGTGACCACATACACTCTCTTTGTCTATGTTGTAAGATATATATAAACTTCATGACCCTTAACTCGTGTGTCTATACAAACTTTGTCTGATTTTTGGGTGTCTTGTACTGTTAATTTGGATATGTGTTCGGGTGTGAGATCAAGTGGATAGGGCTTTTTTTTAGCTCTAATCTACTGGAATCTAAAAACAGAACAAAATAACGACACTTTTTTTGACAATTCATTTGAAGTATTAACGGTTCCAAGTGCTGAAGCAAGACTAATGGAGCCCCATCATCACTTACATCACCAACTCTGTCCTGTTACGTATAAACCCATTATTAATTAATACCTTGTAGATGGAAGACGCATCATTAGTTACGTCATCACTTTTTCCCACTGAGGCCATGAATGGTGACATTTAAAAAGCGATTTTCAAATGGTTTTTTTAAAACCGCTCTTAAATTAACAATCATATATTTTTTTTTGGTAATTGGCGTTTTAAAAAAAATTTGTTTACATTTTTCAAATCAAATGAAAAACTGCACTTGTCCTGTAAATGTATTTTTTTTCTAAACCGTACCGCAGTTGAACCTTACCACACTCTAAAACCATCCCGCAAAACGCGGTTAGCATTCAGGACCTAAAACTGGTCAATTCTGATGTTTACTTTGACCTCTGATTTGTCTACCAAGCCCACCAGCGTCACTACGTCATTTAGTACGACATGGTATCTTTGTTCAATTACTCGTGACCTCGTACCACTTATAAAAATACACATCTTTCATCAAATCAGAACAACAGAACACATCCACAACAAAAATGGCTAGAGCAGAACAGAGCATCAGAGACAAGAGATGGAGTCTTCAAGGCATGAGCGCTCTTGTCACCGGAGGAACCAAAGGAATCGGGTTTGCTTCCATGTCTCATGTTTCTTCTATTACATGCAACAACAAAAATGAAAAACAAAACATTTTTTTTTTTCGCTTACACATGTATATCTCTGCAACTGATTATTCAAATCTTGGTGACCAATCTTTAGGCATGCTATATCGGAGGAGCTTGCAAGCCTTGGGGCAAGAGTTCATACATGTGCTAGAGACGAATCTCAGCTTAATCAATGTTTACGAGAATGGAAGATGAAAGGGTTTAATGTCACAGGCTCAGTCTGTGATGTATCGTCCCGTACTGATAGAGAGAAGCTGATGCAAACTGTTTCCTCTCTCTTTGATGGAAATCTCAACATCCTCGTAATGTTTTCTAGAAACCCTTTTCGGGTATTTTTATATATCGGGTTAGATTCGATTCGGGACTTATCTGAGTCATATACCCAAAATTACCAAAAATATTTGAAAACTAGAAAAAAATATTTGAAAAATATTTGAATTATCCGAAAATCGCGTAAAAAATCTATTCAAATTACCTAAAAGCATCGAAAGTACTCAAAAAATATATGTACTACCCCAAAATATAAAAATAAAAACTACTCAAACTATCGAAAAATTCTCAGAAGTATTAAAACTAACTGAAATTAGATAAAACTTCGGTTACTTCGGATATTCGTTTGGATTCGGATATTAGCCGATATCCAAAATATATTGACTTAATCTCAATTCAGATATTTTTTAAAATCGGTCCGGATCGGAATCAGATTTTCCGAGTCGGGTTCGGATTTGGGATAAAATGCCGAAACCTACTTTCACCATCAACTTTTGGAAGAAAAAAAGTCTTATACTAATTATGGGGAGTATGTGTCATGTGCGTAGATAAACAACGTAGGAACATGTGTGACAAAACCAACCACAGAATACATAGCAGAAGATTTCTCATTTCAAATCTCAACAAATTTGGAGTCTTCATACCATTTGTGCCAGCTTGCTCATCCTCTGCTCAAATCCTCTGGATATGGGAGCATCGTCTTCATTTCCTCTGTTGCTGGAGTTGTATCTTGTAACGTAGGATCTATCTATAGTGCAACCAAAGGTGCTATAAGCCAGTTGGCAAGAAACTTAGCGTGCGAATGGGCTAGTGATAACATAAGGGCTAACTCCATTGCTCCTGGAGTCATTGCAACACCTGCAGCTCAAACTGTAAAAAAATCTATAACAAAACTCTTTTTTCTTGTCATTTTAAATTGATTATAATCAATTGAATGTGATGATATTGTTCAGTTTATACTTGGAGAGGAGTTTTCTAAGAATATTGCACCAAACATACCCATGGGCCGTGCTGGAGAGCCAGAAGAAGTGGCAGGAATGACTGCGTTTCTGTGTCTTCCTGCTGCTTCTTACATTACAGGTCAAACCATATGTGTTGATGGAGCTCTCTCTGTACATGCCTTCTGAAACAAGTATTGATTCCTATGTTCGACTCATAGTTTGCTTTTGGAGTTTCAAATAAAGTTTTTTATAAATGGTTCTCTTTGCTTGTAAAGAGACCTACCTTCCTTTAATTGTGTAATAAACAGAGCGAGCTTCTCTCACTCGTGTGACGTTCTGATTACTTCTTCCATTGTTTTAAAAGTTTCTTATTTGTTCTGGCTGGTTCTTCCTAAGCTCACCGACACCTAGCTAGTTGTTTTGGCAGTTTCAAATAGCCATAAACGGATCACTTGTCAGAACGTAATTTATATGCCCGATAATCATTCAATCATTCAATCATCAATCTTCATTAGTGCTTAATTATTATAGAATTTAATTTTCTTGGTATCGTTACAAAGAAGACAGCATACTCGGCAGTGGAACTGGCCCTAACAATGACATAGAACAACAGAAACAACAAAGGAACCAACCAAAAAAAGCTCTATAGGAGGAGATTCAATCATCTTTCTCGTCCACTGAAATCTCCGTTTTCTCCTCCCCCACCGACTGTGATCCAGTCATCCTCGCCAACACAACAAACGACATCCCACCCAAAAGATTGTTCACAACCCTCAAAGCCACCACACCTGTCTTAAACACCAACGGCGGCAACCCTTTTGCCATCAAAAACTCAACCCCATTCAACGTTTGGTACCTCACGTTGGCACTCACTCCCATATGAGCCGCCCAAGTTAAAGAATTCAGCACCGTCGGTGGCGGTTTATTTGGCGGTTCAAAACTCGGGTCCATCTTCTTCCTCAACATAATCAAACCGTTAGAGATAGCGGTTCCCACTAGACCTGCAGCTAATCCCACACTCGCAAAAACCATCCCTTTGTATACAAGAGTCCCAAACCGGTTCATAACGGTAAAGCTTCCCTGTTCAAACATATGGCTCGATGGACAGCTTCTAAAGATTCCAGGTAAGAGATTTGAGGAGCCATGAGAAACAACAGAGGGAGCTAAGAGGTACATGAGTGTGAAATTCAGAATCGAACCTACAACGAGAGTTGAGAAGACGAAATCTAGCTCGTTTAATCCGAAATTTGGACGTGATGCCATGTCACCAAGTACATTGGCACTAACTCCGACAAGCTCTTCCATGAGTACCTTGAAAGGGAACTGAGGATCAGCTGCAACTCGTGATCTCCATCCTTGGATGAACATCCCTATTGGTCCCCATGGTGATGGTTCTTGTTTCCCTTCTTCACCACCATCGCCTCCTCCTCCGCTTCCACCGGGATTACCGAAGTTTCCACCACCATCACCTCCGGCGGATGGAACCACGAGATTTACGGAAGAGAAGTTGGTGTGGAGTGAACAAACCAATCCATTTCGTGGAAACGAGATTCTAGTTCTTGGATCGCGAGAGAGGTTGATCACTCTCGCCGATGGCAGACTTGTTTGATTAGATTTCGCCGATAGATGAAGACGCGCAATAGCCGCCATCTTTCTCAACGAAAATGGTGAATGGAGAAGTTGACCTAAAAGCTGAGATCTGAGATCTTAGATCGAATCACGGCGTGAAGACAGAACAGAGACTATCTCGTCCACCTTTAAAAACCCGTTCTTTTTTTAGTCGGGGCCCATTTCCCGGCTGCCTGGATCTGAGCTCCACGTGCCCCTTCACCAACTACTTTCACCCACCACCATTTTGGACCAAAGTATTGAACTTTCAACGTTTTCAAAGATGGAAACGACGAAAAAAGACAAGCTTTCCTAGGACTAACACATAAAGATCCTGTTGTTTGGTTTCTTCTATGTACTCAACTTGCTTACCAAAAGACAAAAACTTTCAATTCATAAGAAAAAAAGACAAAAACTTATTGCTCTCCAAACCATGAAATATAGGTAGTTAGATTTAGATGTCCATTCAAGAATACTACAACTTCAACACATGAATAAATCCAAAAACAATCTATCTTAATGGTTACAAATGCATCAACCATCTAACGCTACTATCAGTGTGGATCAGAGAGGCAAAGCTGAAGAACCAAGAGCAGATGTAACCAACACCATTAGGCCAGTTATACACATATACACACATACTCTCATGCTTGCTTAGCGTCCAGTTTTTGGACGTTTCATTGCGTTTGAATTGAAAGGAGAGACACTACCGCTCGGGCCTGGACTGTTTTCTCTCAAGTTTGAGTTTATTAAAGCAAGCTCTCGCAGCTGCTGCCTCTTAATGTAATCCTGTGACTCATCCTGCACAAAGAATACAAAAATCCTTTTGTTAGACTTAATTAACCAAGAGAAGTCTGACTCTTGAACAATGTTCAAACCAAGATCCTAGACCAATCTAGAATTCCCAAACGAACTTTTAGCTATCATTTAAAACCTTCAACGCAATGTGGCCTCTCAAAAATAATTTGAGAAGAAGTTAAAAATCACATACCACAGGTTTTACCAACTCCTCAATGATTTCTTGAGCCTGTCGCAGCTTTAAATCCACAATATCTGCAGGAAGATCAGCCTCAATGAGTATATGCAGCTGCTCATTGAGATGCTCATAGCCAGGCTTCCCTTTCAGTTTCTCTTCCTGGCGCCAAAACATATCAAAGCAAAAGATGAACAAAAAGTTCGAAAAGCCGATTAGTTTACAGAAAAAAAAAAAATGTAGGCATCTCTTACTTTGTCAGGGTCCTTAATTGATCCTTTCCCTCTAATAAACACACGGCAACCCGTAGTTTGCTCCACACGCTTCAACGAGTTCCCTCTAGGACCAAGAAGCCTTCCAACAAAATTGAACTAAAATTTAAAAGAAAAAGACTTATCAATTGATGTTTTTTTCACCTGTATTTCATTGTCTCAAAGAAATGAAATCCAAAGAAACTTACATTTGGAAATGTATCAACTGGAAGATCTAAACGCAAGATGCGCTTCACTGTGTATGTGCTTGGGCTAGCAGGTGCACCTTGCCACTCCATTGCCATTCCATGAGGACCAACCATTCTCTACATTAAATAAAAAGGCTCATTTTTATCAGAGTTCTCAGATGAGTAATTGGAAATGAAACCCGGTACATCATCCCGCTCTATAGTAAGGGTTTATAAGGTCTCTACAAAAAGTGAAAAGGTTCCTCTTGGGGCTCCTGCAGTTAGATTTTCTAAAAGGAATTACCTAGACAGTTAATACTGACCATTACTGCCTTGAACGAGCAATGATCTATATAGGCTACAGATGGCACCACATATTCAAACAAGGAGATGGAGAGCTAAACTCATACCTTATATTCCTTGCAGTAGGAATATTAGGCTCATCCAACGAAAGAATAAATGAGCCATCCATACATATTTCATGAGCAAGTGGGTATCAACCACAATCCTCTGTTAAGAAATTTTCTATGTTCTATTAAGATACGAGGATGAAAAGGATGCATCTTTAACAAACAGATGAAAGAAAAACTCTGACAAAACACATAATTTGAATTCACCCTGAGCATAAAAACAAAGATAAAGGAAAGTTGGCTACCTCTGGTGGAAGACCATTCCAACCACCAAATCCAGCACCAGGAACATTAGACATATGATTTGGTGAAGCCATTGGACTAGGGCTTCGATGCCTCAACCTATCAAAATCGGTAAACCCTTGGTTGGACATCATTCCACTAACCCGGAATATCTCTGCACAACAACAAAAAAAAGTTAAAAAAGAATCTCATGATACCAATAAAAAACGAGTAAGAACCAATGGCAGTAAGACAGAATTCTACTTATTCAACAAAAAGGAGATCATATTACCAACAGGGACTGTAAATACATAGCAGTCATCTTGATTTTCCCCAAATTCAGTCATGGTTCTTCAACTAGAATTATATGATCTTGAAATTTACATTTACAACTGAATCTAGTTTTGCTACCAAAGCTGGAAGCTTTAATACCAAAGCAAAACAAAAATAGAATCCACTGCCTATCTTCATTAGTAAACAAAAATATAATCCACTGCCTATCTTCATTAGTGAGTACAAAACTACAAAGGCACATATCCTAATGGAAACTGACTGGACAACTGAGAGCTAGTAAAACTCCAAAGCATCAAGTGCTTAAACAATCGAGAGCTGATTAAAGTACTACAGTGGGATTAAATATACCAAAGATCTAATTAAGCAGTTGAGGGTAGGAGTATTAACAAGTCATCATGGAGAGGAATATTACATAATCATGAAGATGAATATTATATAGTGAACAGCAGTTCAAGACAAATTAACACGAAATTGTAGATCTAATGAGGAAGAAATGAGAAGAGAGTGAGACCTTGATTTAAGAGTCGGCTACATATAGGCAAAACTTGCATGAAAGGTCCAAGCTTTTGATGCTCTGCTAACAACTGAGTTAAGTATTGACTGGAGAAGATGAGCAAAGACAGAGAGTTATAGTTCACTGTAGAAGTCATAAGATAGGGAGGAGAAGTCGAAGAAGAAAAACCTTTCAACATCGGAGTTGGTTCTAATCTGGGGAGAGGCGGCTCTAGAAGGTGAGAACCTCGGATTATACAGACCAGACATGGCAGAGGGATTTGCTCTAAGGCTGGCTCTACTGTCTTCACGCAATATACATGTACCAAATTTGGTTTTCTAGTTGTCTCCACCAAGACCATTTATGATGTATCCCATTTTGAAAGACAACAAAACGCTTGATTTTAGATGTATTGGGCTTTGAGATTTATGGATTCTTAAAACCATAAAGCCCAAAAGGACCATTTATTTTGTTAATTGAGTTTTGTCTGAAAACTCTCACACATTAAAGTTTGGATCTTTGATACAGAGAGCTACAATCGAAGAAGGAGAAGACGAAGAAGATGTCGTTGGTGTGGCTAGAAGCGGCTCTGCCTCTCGGAATCATCGGAGGGATGCTTTGCATTATGGGAAATTCTCAGTACTACATCCACAAAGCTTATCATGGCCGTGTATGATTTTTCCCCAATTTTCTTTCATTGCGTCTCTGTCCTAGGGTTTTCACGATTTGATCCGTTTGGATCCCAAATTATACAAATTTGGTTTTATGATTTCAATTTGGGATTGTGCAGCCGAAGCATATCGGCCATGATGAATGGGATGTTGCTATGGAGAGACGCGACAAGAAAGTCGTCGAGAAAGCCGCAACTCCTTCATCATGATCCGATTTCATCCCTCAGGTCTATTTTCCTTATTCGATTTGTCCTCTCTGTGCTCTTTCTTAGTCTAGTTTGTGCTCTTTGTTAGTTCTCTTGTATAGAGATGATTCTGCTGTGTTGTTTCACAAGCTATTAGTTTTCCAGTGAAGGTTTAAATGTGTGGTCACTGAAAAGCTCTTTGTTTTTTGGGCTCTCGAAAATTTATATGCGTTAAAGAGCTTAATAAGATAGAACTTGTGGGGATAGCTGCTGTATCAGTCATAATTAGCACAATCAGATGCGCTACTGCTTAGTTCTTTGTCAGGGTACTGGTTTGGCTGCTATTCTGTGTAGAAAAGTTCTCCTTCGAGGGGAATGAATGATATCCTGAGTTTTATGTGTAAGATAGATTATCCTAGTCAGGCACTTCTGCTTAGTTTCTTTGCCTCTTGAAGCTTGTGGATAGTGTTTTTTGTTCTGTCTAGGAATGACTGAGATCCTGGTTATGGTTGGTTGGTTGATCATTTTTCTTAAGCTATTCTTATTTCTTTGTCATGGTTAACCTCTGGGCAGTGATTTTCTTTCTTTGCGGCATAAGAAATCCTCTTGCTGCTTCCTGTTTTCCCTTTTTGCAATGCAACTCTGAGTAACATGTTGATGTGATGTGTAGGGACTTAAGGTGCACAACTTGAATAAAGTGTATTCCAGAAAAGAAGAAGAAGCTGGAGATTCTAATACTGTTGTTATTCTCGTTTGATTTTTCTTGGAGACAAGTTGGATAAACCCTTTTTTTCTCTGCTTTCAAAATGTAGACCTTAATGACATTTGGTTCATAACTTGTCTCTATTTGTTTGTGTGTTAAGTTGCATGACATTTGGTTTACAACTACACTTGTTGTGTGAATGAATAATTATTTTGAAAAATGGTTCATCAAAAACTTTACAGTGCGGATAGAAAGTGGAATTACCTGGGATTTGTTGTTGTTAGGATCTAAAGTGTAGAGAATGTGGTTGTATATTAGATAGGAAAGGAGAGTTTTTGAAGATACTTGAGAGAGTCCAATCTCCAATGAAGAAGCTTGTGATGACTGTGGCTGTGGCTAATAATGGAGGATGAATGAGGTCGGTCAAAGCCCCTGTCTCTGCTTGCAGATTCACATGGGGTCCCCCTCGCTATGTCCCTTTCAAGTGGGCTCATCTCTTAATTCCCTCTTCCAAAATGGTCCACTCTTGTAATTGTAACGAAACTCTGTACTTTTTTTATTACTATGTTCAGAGGAATTTCTGTTGCGTGCCATTAAGTTGCTCTTACCAACTGAAACGAATTCATAAATTCACTTCTAATTTCTCCTTTAAACCCACACCAGATGAGCAAACTGCAGACAGTATTAGAAACGCATTCCATTAACAACACCTAAAGAAAAAACCAAATCCTAAAGAGGAATCTCTTTGCTCTTTAGTGAAAATGAAGCTTGTTTTTATTTTACCGTTGAGACCCTCACTTTGATGTAAATACCTTTTAACTTTCTCTTCCATTCAACCAAGATTCCAGACAGAGAACAATAAGAGACGATTATTCTACAACAATGGTTTTCTTTTGGCAAAACTGGCAAGTCTTTGGATGTCCTTTAAACACACAATTACTACAACAGAGAACAAAAACTGACTGATTAAGAATCTCCTGATATCTGCAGAAGTCTGGGACAGTATAGTATTGATACATTAAACATTGTTGTCATGATATTTTTCTTGATATTAATCATAGCACAAGAAGACCCAAAGCCAAGCCAAAACTTGTATCCTGCTTTGTTAACAAAAAAAAGATTTGTACCTGCTGCATGAGGGAGATGACTTGTCTTATGAAGAGCAACCAAGCGAGACAATTCTAATTGAAAACATAAATGTTGTAACATGAAACAGCCTCTGTGGTATGCACATGGGGCCTGCATTGCAAGTGATGTTCTCAAGAAAGACAGAAAAAAAAACTATAAAGAAAGAAGTTGTAACTCTACAAGTACAATCAATCCTCCATGATATCTAGCTCTGTACCATGCATCATGCATGGGGCCTGTATTGCAAGTCATCTCCTCAAGAACGGAGTAGAACTCTACAAATACCATCAATCCTCCATGATGTCAAGCTCTTTGGTTCCAAATCTGCTGTTTTATCTTCTAATAAGAGACCTTTTTAGGATTAACAAGTTGCCTGAAGCTCACAGCCACAACAAAACATTTGTATCTCAAGGACACACTACTACCTTATGAAGAATGCTAAACTCAAAGTTGTGAATGGATGATACTCATGAGCATCATCATCTTCTTAAGCTGTCTGCTTGGCAGACAAAAGATGTTGACATTATTACAAATGCTTTACAGCAAAAGTAGTTAGAAAGAAAACAATGCGAGTGTACTCCAGAAAACAATCCATATCTTCCACCAAAGTTGTGATTTGAGAGCACAGAACAAAACAATAATACTTATTTTCTTAATCACCCGTAGAGAAACAAGATGAATATAAACTTCAACTTGCTAACCACAACGAAAAAATAATCAGAAAAACACTTTACCAGAAACAAAAATAATTGAAGAAAAGAAGACAGTAACAGATGATGATGTCTAAGCTGCGTATTCAGTTTCAAGCATAGGTTGTGTACGAGTAGTAGTAGCTGTTGGTGCTCTTGTCTCTCCAACCTGAGTCATCCTAAGAGCTTCCCCTGACTCTCCAGCTCTCTCCATCTCCCTCATTCTCTCCTGCTTCTTGTAATTCCGACAACGTAAAACCAAGAACAGTAAAAGCCCCAGCAGTATCAATCCACCTATAACTGATCCAACGATGATCCAAGTCCTGGAATTCGACTCAGACCTCTTCTTCCCCGGAGGAGCTGGACTTGGAGCTGATGCTACAGACTTCACAACCACTGAGAAATGTCCCTGACGCTCTGTCTCGCATGTGTTTCGAATCGATTCACTGAAAGTAGCCTTACCTTGTGAGTCAAAACTAACACACTTAGCACTAGACCCTTGTGGGATTCGTTCCAGATCAGAGAAAGCAATCTTAATGGGATCATTTGAAGCTCTGAATTCCAGCTCAGGGAGATTAGTTGCTGAGAGATTCTTAGCATCGTAAGCGAGAAGACCCAACACAGGGGCTACATAATCGTAACCAGATAAAGGGTAATACAAGTGTGAGTAATTAGCTAGGTTTTGATAAACAAGGACGAGTCTTGTCACATAAGGTTTGACGATTACACCGGTCGGAATTGAGAACTCTTTTAAAGAAGAAACTCCGTATTTTCTTAAGCTTCCGCTTCTGAGTCTCATGGCGGAAACTTTGATCCCGGTTAAGTTGGAAGGTACAGTGCCGTCGTAGAGAATGCCGGTACGAGGACGAACAAAGGCTCTAAAAGAGTAATCTTGGAGAAGAGCGTCGAGAGAAGAAGTCGCATTGGTCGGAGGAGATTGAGCAGAGAGTTTTTGAAGACGATAAGAGGATAGATAGAGAAAAAGAAGCACCTGGAGACCACAGAGAAACCCCATTGTTGGTGGGGTGCCTCTTCTTCTTCGCCGTCAGGGCGAGTCAAAGCCGTGACTCAGTATAAACTCGCCGTCACGTCTGAGTGTGTGAAGACTTCAAAAAAGGGCAAAAAAATTGAAACTTTGGTGTTGGGTTTCAGAGAGAATTGAGGAGAGAAGAAACAAATCGAGGGATGAGGGTTTGCAGTAGCAATGGAGGAAAACGGAGGAGAGAGGATTAATGGTCGGCCGGTGGAAAAGAAGAGTGAGAGAGAGAGAGAGAAGAGAGAGAGTCAAAAGGACAAAAAGGAGAAGAAGAGTGTTGTCGTCAGTGCCATTTGTTCACAAAAAATATACAGCCTGTTCCTCTGATTTTTCTCCTTTTCCATTTAACTTATATAAAAAAATAATTATAATATTTCCATATTCATATCTTTTTTAAGTATTATTTTTTTTACTTTACTTTTCCACCAATCATATTGATACATTGCGGCATTCAATTTCGCCGTAACAGTTGTCCGTCTACCCCCAATATTTGTTTTCTGTATCTGTATATTTTTTCCTCTGTTCGGAAATACGCTAGGCGTTATACGTGCGGCCGGTATGGGCCTAGCGAATTATTAATAAATCGGAGTATACTCGGAAAATATGCGGGGCGGAATTTTTAATAATTTTATATTTTTTAAAATATTTTATCTATAATATATATGTGTATATTTGATAAATGGATGAAAACTTTGGACAAAAAGAAAATATTTGATAAATGAAATATTTTCTGTTAAATAAAACAATATATTATCGATGAAAGTTGTATATATATAATATATTTACTGTTAAAATAAGTAATGCACATGCGCTATGGGCCATTACGCAAGACACAAACACTCAACATATTAGTAAGCGGGACCCACACAGTAGTAATATACAAATATGCTTATGTCAAACCTCCCACATCGGAAGATTCGTGAAAGTGTAACACATTCTTGTTCTATAAATACAGAGTTCTCCCTCACCTTATCTAATATCGCTTGGGCTTCAAATAAGCCAAGGCCTGAATTATGTTTGGGCCATAGTTCAAGCTTTAAAAATTCGGATTATGTCCGATTTTAAGCGCCTAGTATGGTTAGGCGGCCGATTAATTGCAATTTTATGCGACTAATTGGCTTCCGATTTATTGGGCCGAGTTGCCTGTTATCGCGGCGCTTGACCAGCGACCAGCGTTTATGCGGCCGCAAACGCGGTAACGCGGCCGCGTTTTAGAACAGGGATTTTTTCTATATAAACCGTATAAATTTACTTCTATACTTTCGTTATAAAAGTTGACCAAAATAATAAATTCATTATCATGTCGACAAAATAAACAGAAAGGAAACTTTCCTTATCTTGGCCCAATTATCTATTTTGACCACGAATCGTTTCAGGCTTTTCAAATCATAGATATGGACTCAGTGACGCAACTTGTTAATTACGCGTCCATTAAAATTTATTTAGTAGCCCATTACAAGCCTTAAATAAAATCAGCTTTGACTTAATATTAGAAGATCAGCCAATTATTAAAGATGAACAAACAGCCAAAGCCAAGTATATTAAGCCCAATAATGGCCCAACTGATGTAACTAGGTCACATTTAATACAAGCTGGAAGATAGCAAGGAATATGAGATGGATGTAGATATCTTTTCACAATGGATTTTCACAATGGATCTTGACGAAACTTCTCATGAGACACGTCCTATTCCTATATGCTAGATAGATGTCTCATGGATTAATTATGGTATTGTTAGTGGATTGGATGGTGTCTACATGATAATATGTGTTGAGTTTTAGCACGTGAAAAGGTGTATGAGACGCCTATTACTGCTTCGTGTGAAATTGGACAGATTCATTTGGGTTATGGAGAATCTTGTGACAAGGATATTCTCAGTGTTAGAATCGAAACCGACGGTATTAACCTCGTGAAAATGATTGAAGATCTGATGAATTGGTCGGGCTTTACTTCAGATTTGGTTATCATCGTCATTATTAGAGATAAATTTTCGTGTTTTCATCTGGTTCACATTACCATATTGAATGTAATTGCCGACATCCTTATTAAAAAGACTAAAAACACAGAGTTGAGAGTTTTCGTTTGGAAGTTATAACTTGTCAGATTTCATAACCCAACAAAAAACTAAAATGTTCGGACTATTTTGATTTAGATTAAAAATCGGTTGACAAAAAAAAACGAAGAATACAAGTGTAAGGGCCTAGTGATAAAAAAAAATGTTTATGGGAGTCAACGAAGATGAATAAATGTTTATGGGAGACATGAATTCATATAAATAATAAATCTATATTATTATTTGTGAAATAATTTTGATGAAATAGATCTCTCATTCATTCTTAGTCTAAAACAATTTTTAATAGTAACATATTAATCAACCTGAAATAGATGTCACTTACTTCTGCTTCAGATCGTCCACGAGATGGTTTGTTTATTTCTTTATAGAGAAACTGGAAAGAAAAAAACTCAGAACGTTTCAATTATGATACTCAAAACTCGGTAAGAACATTTTACACACAAATAAACTTTGAGCAAAAAAAAAAATATATATAACAATTTATAATTTTTCAAAAAAAAAAAAAACAATATTGAATAGCATAAAACTACTACCAGTTTATTTTAGTCTTTTGTCTTCTCTAAGAGACTTTTGAGTATTTGTTGAAACGCCTCATGTGGTATATCAACAGAACCAACTCGCTTCATCTGTTTCTTCCCTTCTTTCTGCTTCTCAAGAAGCTTCTTCTTCCGAGTTATGTCTCCTCTATAACATTTCACAAGCACATTCTTTCTCATCGTAGATATTGTGTCTCTGGCGATGATCTTTGAACCAAAAGCAACTTGTATCATTACTTCAAACATCTGCCTCTCTATGAAGTTCTTTAGCTTCTCCACAAGTTCTTTACCCACACGATATGCTTTCTGGTTGTGAACTATAATGGCTAACACATCAACTGCTTAACCGTTCAAGAGGATGCCAAGCTTCACAAGATCAGAGTTCTGGTACTCTGCATCATCGTAGTCGAAAGAAGCGTAACCTAATGTTATGCTTTTCAACTCGTCGTAGAAATCAACAAGTATCTCACTCAATAGTAACTGGTACTTCAAGAAAACATGTTGCGTCTATAAATGTGTATTCTAGCTGTTGCCCTCTTCGTTCAGAGCAGAGGTTGATCACAGCTCCGACGTACCCACTAAAAAGGATGATTGTGGCGATCACCGTTGGCTAGAAAAGAATAGAACAAACCGATGATAAAATCTAAACCAGACTTACTTTAGATAGAATAGCTAGCTAGGGAGAGACTTTGATGTACTTATAACACATGTTGGGTAAATAAAGAAGATGTATACAAAGATCAATAATGAATCATTTGTACGAATGTTACTATTGTACACGAAAACATTCTAAGAACGTTGAATGTGAATGCTATCAGTGTTTTGACTATGACCATCTGCGGTTATGGTGATTTGCTTAACGAAAACCCTTTTCGAATCTTCCAAAGATATCTGAAAATTTGGCATGTCCTTAACCCAAATGTTACTTATATGCACATTAATCGAATGTGATATAACCACACCCTACAAAATAAAAAATCAAATCAAATAGTTTAGAAAACTTGTTTGATGATTTTACTGAATCATTGCTACATACCCTTAGTCTTCTATGACAGCCCTATAAATGTAAACAAAAAAAAATGTATGAGTTAAGATGAACATAAAATAAAGTTACTAGCTAAGAACAAAATCTATAAATTTTCAAAAATAAATTTACTTGCTTATATTTTTTGCAATTTAGCGACCACCATTTTGGTTTTAACCATTAAGAGTACCTTGACCATCGATATAAAATCCATTTATATGAGCGAATTCGATCAACTTATGAGAGTGATCTTCATTTTATTTCCATTGATATAGAGCGGAAGAAATAGTTAAATTACCACTGATTTACAACTATAAAAACACAAAAAACCATGGTTACCTAAATTTTGTTGGATATATTTGAAAGATCATTACATATTTAACTAACTCACACACACACAACTAAACAAACGCACAATATCGTCTTCCTCGTTAGGAATTATGGTTTTAGCTCGGGCATTTATTGTTCAAAGAAAAAATAGTTTCTGAACAAAGTACGAGCAGCGACATCATTTTCAAACACATTTAAAATAACCAAATTTTGAGAACACTGCCAGTAATTAACACATTTTCACACTTAAAATAAACATATTTTGAGAACAATGCCAATAACTAATGCAACGATGAAATATGTACATTGATTTTTGTATATAAGTTGTTTGTGTAAATGTTAAAAACATAATATTTAGGAGTATTGCATAACAAGAAAACGATTTTCTTGGATTTACAAGGTCCATGAAACTCAATTGGTTGAAGAAGAAATGTTATTCTTTGAGGATTTTGCATGGTTGATTTGGATTCAATGTAATTGCATGTGTCTTCTCATGCATCTTCGAATGCCTGATGATTATTATTATGTGTATATCAATCTAGCTTGTATGACGAAGAAAAGAATGAGATTGAACAAATTGAAAATTGTGGAAGAGAGCTAGACTAAGAAGAAAAGCTAAGAGCATAAAAAGTTAGCCATTTTCTTTTACGTAGTTATTAATAAAATTGTAAGTATGATCTACTTAAACAAGTTTCATTATAGAATAATCTAAATTTATTTTTTTTAGTTTAAATATTTTATCTCATTTGATATTATATAAAAGATTTAGATTTTTCAGATTTTATATATAAAAGATACTACATAACAATAAAATATATTTAGTTAGTCAGTTGTTTATTTAAATATACCTAAATCATTTTTCATTTGTCAGTATTAATTATATATCTACTATATATTATTTGCGAAGTCGAATTATTATAATCGATGATGTGAAAGATTCTTAGCCAATCAAAACTATGATGTCATTGATGACATGACTTTTATGAAATGCTTTGATTGATCGAGAGTTTTTCACATTCAAAATAAATCAAAATC
This sequence comes from Orychophragmus violaceus, assembly GCA_030180135.1. NCBI lineage: Eukaryota > Viridiplantae > Streptophyta > Magnoliopsida > Brassicales > Brassicaceae > Orychophragmus > Orychophragmus violaceus. Next base: position 97,694,875 of record CM058234.1, read on the forward strand.
CATTTGGGAAAGATTATATATATAAAAAATCGACAATTAATCAAATTCAATTAAATGATATTTTCTAAAAAGTCGATGGTAATCTTAACTTCTTCCCAAATTTTAGATTACAATTAGTATTTACTAATTAATAGATTTATTTATTTTTCAAATTCAAAATAACATCACACATAAATTTAGCAAATAATAACTATCGATAATAATGAGCAAATTTAAAATTATGGCAAATACGACGAATCATATATGCCATACTAATTAAAAAATAGAATATATGATTTCAAAATTTAAAATTTATAACATCTTATAGAATAGAGTCTCTACCACGCCATAGAACATCCATATATCGAGATATTTTTTATATTCTATCAAAATTAAGATGATTCTAATTGTTTTGTTGTTTTGATGAATTTGCAGGTTTGTTTCATATTAAGCTAAACGAAATGTATTTATTTCTTACAGTTAATAGATTTTTAAACAATAGAGAAATCACAAATGATGGAATATATATTCACCTACGCCGAGGACGGTGAATCGTAAGGTCCGTTGTCGGGAATTGAGGTCCTTATATCAAACTTATTTTAACAAAAACATTGATATCTTGGAATACATCTAATTCTATAATTGAGAAGTGAAAACGCACCAGATTCATTCTCACGAGGTTAATGACGAAAGTACCCTTAATGAAAATTTTAATAAAAAGTCCCACATCGGTAGTTGGAAGAATAATTCCCTAATATATATAGGGTAAGAGCCGAGAGAGAGAGAGAGAGAGAGAGAGAGAGAGAGAGAGAGAGAGAGAGAGAGAGAGAGAGAGAGAGAGTCCGAGATAGAGAGAGAGATAGAGAGAGAGAGAGAGAGAGAGAGAGAGAGAGAGAGAGAGAGAGAGAGAGAGAGAGAGAGAGAGAGAGAGAGAGTCCGAGATAGAGTCCGAGATAGAGAGAGAGAGAGAAGAAATTATAATTTAATTTTTTTTTAGGTTTTTAAATAAGGGTTTAAGGATTAGGATTTAGGTTTTTGTTTTTAAGGTTTACATATTGAATTTAGGGATTAGGGTTTAATTTTTATTTTTAATTTTTCGGTTTTCAAATTATGGTTTAGGGTTTCGAGGTTTAGAAATTAGGATTTAGGTTTTAGTTTTTTCATAAATTCGTTTTTTTGTCTAAAATAAAACATTTTTATTATCGTTTTTGTTTTTTTTTTAATTTTAATTTTTTAATTGTTAATTATTTTTAATACTAAATTTTGTATAATTATTTAATTGGTAAAAAAAAAGGGTGAACAAATGAGTTCCAATTATTTTTCTAATTATCTCAATATAAAGTAATTATCTCCATTATATTTAAAGGTAAACTTCCCAATATGATCATAATTCAAATTTAAAATACTTATCAAATATATAATAGTTATTTTCTTTATATTTTGAAGAAATTTTCTAATTTCGATAATATCTGAATTTAATATACTTAATAATATTATTAAAGTAAATATTCTAAATGTATCTTCGAGAAAAAGTAGGATTTAACTAAAAAGTAAATATCTATGAAAAAGTAAATATGTAAATTGGAGTTTATATGTAGGAAAAGTAAACTACATAGTTTATATGAAAGAAAAGTAAACTACATAGTTAAATCCTATCTAGGAAAAGTAAACTACGTATGAAACTTAACATAATCAAACTTCACAATCAGTAGTTATCTTTCGAAAGAAGTATATATGTAAGATTCGAAGGAAAGAATGTATCTTCAAAAGAAAGAATGATTTATCTAAAAAGTAAATATGTAAGATTTATGCAAATTATTTTCCACAAATTAATCAAACTTAACATTATCAAACTTAACAAATAGTAGTTATCTTCCAATATACTTAACATAATAATCAAACTTAACAAATATCTATATGTATCTTCGGAAAAGGTAGGATTTATCTTAAAAGTAAATATGTCGGAATTATCAAACTTATCTTCCACGAAAAAGTTAAATTTACGATGAAAAAATGTTATTGATAATAATTTGGTAATATGATTTTAACAAAAACTATCGATATACTTCCATAAAGATATGATACTCAAAAATATACACAAATAAATAGAAAATAAACAAAAAAAGGAAAACTTAATTAACCTAATGACTATAATTACTTGTGTCATGTATATAAATCAAAACATATGAATCGAAACTAAGCACACAATCAAAACGTCTAGAGTTTTTAGCAAAGTAGCTTCCTATATCAAGGTGACTTCAAAATCTTCTGTGAGTTATATATGGCCGAGAACAAAAATCGCTATGATAATCCAGGTAGTTCTATTATCTACATGATTTACGATATCCAAGAACTTCTTCTTCTAGATACAATCTCATCGTTATACTCTAAATAATGGATCTTCTTCTTAAATTCTTTTACAGGCTATGTCATCTTTGACGAATTAGACTATGAAAACTACATGAATGGTGGTCCAGTCGATGATAGTAGTGGAACAACTGACAGCGATGACACATCTGATAGTGAAATCGGGTTACACCAGGGGGAAAGAAATTACACCGAACAAAAGGACCAAGTGGATATACATATTGGTATGTAGTTCTTAAAGTCTATCAATTATTGTGTGACCAAATATATAAATCTCGAATATTAATACAAAGTTAACTGGTTTTTACAGGTATTCAGATGATTAAACGAATGATACCGAAGATGGTGACCAAGAGAATGATGAGCATTATAATAGCGATGATACGGGTGATATTTATGATACAGAGGATCCAGACGATCCAGACTACAAGATTTCCGACAATGATCAATGATAAAGAAGAGGAAGAAGAGGAAGAAGAAACCAAGAAACAAGTAGCTATGGGATTCTAAGATTGGCTACAATTTTCTTTTTTTAGTTTCTATTATCACTGAATTTGTTTTAGCATTCTTGGTTTTTTTTTTTAAAATATCTAATACCTAAATAAAATAAATTATATGATATCTATTATCTAATATTAATTTTTTAGTTTTAACATCATGGGCATGAATAATTTCTTACGATCTATTTATTTCTTTTGATTACTTGGTTTCTCTCATCTTTCCCATCTAAGTGTATACATAAATCAAACCTATGTTTTGATTACTTTAATTTTGAAAACTCACTAACTTCGACCGTTGTTATTGATGAAAAATCAAAGTAATCAAACACTAAATTCAAGTGTATACATAGATCAAACTAAAATCAAAACATTTAACAGCTTCTTCAATGCTTCAAGTGAAAATACTAAGTGGACCGGTCTTACTAGAAGCAAAAACCTATGTTAGCATCTCTGCAGAGATCTCCGATGGCTTATCCATGTCATGCGCAAAAAAAAAAACAAAAAAAAAAATAGAAACCAATATTTCAATCGCTAACAAAACATTAAGAAAATATGCTTCAGAGATATACTTAGTTTCTACTGAATAGACTATTTCAATTTTAAAATTGGAATGAGTGATATTTAAGTCAAAGTGATAAAAGTGACAAACAAATTCATTCACTGATGATAAATAAAAAAACTTACTATTTCAATGAGATAATTCTTCGCAGTTATATACTTGTACGATTCGTCTCCAATGCGATTGATAACCCCATTTGCGTCCCGGTACACAACATATATATGTTTATGAACAATTTTATGAATATAATCTAAGGGTGTGTCTCCACCACTGAAACCTTGAACATTAATCGGATAATGATTTACACAATACTATACTTTTTACTAAAACAAAAACTCTATCCCCGCACAGGATGATAAACCTCATATCGTTCTTATATGGAAGAAAATTTTCTTAGAACTTTCTTATTGTATATACATCATATAAAATTAAAAAAGAAATATATTGTTAGAACCCAAGCTTCCATAAGCATTACAACTTTATTTATGTTTTTTTGGCATCAACTTATGAAGCATGAATAATCAATATTATGCACACTGTTAAGGTCAATATAGCAGGTACCATTCTGCGGAATTACCGTGTGTTAAGGTTAAGGGCAAACCTCATTAGGAATGTATCTCTTTGTCACCACGGTTTTCCCAACGTTCACGCCCGGTAATCCTCAGAAATTCGTAACTGCAAGATGGATTTAGAGAAGATGGAAGATTTAAAGAGATTGACCGAAGGAAAACAAAAACAGTGTACATGAAAATTGAGTGATATAAACACAAGGTAGAGAAAGAGGTGGAACTTTATAATGATGAAGAGAATATGTTTACATGGTTTGTATTTATAGGCGTTTTTGATGTAATGGAAATCACTCACGTGAGTAGTTTGTTGAAGATGATGAAGTTGGCTGATTGGTCATAAGAAAGAAGCATGGTAGTGGGAAATTTGATGGAGGAGAAGAAATACATGCCTATCACTTGATTATTGGATGAATGTAAAGGTGGCTGAACGGGCCAATGGAAAAATGTATAAATAGATGGGATTGGCTGTCGTTTAGGGCTAGAGGAGAAGCAATGCAGACCTATGACTTGATTATCGAGAAAGTCTAAAGGTGGATGACTGACCCAATGAAAAATAGAAAAGGTAACCAATGCAACAAACATTGAGACACCATGTACTTAATTTCTCGCATTCCAAAAATTTCAAAAATTGCTTAAGACATTCAGTGCTGTTTAACAAAATACTGCTATAACATCAAAACATTTTACAGCTTCTTCAATTCTTCAATTCACAGATATGCTTAGTTTCTAATATTGTTGTTCTAATGAGATCACTGCGTTTTAAAACACAAATATTCAATAAGAAATGAACAATCGAAAACCTAGGTTTATGAATATAATTTTACTAACCAAAATTTTTTATGTCCGCACAGGGTGCGGACATCACACCTAGTATTTTGATATATTCTAACACTTACCACAAACCAGCATTCACTATATTATATTATAAATCAACTATAACAGTAACATGAACAATGATATAAACATGATATTTCAAGCATAATGTGTCAATCATGGCTTAGAATATCAAGCCGAACAATATTTTTATGTTGGAGTTACTTTGGGAAAACACAACGACTCATTTGTTCAAGCTCTACTCAAACAACAACACTCGCACTTAATGTTCTTTTAGTTCATATTGTTGTATATTTATTTTAGGTTTGAGCTGAACTTAAATATGATTTCTAATATTCATACATGTTTTTCTTTTAAGTAAAATAAAACAATCATTAACAAAATCATTCATTCCGCACAAGGTGCGGGCGAGTCATCTAGTATATATATATATAAAAACACAATTGTTGGGATTGTGGAGATTAATTGGAGTACCCTATTTTAAGCTCATCAAGATTCTCTAAAGATTGCTTCTGTTACCATCAAATGTTCCATTAATTTAACAAAATAGAATAGAAGATACAAACTATATTTTGATAACAGATATTGTGTTTTACTCAAGGGTTTACAACTTTTCGAAAACCTAAAACCCTCTCTCTTTATTCTCATTAGTTCCTTGCTCCTCAAGTTTCTGGCCATGTCAAAGTCCCCATGATGAATATCTTGCTAGGCAACTCAGCAGCTGATGGAGAGAGATACGTAATTTTCTCGTCATCAATGTCAACATCTGTGATACACACAAATCCAGCAACAATGCTGCAAAATACCAACACACGATTACTACAAAAATTGATGATTACTCCATCCATAACTTATGTTTAATCATACAAAAGACCTTGAGATGATCTCTTGAGGCTGTTTGGCATATGAGATAGCAAGAACTTTATTCAGAAGATGTTCATCAAGTTTGACAGGTACAATCTTATCATAACTTCCTCTTTCAACAGATCTTGATCTCTCTGTCATGTCACGGCCAATACGATACACTTGCATGTCACTGAACTTGGCTGTTTTGGTGTAGGCAGTGAGAACATTGGTGGCTCCATGGAAGTACTTCTGTGAATAAGAACATTGAATGCCATCATCTTTATTCAAACTTAGTAAACGAAACCCAATAAAAAGAATAAGCCAAAACTAAAAAAAACAAGCTACCTGAATGCTATTGTTCCGCAACGATTTAAGAAAATTAGAACTCGTGGAGAAAACTCCAGCTAACGTGTCAAGATTCAAGATTTGTACATTCTTCTTGAATCTATAAGCTTTGTTCAGATCATTGACGAGTTTTGTTTCCTGCAAATGACAAGTTTATCAATCAAGTGCAGTATAGGTTTCTTGAATTACAATAAAGCCTGAGAAGAGAGAGTTGTGGTACATTACTTGACCAAGGACAATAACTACTGATGCATTAAAAATCCTTATTGCATGGCGAAGCAGCTTCAAAATTCAATCAGAAGGACTGTTCGTTAATTAATGTGAAACAGAACCGTCACTCGCTTAACAAAAAAAAGAAGCTAAATTACCTCATAACCGACACCATTGGTCCAGCCCATTGTGGCAATCACCATTCCAGAATATCGAGATTCAGCGTTTCCAGCAAACTCTTCTTCTAATTTTCGAGCAAGGTCTTCAACAAGGTCTTTGTACAGCCTAAGGTTGTTACTGAGAGTACAAAAAGAGGAACATTAGTTTCACATATAGGGTCATTTACATCTGAATATTGAAAATTTGTAAGTCAGTTACGTCGGTGTCTTGTGACCAAAATAATGCACAAGAGCCTTATGAAGAGGAAACCCTTCAACAGGATCCACAGGCATTTCAATACAAGTAGCAGCAATGGTTCCTGTTATCGTTATTGAGCTTTGTCCGATATTAAGGTCAACAAAAGTTGGTTTGCAACCATCTTTAGCTGCCCAACTAAGAAGTATCTTAGCTAATGTGCTCTTCCCCTCTATAGCCCCTACAATGATAACCCTTGGTCCCTGCATCAAGCAAAACCATACAAGTAAAAACCACAATTTCAGGTTGCTACATGGATATATTCAAAATCTTTAGTAAGAAAATAAAATAAAAGCACCTGTGAAGATATTGAAGACGTAGCACGATGTCTTTGTACTTGTAGAGAGTTGTGCACATTAAGATAGCTTACCATAGGTGTCTAGAACAGAGACGTTGTTAGTATACATATAGTACAACTAAATTATAAGAACTCATTGCATATTAAACCATAACCTTACCTCATCAGATGTAAATTCAGTTTTTGTGACGCCATCTAATTCGATTATTGCACCATACCATGTAAAGACCTGAAAGTGAGCACTTTTAGCTTGATGAGATATAATCAACTTTTCAACAGAAACTACCCAGATGATGAATATAACAAAAACCCATGAAACCATTTCGAGAAACATCAAACATACCACAACAATGCAAATAGAAATTGAAAATTGGTTTTCTAACAGAAAAGAGTTGATTATTTTAAATAGTTCATCATGTCAATACTATGTAACTAACTCAATCATCATTTTAATTTTTTTTTTTTTTTTTTTTAAAAAGTGGATGAATTTGACAGTAGTTTAAGAACCCATTTTCGAGAATCATAATAACCATAATCAACAACAAGAAAGTGATAATTTGTTGTTACAAAAAAGTTGGAATAATTTTTTTTTCAAAAAGAAAACATACGGCGAATTGATGGAGAGGAGGAAACGTGAGCCACACTTTTCGTGGAAGCTCGGAACCAAAAATCTCAACTTTGCCATCGAGCACACGGAGTTTGAGAGACGAAGTGGGATGCACTTGGATCCTGATCTCGCTTTGTTTTTCTAACGTCACTCGTCTTATTTGGTGACCAGAATCAGTAGCAGCAGCAGTTGCATCACTGTTCATGGGCGGACCACCGTACGACATGCTTATCTCTGAAAGTGGTGTCACTGTCACACACTTGTTGAAAGATAACAACTTTGATATCTTAAGTTTGAGATTTTCAGTTGTTCAAAAAAAAAAAAAAAAAAAGTTTGAGATTTTCTATTCAGTGGATTTGAATTTAAAGAGGCTCAGTTTACTGAATGGGAAGGCGAAAAGTTTGCAACTTTTTTTTTCAGTCATCCGATGTGTAAGAGAATACGAAGCGTCTTCATTCAATGGCTATGGGAATTCAGTTTTTAAATGTGATAAATGGGCATTGCACAGAAACGATTCTGAGTGTTGTTCATACAGAAAGTATCCAACTTTATGCTTTTGATAATTGCACTTTTTCTTTAATTTTGTGGAGAGCATATTGTGTTTGACATAGTTTCTTCTTTTGATATCAGATTTGTATATAGAGATTGGCAGAGCATTACAACAATGCTATTATTGTGATTGTACTTCACACAGGGAGCTTCAAATTTAATGCTTGCTAATCACAGAATGATGAAACATTCTCTTAAATCTAGGGGAGGATACAATTCTAACATACCATATCTTCTAGGACATTCGTAGCAACTAAACTAGAATATTCGTCGTCCAATTTTTCTGAGGGGCTTGAAATTTTTTACTTGAGCCCAAAGCAAAGCCCATTATAAGCTCACCACGTCATTATTCACTTTCTCTATTTAAAACCATATATTGTCAGTGTTAGATCAACCTACCATACCTCACCACATCACCTCTTCGTCTCTGCGAATCTCCATACGAGTCTTTGAGCTTTCTCTGTTTCTCCGCTGGTAAGCTTCCGCTCTCTCTTTCCGTCTTCAGATCTGTTTCTTTAACTTTCGATTTCTCACCGTCGAGTGGATCTGAATTCAGCTATGGGTAGCTCCGGCGACGTTAACTGGAAACTTGAGGACCACCCTAAGCTCCCCAAGGGTAAAACCATCGGATTGATTGTTCTTGATGGATGGGGTGAATCTGAACCTGATCAATACAATTGCATCCACAAAGCTCCGACACCTGCCATGGATTCCCTTAAAAACGTATATTTTCATTTTTCCATTTTTCTCGATGAAATCGCTAGATTTGTGTTGTGGGTTTTAACGGTTAGATTTTCAACAGGGACGTCCGGATACATGGAGGCTGATCAAAGCCCATGGCACAGCCGTTGGTCTCCCCAGCGAAGACGACATGGGAAACAGTGAAGTTGGCCATAATGCTCTCGGAGCTGGTCGGATTTACGCTCAAGGTGCTAAGCTTGTAGATCTCGCCCTTGCTTCCGGGAAAATCTATGAAGATGAAGGTTTCAAATATATTTCTGAATCTTTCGAGAAGGGTACCGTGCACCTTATCGGACTTCTAAGCGACGGTGGAGTCCACTCCCGCCTCGATCAAGTGCAGGTACCCAAATTCTGCTCTAAGATTATGTGTTGAGATGTTGGCCTTTGTTAATTTTCTGTTTTTTCTTTTTCTTCCGTAGTTGCTGTTGAAGGGTTTCGCAGAACGTGGTGCTAAGAGAATCCGTGTTCATATTCTTACTGATGGTCGTGATGTTTTGGACGGCTCTAGTGTCGGCTTTGTGGAAACTCTTGAAGGTGACCTCGCTGAGTTACGTTCCAAAGGTGTTGATGCTCAGGTTGCCTCTGGTGGAGGTCGTATGAATGTCACAATGGACCGTTATGAGGTGAGATTTCTTTGGCATTTAGATAGAATCCAGGAACTTCTGACATTTGTCTGATTGTGGGAAATGGATTAGGATTTAGCTTTCAGTTGATGTTGTTACTTTAATGGAATTATGCTTTCCTTCCGTACAGAATGATTGGACTGTTGTTAAACGAGGATGGGATGCTCAAGTCCTTGGAGAAGCTCCCCACAAATTCAAGAATGCTCTTGAAGCAGTTAAGAAACTGAGGGCAGAACCTGGTGCTAATGATCAGTATTTGCCTCCATTTGTTATTGTTGATGGCAGCGGAAAGGCTGTGGGTCCAATTGTTGATGGTGACGCAGTTGTTACTTTCAATTTCCGTGCTGATCGGATGGTCATGCATGCCAAGGCGCTTGAATATGAAGATTTCGATAAGTTTGATCGTGTACGAGTCCCAAAGATACGTTACGCAGGAATGCTCCAATATGATGGAGAGCTAAAGCTTCCTAGCCATTATCTTGTTTCTCCACCTTTGATTGACAGAACTTCGGGTGAATATCTTGCACACAATGGCATCCGTACTTTTGCTTGCAGGTTAACGTTCAGAATCTCTCAATTCTTTATTGTCTTCTATTGCTGTTCATTATTTACATCTCTCACGGTTTTGTTATTTGCTTCAATTGGAAGTGAAGTTCTTTAACAAGTAACATGTCTTCTCTACTTGCTCGTTAGAGGTCTAGTTTATGCTTGTGGTTACTTGCTATTTGAAACTAGTGAAATGTCCTAGTTGTTGTTTTCTTGATGATGTTATACACTTGAAGGTGTGTTACTTGGAATGAGTTACTGACCCATTTATATTACTGAAACAGTGAAACTGTTAAGTTTGGCCATGTTACCTTCTTCTGGAATGGAAACCGCTCTGGATATTTCAACGAAAAGTTAGAGCAGTACGTTGAGATTCCAAGTGACAGCGGAATATCATTCAATGTCCAGCCAAAGATGAAAGCGCTGGAAATTGCTGAGAAAGCAAGGGACGCTATCCTTAGTGGCAAGTTTGACCAGGTATGGTGTATGATCTTATCAAACTGTATCAACCCTTTGAAAATTTCTGATGATGGTGTGAATACATTTTTTCAGGTGCGTGTCAACCTTCCAAATGGTGACATGGTGGGTCACACCGGTGATATTGAAGCTACTGTTGTTGCCTGTGAGGCTGCTGATGTTGCTGTGAGGGTAAGGATTCATTTAAGTCTTTGTCATGGGAATGTGAGTAGCTAATCTTAGTAGCAACATGACTCACAAGTGCTGGTGTTTGGTGTGCAGATGATGCTTGATGCCATAGAACAGGTGGGAGGGATATACGTTGTGACTGCAGATCACGGAAATGCTGAGGACATGGTTAAAAGAGACAAAGCTGGCAAGCCCGCTCTCGATAAGGAAGGAAAGCTTCAGATTCTCACCTCTCACACCTTGAAGCCGGTAAGTTCTTGCATTACTGAAACCTATGTGTTGTGACCAGAATGTGGAAGTTCCAAATGAGTCACATAAAATGTGCGTTGCAGGTGCCAATTGCCATTGGAGGTCCTGGTTTGTCAGCAGGAGTTAAGTTCAGACAGGATTTGGAGACACCTGGACTTGCTAATGTAGCTGCCACAGTGATGAACCTCCATGGATTTGTGGCTCCCGGCGACTATGAGCCGAGTCTGATTGAAGTAGTTGACAAGTAATGATGGTGTGATCGTTGTTCCCTGTAAAAGTTACACCTGAGCCTCTCTCTAAACTATGATTCTGTTTACGTTACTTTTTTTTCTTTCTCGTGCACTTAATAAGGCTCGTGATTTTTGCGTGGCCGTACTTTTGACTTGCCACCCTCACCTATCGATGTGGGTCAAGTTAAAGACTGCATTTTGATGTTTTGTTCGGCAAGAGGAACTATTTCTTATATTAAGCATTTGTTATAATTAACAAAAGGAACTATTGTTTGTTTCAGTTAAAAATAAAAAGATTTAAACTTTAGAAGGAGCAGTTGAAGATAGTATGTGAGAAATTGTGTTGCAATCCAAAAAATGAGCAGTTTTCTCAATTCACATAAACGAATACAAGTTTATGTTGTCCATGTTGGTCCGGAGCTACCAACTTGGACGACCGATTAGAATATAGATTCATACAGTAAGGTTGGAAATGCTAAATTGCATGATTGGGTAGTCTTCACAATTATCACTAAAACTGAAAATAATAATTTGAATATAATTCAAAACAAAATATATATTTTACATTATCAACTCCAAATTAGGGAAAAAATGGTACACATCCGCTTTCTTCCGATCATATTAACACCAATGATGATTACCAGCTTTCTTCACTTACTCTCCTAAAGCTACACATCACTAGTATTGCATCGAGTATTAATATCACTCAATAAGGAAGAAGCAAAGGCATCATCAGATCGATGCTAAAATCTGTTAATCCTCTGTAACAAGTCCAACATGTTCCATCCCCGGAGGCGATAAAGGAGGGACAGCTGATTCAGTCCCAAGAAGGTGCCTTGCAGAGATGCCCTGAGACTCCTTGTCCTTTGATGGAAGGGACTCGGATGCTGTAGGTCTGGATGAGTTGCTTTTGTGCATTGATGCTAAAAACCTTTTCTTTGAAAGATTTGTTGAAGCTGATGAGACAACCGAGCTGAAAACACCTGACTCTTTCAATGCTTGTATAACCACCTGCATTTACGACCAAAAGTATTTAACCTTCTACACTTGACTTGCAAGAACTGGACATTCCAACACTTTGTGTTTGGTTTATGTAATGAGTTGATGAGTATTTTCTTACCATTGGCGAATAAATGCGAGTCAGAATACCCTTCTTAAGGAGTTTCATCTTCACCTCTTTGTCGCCCCACACAACGTGTTCACGGTACCTAATCAGGATACATTACACTTGTATCAAGACCAGCCAAAATAGAACCTTGACTTGTTCAACGAGTGCAAGAAGTTCTCAATGACACAAGTGCTTAAGTAAGAATGCAATTCTGCGGCTAAGGCTCTTACCAGCTTAACATTTCTTCTTCAGTTGCTGTTGACGCAATTATAAATGCCTACAATGTTCATCATCCAGACAACATAAACATAGATATTTTGAGAAATGACTTTGAGGAATTCAAGAGATATTAAGAAAAGATGCTTACAGATCTATCAAAATCCAACATAAAGCATCTTTTCACGTCTTCTTTTGTAGGCTTGCAACCACATCGATCACGTCTGGATGTTAAGTCAGAAAACTTGGCATATGTGTAATGTAAGACAGCACCCTCCTCCAGTTTGATCTCACTGCCAAGAATTAACAGGTTTATATTTACAAAACATGATTTGGCTTCATAAACAAAAAACAAAAAATTACTCAGCTGTGAGCCATAACTACACTCCACTGCAAACTGCCTTATGATAGTTACATGATTCTATAGCAGACTAATACGAGACTAATCATGTTCCTCAACCAATAGAACATTTACTTATGCTTTAATGTATGATAACATACTTAGGAGTCTTCATGTAGTTATGCCATCTGTGTGCTCCATTTGGTCGGAGGTGATCTTGAATCCGAGCAACTGATTTTCCGTTACCATAAGTCAAGAAGTAGTTTGGATTATTTCGTGTTGCTTCTTTGTACATTCCAAAATATGTATCTTTTGGAAGATGGTCATAATTCTTTTTAAACATTGACACCTGCTTGCATCAAACATATCTCAGGAGTAATACTAAACCACAACTCTTCAGTTTAGTTAACTGTCTTAGGTAACAAAGAGAAACAAACGGAGTTATACCTCTGTAAAAGGATCCTTGATATCATCTCGTTCTACGCTGCTTTCCTAAACAACAAAACCCAAAACAATTATTCATATCTAGGCCCTGATCATATAAGAAACTCTAACACTCACCAAACTAAGCTGAAATAAGCAATGTAAAGATGTCAATCACATGTCACTCACATAATTTGGAAATATAACCATATCTACATTTGGAGGAACATCAAGCAGCAACCGTCTCAATGAGTACTCACGAGCACCTGCCGGGTATATTAGCTCATCTGTGTCAAGATGAAGTATCCAATCCATACCCGCATCCTGATATTTAATAAGAACAAAAAAGAGATTATATCATGAGATATGAACAATAATCAACCAAAATGTCAATTAAAAAAATGCTTACCCTTGCCATGACAATAGCCATTTCCATGTTGAGAGATTGTTTGACAAATAACTCGTAATTACAGGGCTTGTAAAAGAAAGAAGATAGCCACGTCTCATTCCAAATCCGGCTGATGAGGCAAAAAAGAGAGCATGACATTAAATTGGTCTGCAGTAGAAGATACAACACTGCTACAGGTAATGCGTTCCAGAGTGAAAGATATGTAGCAGATAGTTTACTGACCTCTTTGCCTGCTTCTCCTCCAGCTCTTTCGTCCTGTATATTACCTTAACCCCCTGGAAGAGACATCGGACTTGGTTTATCTTATTCAAAGTACACCTACAAGCTACAACTACAAGACTATAAAGCTAAAGAAACTCACAGGAATAGACTCGAGCACTTTTGAAATGCTGGGGGTAGCAGCTTTTCCTTCCACAAAAAGGAAAAATGTGGAGACGCCTAGAACCTTATGGTAGAACATCCATGGTAGAATCTGATCCAATCCAGCTGATGTGCTAGTAGTGATACATATCTGTAGATTAAGAGGTAACAGTAACAATGTCTGAATCATAAAAGTAAGAACTTTAACCCAAAGACAGATCTGATCAATAAACAATTTGCAGATTCCGCAAAAGAAATTTGAAGTATAGATCGATCTAAAAACTTGAAAGCAGAGGACTTTTTAACGATTACCTTAGGCTTTAAACTAGTATCAACACCGAAGTTCCAGTCACCATAGTAAGGAAAGGAAGGGGAAGAGCTTCGAGCTAGATTAGAGCAGTCTGACGAGGTTTGATGAGCTTTTGGGGAGACAGAGGAAACAGTCTCCATTCCGGGAAACACCTCGTGGTTGAGATCGGAGCCTCCGCCAGGAATCGACGTAGAGGAACCAACAGAAGCAGAGGTAGGATCGGCAAGCCCACCACCTCGCCATTGGAGGATAAAGGCGAGACAGGCAAGGGAAACTGGAAGTAAAGTCAATAGAAGAAGAAGCCTAGAGATAAAAGATTGGCTTGGGGAAGAAGATGATGAAGAAGCAGAGATTAGTGGAGCTCTGTGGTGGTGCATCGATTTCATGGCGAATTTTGAAAAATTCAGATTTGATTACAAGGAGAAGCTTCTCTGATTCTGAGATCTCTAATCTATATATAAAATGTATCAAAATCCTCTCTTTTTCTTAATTACTATTAAAAACTGGGAGATTTTCTTCTGTTCATAGTTTCTTATTACTTAGTTGAACCGGGTTGAACCGGGAATTTAAAAACTGGGAGATTTTCTTCTGTTCATCGTTTCTTGTTACTTAATTGAACCGGGTTGAACCGGATTGTGCCGGGTTGAGTGTTGTACCGGTTCATCATCCGATCCGGTTTTCAAAACATTGGTGACACGTTAGATAAATTTACAAAATATAATATACAAATCTTAATTTTTTTTTCCCTTGCTTCTTCCATCACCTCTCTCGTTCACTTCCCTCAGATCTGGCACCCATTTCAATTCCTGCTCCACACATCCTCTCTCTCCTCACCGTTGACGGTCTCGTTTCGTCCCGGCCACAGATCTTATTCTTCCCCCGTATTCTCTTGCCGTGATCTGTGGTCAAACATGGCGGCAGCAAACGCCCCCATCACGATGAAGGAGGTCCTGACGGTGAGTTTTTCTTCTCATGGAATCGAGCTTGATTTTGGGAGATAAGTGTTGTTTTCGTAGCTGTAAATTCTCATTTCCGATGATTAAGATCGGGTCAGACTCTTGTTTGTTTGATCTCAGTTTCATACTGTTCCGAATTCTGCTCGATCGTTGCGTCACTGTCTATTGTTTTCGAATGGCTAGTTTGTGTAACTGGCTCAGATCTGTGATACGATCCCGAATATCAAGTTATTGTGTAATGCAATGTGCTGATGTACTCGGATCTCATTACTAAGTAAATGAACTATGTGACATAACGCTTGGTTTTTGTTTTGTTTTTCGTTTTAATCCAGCTTCCTAGCATTGGGATCAATCAGCAGTTCATCACGTTTACAAATGTTACTATGGAGTCTGACAAGTATATATGTGTACGAGAGACGGCACCACAAAACAGTGTTGTAATTATTGATATGAATATGCCGATGCAGCCTCTAAGAAGGCCTATTACTGCGGATTCTGCTCTTATGAATCCAAACTCCAGGATCCTTGCCTTAAAAGGTATTTGACTGATTCCTATTGAATAAACTTGCGTCGTCGTGCTTATCATTTATAATACCCAGAAGAGTTTCCTGTTGAAGTATTTTTTTCTTTCTTAAAACTGACATTGGTAACTAGGCTTCATTATGTTAACAACATATGCTATCTACTCAACTTCATTTTGGGTAAAACCACATGACTTGCAAAGTTTAAGCCAGTCAGCCTTAGTTTTCTTAGCAGTATCTGTTCCAGTTTTAACGAGTCACTTATGGACGAACTATTATGTTAGATAAGTATAGAAATGTAACTACACTCATGGAGCTTATTATCTGTCCTATTGCATACAAATCATTTACAATGTTTATTCCAAAATGTTTGATTTTCCCCGTGTGTTCTGCTGTGTCAGAAGCTTTGTGTAGTTAGACTAGAAATCTTAGTTGCAGTAGATTTTTCCTTATACTGGCTATTAGCCTATTACTGTTTTTTATTCCTTACTTTGTTGTTCATTTTTTTCTTCGTTTTGTATATAGCTCAAGTTCCAGGAACTACTCAGGATCATCTACAGATATTTAACATTGAAGCAAAAGCAAAGCTGAAATCACATCAGATGCCTGAGCAGGTGAGTGTTGATGCAAAGATTTTGTAACCCCATTATCTTTCCTGTTGTACAGTTGATTCAGACTCTGATTTTTTTTCCCGTCCAGATTTATTTTTGGGATAGTAATCGTCCGTTGTTTTTATAGGTTGTGTTTTGGAAGTGGATTACACCCAAGATGTTGGGGCTGGTCACACAAAATTCCGTGTATCATTGGTCTATTGAAGGTTGTATATCTTTAGCTTACTCCCATCTTCTTATCATGTGTATGTGATTCTAATTTTGCTTCGATATTTCCAGGTGATTCTGAGCCAGTTAAGATGTTTGATAGAACGGCCAATTTGGCAAACAATCAAATTATTAACTACAAGTGCTCTCCTAATGAGAAGTGGTTGGTTTTAATTGGAATCGCTCCTGGCCCTCCTGAGGTAGGTTTACTGCGCATTATATTAGGTTGAATAAAGACATCAAAACTGCAGTCATGTTGTAAATTCTTGACGGATCTTGTCATTATTGTCATCTGTAGAGAGCACAATTGGTAAAAGGAAATATGCAGCTTTTTTCTGTGGATCAACAGCGGAGCCAGGCCCTTGAAGCACACGCCGCGTCATTTGCTCAGTTTAAGGTAAACTACTTGGTTCTTTAGTGAGTTCGTTCTATGGTCTAATCTCGAGCTGTAGTATGACGTTCAACATTATTAATATTAGGTCCCTGGGAACGAGAATCCTTCTATCCTTATATCCTTTGCAAGCAAGAGCTTTAATGCTGGGCAGATAACATCAAAGTTGCACGTCATTGAGCTTGGTGCCCAGCCTGGTTAGCATTCTTGGCAGTAAACGATACTGTCACCGTTAATTAGTGCCTTTGGTTACATTTTCAGATGGTATTGTCTAACTGTGGGTAACTATTTTGCAGGAAAACCATCATTTACTAAAAAGCAGGCAGATCTCTTTTTCCCCCCAGATTTTGCTGATGATTTTCCTGTTGCCATGCAGGTTTGTAGTTGCATTAGAATTTCTATTACATTTAATATGTTGTGGTGAAAATATATCGACTCTGAAGTCTCTTTTTCCTGACAGGTCTCTAACAAATTTAGCTTGATATATGTCATCACCAAGCTTGGCTTGTTGTTTGTATACGATCTAGAGACTGCTTCTGCTGTCTACAGAAATCGGATAAGTCCAGACCCAATTTTCTTGACTTCTGAAGCCTCTTCAGTTGGGGGTTTCTATGCCATTAATAGGCGAGGACAAGTTCTTTTGGCTACAGTAAACGAAGCTACTATAATACCTTTTATTAGTGGTCAAGTATGTTTAACGTTTTTCTCTTTGCCGGATATAAGCTATCCGTGTCATCATGTCATGCTAAGAAATCTATGCTTGTGTATCATAGTTGAACAATTTGGAGCTTGCTGTCAATCTTGCTAAAAGAGGAAACCTCCCTGGTGCAGAAAATCTGGTATGCGATGGTTATCTTGCTGATGTGATTATAGCTGAGGAATGTCAGCTTGAAGAAAAAGAAAGCTATTTGGTAATGTGAAGGGTCTCTTATTCAGTTCGGATGTTGCAGGTTGTCCAGCGGTTCCAAGAGCTGTTCGCTCAAACGAAGTACAAGGAGGCTGCTGAGCTTGCTGCTGAATCTCCTCAGGGAATTCTAAGGACACCTGATACAGTGGCCAAATTCCAGGTACTTTTCCCTTATTCAAGCAACTTATTTTGTGTGAACATGTTTATCTCTTATTAAATGTCCGTAACACCACTCTGCACTATAAAATTTTACAGAGTGTTCCTGTACAAGCTGGACAAACTCCTCCATTGTTACAGTATTTTGGGACTCTTTTAACTAAAGGGAAGCTCAATTCATATGAGTCATTGGAACTATCTCGCCTTGTTGTGAATCAAAACAAGAAGAACCTCCTGGAAAACTGGTTAGCAGAGGATAAGTTAGAATGCAGTGAAGAACTGGGAGACCTTGTCAAGGTAATCTTAAATTGGAATATTTTCCTTTAGAGTGTGTGATGTGTCTCCTTTAGTATTTTGTGACAAACCTTTCTATTCCAGACTGTGGATAATGACCTGGCTCTGAAAATATACATCAAAGCCCGGGCAACTCCAAAAGTTGTAGCAGCTTTTGCAGAAAGAAGGGAGTTTGACAAAATACTGATTTACTCAAAGCAGGTAAATAACAAGTTCTATAGCTTGCCCGCCCTTATTATGGTTACCTTTAAGTTCATTGTGCTCAAGAAGTATCATTGTTTCATGTTGTGACTTTAGGTTGGGTACACACCTGATTACCTGTTTCTTCTGCAAACCATACTCCGTACAGATCCTCAGGTTAGTGCGCTGCACTTTTGATACTTTCAGCATATTTAACTCTAAAGGAATGGTTTTCGAGATATTTGCTGCGTAAGCACAAGAAGAGTCATGAATCAGTCAACTTCTTGTTGAGTAATTCTGATCTAATGTTATTTAGGATGCAAAAATTATTTTCCCCTGTATTAGATCAATAATCTTTTATCGACAATTTACAGGGAGCCGTAAATTTTGCATTAATGATGTCTCAAATGGAAGGAGGTTGTCCAGTTGACTTCAACACCATCACTGACCTTTTTCTTCAGGTAGGTGAACGAGTATAAATTTGTGTATGCACCAATATTCGTTTTACTTGTTTTGCTGCTATATACAGAATTTTATACAATACATATCAAGTACTAATTTATTTATTTTGCATATTCAGAGAAATCTAATCCGAGAAGCTACTGCTTTCCTTTTGGATGTGCTGAAGCCAAATTTACCTGAGCATGCTTTTCTGCAAACTAAGGTTGAAAATAGTTTCCAACTTATGTTTCTATGCTTTCTCTATTCACCTTCTTTCCTCAGAATTTTTAGATCAACTGTCAATGCAGGTTCTAGAGATCAATTTGGTAACCTTTCCTAACGTGGCTGATGCAATCTTAGCAAATGGGATGTTCAGCCACTATGACCGGCCTCGTGTTGCTCAACTTTGTGAAAAGGCTGGACTTTATATCCAATCCTTAAAGGTTGGCGGTCGTTGTCTTGCTTTTGTTTCCTGGCCAAATAGAATTATCTTTTCAACTTCTTTTACTTTTGAATTGTGCAGCATTATTCAGAGTTACCTGATATAAAACGTGTAATTGTGAACACACATGCTATTGAGCCACAGGTAATGCCTCTAAAATAAATTTTAGCTGCTAAACTTCTGGATGTCAAGTTGTTGAACATCACTCTGTCAAAATGCAATGCAGGCTCTTGTTGAGTTTTTCGGTACACTTTCTAGCGATTGGGCTATGGAGTGCATGAAAGATCTTTTGCTGGTCAACCTGAGAGGCAACCTGCAGATAATCGTTCAGGTATGTGGTGTATGGTATGATGAATCTATTGTTTAATGTGACACTAACGTTTCCATATAATTGCAGGCTTGCAAGGAGTACTGCGAGCAACTTGGTGTTGATGCATGTATTAAGCTATTTGAGCAGTTTAAATCATACGAAGGGCTATACTTTTTCCTAGGCTCATATTTGAGCATGAGGTGATATATATATAATCTACTGTCATTCCTGTAAACAACCATGATTCTTGTGTTTGTATGCTGATGCTGACAATGTTTTCCCACTGCAATAGTGAGGATCCTGAGATTCACTTCAAGTACATTGAAGCAGCTGCCAAGACTGGTCAAATAAAGGAGGTTGAGCGTGTGACTAGAGAGTCTAACTTCTATGATGCTGAAAAGACAAAGAACTTTTTAATGGAAGCTAAGCTTCCTGATGCCCGACCTTTGATAAATGTCTGCGACCGTTTCGGCTTTGTACCTGATCTTACTCATTACCTCTACACAAACAACATGCTTCGTTACATTGAAGGTTACGTTCAGAAGGTATGTAATTTTGCTACTATTTTTAATGCGTTGGAGTTCAGTATTTCATTCATTACTAATACGTGCGATTCCTTACAAAGGTGAACCCTGGGAATGCTCCCTTAGTTGTGGGGCAGTTGCTTGATGATGAATGCCCTGAAGATTTCATAAAAGGCCTCATTCTCTCTGTTCGTTCATTGCTGCCTGTTGAGCCCCTTGTCGAGGAATGCGAGAAGAGGTGAATCCTTTTGATCATCCGGGTTCCGTTCTTAATTATGTCTGTTTGTTCTGAAGGCTTCTAATATGTTTCTGCTTTTCCAGAAATCGACTCCGTCTCCTCACTCAGTTCTTGGAGCATCTAGTTAGCGAAGGAAGCCAAGATGTGCATGTCCATAATGCCTTGGGTAAAATTATCATCGACAGTAACAACAACCCCGAGCATTTCCTGACCACCAACCCGTACTATGACTCTCGGGTTGTGGGTAAGTACTGCGAGAAACGTGATCCCACCCTGGCTGTTGTGGCATACAGAAGAGGACAATGTGATGAGGAACTCGTCAATGTCACCAACAAAAATTCTTTGTTCAAATTACAAGCGAGGTAGTTAATCATTGCTTATGAAAATTCTTTGGTATTTCCCAGTGGTTAATCTGTAGATTGCTTATACTCGATTTTCAACTGTAGGTATGTAGTAGAGAGGATGGATGGGGATCTCTGGGATAAGGTTCTTGATGAAAACAATGATTATAGAAGACAACTTATTGACCAAGTTGTGTCTACTGCTTTACCTGAAAGCAAGAGCCCAGAGCAAGTTTCCGCTGCTGTTAAAGCATTCATGACTGCTGATTTGCCACATGAGCTTATTGAGCTTCTTGAAAAGATAGTGCTTCAAAACTCTGCCTTCAGTGGAAACTTTAATCTGCAAAATCTGCTGATATTGACAGCTATTAAGGCAGATCCATCAAGAGTTATGGATTACATTAACAGGCTGGACAACTTTGATGGACCTGCTGTTGGAGAAGTGGCAGTTGAAGCCCAATTGTTTGAGGAAGCATTTGCTATTTTCAAGAAGTTTAACTTAAATGTTCAGGCTGTCAACGTATTGCTCGATAACGTCAAAAGCATTGAGCGTGCTGTTGAGTTTGCTTTCCGGGTCGAAGAAGATTCTGTTTGGAGCCAAGTTGCAAAGGCACAACTCAGGGAAGGACTAGTCAGTGATGCAATTGAGTCCTTTATCCGTGCTGAGGATGCCACACATTTCTTGGAGGTCATACGTGCTACTGAAGATGCTAATGTATATGATGACTTGGTCAGATACCTTCTGATGGTTAGACAGAAGGTGAAGGAACCAAAGGTTGACAGTGAGCTCATCTATGCATATGCAAAGATCGATAGGTTGGGTGAGATTGAAGAATTCATTCTGATGCCAAACGTTGCTAACCTACAAATTGTTGGTGATCGCCTGTATGACGAAGCTCTGTATGAGGCTGCAAAAATAATTTATGCGTTTATATCAAACTGGGGCAAGTTAGCTGTCACGCTTGTGAAGTTGCAACAGTTCCAAGGTGCTGTTGATGCTGCAAGGAAAGCAAACAGTGCAAAGACATGGAAGGAAGTCTGCTTTGCTTGTGTTGATGCAGAGGAATTCCGGTTGGCCCAGATCTGTGGCCTTAACATTATTATTCAGGTGAATAAGAACCTGATCGTTAGCACAAAAGTTTCCCGTTTTAAATTTAAATTCTGTATGATATTATTATACCCCAATGTATCTCATATACATCCCGGGCCACGGGTAATCTTTTGGTGGTTGATAGGTGGATGACCTGGAAGAAGTCAGCGAGTTCTACCAGAACAGAGGGTGCTTCAATGAATTAATCTCACTTATGGAGAGTGGACTTGGGCTGGAACGTGCTCACATGGGTATCTTTACTGAGTTGGGTGTACTCTATGCTAGATATCGTTATGAGAAACTAATGGAACACATCAAGTTATTCTCCACTCGCCTCAATATTCCCAAGCTTATACGGGCCTGTGATGAACAACAGCACTGGCAGGAACTTACCTATCTCTACATTCAATATGATGAGTTTGACAATGCTGCAACCACTGTCATGAACCATTCTCCGGAAGCATGGGAGCACATGCAATTCAAAGACATTGTTGCCAAGGTTGCAAATGTCGAGCTGTACTACAAGGCTGTGCACTTCTACCTACAAGAGCATCCGGATCTAATCAATGATCTTCTCAACGTGCTTGCTTTGCGGTTAGATCACACGCGTGTTGTTGATATTATGCGGAAGGTTAGAAACTAACCGATGATTCTTTTTCCCCTATAAACAGCCAAGCTGTCTTACTTAACAATCAGTTTCTTCTGATCTCAGGCTGGTCAGTTGCGTCTTATCAAGCCATACATGGTTGCAGTTCAGAGCAACAATGTCACTGCTGTTAATGAAGCTCTGAATGAGATATACGTGGAAGAAGAAGACTATGACAGGTTGCGTGAGTCTATTGATTTACATGACAGCTTTGACCAGATAGGCCTCGCTCAGAAGGTAGACCCTAAATCTACTACACCTTTTATATCACTTTATATCTACGGGGAATACAATGGTGCGATGATATAACCTTTCATATGAATGGTGCGAACAGATCGAGAAACACGAGCTTGTTGAAATGAGACGTGTGGCTGCTTATATCTATAAGAAAGCGGGTAGATGGAAGCAATCAATTGCTTTGTCAAAGAAAGATAGCATGTACAAAGACTGTATGGAAACTGCTTCACAATCCGGCGACCATGACCTTGCAGAACAACTACTGGTTTACTTCATTGAACAGGTATGGATGGGCTGAAGCAGGATTACATGGAAAACTATTTGTTTATTTCGTAGCTAAAACCACTATTGGTCAAGAAGTTGAAATTAATATCCCTTATCTTATGTTGTGCTTATTATACAGGGGAAAAAGGAATGCTTTGCGACATGTCTCTTTGTATGTTATGACTTAATACGACCAGATGTTGCTCTAGAACATGCTTGGATCAACAATATGATCGACTTTGCCTTCCCGTATCTCCTCCAGGTGATTTATTCTAAGCCCTCAAGTACTTTGTTCTATTCATTTCTTGATGATGAGATAAGAAACCATATGATGAACGTTATTAATCCCCTATTTTTTTTCTTGTTTGCAGTTTATCCGAGAGTACTCGGGCAAAGTGGATGAGCTAATCAAGGACAAGCTGGAGGCACAAAAAGAGGTGAAGGCGAAAGAGCAGGAAGAGAAGGAAGTCATGTCCCAACAGGTAACTTACACAGACAGCTACACTCAGATATCATTGCGAGTCTTCTTTCTGTTGACAAATAAGCTAAGATTTGGTGTTTTGTTTCTTTGTTTTTAAAAATCAGAACATGTACGCCCAGTTATTGCCACTTGCTTTACCCGCACCACCGATGCCGGGAATGGGAGGTGGTGGGTATGGTCCGCCACCACCTATGGGAGGAATGCCAGGATTGGCGGGAATGCCGCCCATGCCACCATATGGAATGCCACCAATGGGTGGCTACTAAGACACCACATGGAAAGTTATCAGAACCCTGTAATAGTCAGGCGGAGGCGGTGCTCGTCTCTTACCAGAATTTGACTGGGTTAATGAAAGATAGGTGTAGTTGGGATCATAATGTTCTCCTTCGTTGAGTTTATAAGATGTGTGGATAATAACTATATTCGTCGTTGTAATAGTCCTTTTGGGATTAGGTGTTTCATTTTTGTTGTTGGAAGCCATTTTTGCGAGGAGAATCAGACTCCTTAAAAGACACATTTTACTCATGAGTTTGTAGTTTCTAAGACCATGTACATTGGGAGGTTCTAAGGGTGGGATCCTTAACAAATATTAATAATTTATTGTGGGTCCCACGTGGGGCCCACATGAATAGTTAACAACCTGTATCTTAAAATCCTTATATAAGGATCGGTTCTTACACTGTTCACGCCACGTGGCGGGTTGCCATTGGTCCGTTTTTTTTTTAATTTTTTTTTTTTTTCGCAACTGAAAAAAAAAATAAAATAAAAATTAATTTTTTTTTTTAAGAACCCCTACCCAGTTACACGAGTGTACATGCTCTAATAGCTTCTCTTACCAGATCGTAATTGTTTTTCGACTTTAGCTGCAGGAATGAATTATTACAAATGTAGTGATGCAAATTGCCGTTATATCCTTACTGAAATGTAGTTTTACATTGCGATTATCACAACTAGAATGATACAGATGCAACAAAAAAACACACATTTCTTTAGCAGGTATCATTTCACACGAACGCATTCAAAGGTTAAAACACTGTCTGAGAGACTAAGAGAGATAGTATTATGTACGTCATGAATCTCAGATGAATCTCAGATGACGTTAATCTAACAGCTTCGTGTTCATAACATCAAAAGGTTCGACGGCCTCACAACTCGCAAAGATATGTAACTAATACTACGAGGCTATATATCTTCTTACCCTAGGCCAAACGCTAACTATAAGATCGTCAATGAACCCTAATTATAAGCAATTGTAGAAATAAAGGATAAATCGAGAACCCAGGTGGATCCTTTCATGTAATAAACATAATTGTTATTGAAACCATAGCTTCTATTTGGTCCAGCAAAAACATTGAAAATTCAGATAGAAAACCAACAAAACTCTCACAAATGTCGATTTAAAAGGGAAAAAAAAAAGAACAGGTTCCGAAACTACTTAGATCGCTGTCTCATCTTTCGTCTCTTCCTCTTCAACCTCCTCATACGCTTCTTCTTCCACTGATACAATCCAAAACACAGACACGATAAATATCCTATCCAACTACTTCAATTTTCTCAGAATTTAGAATCCATATCAACATAATAATCCATTACCACTCACCTTAGCTCTCATGCTGGGTTTCGAAGAAGATCTAACCTTTCTGTCCTCGGATTGTGTTTTAAGATTTCACAGGAAAGGAGAGGCGGAGATGGTATAGAAATTTTTAAGGTCGAGCTCAGATTGCTCTTTTAAATGCAACAAAAACCTAGAAACTCGTTTTATGGGCTCCTGATTTAAAAGGCCCAATAAAGCCCTTTTTAGCATTCGTAGTGTCGACGGTACATTCCAGACAAGAGAGAGTGAAGATCTTCTTCGAGAAGGTTGAATGATTGATTACATGGAGCAGATTTTCATAAAATATATAAAGACAATCAGATAATTCTCGTTGAACACAAACCCTAAAAAAATAAATTATTCTGACTTGCTCTCCAATCGTCCACCCACGAATCTCCGTCCTTTTCATTTCCCCCATGTCGAAGCAAACGTACAGAGTGTGTTTCTGCTTTCGCCGGAGGTTTCGATATACTGCATCGGAGGCACCGCGTGAGATCAAAACCATTTTCGAAAAATACTCCGAGAATGGGGTTATGACCGTCGATCATCTCCACAGGTTTCTGATTGATGTTCAGAAGCAAAGTAAAGCCACCAGAGAGGATGCGCAGTCGATTATCAATGCCGCATCTTCTCTTCTTCATCGTAATGGTCTTCACCTTGATGCTTTCTTCAAGTACCTTTTTGGTGAAAATAACCCTCCACTTGCTCTACATGAGGTAACAATTCTCCTGTGTTCAAAGTCTTAGAGTCAACTATTGATTTTGATTTCAGTGTTTAGCTTCAACTATTGATTGATGTGGATTGAGACTATTCGTTTTGATTCTTTATTCGTCAACAATTCCGAGTTCATTCATGTTATTTTGTGGCTAAACCATGCTAGCTTTCATGTTTAGATTGATTCTCGACATATTTGTAATGAATTCGTTGTGTGATTTCCAGGTGCATCAAGATATGGATGCTCCTATATCGCATTATTTCATATTCACGGGTCACAATTCATACTTGACCGGTAACCAGCTGAGCAGTGACTGCAGCGAGGTACCTATTATAGATGCTTTGAAGAAAGGTGTTAGGGTGATTGAATTGGACATATGGCCGAACTCCAACAAAGATGACATTGATGTTCTTCACGGAAGGTATAAATGTACAGAAATTCAATCGAGTTAAGTCAAGGTTAAGTGCTTGTTGTTTTGATTGCATACTACTGAACCATTCTAACAGGACTCTCACCACACCTGTGGAGTTAATCAAGTGTCTAAGAGCTATCAGAGCACATGCTTTTGATGTATCAGATTATCCTGTTGTTGTGACACTTGAGGATCATCTCACTCCAGAACTTCAGTCCAAAGTTGCAGAGGTAGCCTCATTTTTGCATTTATTTGAGATTTGTTTTTTCTGTTTTAATATATCATTAAGCGTTTTTGTTGTTGTTGTTCTTGTATTGTAGATGGTTACCCAGATATTTGGAGAAATCTTGTTTACTCCTCCTGTCGGAGAATCTTTGTCAGAGTTCCCATCGCCAAACTCTTTAAAAAGGCGGATTATCATCTCAACGAAACCCCCGAAAGAGTACAAGGAAGGAAAAGATGTGGATGTGGTGCAGAAAGGTAGATCCTTGGGTGATGAAGAAGTTTGGGGGAGAGAAGTTCCGAGCTTTATTGAGAGGAACAAAAGTGGTTACAAGGTTTGTATGGAGACAGATCATCTTCATTCAGTTATGTTGGTGTCCATGTAAAAAAGTTGTTAATTTTTTCTTTCTTGTTGCAGGATGACTTAGATGATGATGAGGAGGAGGATGATGATGATGATGAAGATGACAAGTCCAAGAAGAATGCACCACCGCAATATAAACATTTGATTGCAATCCATGCTGGGAAACCAAAAGGTGGAATTACTGAGTGCTTAAAGGTAGATCCTGATAAGGTAAGACGCCTTAGCTTGAGCGAAGAACAACTAGAAAAGGCAGCAGAAAAATACGCGAAACAGATTGTGAGGTAATCCCATGGATTATGGTTATATAGTTTTGATTATCTTGTTAATCCTGGTTTGATGCAGGTTTACTCAGCGAAACCTCCTGAGGATTTACCCAAAAGGGACTAGAGTTACTTCATCAAATTACAACCCGTTGGTTGGCTGGAGCCACGGTGCTCAAATGGTGGCTTTCAATATGCAGGTTTCCTCTTTTTCTATATCACCAACTTCTTTTCACAGAGTAGTAAAATCACTTTACAGGACATCACCTTTATCCTTTAGCTAAGTTTATTATCAATCATTTTCTCATGTACAGGGATATGGAAGATCATTGTGGCTAATGCAAGGAATGTTTAGAGCCAATGGCGGATGTGGATACATCAAGAAACCCGATATTCTGCTGAAAGGTGGCTCGGATAGTGACATCTTCGACCCAAAAGCTACTCTACCTGTAAAAACAACACTGAAGGTAAGTAAGATATCCGAGCCTCTGTTTTGTCCTTTCTATTCCAAATCTGATTAAAACTTGGTGAACTCATTATATTTCTTATCCTTAGGTAACTATATACATGGGAGAAGGCTGGTACTTTGATTTCCGCCACACCCACTTCGATCAATATTCACCTCCTGACTTCTATACGAGGGTAAATTCAAAAGAAACTGTTCTTCATCTCGTAGATATGTCAATGACAGGGTCATACAACTTTTGCAGGTTGGGATAGCTGGAGTTCCAGCGGATACAGTTATGAAGAAGACAAAGACGTTGGAGGATAATTGGATACCAGCTTGGGATGAGGTATTTGAGTTCCCATTAACCGTTCCAGAGCTGGCTCTACTGCGACTAGAAGTGCATGAGTATGACATGTCAGAGAAGGATGATTTTGGAGGACAGACATGCTTGCCGGTTTGGGAGTTACAGGAAGGAATAAGAGCATTTCCTTTACATAGCCGCAAAGGGGAGAAGTACAAATCCGTCAAGCTTCTCGTGAAGTGTGAGTTTGTGTGAGAACACTTTAAACTGGTCCGCTGAGTATTAAAAGTATCAGGAGTTCGTGAATTTCGGTTCGAAGGATTTGGTGTGAGTGTATGTGTTTGTAACACTTGTGTGAGAGAGAGAGTGATTGCTTTATTTGTTGTGTGTAATATATGTGTACAGTTAAAGGCAAGAGAGATGGTCTTGTCTCGTGTGTTGTATTTTTATATATAGTAGCTGAAGCTTTCTTGTAACACTGTATTTGAATCTTTTTTTAATATGATCGTGGTTTATGTGTTTAATACTATGTTACATTCTATCATAAAGGAATATGTTTGTACGGAAGTTGATGTAGATATGAACATGTCAGGACTTCTCAACCACAATCTTTATTGTTCCTCGACCACCTCTTTGTTCAGATTCTCAGCCATAATCTTTACGTACAGCTCTCTATTGACACCGTCTATGGATCCTCAACAGAAAGGAGATGGTAATGACGGTGAAAATTCCCCAACGTTTACTATATCCATCCAAGAGAATACCCAATCTGTTCATTTGCTGTAGCTGGTGATTGTCCACGATGAAACCAGTGTCCACACTTGCATGGAGACATCTGCACCACTTGTGGGAAGAAGTGTTTATACGTCATCTTGGTTCTTAAGAAGCAGAAACTATAATAGCATACGGTATCAGTTAACTATATGATTTAACTTCAGACAATCATTTCATTCCCCCTTACTTTTTTTTATCGATTTATCATACCATGTGTGTTCTATTTTCAGGCTATATTCTCTCCTAAATAATTGAATGTAAGTTCCAACTTATATCAATAGATTTGTGTTTTGGACATAGGATCTTGAATTCCATGATAAATCATCATATTGATGACAAATTCTTTCAAAACACAGAACACAGGTGCTGATGACAACATGCATATTTTCTTTCAAACTCATTTGATTCCCTTCGACAATCCTCTTTTTTTTTCAGTTTATCTTTTCACTTCCGTGTTGGCTGATTCAAGAAGCTATGCCTTCTGATTCTATATATGAAGGGATGCTCAGAGGGGGTAATAGTTTAAAACATATTAGGACACATTTGTAAAATAATTTTTTGGATAGGGAATAATGATCTACTATATGTAAAAAGAATATGATTGTTTGAAGGGTTTTCTGCAAATAAACCCGCCAAGTGTCACCCGCGGTTTGACCATGGAGTTGAAGGTTGACTTGCATTTATTACGGGTGGTGGGTTGATCCGAAATCTGGTGACATTTGACGGGTTTATTTGAAGAAAACATTGTTTGAACAAGGCATGCTACCCATTCATTCCCTGGTTACACTATTACCCAACAAATAAATGTATGTTAAATTTGACCAAATGGTTGTAATCTAGTGGTTTGCATTTGGTGGAGGAATCATCATGTTGGTGTAGATTAAAGATCAATTTTTTCTCAAAGATAAATTTATCCAACTATTTCTAAATGGTCATTTTAGAAACTCAGAGTTCTATGTATATTGGATATTTTTTTTTCACTCGAAGATTTATCATTTCATAAACAACAAGGATATATTGGTGGGATACAAACTTAAAAGACTAAAGCATGCTATGACAATACCCTTATTCACGTGTCAGCGCTCTTGGAGATTAGTCTCAGCTAAAATAATGTTTAAGTTAAAAAAAAAAAAATATATTCAGATGAGTTTCTGTTATGTAAAACAATGTAAAGGCATGGACAAAAAAAGAAGAAGAAAAAACCCTAACTTTAGAATAAGTCACGTCAGCGCTCTCCCATAATTTGGCAGCGGAAGATCGATAACCCTGAGCCGTCAAGAAATAAGATGTTTTCCTTCCTCTTCTCTGCCGGCAATAAGATTAAAGAGACATTCCAAGGCAGATTTCTGAATATAGTTACACTTTTTGCGTGATACCAATTTTCTTTGTGACATTTGTTTAATATTTGGAATCTATTTGTCTTGAAGGTTTTGGCCACTTAGATCATAGCGATGATGAGATCAAAAAATTCAATGCAAAATACATTCCGGGCCTGGAACTACAACTAACATCTGAGGTTCTTCAGAAGTATAACAAGTACCCTAGCACATCTACTTGGCACAATCACGAAGTTCGTGTAATATATTACTAACTTTTTGTATACACCCAAATCAAGATTTTCTTGCTTACTTACTCACTCGTTAATAGTGCAGATTGGGATCTTATATAAGCTTAAGTATGGTGGATTAGGTGCAAGGGTTTTGTGGAATCCCAGTCCTATTACTCAGTTTACCGGTACTTTGAGACTCCTGGGAGACATCTATGGTTTCACTTCCATGGCCGTTCTTGATTTTGACAGATACAAGCTTGATAAGTGGTGTGTTGGGGTCAATTTGTTTGCACGGGACCAGTCGGCTCTAATAAAACTGTAACTATACTAACTAAGTTTCTATAAAGTTGGATAACAACATTATATGATTCAACCAAGTGTTCTTAGTGTAGTGCTAAGGAGACGGGACATGGGTGCAACACATCCAGGGTTTGATCTACCTGTTCTAAATGTTTCATTTGGTCACCCAAAAAAATTGCAGATGAAAGGAGACGCACACATGAACTATAGTTTTGAGGCCTAGAAAGCGGATAGGATACCACGTGTCTAGTCAAAAAAAAATGTATGATTCTGAACATATTGTTGTTCTTTTTTTTTTTGCTCCTTGCAGGAACGCAGATAAATTGGTGATTTCAACCCGCCATGGGCTTTACCCTGGAGCTGTGACCCTCTCTGAGGCCAATATAGTGTTGGAAAATCCCTCGCACAAAACCACTTTTGCGCTAGGAATGGAATGGGAGCTTCAATCTAGATCAACTCTTCAACTGATGTTCTCCCATCATCACTCTCCATCTTTTGTACTCCAATACCAATGTTCAAGCCCTCCATGTCTTGTTAAGTTTTATGGTGACGTCTTCTACTACAGAACCCACGCTTCTAGTGATGTCTTTGACAACAGGATTGGTGCTTCCGTTTCATTTCATCCCTCTTCTTTCTTCTAGGTTCCCTTCTTGGATAAACAAAGTCAACCTGTGTTTTGTACATAAGATCTTGAATTCCATCATAATGAGCATATTGATGTCTTTTATGACTACAATTCTCTCTTTTTTATTTATATTTGCTTGATTATCTTACTGCTATATTATCTTTTGTGTTGAGGATTTAATCTCTCAAACCTCGTTCTTCATCATTCTACTCTAATACCACTACGTCCGGGGATTCTATCGTGCTGCCTCACGTCCACTATGTTGACCGGGATTCACCCCGATCGTGGTCTTACAGAGATCTGATGTCATTGCATTTTAGTCATCTTAAGCTTGTTTTTAGTTCATATTTTGGTTGCATTTGCATTTATTCTTGTTAGTTTCTTGAACTTTCTTACATTTAGAAGAGTTTGGAGGCTAGAGAAGTAGGAATTTTAAAATGGGCTTAAAGACCGCAGGCCTAAACAGGCCATGTATAATATTGAAGCCCGTTTAGGCCCGCAAGACACATACAAAAATAAACGGGCTTAAACAGGGTAGCCCGTTTAGGCCCGCGGACTTAAACGGGTACCCGTTTAAATTTTTTTCCTATTTTTTGTTTAAATTTTTGTTTAATAAAATGACATCGTTTTACGTTTAATGGAAAAAAAATTAACACAAAAATTTTAAACGGACCTAAACGGGTACCCATTTAAGCATGGGGGCTTTAAGTTAAACGGGCTCTAACGGGTACCAAACTAAACATAGCCTAAATGGGAAGGGCCTAAACGGGTAGGGCCTAAACGGGCAGGGTCTAAACGGGTCCCGGGCCACCCAATTTAACATCACTACAAAGAAGTGATTGAAACTGAAATGGTGATAAAGGACCAAACCAATGAGCTTGAAATATTGAGTCGTATGAAGATCTTACGTTGACTTTTAGTTCTGGGATTCCATATACAAATTGTGGGAAATTGAGTTGGCTTTCTAATGAAAAAATGGTTTGAAGTCATTTGGAGTTACATGGAAAGAGTTATGTCTGATTTACTGAATGCATCTTAACACAGTCCGCAAATCAGCATCTTGCCCATTTTTGACCAGAGAATCCATCGGCAAGAATGAATCAACCAAATCCAGCCGATACAAGCTTCTCCAATTTGCATTTATTTACCAGAATGACACTGTCGAAGCTCCTCTCATAAATATGTAATTTTGGGGTTTTAAAAGCTTAAGCTATCTAAGCCTAGATTTCTTATGCTTTTGTTTTAGGATTTGGAACTTGTAAACATTTGATTTGAGTTTTATCTAAGTACTTCTTTACATTTTGTTAATTTATTCTCTTAATCTCTCTCTATTTACGATTTCACATATCTCTTTTTTTAAACAAGGATTTCTCATATCTCTCTTATGTATTTTGTAGGAACAATGGAGACTAAAGAGTAGAGTTTTTGGGTTTTGTGGATGAGGTTGTTTTAGATGGTTTAAGTGATGATTAGTGATGCTTGAGACTTATTTATGCATGATCTTTTTCTAATTTAGTGTGCTCAATGCTAGGTTGCAAAGAATTGTTAAATCTAGATGTTAGGCTTTCTCATGCTCACAAGGTGTTTGATGAAATGTTTGAATGAACAATTCAGAGGATTTTTACTCTTAGCATAAGAGATTAGTTGTATAAGGTGATTATTGGACTTGAGAACTTGATTTGCATGCTTGTTTGTCTCTCACTCACAGATGAGAATTTGATATTGTTTAGGGATTAGACAAAGGATTAGTGTCAAGAGATTGAATTAGTCTAATGATTAGTGTTCTTAGCCTAAAAATTAGCTTTTCTAAAAAGAATATTTATGGATATTCATGCATGCTTGTATTTTAATTTGCAAATGAGAATTGAATGATTGCATGATTAGCATAGGCGTTATGAACATGAGAATAGGATCAGCTTAATTAATTATCATTAATTAGCCTTGTTTAGGATTGTTTGATTGATTGAAGCTTCCTTGATTGTCTCTAGACCATCTAGTCTCCAAAGTATCATTATATGACCCATCTTTTATCTTGTTTAGTGCTTTCTTGGCTTCTTGCTTAATCTTCTTGCATTTTCGTCACTTAATTTTTAGTTGACTTTTGTTTACATTTTGTTGACTTTTCTTGTTTGCTTTCTTTATTTGATTTCTTACTTTCAGTTTGCTTAGTATTATTAGTTAAAACTTCTTTTATCTATTTGCTTAGCTTGAGTAGTTTCTTATATTCTTGAGTGGTTGTTCTTCTTGCCTTACTTGGTTGATAACTTAAGTACTACAATGATAGGAATAGACTTGAAGAATTGAGTTAGATCTTGAAAAAGTCTATCATCAAGATCACTCACCGCCGGCAACAACCTTGTGGGTCTTACAAGACGGAGAAGAAAGAAAGCACAAGAGAAAGAGGAGAAGAAGAATCCACCCAAAAATATAAACCCATCTACCTACTTATCTCTCTCACTCACCATCTCTCTACCACTTGCTATCTCTTTCTTTGAAACTTACCGAAAAAAGAGGATGAAACCTTAACAGAAGAAGATGATGAATAATACGCTTTAAACCATAAGCTTTTTCTTCTTATTTGGTGAAGATAAGAACTCACCCGTCATTCACGTGACCAATTGATCCAGCCCAGAGCCTTTGTTCTCTTGAGAAGCTTTCAAAACACAGTCACTTCTTCTATTACGATCTTCTTTGCTTTATTATCTTATGTGTTGAGGATTTAATCTCTTAAACCTCGTTCTTGATCATTCTACTCTAATGGTACCATCACGTCCAGGGATTCTATTGTGCTGCCTCATGTCCACTATGTTGACCGGAATCACCCCGATCGTGGTCTTACACGGAGATCGCTCACCGCCGGCTAACAACTTTGCCGGTCTTACAAGAAGGAGAAGAAAGAAAGCACAAGAGAAAGAGGAGAAGAAGAATCCCTAAAACCAAAATGATAAACATCTATACCTAGTTATCTCTCTCACTCACCATCTCTCTACCACTTGTTATCTCTCTATTTGAAACTTACCACAGAAGATGAATAATAGTGAAGATAAGCGTTTTCTTCTTATTTGGTGAAGATAAGAACTCACGTGAATGACACAGTGACCAATTAATCCAGCCCAGCTTGAAAACCTTTGTTCTTTTGAGAAGCTTCCAAAACACAGCCACTTCTTCTATTATGATCTTCAACTTCAAGCTTTAATCAGCATATAAATGTATGACAAATTCTTTTCATTATGCTACAGTTAATCACAGGTGCTGATGACAACTAGTAGTTATCTTTTCTTTCAGGAATCGTCTATTTGATTCCATGTTGACAGATCGATTCTCTCAAAAGTGATATTATATTTACTTGATTATCTTACTGATATATTCACTTCCGTGTTGGCTGATTCAAGAAGCTATGTCTTCTGATTCTAGCTAGATATGAAGGCATGCTCAGAGGGGGTAATAGTTTAAAACATATTAGGACTCATTTGTAAAATAATTTTTAGATAAGGAATAATGATCTACAATGTAAAAAGAATAAGATTGTTTGAAGGGTTTTCTGCAAATAAACCCGTCAAGTGTCATCCGCGGTTTGATCATGGAGTTGAGCATTTATTACGAGTGATAGATTGATCCGAAATCTAGTGATACTTGACAGATTTATCTGAAGAAAACCTGGTTAGTGGTTATACTATTACCCAACAAATAAATGTATGCTAAATTTGACCAAATGGTTCTAATCTAGTGGTTTATATTTGGTGGATGAATCATGATGTTGGTATAGATTAAAGATCAATTTTTTTCTCAAAGATAAACTTATCTAACTATTTCTAAATTGTCACTTTAGAAACTCAGACTTCTATATATGTATCTTGGAGTTTTTTTTTCCAGTCGAAGACTTATCATTTTATAAACAACACCGAATACATAGATCGAATACATTGGTGGGATACAAACTTAAAAACTAAAGCCGGCTATGACAACATTGGTAGTCAAGTCAGCGCTCTTGGAGATTAGTCTCAACTAAAAAAATGCTAAAGTTTTTTTTGTTTAAATATTCTGATGAGTTTCTATTGAGTAAAACAATGTAAAGGCATGGACAAAAGAAAGAAAGAAAAAAACCCTAACTTTAGAAGAAGTCACGTCAGCGCTCTCCCATAATTTGGTACCCGAAGATCGATAACCCTCAGCCGTCAAGAAATAAGATGTTTTCCTTCCTCTTCTCTGCCGGCAATAAGATTAAAGAGACATTTCAAGGCAGGCTTCTGAATATAGTTATCACTTTTTGTGTGATACCCATTTTCTTTTTGACATTTGTTTAATATTTGGAATCGATTTGTCTTGAAGGTTTTGAATCATAGCGATGATGAGATCAGAAAATTCAATGCCAAATACATTCCGGGCTTGGAACTACAACTAACATCTGAGGTTCTTCAGAAGTATAAGTATGACACTAGCATATCTACTTGTCACGAGGTTCGTGTAAAAAAAATAACTTTTTTGTATACACCCAATTCAAGATTTGCTTGCTTACTCACTCATTAATAGTGCAGATTGGGATCTTATATAACCTAAAGTATGGTGGATTAGGTGCAAGAGTTTTGTGGAAATCCAGTCCTATTACTCAGTTTACCGGTACTTTAAGACTCCTCGGAGACATCTATGGTTTCACTTCCATGGTCGTTCTTGATTTTGACAGATCATACAAGCTTCATAACTGGGGTGTTGGGGTCAATTTGTTTGCACGGAAACAGTCAGCTGAGATAAAACTGTAAGTTTCTATAAATTTGGGTTACAATATTGTATGATTCTCAACATATTTTTCTTCTTCTTTTTTTTTGCTCCTTGTAGGGACGCAGATAAATTGGTGATTTCAACCCGCCATGGGCTTTACCCTGGAGTTGTGACCCTCTCTGAGGCCAATATAGTGTTGGAAAATCCCTCGCTCAAGTCCACTTTTGCGCTGGGAATCGAATGGGAGCTTCAGTCTAGATCAACTCTTCAACTGATCGATGTTCTCCCAGGATCACTCTCCAACTTTTGCACTCCAATGCCAATGTTCAAGCCCTCCATGTCTTGTTAAGTTTTTTGGTGACGTCTTCTACAACAGAACCTACGCTTATGGTTATGTCTTTGACAACAGGATTGGTGCTTCCGTTTCATTTCATCCCTCTTCTTTCTTCTAGGTTCCCTTCTTGGATAAACAAAGTCAACCTGTGTTTTGTACATAAGATCTTGAATTCCATCATAATGAGCATATTGATGTCTTTTATGACTACAATTCTCTCTTTTTTATTTATATTTGCTTGATTATCTTACTGCTTTATTATCTTATGTGTTGAGGATTTAATCTCTTAAACCTCGTTCTTGATCATTCTACTCTAATGGTACCATTACGTCCAGGGATTCTATTGTGCTGCCTCATGTCCACTATGTTGACCAGAATCACCCCGATTGTGGTCTTACACGGAGATCCCTCACCGCCGGCAATAACCTTGCCGGTCTTACAAGAAGGAGAAAAAAAAAAAAAGCATAAGAGAAAGAGGAGAAGAAGAATCTCTAGAACCCAAAAAGATAAACCTCTCTACCTAGTTATCTCTCTCATTCACCATCTTTCTACCACTTGTTATCTCTCTCTTTGAAACTTACCGAAACAAGAGGATGAATCTTGAACAGAAGATGAATAATAGGCTTTAAACCATAAGCGTTTTCTTCTTATTTGATGAAGATAAGAAAACCTTTGTTCTTTGAGAAGCTTCCAAAACACAGCCACTTCTTCTACTATGATCTTCAACTTCAAGCTTTAGCTCCATGTGACACCTTCTAGCTTCATCAAGCTAAATCCCAGGTTCTTAAGTTGAATCACCAGTCAACATTCTATGTTGGCTGATTCAAGCTTTGTCTTCTCATTCTAGATATGAAAGCATGCTAAGAGGAGATAATAGTTCAAAATATTTTAGGATACAGAAGAAAAAACTCATTTGTAAATATTATATAGATAAGGAATAATGTCCACTATGTAAAAAAGAATAAGATTGTTTGAACAAGGCATGCTACTCATTCCATGATTACACCGTTACCCAACAAAATAAATGTAAACAATCTTCATAACAAACTTTGAAATTTATCTTGTACTTTTTGTCATGCCAAAAAGTTGAAGAACATTACATATGTCCACTTGATAATTCAAATATGATTTGGTTACGTCTTTCTATACATTTCCCTTTTCCGAAGAGATTAGGTTATCATCAAAGTTTATGTCCTTCTACTTGGTTATATATTTTCTACATTATTATCCTTTCTACATTATTGTATGACAAATGTACATGGTGAATCTATGTGGCTTTTCTTCGTTGGACTACTTCTAGGTTTATCATGATGGAGGATAATTTGTACTATGCTCTGGTTTGCTAGATTGGCTAATAACGCATGTTTATTTTAGAATTTTTGGTTTATGATTTTACTAGTTTAATATATGATACAAATTGACAATTTATCACTTAGTTCAATATTTCATTTTCTTTTGCTTTGAGATTTGGCAAAGGTTGTTTCTCTGATGCATCATGAATTCATGTTCTAAATTATTTTTATT
Source organism: Orychophragmus violaceus (assembly GCA_030180135.1). Classification (NCBI taxonomy): domain Eukaryota; kingdom Viridiplantae; phylum Streptophyta; class Magnoliopsida; order Brassicales; family Brassicaceae; genus Orychophragmus; species Orychophragmus violaceus. The sequence goes on from CM058234.1 coordinate 97,732,527, forward strand.
AACCATTATACACTTCTTTTTCTTTACATAGATAAAGAAAATGACGTTCATTTATGTTAAGTTTGAGCTTATGGTACTACCACCTGCAAATAATCTAAGAAGTAAGAACGGGCCGTCCAAGTTTTGTACTTTAATTTTTTCATACAATTATGTAATTGCTCAAGACAAATAGATTTGTTGATTTAAAAATTTTAGAATTGTATAATTTTCTATGATTCTTTGAGTTTAACAATTTTTCCGAATGCACACTTTTCACTCACAAGTCTACATTCTTTATTCTTGTCTTTGACTCTAACCACTCTCACACTCTCACGTGTCCAATATGCAAATGTGATAATAAATGACTACCCTCTCCAATTGATATGGGGATAATAATGACAACGCTCATACCATTAGACGTCTCACCAATACATTTGGTCAGCTAAGGACGGTTCCTCCATCGGGTAACTCGAAGGGATTATGCCAACATCTGTGGACCGGCATCACCGAGATGATGACATCTGATGAACTTGAAGGGATACGCCGACATCTGTGGACCGGCATCACCGACCTGATGACATCTGATGAACAACAGCCATATGTGGACTTGTTGACTACACTAAAGCGTCTCAAGTGGGCTGACCGCCGGCGCCCATTTGTAGATGACATTATAGGTAAAAAAAAATTAACTAGTTTTATCATTTATATTTTTATTATTATTATTGTTTTTGTCAAACTATTGTTTTGATATTATTTTAAAAATATAAATTAAATTTGTGTTGTTAGTTGTAGTTGCTGCACCATACGTGGCCCTTGTTTGGGTTACTTGTCTTTACATCCTTTGGTTTATCAGCGCTTCTTAAAGGAGCTAAAACATCCTTTGCTTTTTTCAAGTGTGTTTGGTATTTTGTTAAAGTGTTGGTGATTTCAAGTTTTCTTTTTCTTTCTTTCTTTTTATTATTTATCAGTTCGTTTTGGACATTTGATATTATAAAACTTCGTAGTTTCATGCGTTATACAAAGCTAATAATTTGGATATAGTTAATATTATTTTGCTTAGTGATAACAGTTTTTGTTTATAATTTGATTTTGTTTTGATTTTTTCAATACTAATAACTCGAACTATTTTTGGACTTTTAGAAATCAAAGAATTTGTTTTGGTGAAATATGAGTTTTAAACCCAGATATGAAGTGATAAACTAATAATTAAAGAAAACCCTGACGGAGAGGATATGATCCCCATCAACACTTGATGTTATCTATCATCACTGGAATCATCAATGATTTTATTTTTTTATAAATGTTTATTGGATGAACATTTGATTATATTTCGGTGATTCCTTATAGATAGATGGCTTTCATGTTTTATTCATATATATGAAATATGTATCCAAATTGTTAATGAATTGGTAAATCTTTTAGCGAAAAAGTCGTTTGTGGATTTGTTTCAGATGATGGTTTTCATGTCACGTGAAAATTTATGTGACAAAAATGATTCGAAAATAGATAGAGAATGAACTAGAAATAATTTCACACACATTGCCCATATTCTAACGTTTGGCTTTTGGTGCTATTATAATTTTTGTCTGATCAATACTATAAAATTCTATTATGCTCCATATTTTTTTGTCGAATGATCTTTAGTCGCTTCTAAAGATTCATTGTTTATTAGATATGGTTGATTGTGTCCTAAACTGGAAGTTGCTTCAAAATAAGCCTAAAATATTGCCTTTTAGATAGTGAAAATTGGATATTAGTTGTTGTTTAGAAAACAGAAAGAAGAAGAAAAAAACCAAAACTTGTTCAAAAAATGAAATACACTGTAAGCTAAATCTCATGTATGTTTATGTGTATATTTGATACTTCATACACACGGGTGTGTTGAAAGAGAGGTTGGTCTTGTTGTTGTCTTTGACTCTAACCAGTCTTTTTCGATGCATTTGTCTTCACTCACAAGTCTACTATCATCATGTTTTTAACGAAGTCATGTTTGTTTTTTATTTTTATATATACACCTTTTGCTTCTTCTTCACATCCCCATTTCTTCTCTCTCTCTCTATTAGAGACTCTCTCTCTACTTTACCCATCAATCCCAACAAACACTTTTCTCTCTCTCACTCTCCTTTTCATATCTATTACACATATTCATATCATTCCAAAGCAATCCCCACACATCATATCATCCTCTCCTAAATCTAAAATCTCTCTCTCTCTCTCTCTCTCTCTCTCTCTCTCTCTCTCTCTCTCTCTCTCTCTCTCTCTCTCTCTCTCTCTCTCTCTCTCTCTCTCTCTCTCTCTCTCTCTCTCTCTCTCTCTCTCTCTCTAGCCTTCTACAAAAAATGCTCCACAAGTCCAAATGATGATGAGCAATCCGGACATTACTACGAACAGAGACAAGAACAAGCCAAATCATGCATGTGGTGGTAATAACAACAAACCGAAGCTAAGAAAGGGACTGTGGTCTCCTGATGAAGATGAGAAGCTCATAAGGTATATGTTGGCCAATGGACAAGGATGTTGGAGTGACATTGCCAGGAATGCTGGTCTCTTACGCTGTGGCAAAAGTTGTCGGCTTCGTTGGATCAATTACTTGAGGCCTGATCTTAAACGTGGTTCCTTCTCTCCTCAAGAAGAAGATCTCATCTTCCATTTGCATTCCATTCTTGGTAACAGGTAATTTCTAGCATGTAAACGCAACACATAAGTTAGAATTCAAAACAACCGAGCCTTATAACAAGTCTTATAAACCATTCTTGGTAACAAGTTACTCTATATTTGTATATTTTGTTCACATGCACGTAAACGCAAATGCGGTAGATTGAGTCTTATATTTGTTGATATATAAAATCTTTATCATAAAACATTTTATCAGGTGGTCACAAATAGCTACTCGGCTTCCAGGAAGGACAGACAACGAGATCAAAAACTTTTGGAACTCGACATTGAAGAAGAGGCTTAAGAACAACAACAACAACAACAACAACAACAATACTTCATCACCTAACAATAGTAATAGTAACTCTTTGGACCCAAGAGATCAAAATGTGGACGTGGGAGGCAAGTCAAATCCAATGATGGATAGCTATCATCATCAAGATGACATGATGATAATGGGGAACACCATGCGCATGGACTCTTTTTTTTTTTTTTTTGAAAAAAGGCTTTCTATTGAAATTGCGGAAAATTAAAAAATACAAGACTATAACCGTTAAGTCATACAGTTTTTAAAGCTAAATAAGTGATTGAGTACAATTACCAAAAAGATAAGATATAGATAGAAGAAAGAAAGCTCTTAAAGCTTCTAAAATGGAGGAATGTGGCCTCCCCGACCACCTCGACCACCTCGTCCTTTTTTACCTCGTTTTCCCGCTAAAGTCCATTGCATTTCTTGGACTTTTTGTGTGGGTTTAATCGGCCTTCCTCCTCGAGATTTGAGGGAGAAGTCTCCAATCTCATATCCTGAAAAATCTCCCGAGTCAAAAGTGGAAAATTGATTACCTCCAATGACAATCCTTTGATCATTTTCATAATCCAATGAATCTGATTTAGGAGAAGAAGGAACAATATGAGAAGTTGAAAGCATAGTAGTAGAAAAGGTAGTGGTATCTTGGACTAAGTCAATAGTAGGTGAAGAAACTGGTGGTAGAGTAGTAGGTGCCACCTCAACACTTGGAAAGGCACGAGTGGGTGTGGCAAAATCAGGAGCAGTAATAGATATGAGTGAAGTATCAATAGCTTGAGCCAAGACAATGGGAGTGGCCTGAGCCACTGATGTGGTTATAACCTCTGGTAAAACGGGTGCATCATTAACCTTTGTAGCCTTTTCTTGAGAATTATTAGCAACTTCCTCTCGATGTTGTAGAAGACATCTTGATTCCTTATGGCCTAGTTGTCCACATATTACACATTTGGATGGAATCCAAGTATATTCTACATCAACCAAAGAGACAATGCCCTTCTTATCCCTAGTTCCAATCATAGAGGGGAAACCTTTTTCGAGCTCCATTTCAACTAGTATCTTTGCCCTTCCCATCATAGATGGATCTAGTCTAGGCTTTTCAGTGAGCACCGGTTCTCCTAATCCAGAACCTATATGACTAATTCCCCAATGAGAGTACAAACAACTTGGGATATTATTCAGAGTAACCCATACAGGAACCGTGGATATCTCAGGCATAGCTAAGGTTGCTTCAGGTGTCCAAGGAGCAACAAATAATAAGCATTCATCAACATGCCATATTCCACGCTGTAAAACCCAAGCTCTAGTAGAAGCATCAGGAATGTGAAATAGATAAGATGATTCTCCTAACTTACGAGAGAAAATCTTACCCTTCTTACCCCATATTCTGTTTGCCACAGCATGTACAAGACCACCTGAAGGAGTTTTGCAACGGAAAAACTGACCAATCACATACTCTTTTTGGTTCTCGAGACCCTTGAGTAAGACATGGTCTGGGATATCTATCATTGGTGTGCCATCTTCTAAGTAACTCGGAGAGGTGGCACGATGGAGATTACGAAGCGTTGGGTTCATTTTTGCAGCCCAAGGAAATCGAAACTGTCCATCCTCTTTAAGAGCAGGAGGTGGGACTGTGTCTTGTGAAGCTCTTCGGGTCGGAGGAGCTAGAGAGGGCTGCGGAATCGTGTCTTCAGGTTCTGGAATGATGCTGATACGTTTGTTCCATGCCCCGAGTGAAGGTACAAAAGAGGAAGGAGCAGTCTCTTCTTGTGGAGGAGAAACAATAATGGAGTCACTGTTCCCGACGGTGACAGTCTTCTCCGGCAAATTCTGTACTTGCTCAGATCCGGCAATAAGTGGGTGAGTTGGATTCGAGTATGTGGTGGCTAGCACGGAAGCGTCGAGTCCCACTGACGGTGGTGAAACCATGGAGGAGTTGGAGTTGGTCAGCGATTTCTGTGCCGGTGACGAAGTATTTGCTTGGCTTTGGAAGACAAAACCGTTTTCTGTGACAGCTTCTCCGGTGATGATGGTTACCGGCGAGAGATTCTGTGGGATGGGTTCAGATCTGGTTTGTAAGGCTCCATGATTGATTTTGGGATTCAAATCCATGGGTGAATCGAATGATAGAGACGAGGGGAGCAGGAGAGGGGTCGTGATTGAGGCTCGACGGAGGGAACGAGCGTCGTCGTCGTCGGACGGCGGCGTCGTCAGTGATTTTTCACGATGGGTTTTGAGTTGTCTTTGATGGAGAGATTTTTGGGAGTCGGACGCATGGACTCTTCTTCATTCGGTTTTGCACCCGTGGTTAGTGATGTGGGCTTAAACCAGCTTGATCCATTGATATCAGTACCGGATCATAACCGGTATCAACAAATGGGAAACACAGGGAATTTGTTCAACGTTAATGGTTTAAGAGATTATGAAACCACAGTTCTTGATCCGATTAGCAAGAGAGGATCAGAAGAAAGTGAATGGTTTCTTCCCCGGTTCCCCCGTCGGAGACTACCAATGTCATTGCTTGTACCACAAGCAACAACGTAAACTTAGAAGTCCTTGAACCTTGCTTCAGTAGCAAGAATATGTGTCATTCAGAAATCTTCAAAGTAGGGAACATGTTGGTCATGGAGAATAGTTCTTGGGAAATAGAAAACCCTAAAATCGGAGATTGGGATGATTTGGATAGTCTCATTGATAACAACTCTTCTTTATCATTCCTTGATTTCCAAGTTGATTAATATCCTCTCTCGCATTCTATCTTCTTCATATTCATTCTTCTATACATATATTTTTTTTCAATGACGGTTTATTCATCTTCACGAACCGGTTACCAGAGCATATACTTCCTCCCACTATAGAGCTCGAATATGAAGCTGGTCATCTCTTTTTTTAACCAGTTGAGCTACTTGCGTTAGGTTTTTTTCTTTCTTTCCATCAAATTTGGTCAATTCTCTTTGATCGTTTCCCCCTATTTCCCCATATCATATGTCAATTATTCACAATATATTGTTCTTTGAAGCGAGAGGGATATGCACCATGCATGGTTCCTTTAGAACATGAAATGTGAATAGGAAGGTGTATTGAGATGAGCGGTTGAGGTAGTCCAAGTGGTTGAGGGGCTCGGGGTGGTAAACACCATTCCCGGGTTCGAGCCCAGGCGGAAACAAAAAAGCCTCCTCTGCTCACCCACACGGATATGGGCCCATTGCTTACGGCCCATTTGCATACCCGGAGAGAGGGTCTATCCGTGGGCTGCACCTCCCCTTGGGGATTAGTCTGGGCCCCTCCATAGGCCCGGGATACCCCCAGGTTAATCAAAAAAAAAAAAAAAAAGGTGTATTGAGATTTTATTTGCTGAGGAAGTACTTAAATAATGGCCCACATAATGAGGTGATTAGATGTCAAAAAAAAAAAAGAGGTGATTAGTTGGTTTATTTGTATAGCTTTGCCTTTATCTTTCTTTTTCAATTCTTTTTTGCTGTACAAATCCGAGTTTGATGTGTAAAACACACGGCTTCGTAATAAGAAAGCATTGTCTCTTTCATTTTCTCTACCTAAACGTGGAGTTATTTAGAACTCAAAAACATAATTTTTCATTTGATTGAGATATATTGTAAACAATGTCCATACTCTGTCCAAACTCTTGTGGTCAAGTGGTTGGGGACGGGTCTTGGACGCTACCACGTTTCGGGTTCGATCCTCCAGCTATGCGAAACTAAGTCACATTTGTTTAAGGACACCCATATAGATATGGGATTTGCTTTAAGGGCCCATTTGAATACCCGGAGAGAGGGTCTATCCATGGACTGCACCTCCTCTTGGGTATTAGTATGAGTCCCTCCATAGGCTCGGGATACCTCCATTAATCAAAAAAAAAATGTCCATACTCTCATTTTCTCATTCTAGTTAATATTAGGACATAAATAATCATAAATGATCATATATATATAATATAAAGAAAAAAATATGATCATTTATTTATTGTCAATTGAGTTTAAGCGGAAAACTTATAGAACTTAATATCATATCAAAATCCGACCCATATTGTGTAACCTAATCCATAATTGATCATATATAATTCAAAATTGATATGTCGATCTATGTACAAACAATCTGAGATTAATGACCCAAAAATCAATATATAATAAATAAAAGATATAACCCAATCAATTTATTGCCAAAACTCTATAAAACTTAATAGCTAATAGAGAATCAATCATTTCTTTATTAATTTAATTTACATTTATACATACTGACTAGTGACTACTTTATTTGTACTGTTATATTAGAAAGTGAACTACTAATTTTACGTAGAAATTAAAAATTAACTAGTATGTAAATAATAATAATATTATCTTCGTTTCACAAAGACTATCGTTTTAAAGTTTTATTTATGTTTCACAAAGAGTGTCGTTTTATGTTTTTAATGTAGATTTTAAAACTAAATCTTAATTTTATCTCTATTTTATAACTTATTCAAGAAAATTTTATATAGTATATTAATTAAAGACATAATACAAATTTATATTTTTTTAATAAGTGTGAAAAAATGGTAACAAGATGTGTTTTGTCTCAAAAAACAATAATGTCTGTCACGAATGTTGGGTTATGGGGTGGACCAAATAGGTGAAGTACGTATTGAAATGAGTTTATGGACCTAGGCTCCAAGCCCACATGAAACACTACGCCTGATTGGTCGATTATCTGGTTTACTTTCGAAATATCCACTCCGTTTGGTTTGGTGTTGGCTAAAAAAAGAAGTATAAATTAATATTTGATAAATCATTAACTAATAAATTTATGTATTTCTAAATTTTATTTTATACTCGATTAAATTTTAATAAAATTAATATTTCTATAAATTAATAAAATATTTGTAACATTCTAGTTTTTGGTATACACAGAGAGGCTTAAAAGAACTGATTTGACTACCTATATCGCCAAAGTACATTTATCTTTTCGATCACTTGTTAAGAAAAAACTTTAGAATTAAGTGTGTTTAAACTGGAGTAATCAAAAGATGGATGACTTACCGAGAAATGACTTACGGTATCGTGCGAGTGAAGACAAAACACGTAAAAAGATTGTGTAATGATTTCAGGGACATTAAATCAAATTTTTAAAATTTCTCAAAAATAACAAATCGGCCGTCGGACGAGAATGAACCGACGGACCGAGTGAGCGGGCGTTAGTGTCACAGTATTATATATTTATAGAGTTTTACGTTGTTAATCAGTTTGGTTCAACTGCAACAGATTTGATTTCGGTTTAGTTTTCTCGGTATAATTCATAACGTTCGGTTTTGAAGAAATTCGGTTCGGTTTATTTGTATGCCTGCTCCTAGTGAGATCGTACATCCCAACAAGAGGAATAATATTATTGGTTACAGCTTTTTACGAGTTTCAAAAAGGATCGTTTGCGGATTTTGAATGATTTATGGAACATAATAATGAAAATTGAGCGAATCCCAACTCTAAAAAGAAACTTAGCAATAACAGAATTGAGAAAAACTAATCTTTTGCGTATAACTAATTACATAAGTATAACGTAAAGTATTACAAAAATAAATATTAATATATAGTTGCCTAGGTAGAATGATTGGTTGAATAGTTATCACCTATTTAAAACTTAAGCATGAAGGGTATGTGATTACGAAAACAACTTACCCAAATCATTACATGTGTAATTATAGTTTTCTCCACCATCTAATTTAAAGAGTAGGCCATAATTTGATGCTTAATTTACTCCACATCAATCGAAACATTTTAGAGTGAAAGAAACATTAATCATATGTACTTATCTTGAACTATATATGAACCCATTGATCATATAATTTTCTCTCATCACACACACTCATAAAACCAGCCCTGTAATGGAGAGAAGAGATGAACATTACCCAAACTACTTTGTCCAAAGCCCTTCATCGGGTTTTCACGACCAAGAATCCGAGTTCCAGTCCCCATCTCGATCTGACTCAGCGCCATTGGTCAATCTGGTCCTAGCCAGCACCAATGAATCCCCTAAGTACTCAGATTTCTTGAAATACTCTGAAAACAAGTATGTATATGATGAGGATGATGAGGAGAGGTTGATGCCATTGCGGAGCCCCAATTCGGGTTGGTGGATCGTTCTACAAATATTGTGGAGGTTTTTGTTTAGCTTTGGAGTGGCATTGCTTGTCTTCTACATTGCTACTCAGCCTCCTCATCCTAACATTTCTCTTCGAGTAATATGCATATTCTCTTAATTACCTATTATCATTTTTATTATTGTTATACCTAAAATGTATTTAATTTCACAGATTGGAAGGATTAATGAGTTCATATTAGAAGAAGGTGTGGATTCACATGGAGTGTCGACTATGTTCCTCACTTGCAATTGCACTACCAAGCTCATAGTGGATAACAAGTCTAATGTATTTGGCCTTCACATTCATCCTCCATCTATGAAACTCTTCTTTGGCCCCCTGAACTTTGCAAAGACGCAAGTAAGTCCTTTTTATATATAAACCTACAAATGTGATACATTCAGTATCAGCTCAAGTTATATAACCAATCCGCGTTAGTCCAGTCCCTAAAAATGTCTAACAGGCTTCCATCAACCTGCGTTTGATTCGGGTTGGCCAATGAGACTTTCACATGAACTTTATGGCCTAAAGATTAGTTGACTAAATTGGCTAATCACTACTAGAAATTATTCATATAGCCCACGGATTTTCCGTGGCTAACCATGAAATAACCACGAAAAATGCTTATATATCCACGAAAAAATTGGCTACGGAATAGCCACGACGTTTTTTTCGTGGCTATTGAATTGTGGCTAATTTTTCCGTGGCTATATAAAATCGATTTTTTGTTGTTTTATGTGGTTTTTCCGTGGCAGGTCCATGGCTATAGCAATAATTTCTACTAGTAAATCCGGAAAAGGAAATTACAAAAAGCTCAAGTTATATGAATTCATACACTGATTGTTTCTTCAACTAGGGAACTAAACTGTATGCGTCAAGCCATGAGTCAACAACATTTCGGCTATACATAGGAACAAAGAACCGGGCCATGTATGGGGCGGGAAGGGAGATGGAGGATATGCTTCAATCGAGAGCTGGACTGCCTCTAATACTAAAGATGAACCTAGTCTCTGATTTTCGAGTTGTCTGGAATATAATAAACCCTAAGTATCATCATAATGTCGAGTGTTTATTATTTCTTTCTTACACCAAGAGACACAACCAAGCTATAGTGATAAGAGAAAAATGTAGATTGGTATCTTAATTAATCAGATTCAGAGATACTCTGACATCTGCAAGTATTGGAATCGTGCAGATGAGATGCTATGATGAACTTACAACGTGTATTTAATTATTTTGTGATGAATTGCATATTTATATCTTATCACATGGTGATGATGCATACAGAACGAAAATCAAATTTACAAAACAAATAGTCTACGTTGCATGGAAACTCCGTCTGAGGACCGTTTCCCGTTTCCGAAACGTTTCGGAAACGGAAACGCGACGGAAACGCGTGGAAACGCGATGGAAACACGTTTCTTAAAAAAGGTTATTTGGAAACGCGATGGAAACGCGTATTTTGGAAACGCCAAATTTTTATTTTTTTTGGAAACTTTGTTTTATATATGAAAATATAATTGTAATTTTTATAAATATAAGGGTTTAATTTATAATTTGTAAATTTTTTAAGAAAAAGACTTAATAGGAAAATGAGAAATTTTTTCTAAATCAAAAAGTCACAAACGTAATTTAAAAATTTAATAGCAAAACACAGAGAAAAAGAAAGTTTTTCGTATCTTTAACTTAATTCAATATTTATGCAATGTATTTATTCTCTACTTTTTTCTTAAAATTAGTTTGGACTTATGTTTTTTTAAATATTATGTTGAACTTTGATTTTTTTATATTTGGTGTTTCGTCATATATTTTTACTAGTAATATATACATATACTATATTTTTTTTTTTTCACTAGAAACTTTTTTTTTTCATTTCATTACCAAGGTCGAATACAGACGTCGAATACAAGGATCGAATACAGAGATCGAATACAAACATACAAGTCCAAAGCCGGCTATCACTACTCGATACCGGAGCCAAGAGCCGGCGGATAAACGATAATCCCCGGAGACGATAAAAACAACACTAAGAACAAAGGACCAAACCATCCACTAAAATCAACCGAACTCGAACTGAACCTCAAACGAGACACCCTAGCAAGAAGATCCACCATGAGACGAGAGAGGAGATAACGCAAGCATCCAAAGCCGAACTTTATTAGGACTAATCCACCGGAACTCATTATATTGCTTCAACCCAGTTAAAGCCACGAGACACCGTATGCAGATATACCGAGGAAGTCGAGGGAGCACACTTTTAACCACCCGACGACCGACGACTAGATGCGAAAAGAGCTGAAGCTCCAAATCTTGACGATTAAGCCGGAGAACCCAAACCAAGAAGCAGAGAAGCTGCAGGAACTGTACCGTCGCAAACAAAGGAGGATAAGCACACTCTCCAAACACGGATTCTCCACCACCAGAAGCAAATGCACAAGCACACAACAGCCCCATGAAAAGGATCACTGAAACACAGGCAAACCAGGCCTAATACCAAACCAACCAGACAGCCATACCCGAGACAAGATCCCCATAGGAGAAGATAACTAGTTCAAAGGAACGATAAGGATAATTAAAGGGATGAAAAGGACCCGAACACCAACCAACAACTACTAAACCCGACCTATCTAACCTCCTGTACCAACCCCTAAAAGCACGACTACAACCCAACAACCGACGGACGATAGAAAACAGATCTGACCCAAAGAAAACTCACCGGACTCCCTCGCATGTAACATCGCCGGTAAAAACCAGCCACAGCACAGATTCTACGAAGCCCGAGAGCACAAAACCACCACCACGAGAGACACCGGGCAAAAACCATCACAGATCGCAACCGTCGCTACACTACGACGACCACACTCCGGAGAGGCCAAGCCCAGCTAGAACGCCTGCCAGAAGAGCACGAACGAGGGAGAGACAAAGCCCACACCAATCGCACCACCGCAGAGATACCGGAGGAAGGGAGAGCCGCGCCGGAGTCGGAAGGCCAGGAGGAGACAGGGACACCGTAAAAGCAAGAAGGAAAACAGGGGACTCCTCCCCGGCACCGGCAGAGAGGCCCGGCCACCGGGGAGAAACGGCGGATCAAACCTTGCTGGGCGGCTGGATCTCGAGAAACGGGCCCGAGAGGATAAACTAGGGCGAACTGCATACATATACTATATATATACATATTTCCAAAGCGTTTCCATTTATAAAAAATTTCAAAATAATCGTTTTCGCGTTTCCAAACGTTTCGCTTCTGCGTACCCGTTTCCGTTTCTATGCAACATAGCCAAATGGAAAATCTTAGAATAATTTTATCTGTATATATTCGACAGATTTATGTTCAATTTTCTTTTGATTTTTTTTTGTCGACTTTAATTGCATTAATGGGTCACTAAAGGGCTGAGATGTACAAATGGGCCAGAGTTAATACAAGAAAGAGAGAAAAATTGACATTTAATAAATAAAATATTGATACTAAATCCCAATATATATTTCATTAATTAACTTGAAGGCTATAACTTAATTCCAAAAGGAGCAGGACAACAAAGCAGAGAACCAAGTCCAGGGACACTAAGAACATAAGATGCAGTCATGACAAAGCTTAAAAGCGATCTAAGCGACATGAGAAACCACAATCTGATCAATGACTGGTCCACAAAGAGACCCAATATCCATTTTCTTGGTATGGTAAAAACCACTGAAGAAAGTAATTCTAGTTCTTGCCTCAACCGCCTTGAACTTAAAACTTGCTGTCTTAAAGTGACCACCACCAACTGAACTGTGTGGCACTTTCAGTGTATCTCTAGCTGCAAAAGCTTCAACCATCATGGATCCATGGCAGTCGTTTTTAGCATCTCCAACGGCAAATGAGAGGCTATAGGTTTGACCTGGTGAAGTTCTAATGACTTGTGCAATGGCACTTTCTTTCCCTGCAACGAGCTCGATGGCTGCTTCTCCATATGGGACATTGAAGTACTTTGAATCTATGAACTTCACTGCTTTGAGTGACTCAATGATCCATCCGGGTAAAGGTGATGTGAGATCTTCTTGTTTAGGTGGGAGAAGTACTCCTTGTGTGGAGTTCACAAGACGGTGTGGACCTTCTTCGAACCCTCCGTTCTTCACCAAGTTCCCTGCATTTGTTGGAAATTAAAACGAATTATGAAACCATTCCCTTCAATAAATATGAAAAAACTAAGCAAGGATAGACATGACTAAACCGAAATCGGGTAGAGTAATCTGAATGAAAACCACAATAGATTTGAGCATACCGAACCAAATAAACCAATAAGATATTTTTAATTAACTAATAGATATGGTAAAAACCTTTATAAATTAATAAGTATAATATTTTAATAATATAGGGAAATATTGATTTATTTAGAAGTTTGTGAGATAAATATTTAATTTGAAATAAAAAATGTTATTACTTTATTAAGATATTCATTTATGGAGTATTAATTATAGAAGTTATATTGGATAATGAAAGTAAGATAGTTTTTTTTTGTCAAAATGACAGTAAGATAGTTATCTATTTATGTGTTCAGGTATTTATTTATCTACAAACCCAATCTAAAACGAAAAAGGAAACCTAATTTTATGATCTTTCATTTCTTGTTAATTTCTGTAAACCGACTAAACCATAAACCGGAACCCAATCGAAACCAAACCAAAGAGTTTAATTTACCTTTGGTGTACATTGGATGAACAAGCTCTTTAATGGCGACAGCGTCCAACAATGGACCACAAGCTGGATCTTCTTGAACTCCAGGATTATGGAAAGTCACCGTAACCTCCTCAGTCTTGGCAACAAAAGCCCAGGCGTAGACATCACCTCCGAAGCTGTTGTAGAGTGTCTGAAGCGGCAAGTCACCGGACTGAGGAGGAACAGAGACACGAAGCACCTCTTCTTGTGCACAAGTTCTCGATGCACCGAACGTGAGTGAGTAGAGAGAACCTGGCTTTACTTTAAGTTTCTGAGAGATCGTGGCTTCGTTTCCGAGTCTCACGGCGTGAACACCGTGAGCTACTGGGAAATACATGCCTCCTGGTTGAGGACCACCGGCGATGTACTCGACGAAACCGGTGGTTTCCCATTCGGGTAAGGCGGTTTTGCCGATTAGAACTGTTTTTTTCATGTCGGTTTTCTTTGGTGACTCCTCGAAGTTCCCATTACGAAGAAATCCTGAAGAAATAAATTTTTAGATCTACAGATAAAGATTGAATCTTTTGCTCTAGAAACACCAAATCTTGATTCAGATTCTTAAGCAGAGTAGACCCATTTTCCAAAATCCAAATCCAGAGAGTGAGATAGTGATTTACCTTCATAAGCAGGAGATCCAAGAGCAGCACCACATAAGATTAGTAAGAGAGGTAGAACAATGGCTTTAGACACAGCCATTTTTTCTTTAACTCGGAGAAGAAGAGTGTGAGTGAAGAGCTTCAGCTATGAGAAAGGGTCTGAATTTGAGATAGTGAGAGGAAAGACGATCTCGAGATGCTGAGACTTTATACTGGAAAAGTGAGAAGAAAAAGAAAGGATTTAAAGCGAGTTGGGGAAGAGGAAATCACGTAGAAAGAGGCAAAGGGAAATGGACCCCATTGATGCATTTTGTCTGTTTGTCTGTCTTGCAGAGCTGAGACCGACTTTCTCCATAATTCATGCTCTCTTAGTTCGTATTGGCACTTGTGCCCCCTGCGGCTCTGCTTTGGAACCTTTTTTTTTTAAGGTCCCAATGGTAACTATGGATTTGGGAAATGGTTTTAGAGTGCGTTATGGTTTAAATATCATACATGCATAAATGTATTTGTGAGATAAATACAGTTTTTATTTGTTTTGAAATTGTAAAAAAAAAATATTAAAAAAAAATGTGGATTGTAAAAGTTATACTCCCTCCGTTTTTTATTACTTGACGTTTTAGGTGTTAGCACACAAATTAAGAAAACATTTAATTTTTTTATTTTTTTTTAAATTAAACATCATTAATTAACTTACCTAAACATAATTCAACCAATCAAAAAATAAAATGCAGAATACGAACGATTATAAAACATAAAAAGTTAATAAATTTTGCATTGGAATTTGAAAACGTCATCTAATTTGAAACAAAATAAAATGTCTAAAACGTCAACTAATTTAAAACGGAGGGAGTAATTGGTAACTTAAAATCGATTTTCAAAAAAACACAAATCACTATTCACGGTCTAAATGTTAGATTATTTAGGTTTCCATTGGTTGTAAATTCGTATAGTAATTGTTATATTCATATGGTTTGTTGAATAATAATACAAAATCAAGATGAGAAGAAGGGATTAGAAAAAGAGTTAGCATAGGTTATTGGCTTCGATTGCTAACCTCTTATTATTATTGTAAGAGATTTATTGATATGGTAAAGAGTTTATCGATTGTCAATCACAAAATTGATAGCGAAACCAATTTTTTTTTCTCTATTTTTGTATCGTTTTCTCCAACCGTTTATTTTTATGTCTTTGCATTATTTTTTAACCATTTACCACTTATACTTACCGATAAAATTATCGTTCTATTTTTCTTCATCAATTATATCTATTAGCAATATTTTTTATTTTAAATAAAATGACTCCAAAATATAACTAAATTTTGCTCCGACTATATTATATTTTGAAAATAAAAATAGAATAATAAACAATAAATTATATAATCATATATTTTACTCTAAATATGGATTAATTTCATTTCACTTTATTTTACAATTGATAATAGAATATGATTGGAAAAAACTTTATTTCAAACTAGATTTTAAAATAAAAAATGGATCAGGGTTGGAAATGGTCTTATGTCGGTAACTAAACCATAACATAGTAAATATTCCCAAGAATTCAATAATGAATTGTAGTATGAACGTCACCTAATATTTGCGTTTTAAAAACAAAATTATAACTTCGTGTACATACAACAACAAAAATTTAATTGTTTGAACAGAAATGTATATAGGGCTTTCTGATAATCTTAACGGGATTTGCGGCAGATGCAACCGTAATTATGGAATGAGAGAATGTGTTTGCAATTCTGGTTTTGGCTGGTTCCAACAATAATTGGGGTGGTTTAAATGAATATCCCACACATAAGGGCAAGAAAATCAGACGCATGTGCAATACTCTGACTATAGGTTATGTTATAGTCAGCGAACGCATGTGACATACATCACTAATTTACGTTTATGTGGGGGTCCCTCCCATTTTCTCATCTATTGATGATACGCATCTATAGGCCCATGCGGCCTTGGTTGATCCATGTTGCAATTATTCATTACGAAATGGTTCTATCTTCTTTCACTTGCATTTTCTTTTATTCGTCGGATTAAATTGCTGTAAGTTGTAACCATTATTGGTCGGGCATATAAGCAAAAAAATGGTTAACATATATGCTTTGTTTTTGGGAAAAACCCTTTAAAATACACCACTTTAATTTCATTTGCCAGAAAAATACACCGTTTATTTTCGTTGCCATATAAAACCCTGAAGTATTTTTGGTTGCTTTTTAAATACCCCAACATTCAAAATCGTGTATTTCGACACCGTTTTTTAACCTTAGTTAACTCGATTAACGGTCTGATTATAACACCGTTAAGTGACTAATCCGTGTTAATACGAAATGTCGTTTTTACCCTTGTCTTAATTTGCCATTATAATGTTCAAAACCCTAAGGAAAAAACCAGTTTCACTTTCTTCTTCTTCTCTCTTCATCTCTGTCATGCCAATGGAGAGGAGTCTTAGCTGTGGTTCTGATGCAAGTTCCTTCTACCAGAGTTGCGCACAGATCGAGGCTCCTCTTTGTCACTGCAGCAGAGCAACGGTTGTGACGAAATCATGGACAGAAGAGAATCCGGGAAGAAGGTTTTTCAGATGTGATTTACATGGATTTCTCTTATGGGCTGACAAAGAAAAACCAAATGGGTGGCAGAAGGTCAGTTTGTTGGAAGCAAGAGACCAGATTCGTCGCCAGAAAGAAGAAATACGAGATCTAAAAGATGCTCTTCGAACCTTTAAGCAAGGTTTTAGTGGAGGAGGTTCTGAATCCCCATTGGTGAATTCAGAGTTGATGCAGAAAATGGCGAAGGAGAAGACAATGCTTGAGACTGAGTTAGTGACTTCTAGAGAGAGGGAAAAATTGCTTCGCCAGTTTGTGGTTCTATCTTGGGGAGGATTCATTGTTGCGACTGCTGTGATTCTTAAGATGATGAAGAAATAATGTTTGGTGTTGTTCTGCTTCTCTAGTGTGTTGGAAATCGGCTTGGTATTTTGTTGGATTTTGTTTATGTGTAGTTGTTCTTATGTTGTGTTCGTTGTTGTAGTAGACTTGTTTGCTCTGGTTTGCAGTTTTAGTTCAATGGGAATTTATCAATTTGGAAGTTACTTTGCAAGACCCACAATAGCACAATCTTTGGTCATAAAAATCAAACAACTGTTGATGTTTACTTGCACAACAAAACCATCCGCACATTGTTAATGCCTAATAACAAAAATAGAGCAATCTAGGACATCACAAAACACCATCCAAGTATTCAAGGACACAAAAAAAAACACATCCGATCATTGTTAATGCCTAAAAACAGACCCACACATCATTCCTAGTACATAAACTGAACATCCTAAGTCTGTCGTGGTGGAGATGCATCCACATCAGTAGCTCTAGAGCCCCACACTTCAAATTGACGACCGGTGAAAGGAGATATGTAGCATCCGTATCCTCTAGGAATAGGAGGCTCTACATTGCGGCCACGCCCACGCCCACGACCACGACCTCGTCCACGCCCTCGTCCACGCC
Organism: Orychophragmus violaceus; assembly: GCA_030180135.1. NCBI lineage: Eukaryota > Viridiplantae > Streptophyta > Magnoliopsida > Brassicales > Brassicaceae > Orychophragmus > Orychophragmus violaceus. The sequence goes on from CM058234.1 coordinate 97,750,389, forward strand.
CACGGCCACGTGAAGTTGTTGTGGGTGGTGCAGTTGATGGATGATCATCACCACCAAGCTGAGAAGATTGTGAAGTTCCTGCTGCTTGTGTAGACTGGCTCTGAGCTTTCTTTGGTGCATTCTTTTTTGCTCTCTTTGGTGCATTCTCAATGCTCCAAGGATCAATCTCCTGTTAGGCAACCATCATCAATCACATGAGAAAGTAATTATCAATAACACAAAGATCGTACCGTTGGTGTCTTTCTAGGTCTGCCCCTTTCTACTCTTCAAATGGTTATGTTTATCAACATAACTCTTCACCATCCATTTCCCTATCCTTTTCTCCACAGAGCAGTATATCTTCCACTTGCAGTCGGCCTTAGTACAAACTGCAGCTAGCTTATGCCTCTCCCATCTACACAACTTGACATCGTAATTGGTCTTCAACACATATCGTAGTAACTGCTCTTTGAACTCATCTCCGGATTTGAACTTCTGCATTAACCACAAATAAGGAGGATTCTCGTTGTTGTAGTTGGCTCTTGAAATCTCTCTTTCCTGTCTGTTGAATCCTTCCCATTCGTCATCAGTATCCACGGCTGGAGCAGGATGATTGTCGTCCACACATTGCCTCTCAAACTCAGCCTCGTCTGGTCCTTCTTCCTCAGCATTACCCTTTTGCTCCCCAACCGCAATATGAGCTTCATTCAAACCTGGTCCGAGAATTTCTTCATTTTGGATTTCATTCCAAAAGGCCTGAAATTGATCATCATGTCCCAAAACTTCCTCAACAACCTCCTCCTCCACTTGTTCTCCAACTGTCCTATCTTCTTCTCCTCCTTCCGCATTATCACTGTCAGTCTCTCCTTCTCTCTCAGATTGTTCTTCTACCACTGTTTCTTCTTGCTCAACTGGTTCGCCTCCTCTCTCAACTGGTTCTGCTTCTGTCTCGCGGCCAACCTCTGTTTCTTTCCTCTTATTCTCCAAGTAGATCTCAACTTCTCCATCAACCATAGCTGCCTTGCACATGTTGTTAATTTCCATATCTGAACTGTGCTCAAAAATAGCCAAAACCGAATCCATGCTCTGCTTTGGAAGCTTGTACCAAGCTCTTACGACCATGCCTTCTATCCCGTAATCCTCGCAAAACCCATCGAACATCGACCATGTCATGTAGTCGGGATCTATGACGATTCCCGACTTCACTGTGCCCCCAACGTATCTGTACTTCATGTCCACATGCGTCATCGACCCACCATAATGAAGGTGCACCTTAATCGTTTCAAAGCTGCAAAAACCATAACCGAGAATCAAACATTGAAACCCATATGTTATCGTCTCAAAGCTGCAAAAACCCATGAACCCATACACGATTTCGATTTTATAACCGTGAAAATTGTTTTCATCTAAGCATAAGATACATAAACATCAAAATGAAACATCAAATACCTCATCTTCCTGAAATCGTTATCACCGAAATGGAAATCGCCTTCGTCAGTATCGATTCATTAAACTCTCTTTAAGTCACTCGTTTTGTTTAGCTACGACGAATCGATGACAGAGGGGACTACAACCAAAGATTGATTGAAGGCAAACCTAGAATCGGGAAGATGAGAGTAAGAAATCGAAATTAGGGTTCTTATGAGTGAAATCGATTTGGGGAAAAATGCTTTTGTTTTATTCGATTTAGAGTAGGGATATAATGGTCTTTTAACGCTAGTTAACCTAACAACAGTTAATTAACCCAAAACCCAGTTAATCCTGTCGTTAATCGAGTTAACGACGGTTAAAAAACGGTGTCGAAATACACGATTTTGAATGTTGAGGTATTTAAAAAGCAACCAAAAATACTTCAGGGTTTTTTATGGCAACAAAAATAAACGGTGTATTTTTCTGGCAAATGAAATTAAAGTGGTGTATTTTAAAGGGTTTTTCCCTTTGTTTTTCGAAAAAAATAAAATAATATATATATATATATATATGTGCTTTGTATTGACGTTTTGTTTCTAAAAGGCCCATGATTTAGTATTAGATGGGCTTAGAAACAAATATGGTACTTGAGTCCCATACAATATATATGTTGGATGGGGCCTGATTATTCAGTGTACAATTGCAAACACATCAATAGTTCAATACAAAAATAAGTTCCCCTAAGCAGATGTCGTACTGATAGCATTTATACGTCCATGACTCTTAAGTAACATTTTGAGAGAGCTATTTAACGTGTTACTCGTGTGCACTCAAGTAATTACATCAATACATGTTACTGAGCTAAATATTGATCCGTCTGAGCTTATACTATTGAGAGTGGATACGGATTCATGGAGTCGTTATTTGATTATCGCTGTTCCCAAACAAGAATTCTGCCTCCAATAGAAAATAAGCTATGGGGAAACATTTGAAAAATCAAAGTTCTATCTAATATTAAGCACTGGTGCTCTAGCAGTCAAAGAATGGCACTAACTTTGAGGGTTATTTATTGATTTCGTCTCATTAATAAAATTTCCTTTGGAATGTCTATATGGCAAGTAGTCTGCGATAGATGGACATAATTTAAAGCTACATCTGTCATAGTTTTTACTTTCTATCTAATTGTCAATTGTAAAATACTAATAATCCCTACCTACCAAGCCAGCTTATTTTTTCCCCTTGTGTGAAAGTTTTTTTTTTGTTTATAACAACTTTACAAGATTATTGGGCTTTCAAAATTGTCGTGTAGAGCAGAAGTGGCTTGCCATCTGACGTGGAAGCTTTTGATTGAAGGAATAGAACAATCACTCGGCTTCCTTGGCTGTATCTTTAAAACACCGTTGATTAAGCTCAAGAGGAGAAACCAATCTATCTATCTATCCTCTCTGCCTCCAAACCAGAACTCCCAAAAGAGACGACCTTTACTTCTCTACAGCATCGAGGAAAAAAACTACTACTAAATAACTGATTAATAATAATAATTGCATTATTATCGATCCTAAGTTAATAGTATTAATCCCTTTTATATGAAAAAATAAAATAAAAAATAAGAGCGAAGGGGATCTCTAATTGTTATTGCGCTTGGAGGCTTTGGAGGAATAATTGTTTGGGATATATGATGGCCTTTCACGTAGCTTGCCCAATTACTTGGTATGTCTTCATTATATCTCTCCGTCTCTTTCCCTCTCGATCTCTCTCCGGTTCGATTTTGGTGTGTGTGTGTCTATGTTGCAGCCGTCGGATCTGCTTCTGCTCCCTCGGGTTTTCTCGGGATCTCCATGGAGCTAATTCGAAAGAGGAGTTTCTGAAAGAGGTTCATCGTGTTGAGGATTTTCTTATTGATCCATGGAGCTCGTCTAATGTTATGTACGGAAGGTACGGTTCAGGTTAGGGTTCCTAAGGTTGTTCCTGCTACTCAGAGACCTTCGGTTTCGTTGGTTGGAGATGGCGGTATTGATGAAGCGGCGGAGGAGGCTTCGGCTCAGAAGAAGCGTGTTTCTCTTCAGAGACAAGCTGCAGTTACGGTTGAGGCTGCTGAGGATTACGCTCGGAGGTTCGAATCTGGTGTCAATGAGGTATACTCACGAGCTTTCCTTAGCAATTGGATTGATTAGTCTTGTTCTAAGGAAGTTGGTGTGAAGAATTTTTTGTATACAAAATTGGGGGAATTGTTAATTTTGTTCGTACACATTTATTGCCTGTAAACTTCACCTTCGATAGCTTATCTTTTGTTGTTTTTTTTTCATTCTACAGCTCTCCTTAGAAGATCATGCTGGTGATGAACTAGCTCAGTCCGGTATGAATATAATGTGCAGAATGTGCTTCTTGGGAGAAACCCAAGGAAGTGAGAGAGCAAGGAGGATGATATCTTGTAAAACCTGTGGCAAGAAGTACCACAAGAATTGTATTAAGTCTTGGGCCCAACATAGAGGTACTTCATTCATTTCGTTGCTCTCCTTTTTTTCTCTGGCTTCGTATGGCTTTTTCGTCTAATTGATGTAAGATGCAGATTTATTTCATTGGAGTTCATGGAGTTGTCCCTCGTGCCGGGTTTGTGAGGTCAGTTGAGTTTGTTTCCAACGTCTCATTCTCTTGTTCCTGATATCTGTTACATTTGAATTTTTCTATGCACCACCAATCCCACGTAAAGTGATTGATAAACAGATGTTACTGTTTAAAAAACAACAAAAACCTAAAGTTGTGTATAAGCTCACAGTTACCTGTTGCTTATTAAACTCACTATTTGTGCCTAGCTTTTTCGAACCTGCCTGACAGAGTCTTCACATTCCTTAGGTTTGCCGTCGAACAGGAGATCCTAACAAGTTTGTCTTCTGCAAAAGGTGTGATGCCGCTTACCATTGTTATTGCCAACATCCTCCACACAAGGTACCTTACGGATAGTTTGTTCTTGCGATTATAATCGATGAACCGAAAGTATATCGGCTTATGTTTGTTATCTGGTCCGTACAGAATGTGAGTTCGGGGCCATATTTGTGCCCAAAGCATACAAGATGCCACAGCTGTGATTCTAATGTCCCTGGAAATGGCCTAAGTGTCAGGTATACATTCTTTGTACTTTGCAGGATAGGTTTAGTCGTATAAGTGAGCATAACAAGAAACTTTATTTGGTGATTTACCTCTTAGAATTCATTGATTAGTTTATTCTCTCTGTTTTTCTGTTTTGTTCTATGTAATAGGTGGTTTTTATCATATACTTGCTGTGATGCTTGTGGCAGATTGTTTGTGAAAGGAAATTATTGCCCTCTCTGCTTGAAGGTATTTTTAAGCAAAATGTGTCTTAGCACTACCATGGCCTTTATTATTCAGTGCGCGATGCCCTTAGCCAAAACATGCAGCTTCTGTTAATTTTGTTCCTCTTTAATGTTGCGTCAACCTGGTTGCCTATCTTGTATAGGTGTATCGGGATTCAGAATCGACACCAATGGTATGCTGCGATATTTGTCAACGCTGGGTGCATTGCCATTGCGATGGAATAAGGTGCCTCATCATTAAATGCTGTTAGATCTAGTTATTGCGGTTGCATCTGTGTACTTGATTTGAGATCTTTAAATATGCTTAGCAAAATGTATTTCAGTAGTTATGACTTTATGTTAAATCTGGAATTGTTTGCTCTTGATAACTATCATGCAGTGATGAGAAATATCTTCAGTTTCAAGCTGATGGGAACCTACAATATAAATGTGCCATATGCCGTGGGGAATGTTATCAGGTATGCCTGTTCCTGTTGGTAGGACCCTCGGTTTTTAGTCGCTCTTGTTTTATTTCTTGTATAAGTATTGCTCGTAGAGCTTAGGGTTTTCCTTTGGAATGGGAAGGGGGAGAAATAGTGCAATTTTCTAGTGTGTTAGTTGATCAGATAAGTTTTCTTTGTTTTCTACTTCTATCTTGGCTCTCAGGTGAAGGATCTTCAGGATGCAGTTCAAGAACTTTGGAAAAAGAAAGATGTGGTGGACAAAGAGTTGGTAGCTAGTTTAAGGGATGCTGCTGGTTTGCCAACAGAGGAAGAAATATTTTCGATATCTCCGTTTTCAGATGATGAAGACAATGGTCCCGTATCTGGGCGCTCACTGAAGCTCTCTATCAAAGGACTAGTGGATAAATCCCCAAAGAAAATCAAAGAGTTTGGGAAGAACTCTCTAAACAGAAAACATGCTAGTAAAAAAGGTAACCACACTAAGTTTGAGCCCCAACAGGATTCCGAAGATCATCAGGGGATTGAATCTCAGAGAAGCAGGCTAGGTGGTGCTAAAATTGATAATCTGGGGATTCAGATAAATGAACGATCTGCTCTTCATTCTTCTGTGGCTGGAATTTGCTCAACACATGAACCTAAGATTGTAAAACACAAGAGCGTTGATGATGTTATGGTCATTGATAAAGAAAAGCCATCAAGAATAGTCAGAATAAAGTGTAGCAAGCCTCATGATTCTGATAGCGAGGAAAAATCAGTGAAGGCAAAGAAGTTAGTCATTAATCTAGGTGCTAGGAAAATAAATGTCAGTGATTCTTCCAAGTCCAATCTTGAATCTCATTCGAGGGACAAAGATCAGTCTTCAGGTGAAGTACGAACATTAAAGATTTCTGGAAGATTTGGGAAAACTCAATCTGAAGGAAGTAAAGGTACATTTGGGTTGATCACACAATTCCCTGCATCAACAAGTGAACGAAGTCATGTGGATGAAAAAGCATCCATCTCACCATCTTTACAGAAAGAAGCTAGACCGCTGCTGAAATTCAAACTCAGGAAACCTAACTCGGGAGATCAGACATCTTTGGTTACAACGCAATCTGAGGATGAAAAGCTGAGTTCTGCAAAAGGTCAAAGATCAAAGAGAAAGAGACCTTCAAGCTTAGTGGACAAGGCTTCTTTGAAGGAAGACGGTGAAGCTACAACACATTCTCATCAAGATAGTTCAAGGAGCGATGAGATGATGGATGCTAACTGGATTTTGAAGAAGTTGGGTAAAGATTCAATAGGAAAGAGAGTCGAAGTCCATGGATCTCAGAACTCATGGTAAGGTTTATCTACCTAACGTATTATTATTTTATCTAGATCCAATGTCTAAAACTAATAAAGCATATCCTGTTAAAAGGAATAAAGGAACAGTTACAGACGTTATTGGAGACACGTCCACATTGTCGGTTTCTTTTGATGATGGAAGCATCAAGACATTTGAACTTGGAAAGCACAATGTCCGCTTCATACCGCAGAAGCAAAAGAGGTCGAAGAGTTGATTGGACCATCAAGTAAGACGAGCAGCGCCATAGTTTGTAGATTTTACTTGTGATATTGAAGGTAGAACCTGTTAAGGCTTGATTTGCTAGGTACATAATACTAGTTTTTGGCAGACTTATGTAACATTTTTCTCTGTTTTCGAATTCAATCATCTGACAGAATCCACAGTTCTACTTGAAATTAAACAGGGGGTGGTGGCAAATCAATAAGAAGCCAAAAGCCAACACAGTCATCAGAATCTAAGTCATCTTGAATTGCAAGAAAATGCAAACCACCACTTGCTTTCTTTGCAGATTCCCAAGCTTCAGCTTCATCAGTAGTAACAGGAGTTTTCTTGTAAGTTGCATAGACATATCGTGTCGAGATCCCAACAGATAGAATCAAACATCCTTTGGAACTATCTGCTTCGATCGAACATACCTCAAGACCATTCATCCAAGCTACAAGGTATAAAAATCAGGATCAGAAACCACATTACACCACCAACTGACTTGTTCAAGATGGTTAAGCAAGAAACCACACACTGACCTGCCAGAGGTTTTGCCCGTGAAGTAGCAACAGAGAGACCCGGAATCAGTGTGTTCTCATCAACCTCAATGCCAAGCAAATCCAAGTCTAAGCTTGCACCAAACACAAACTTCTCATCAAAGTCTGAGATCTCTTCTCTAACAGCTGAGTAAGGTAATTGAACAAATGCCCATTTCTCCCCAAATAAGTTCTCTGGAAGATTCATTGGAAAAGGATTGTCTAGAGACAGTAGAGGCAATGATCCCTTCTGGAAACCGGGATGACGTGTGTACACAGTGTCATAACGTTCTTGCAACCATAGAAACAGAGACAGACACTGCAAAGGCAGAACTTAGTTTGTGATGAAACTTGGTACAATACAGAAGAAAAACGTTGCTCACCCGTTTGCTAGGGACTGCCTTTATGGCAAGCTCTTTGCAAGCTTTTGTGATAATGGTTTGCATCTGTGACCTGCAAAAAGGAAACAACTTTAACCACTTCCATTACAGAACAGAAAGCTAATTTTTAAGTTTGTCTTGTCTACCTGAAGAACCGGATCTTCTCAGGGAGAGGAACACCCAAGTCTTGTGTGATGGAAACTATGGCGTCTTTGAGGGTAATACTGTTAATGACATTGTTGGGGAAGTATTTGGTCACTTGGAGTGAGAGTGAAGCATCGCAGACCACAAGCTCCCATATTTTTTTCCCTCTGGAATCAAGAATTGGCCTCGAGCAGAAATCCAATTCCCACTCCTTTATGCTCTCAGCATCGGTTTCCGGGTCAAGATAGCTCAGCTCCGAGGTTGGATCATCTTCCTCTGCTTCGTTTTCTTCATCCTGTTTGATGATGGTCTCTTCTTTTGCAATCGAGAGTGAGCTCTCGGGTAAGGATCGAGAGATGAAACGGCTGCGTTTCGACAGGGATTCGGAGGAGAAGAGATGGGTTTTGATGGGTTTTGTGATAGAAGAGGATCTATGGATTCTGGGGAGTGAAGGTGTCTGAATTCGAGTGGTGTTGAAGCCTAGCGTCGCCATTGAAGGAGGAAGCTTCAGAAAGAATAGAGTAGCAGAGGAAGAAGAAGATTTATCCTTTTCGGTTGGTCCTTGCTCAGCCACAATTTTTTTAAGACAATTTGAATATTAATTCAGTAAAATATTATTTCTTATTTAGAGGTTGTTTTTTTTTGGAGAAATATGAAAACAAAACAAAACATGTACTTGTGAACAGTGTTTAAAAGTATTTTAGGAGTCTAAGAGCATCATTATCGGTGATACTCCTGTTGGAGGATCTTAGTTTTTTTTAATATTAATTTTTTTTTTTTTTTTTTTTTTGCAGATGAAAAAAAAAAAAAGCAAAAAAAAAAAAAAAAGAACCAATAGGATGTCGCCACGTCAGCAGAACAGTGAGGATCCGGCTCTTAGGTAAGATACTGTGTGGGTGCAGATTCTTAAATTTAATCATATTTAATTGTTTCTTTCTTGGATTTTGGGTCAAGATACCCTTAAAATACCCTGATAATCATGCTCTAAGTGAGAAAGTTTTCTCTCTAGCTAAAGCCTCATAATCTCTTCTTCCCGGAGCTCTATTTTTCAGAAGAGATGATTGATTTGAGTGGTCTAGTTTTCTCAGTTGATCGGAGTTCTTTCCGGTTAACTGCTTTTTGTTGTTTATAGTTTTCGATCTTTGATCGGATTCCTGTTTTGGTTTGAATAAGGTTTCCGGAATCTCAGGTGTTACTTCCATATGAATACTTTTCCGATCAACATCGGAAGCATCAGATCTCCTTTCCCCGGCTACTTCCCGTCGTCACGTCCGGTTTTCTTCCTCCTCTCTCTCGACTTTCTCATCATCGTGGATTAATATCTTTGTCGCTTAAATCCGTCTGGCTATGGACGATTCAAGGGTCAAATCTGTGATTTGACCGGTGGTGGAGCCTCCTCGGGGTGTTTTTGCTCGGTGAGAAGATGAAGCTGGTTTTTTTTTAGGCGGTTTGTTCTCGGCGATATCCTTTACAGACGGGTCAGATCTGCAGCACGGTCTCTCTCCGGCACAGAGCAGTAGTGTTGCGGCGACTTCCGGTGGCTCCTTCGGCGGAGCTTGTTCGTCGGCCATAGCATGCGGCGTCACTTCTCCGCTCGCCACATGGGCTCACGAGTTTATCCGATTGTATCTTTAGTTTTGGGCTTCTTGTTGGGCCTATTTTATTTGCTCTGTCGGATCTTATTGTAATTGGGCCTGCTGGCCTTTTGCCCTTCTGGACTTTTCTCTATGAAAATTGTTGCCAAAAAAAAGTATTTTAGGCGGAAACTTTCATCGATTAATTTTTAATTTATCTAAAATATTATAATAATAAATTAAAATAACAATTATTATTTATAAATTATTAATTTATATATTATGTTATAAATCTTATAATAATAAAATAATATGAATTTCATTGTTTATAAATTATGATATTTCATAAATTTTGTTGTGTATATTTAATATATTGTTTTATCTTGTAAATGTTTAGGCCATTTAATAACGATTTAGAATTTCGATTAAACGTTTTAAAGACTAGGCGTTAGATCCATCCGCTTAGCACTTGTGAGACGAGTTTCAACAATACCTTAACGTTTGATTTCTTCTAGCTTCCTTTTTCTTCTTTATTTTTGCTTATCTTTTTCTGCGTCACATAGTTCCAAGCTATTCATGGGAGCATGGTCGAACTAACTAATTTGATGGTCCGAAACTAAGAAGAAAATTATGGCCCTTATATATATGTATAAAACCAAATCCAACAGTTACAATTACAATAGAACATGAGTTTTGCTTTTGTTTAACATTGTGGTATAATAGATTTATTAACCCATTATCTATAGCAAAAAAATATAGCCCTAAAAATATGAAAATATTGGTAGTTTTAAGCAATGGTTTATCTCGTTTGTCTTCTAGACCGGGCCTGCATGGGAGGTTCGAATGAGACTATATGGTATGGCACACATAGTATACACATTTACATGATAATGACGATTTTACTATATCAAATATCATATTATAATTTGATTGGCCATAAATCTGACTTTAATTAGATTTTTCCATAAACTGATTAAAACTGCTTGTCACCAATGAAAGTAATTTGGACCGACTTCAAAAATAATAAAATTCAGTAATCGTCTATAGATCCGCTGCTGAATAGAACCTTACAATCCCATTTCATCAATAAATCTCCATTACCTATCAAACATGATGATCTTTTTCAACAAAACATGATTACTAGCTGTTGATACTTCAAACCTGGTCTATATATACACAACTCATGACCAAATTGCTAAATTATAGAAAATACTGAAAATCAATCTTGTTCTTAATTGGATGCATGGGGATCAAAAGTGATCAAGTGCAAAGAGGATAAACACGTCCTCGAGTGTCCAACTTCACATTAGAGCATGAAGCTTTGGAGACAACATCTTGTTGAGTTTGGTCGACCAGTTTAACGTTTTGCATTGTAATGCCCCGACATGGGATGCTCTTGCTGCACTCAAATTTCACAGCTACGGGTCTTGAGCTTGTCCCTTGTATGTTTTTGTACAACACATTGCTCACTTGTACCGCCGATTTCTGCCACATTATACATATGATCAGTTTCTTTTCATTGTTATTTTTACTATTAAAAATGTAGAAAAGATTTGCTTATGATCTGGAATTCAAACCTGTTCAGGACATGATTCAACACGATCACAATAATCTTGGTTGATGATTATTGGGTTTGTAACATTTTTCATTACGATGTCTTGGAATATGATGTTCTTTGCCATTCCATGTCCTCCCTGTTCATGAATAGTATTGATAATATTTTTCATTTAATTAAAACATTAATAAAAAAACATTGATAAATTAAGAGAGTGTTGGGGATTTACCTGCCAAGTCTTGATTCTAACACCATTAGTGGTTCCTATAAGAGTCGCTTTGTTGACTACCACATTTGAAACATACGCTTCTGAGTTATCTGCTCCCAAACTCCCAATACTAAACAAAAAAGTCAATAATATATTCAACACATAGTTTTTTCTTATATAGTAAAATCTCTATAAACTAATATCCTTAAAATTATGATATTTTATTAAGTTAATGATATATTTATTAATCGAGAGATTAACAAGATTAAAAACTCAATTTGAAACTATAAAACTCTATTAAAAACTGTTGCAGCTAGATATTTGGATTATCTTCAAATATCTTTTTTTATTTAGATAATTATCATTTATTTGTATTTTTTAAATGATAATTATCTAATAGTTAAGATATTTAGAATATCTCTAAATATTCTATCAAAAACTCTATTAATTTATCAAATATTAATTTATAAAGGTTATATTTAAAAAAATTAAGCATCCATTTTTTTTCTTTAGAAAAAAGTTGATTATTCAAGTTGATAAAAATTAGTTGATAGCTCTCCACCAAAGAAAAACAGTTAGTTGACAAATACAATATTGGTCATGATTCATAGTATGTTTCCTTAATAAAAGATGAAAACGAAAACTTTAGGTGAAAATAAGGAGAGAGATGGTTAGACCTGATTCCATGACCCGGCCCGCACGTTATCCCCGTCGCTCTCACATTCTCCGACCCACTCACTATCGATATACAATCATCACCTTCATCACCAAATACAAACCCAACACATAACTATATATTATATCTCCACACAAAAAAAACAAATACTATTAGCTCACATGTTTTCCTTTTACAATATGAAATAAATAGTACATAATCTTTAAAAAGAATTATTATTACCAGTACGAATGATAGAGTCTTGAATGAGAATATTACGAGTTCCGGTAACGTGAATACCATCGGTGTTAGGACTATCACCCGGAGATGTGACCATAAGATTCAAAGCCCTCACGTTTTCACAATCTTGAAACGCCAAATGCATTTGCTGTGCGTTTTCTAACCTAATGTTACTTACCATCAAGTTCTTGCACTCCACAAACGTAACCGCCTGTCCCATTAATTTATTTCATTACATTAAGTCAATCGAAACCGATATTCAATAAGGTAAGGTCTTTTGAGTTTCTCACCGTTGGAGCTCCCTCGCATGGCTGTTTAATTAACAAAAAAAAAAATATTTAATATCAGTTTCTATAAATTTTAAATCTTTTTTAAGATATTGATCCAAATTTAAGGATATTGAACGAATATTTTTTTTTTAACTATAATTTAAGAAGATCTTACAAGATTAGGGTTGATCTTGCAAGATTTTGGCCACCAAATATGTCCATTACCGTCGATACGTCCGCCGCCTTCAACACGAAGGTTATTGACAGATTCAAAAGCAATCCAGAGTCTACGTTCCTTGTAATCTGATGGATCTGTCCATGCTTCAATCTTTCCATAAATCTAATTTTTACATTCACAAAAAGTTATAAATAAGATGATGAAAACATTATACATAAAAAACAATAGCTAAGCCTATATATACATTGGTTTATATCATACCTTAAAAACAATCAATGATGATTTGCATGGACCGGAGAATTTAACCGGTTTAAGAGTGTAAGCCCTTTTCTCCGGAGCCACGATGTAAACTGTTCCGGTTGATGAACAAGCTGCTTCCCAAGCTTTCTTGAATGCCTAAGATATATTTTCATTTACATTTAATAAAAGATTTTGATTATGTATTAATGCTATATGAATATATAATATGGATACCTGAGAATCGTCGTTTCCATTGGCTTTAGCACCGAAAGAGTTGACGTTAAAAGCTCTAGGAGAAGATCTAGGAGCATATCCATGGCCATGGCGATTTTTCATGTGACTGTTGCGTGTATTGTGACGTCCATGTAGATGATTGGTTTCAAGATAAACATCGGGAGACATGGACGGATCATATCTAGGATCAAAAGGGTAGCTGCTGGAACAAAAGCCAAGAGATGTTAAGAGAATTGTTAATAAGATAAAGGTTTTTTGATACATTTTTGGGGTTGATCAAAGTTAGATTCAGATTGGGTTTGACGTTGGGAAGAAATGAGTGATGTGTCATAGAGAATGCAAAAGTGCTTATATTTATAGAGATGAATAAGGGAGACTTAAAAGAAGTATTGGTTGAATTGAAAAAGATTTATTAGGAAATGTGTTTGTTATAATTCCTCATTTTCATTAATCAAATCGTTTCCAAAAACTTTGTATATTGACGTTTATTTTTGGTTGGTTAATATACATTAAAGACACTTCGACATTAAATTGAACTAAGATAGACGATTTATTAACATTCCAAACGTAAAAGTTGAATTTTTGCCATAAAATTATAAAGGAAACTCAAAGTTGGTATTCTCAAAATAATTTATTAAATATAAATTGATTTAATGTGATATTATTATTTTTGAAAAGTCTGTGACGTCATCTGTTAGAGAATATTATATTGTTGTTATATTTTTTTTTTTGACAATATTGTTTAGATATTCTCTTCTTAGTTAAAGATTAGATTCTAACATGATTCTCTCTATATATGCTTTGATACCATGAAAATATATTGATTTTCTTAACTTCAAATGTACAAGATTACATATCATATATAGAGAATCATCTTACAATCTAATCTCTAGAGAGAATATATCAACAATATAAACATAACTTGAGATATTATCTAGGAGATGATATCTGATCTTTTACTCAGAGCACTTTTTTGTAGGACTGAGTTCACTGTTGTGTTGATACTTGATTGACTGAATCGTTTTAGGAGGTCATTGGATTAAAGTATAAAGGTTAGGCTTTGAAAATCTTGGTTTTGTTGTTTTCACTTGGCGGAATTTCCAGTTTTTTTTTTTAACTTACAATTGATCATCCACACATGCACATTACCGCATGTGAATCCAGATTATGGCAAGGCAATGACATTAGTATTTTTTTTTTAAAGACTATGGTTTATACATGTGTATAAATATATGAATCCAAATATTCGAACAAAATTTGACCCGAAAAATGATAACGAATCGAATCCAGAATCAACAAAATACTTGAATAGATCTTAGGTTCCTATATCCGAAAAACCGAACATGAATCCCAAAACAAAAGACCGATTGGTTAAAGCTGGTATTCTCAAAATAATTTATTAAATATAAAGTTTTAATGTGATATTATTATTTTTTGAAAAGTTTGTGACGTCATCTGTTAGAGAATATCTCAAGTTATGTTTATATTGTTGTTATATTTTTATTTTTTTGACAATATTGTTTAGATATTCTCTCCTTAGTTAAAGATTAGATTCTAACATGATTCTTTCTATATATGCTTTGATACCATGAAAATATATTGATTTTCTTAACTTCAAATGTACAAGATTACATATCATATATAGAGAATCAAGTTACAATCTAATCTTTAAAGAGAATATCTCAACAATATAAACAAAACTTGAGATATTATCTAGGAGATGATATCTGATCTTTTACTCAGAGCACTTTTTTTGTAGGACTGAGTTCACTGTTGTGTTGATACTTGATTGACTGAATCGTTTTAGGAGGTCATTGGATTAAAGTATAAAGGTTAGGCTTTGAAAATCTTGGTTTTGTTGTTTTCACTTGGCAGAATTTTCAGTTTTTTTTTTTAACTTACAATTGATCATCCACACATGCACATTACCGCATGTGAATCCAGATTATGGCAAGGCAATGACATTAGTATTTTTTTTAAAGACTATGGTTTATACATGTGTATAAATATATGAATCCAAATATTCAAACAAAATTTGACCCGGAAAATGATAACGAATTGAATCCAGAATCAACAAAATACTTGAATAGATCTTAGATTTTCTATATCCGAAAAACCGAACATGAATCCCAAAACAAAAGACCGAGTGGATATATCCAAAATATCTGAAATAATTATATATCTAAAAATATTAATTAGATTTAGTTTAAAATAACTAAATTATCCAAATTGCAATTATAAATTCAAAAGTTATCAAATAATTGAAGATTAAAATAATCGAAAATACATAAATATCTTAAATATCATTAATTTGTAGTTACAATTGTCAAAATTTAACTTTACCTATTTTAGTTTTATTTTTATATTTTGGGTGTTCGAACTCGATCCAAATCCGGACATAACCAAACTGAACCCGAATCAAAATTTTAAAATATTTGAATAAATTTTATAACTATGAATCCAGAAATAAAAAAAATCTGAATCGGACTTGAATGGATACCCAAACGTCTCATAAGAATACATTTTTACTATATAATTGATAAAAAACCTTAAATTCCTTATGTGATGAGAAAATATTGACTAGCAATTTGAAAATTTTGGTCTTAATTATCCCAAAATTCATGGTTAAGAAGAGAACATAAATCTACAGAGCTTTATATAAATAAATATTAAAAAAAAAAAACTGAAAAATGAAGAAGAGCTAATCTCGGCCTAAACAAAGAAAGTAAGTATTGACTTTAGCTTTGAATTAGGTTATCTGCAAATAACTGAAATATAAAGTCTCAACTCTCAAGTAAAAGCAGTTTTGTTGGTTAAAGCTTTCAATTCAACTTTGTTAGTTATTTTTTCAATCCAATCCTTTATTAATTAACCTTTCCATACGTACTTATTGTTTTATTTTCTCAGCCTTAGAGATGATTTGAAGCCCAATATTCATCATAGCCAATTAGAAAACAATCAGAGCTAGACTTAAGATATTACTATATTAGTGACTATTCAATTTTTTTTTTTGAGGATTTTATTTTTATATTAACGAAACTTATATATAAAAATTATACAAAATGGAGAAACAATATAAACAAAATATATACAGAAAGAAAACAAAGAAAAACTTTTAAATTAGAATTCCATACACTAACAACTCACGTAATTTTTTCTTTTTAAAATATTTTCCAAAATTTTTTATAGTAAATATATGAAACATATATATTTTCATAAAGTTTTTTTATATAAATTTTGGAGATACTATATAAATCAGGGCTTTATTCAAATGTTTTATAATAATGTGATTGGTCCCACTTTGAAAACGATTCAACTCATACACATTGAACTAGACTTTCTTAAAAAAAAACTAATATTCTTTGAATTATTTATTTATCTTCAATATTTGTTGCATTGTGGTCAAAGTACTTGTGTGTGTGTGTTTTCGGTATGAAACCAAATTCATGTTTACGTTTATTTCGGCGTTATCTACTGTGGAAAAGTACTGTCCTATAACTAAAATCGGATATAATTCCAATTACGTACAATTATATATATTGCCAAAAAAATTAGGGGAAATAGCAAAGAAATAGTATACCGAGAAATCATCAAAATTGTATCACGTCGCTGTATTCAAAATAAACCCAAAATATGATATAGTTTTTTTAGAAAGAAATATAAAGTAAGATATATGTTGTTTGGTGCGTAGTATGAATCAACATACAGTGAAAGTAGGCAGAGCCGCAGAGCTAACAGAAAAAAAGAGGTAAAATATGTCAAAGGTTAAGTTAGAGAAGGTGACAATATTGTTGCATTGGATTGTGATTTTGCGAGTATGACATTTTTTTTAAACTCTCTACTCTTTTTTTGTTTGCGTTAGGAGACAATATTAAAACAAAACCAGTAAATAATTACACTATTTATATATTTGTAATCGATATATAGTATAAGCCTCTGGAATGGAGGTGTTTGTTTTATTAAGTTTTCTTGGTTTTTAACATAAAATTAATTGACAATTACTCGATTGATTCATATTTATTATATACTATATAAGATTAACTTTCAACTTCTGATATTTCCAATTTCTGATGTGAAACTTGTGTCATAATATGCATTTTGAAATAATAACTTGTTGACCACTAATCTTAAAATGCTTAGACAAAGATTGGTAAATCATTTTTTTGGATCAAATCGATAATAGATCGATTGGGTTATAATGTATGGATCATCCTCTAATACCATATTCTATGAACTAACTAAAAATCAATTGACAATGAATGAATTGATCTATAGCCCTTATATAATATATACGATACATTCCAATTTTGTGTGAGTTCAAAGATTCACACTAAAGATTTATATATATGTGTGGATTTGAGACTTTAGTAAATAAGATTATAGATTTTCTGTGAATGAAATATGTTGTAAATATTGAATGTCGAAATGGAATGTATACAAAGAACATGTAGAATGTATACGGAAAATAAGATCGAGCTACTTTAGTTGAAGTGATTGTTGGATGACTTCAGAACGTTGAAGATAATGTCTTCAATCTCTCTTTTTTTGTTATGATCTTCTTGTTCGCATTATATTCAACGTTTTGAGATTCGCGAAGATCGTTATAACAATCTCTTGATTTGTTCTTCATCGAACTCAAGCTCTGACATATAAGATCGAATAAGCACATATTCTTTGGGCATGGGTTTCTTCAGCGTTTTGTTGTGTTTACTAGATCAATTCGAGTTAGTCGATCCTTTGAGCTTCTCGTTTGAAGAGGCCTCATATTCTTTAAATGGGCCAGATTTTCGTTGTGCAAAATTCAACACTAACATTTTTGACGTGGAACTTTATGTCCTAATATGCTTAACACATTGAAAACATTGAACTACTACTTTAAAATTGAATCTCTCTTCTTCTTTTTTTAATATAAAACATAAGCATCTATTGCTTGCTCTGTTGACATAGGCCAAGCCATTTCAACAAAGAAGAAGAGCAAAGCCTTTTCGTGATAAGTCTGGATAAGAAATAGAACTATATATAGAAGTATTTCTATCTAGATCAAGAATCAAATCCTATGTAAAATTAATAATTTGAAAACCATTATCATTGACTTTGAGCTTTGGCCTGTCGAGTATGCCTATCACCAGAAACCTCATATAGTCAACTTGGTCCCATATATTTAAAAAAATCAATTTGAAAACAGCACTAACCACGTCTAACATAAAAAAAAAAAAAAACAGAAACATGTTCTGTTCTATATTTGTTAATTAATATAAACTTGGACAGGATAAGTTAATAAGAAACACAAGTCAACATCTGTATTCTGTACAAATGAATATATTTTGTTAAATTATAAAAATTTACAGATATATTTCTATATAGAAAAAAACAATTTCTAACAAAAAGAAAACCTCAACTTTTGTTGGGCCTTTCGTGGTGTGCAAGTTAATTAGAATGGGATTAGTATCTCAAGTATCTTCAACGAAGATCTTGAAGATAAAATCCTTGAAACGTCGAGAGTATTGCTTTGGATCAACGGCTGAGATCGAAGTTGGATCATACTGCATTGATTTGTAAGCATGTTCAAGCTTCTTGCTTATATCGTAGTCTTGTAGAATGTCTATAACACCAAAGTAAAGAATCACTTCGTAAAATTCACCAGTTGGCTCCCCAACAAGCTGGTTCTCACAGTCACTTCTTCTTACTGTTCTTTCAACCCTTGCTGGCATGTTTATACCTAGCTTCATCGATGCTAACCTGCAAAAACAAAATCATTTAACAACCATACTTGTTTGTGGGTATATAACTATTAAGTTTTTGGATCTTTACTTGCTGGCATCAAGAAGAAACCGGTCCATTTCTGCTCGGGAGAGACGAGTGTTTCCACTATCAGAATTACCTGCTCGGACAAGGTGAAGTTGTCTCAGTCAAGCAAGCATTAAGATGGACACTTTGAATTTCGGTTCAGTTTGGCAAATTCGGTTCGGTTAGTTCGATGGTGTTTAAAACTATATTCGGTTTTTGGTTCGGTTCAGTTCGGTTCGACGAACCGTTCGGTTAACCGAAATTTTTTTTTACATAAACCAATTTTAACCAAATATATTAAAATTTTCGAACGAAACGAACCGAAATAACCGAATATACCCAAAATTAACCGAAATTACCCGAACTGATCCGAATAACCGAATATACCCAAAATTAATAGAACAAACCGAAGTAACCGAAATTAATCGATTTTCCGAAAATTTCGGTTAGTTTCGGCAAAAAATCAACAACCGAAAAAACCTGAAAACCGAACCGAACCGAACTGATCCGAATAACCGAATATACCCATAATTAATAGAACAAACCGAAGTAGGAACGGCAAAAAAACACCGAAAAACCGAACCAAAATCGAACCGAAGAACCAAAGTCCCACAACAACAAAAAAACCCGAAAACCGAACTGAAAAGACAGTATTTTTACCGGTCGGGGTTCTGGAACCGGAAGTAGGAGTGGCAGAGTCTTTGAATGAAGCGTCACGAAAGTGAAGACCAACTAAGAGACTATAATCCATGATTCTCTCTTGTTCAAGGAATTCACAGTCTCTGTCCACTTGCCTGTTAAGAACAAAATGCTCAAATTTTTTGTTACTATATATAACAATAGTTTTCATATGTAATGAATCAATCACCTGCAGAATTCTTGGAACCAGTTCTTCTGCAACCTGAATACAAAATTTAGATCAAGATCTTTAAGCGTTGTGTTTGGATCGATTTCAGACTCTGGTTTAGTGGTTAGACGGCCATGAGATGATCCTTTGAGGTCAAAACGTCTGTGTATTGAGTAACCAGTACAGAATAGATTCCCCATGATCACAAACCGAACCTGCAGTCACAAGTTTTCTTCCATCAGTCCATCTACTGATAACAATCCGACACATAGACATGAATACAAAAATGGTTGTTGACCTTTTTCTGTGCAGTGCCAGTCAGTTTCACGCAGTGAAGACCGAAAAACTTGGTAACTAGAGTGTGTTCACATGCTCTTACATGATTGTAGTAAGCTGGAAGCATCCTTATAAGAACCTATTTCAAAGGAAAAACAAATGAGTGAATCTTGGTTTGATGTTCAGAACTTAGTTTTATTATGATACTTACTTTTGTTTCTGCTTTCTTCATCGTCTTGATCATGTAACGATCATCGTTGGTCAAGTAGAAAAAGCTTCCACTTTTCCCTGGAGATGATAGCTCCCTAAGAGCATCATTGCCACAAATCGATAACATATAATCTGCTGCATCCACACTAAATAGTTTCCGCAGAGTCCTACACAACATTTTCATATGTTTTCTTAATACCAAAACACACACACATACCTAAGTAGCACTAATAAGAGTACGGATACAAAACAGATACAAAAACGGAGACGGAAAACGGCAAAGTTAAAAATATACATATGCATATAATTATAATTATAAAGAAAACCACACCTAAATTTCAACATAACAAATTAGAGGGTGGTTTAATTTTATATGAGATATCAATTTTAAAACTTAATCGTCAAAAATGTCTTAAAATCTTATTTTATCTGTTTTCGATAATTTTCTCTATCTCATCTTTCTCGGAGAAGTTTTTGAACTGTCCCAAGTTTCCCGTCCTGAAACCTTTCCGATACAGAGATGGCATACATTTAGAAGTACCCGTGCATTACACACACACAGAGAGAAAAGATCACAAAGCAACCAAAGAAGAGAGGTTCTAACCTGAAAACCACAGGACAATAATCCTTCCATTTGAACTCACAAGACTGGTGTGGAGGAGTGTATTTAGATCCCTCAGATGGAAATTTCGTCCAAAGTTTTTCCTTTGGATCAAAAGCTGAAGCCTTCAAATCAAGAGATGTAGCTGGAGCTGGTCTTCCAACAGAATGTCTTACCAAACAAAACAACAATAATCAATATCAAAGAAAGCAAAAACAAACAAAACACAATGGAAAACAAAACTTAAGGTTACCTAATCCCAAGCTGCAAGTTAAGCATGAGCTCATAATTCTTATGTCCTTTAGAAATAGTCTGTCCTTGTTTCTTAGCAGGTTGTATTCTCAACGGTCCTAATGATGATCTGTTACTCTCTGTATTACTATCATCCAACTGATGATAACCAGAACCAGTCCTCAATTCCATTTCACCATTACTAACTCTCCCATCAACAGATCTCCTCCTCGGCCTCTCATTACTCCCGTTCTTGGTCCTGTTCCCACTACTACTCTGCTCGGACGCACCGTACCAAACCGGCATCTTCTGAGAAGGCAAAACCGGGATTCTCTGACAAGTACAAACCACACATTCACTCAAATCAACATAGAACACTTGTTGTGGTTGCCAATCAAAATTCCCTGAAGATGTAGATGGGTAATAAGTCCCGTTCTGTTCTTTAGGATCTTTACTCCAAACACCAACGTAGAAACTCCCGTCTGACCAACGGAACGTTCCGTTACCTTTCGGAGCAGCGTCTTCCCAAGACCCGTCGTAACGGTTACCGTTGCTCCATATCATTGTCCCGTTACCGTTCATCATCCCGTTCTTCCATTGTCCAATGTAATGATTCTCGTTCTTCCATTGGTATCGCCCGTGTCCGTCTTGTAAACCTCTCCTCCATTCTCCGTCGTAACAATCTCCGTTGACGTAGCTTTTTGTTCCTTGCCCGTGTCTTAGATTCATCACCCATGATCCTCTATATAAATCTCCAGTCGCATCGATGTAAGTACCTGTCACCAAGATTGCGATTCAGAGAGGAAGAAAGATAAGATTTTGAGATTTGGGTTGGTTACCTTTGCCGTCCATGTAACCGTTTTTGAAATCGCCTTCGTAGGTGGCACCACTGGGCCAACTGAAACGACCTTTACCCATGGTTTTACCTCGGTTCCAATCTCCGACATACATACAACCATCTGTCCAAAGGTATTTGCCATGTCCGTGTGGGAGATTGTCTCTCCATTGTCCTGTGTAGAAGTCTCCACTGGGTAAAGCTTTTTCGGCGTGGTAAGTTTCTCCTGGTGGTCGGGTGTATTCGTCGGCGTCGTCTGCGTGTGCTACCGACATTTCTCTCTATTCGTTCTGTTTTTCTTCTCCTTTTGTTTGTATTGTTGTTTCCTTTTCAGATATGTCTTCGTCTTCGAATCGACGTTGTTCTCATTCGTTCCTCCATGGCTAGATCGACAAGCCGCATTTGCAGGATTCTGTCAAAATAATTGGAGGATCTGAGTTTTGTTGAGAATTTATCGGAATTCAATGGAGGAAAATGATGCTAGTATATCTAAGGACATAGAGAGAGAGAATGAATTGGTGTGGAAAAACGATGAGCAACAGAAAGAAAGAAAAAGACGATAATATCGAAAAACAGAAAAAAAGATTTTTTTTTTTTTTTGAATGTCTGTTGTGTGTTGAATCGATAGAGAAATTGAAGAGTTTGGTAATGGCCATTGCCATTGTTATTGGAGCTCCGCGTTTGATTCCTACAGCGTCTACCAAACCAGACATCTGGAGGGACTTAGAATAAGCGACGTGGTTGCATTGTCAATGCTGACGTCATTTCCTATTTCTTTTTCTTTCTTTTTATAAATTAAAATGCCAAAAAATACCTGAATTATTCAGAACTGGCCAAAAGAAACCTAGATTAAAGAGCTTCCCATAAAAAACCCAGACTAAATGTTGACTTTCCAAAAAATACACAAACTTTGAGTTGACCTTACCAAAACGGTACACCGTTAATTAATTTAACGGTTGGATTAGATGACGTTAACCAAGCCGTTTACTGGTACCGTTAACAATGGAAAAAATGCCAAAAAATACATGAACTATTCAGAACTGGCCAAAAGAAACCCAGATTAAAGAGCTTCCCATAAAAAACCCAGACTAAACGTTGACTTTCCCAAAAATACACAAACTTTGAGTTGACCTGACCAAAATGGTACACCGTTAATTAATTTAACAGTTGGATTAGAAGACGTTAACAAAGCCGTTTAATGACTCCGTTAACAATGTATGACAAGAAACTAGAAGAAATCCTTTGCTAGACCTATTAGAAGACATTATGCAACAATGTATGACAAGAAACTACAAAAGGGCTAAGTTAGCTGCTAGGTTGAAGACTCGGTTTACCAAAAAAACAGAACGTGAGTTGGATAGAGTTGAAAGGAAGTCTACTGAGTGTGAGCTTTTTTGGGCTATTGGTCCAGAAACTGAGGTCAATTACAAGGGCCACGCATATGTTGTTAATATGGAACAACAAACATGTGCGTGTAGAATGTGGCAAATGAAAGAAGCTCTATCGACTTCTCTGTCAACATATCTAGCTACTTTCTAGCTGATTCTTCTAGATCAAGAACATCATGTACCGCAAGAGCTTCTTCTAGAAGTTGTTTCTTCGATTTCTTAGCAGGCGGCTGTTTACGGTTAGAACGAGGAGCTCGTTTCTTCGACGCCGTCTGGGATTTCGGGGCAGAAGCTCTTCCTCCCAACGTCGTATATGATTTCGCGGCAGAAGATCCTCCTCCCACAGTCGTCTTTAACCGGTGCGGTGACCTCCACACATTTAATTGCTCTGCCACCTCTTCTTGACTACCGCGCATCGATCTCCGAAGCTCCGACGATTTGGGCACCGTTGTTTCTTCCTCGGTGACATGCCGCCTCTTCCTAGAAGCCGCCGTTCCTCTCCTAGCCATTGTTATCGCCTCTTAAGAATCGTCTAAGGTTTTTTGTTTTCAGAAATTAGGGTTTGATTTTTCCCAAATCGATTTGGGGATTTTATGAAAATAAGAACGTATAAAGAGTAAAAGGAATTATATGTATGCTATTATCAATGAAATACAAACGGCCCAATGGTTAACACGCTTCTTCTTGACTTACGCGTACACGGTTCGAACCCAGCATAATGCTGGGTTTTTATTTTCGTTTGAATCAAAACGACGTCGTTTAGTTCGAATCGATTAAGCATAAATCTAGCCAAAACGACGTCGTATATTGTTAATGGAGCCAATAAATGGCTTGGTTAATGTCATCTAATCCAACCGTTAAATTAATTAACGGTATATCGTTTTGGTCAGGTCAACTCAAAATTTGTGTATTTTTGGGAAAGACAACGTTTAGTCTGGATTTTTTATGGGAAGCTCTTTAATCTGGGTTTCTTTTGGCCAGTTCTGAATAGTTCATGTATTTTTTGGCATTTTTCTCATTGTTAACGGTACCAGTAAACGACTTGGTTAACGTCATCTAATCCAACCGTTAAATTAATTAACGGTGTACCGTTTTGGTCAGGTCAACTCAAAGTTTGTGTATTTTTGGGAAAGTCAACGTTTAGTCTGGGTTTTTTATGGGAAGCTCTTTAATCTGGGTTTTTTTTTGCCAGTTCTGAATAGTTCATGTATGTTTTGGCATTTTTCCCAAATTAAAATTAATAAGTTGACAAAAATAAAGAAAGGAATGAGAACTTCCCGCGGAAACCAAATACACATACGTTTATAGTTTTTTGTTTTATACAATTTCTTTTTGTCTTCATGAATCCTATTTAATATAACAGAACCTTTTGTTGATATATTTTTTTATCAGACACTATAAAAAATTTATATAGAAAAATTAATATTTCAATCATTTCATACACAAGTACATAAATTTATGCTTAGGTTGATAAAAAAATATGAAAAAGAATTTAGAGAGGATTACCGACTGCACTAGACAGGAAAAGACAGGGTTTATGCTTCACCTGATTGACCGAAATAAACAATGCTTCGGTGTTTTGCAATTTCATTATTTGTTGATTGCGACTGTTTGAAACAAAAATAACAAAATTGGAGAAGTGAAACATGTATAAATTTATATTCTCTCGTCCAAGGAAATTTGTTTCTAACTGGTTAAGGAAATGCACTAATGTTTTTTTTAGCTGTCATAGGAATTTACGGATCGATTCTGTCTGTATAAAGCCAATTTCATAAACAAACAAACAAAAATGCCCACCTGAAACAAGTAAGAACCCACCCACATAACTTCTTCAAAAAACTAGTTGCAGTCTCCACTCAAACGCTATCCAAAGCATCACTCTGCACCTCATCTTTGTTCCTTGGAGGAACCAACCTTTCCGTTGCAAGTCTCTCCTCTAAAGCCCTTGCTCCTCTTTCTCTGCAACAACAAAGATTTTTGAAAGGTCAATAGAAGGTCTGTTTTCTTTTTGAGAACCAGATGATGATGACAAGCCAGTACTAATTATTCTTAGAATTGAATGAACATGATCATTCATTACCTCGGTTCGCATCAACCAAAT
Source organism: Orychophragmus violaceus (assembly GCA_030180135.1). Classification (NCBI taxonomy): domain Eukaryota; kingdom Viridiplantae; phylum Streptophyta; class Magnoliopsida; order Brassicales; family Brassicaceae; genus Orychophragmus; species Orychophragmus violaceus. The sequence goes on from CM058234.1 coordinate 97,775,573, forward strand.
CCTAGATTGTTTCAACAATGTCTAGCTAGGAAAACGGTTTTATACTAATGTTTGAAGAGGTGATTCTGCATTAGGCCCAAAATAGCTCTGGGGGTTTGCATTCAAACTACTATTGGAGTAGAGCAGGAAAGAGATTGAATAAAAGTAAAACAAAGTATTTTACCTCCTCCTGGAAGCTTCAGCAGAGTCAGAGCCCGGTAATGGAGCACCACTGGTAGTATAACCATGGTCTTCGCTGGTGGCACTCGATCGTCCACAAAGCATCCGATGAAAGATTGAAGCTATAGGGTCAATTATCGGTCTGCATTTTATTAGAAAAAGCAAAAGTTACAATTTACAAACAGCATGTTAGGAATGTATTACTTTATCAGTCTGCATTTTCAAACTCGAAGAAGAGAAAATATTATTTCACCTGAGAAGCTCAGGAAAGAAAGTGGAGAAGGCAAAGTCATCACTCGGATCACCTCTGAGCTTTGTTTCTGGTCTCCTCTGTAAGTATCTGAGGTATAACCAGCCCATATATGTACCAAATATCAAAGTGGGAAGATATGCTGCTGAATTTAGTGTGAAGAAGCTTGAGGCTATTGACAAAACTAGCATAATAGAGGGCAACCACTGCATACATAAACCAGAAGCAAGAATAGGATGTGAGAACTTCTTCGACTAGCCCAGGTTAAACTAAAAAAATGTCTCATTTCTTACTAGAAAGCAAAAGATTATTACCTTTGCTTTAATCTTTAACAGCAATACCTCCTGGTCAGGTATTATTTGCTTAATCCCAACAAGAAGGCCTGCCAAGACACCATGAAAACCTGCAAAGGGCATATATCTAGCCAGGAGACAACAGAAAACATGTTATATAATTACAGCTCGACTGATTTGGACTTATTTTTTCACAACGAAGGCATCCCTTCATATTAATGTGAGAGGGTCAAATAAACAAGTAGAAACTTAATCTGTGAAGGGTGGTAGAGTACTCACAGGTAGATTTCCAGCCTCGTTATGTAGTATAAAGCAATGGCTGTAACGAAGACACAGAGATATGTAAGAAAGTTCACCACAAAGATGAACTTAAGGAACTCCTTAGAACCCCAGACAGGTTCAAGGAACTTTCCCATAAAGAGGAGAGAAACTGTACTGAAGACAACCTACAACATAGCAAACAGTCACTCATGTATCCAAGCTCTAGAGATCAGAAATGTGGACTGGATAGGAACAAGAACATACCCCATATACTGAGAGTTCAAAATAGCCGCTTGTTATCAGATTCCAGGCAAAAGGAATAGTCCTACAATGAAGATAGACCAATATATTAGAACAAGTCAGGAACTGCCATCGTAATAATAGTTCAAGCCCAAACTAAGTAATTCTGATCAGACTGTGTTTGTGCAGGGATCATCACAATAATTTCACAGTGGAATTTGAAGAACAATCACGTAATTTTCCATGGGAGCATCATCAAATTGGCATTGCAAGTAATATAATTTCGCACTGATTTAACATAATAGGAACCCTAATTTCCTCCAAACAGCGCACGCAAAATCAAGTAGATGGGGAGCTCAGAAGAGAATCCATTCAGTAAGAAGGAGACAAAGACGGAGTACCTCGCCGGAATGAGAGCAAGGTACGGGATAGTAGCGGGAATGAACTGAACCAAGGCGTGCCCCACCACAAGCACCAGTGCAAGTCCTTTGCAGAGCTTGGTGAAATTGGTGAACATACTCGTTCCCTGGATCAACAATGTAAAAAGTAGATTCATAGATCAGAGACGACGATTCAATACAAAGAAAGAACAAACGACGGCAAAAGATCAAAGCCTGACGATCAAATCTCGTAGATCTGCATACAATATTTTCCGTACCGGAGAACTCATGTCGCCGGATTTATTAGCGAGAGACGAGTGTAACAAATCTGAGATCCTGGCGACAGATCTCGTCGATGCAGCTGAAGCCGGAGATTTATTTTCTCCTTTCTCCAAAACTTAATCAGTACTCAAACGTGTTACAGGACAGTTGAATCCGAGGACCCATATATCTACATAATAAATTATGTGTTTAAGCCAAGACACGGTAATTATTTTCAACATCAAAGAGTAACTTTCTTCTTAAGTAGTAAAATATGTGATATTAAGAAATTTTGAAGTTATTATCCCAGTTAATTCAAGCTTATTTAACCATCATTTTATATTAAATCTAGCGATTGGATTCTTATTGAATTCTTATTGAATTCTAGGTTTATAGGTTTATGAAGTAGTAGTGTGACACTAAGTGGGTGTTATTCTCTCTTATACTTTACAGTGTTTACACAGTTGAAACTTGCAAGATTATCCTCAAAGGCCAAGCAAGTGGAGTGAGATTAATTCCTTTATGGTTCTGATTAAGAATCAATTGAAAACAAACAATATATCTATACTGCATCTTTTTAGTCACCCATGAATCAGCCTGAAGCCATGAAAGCACCAAACATACACTATATTGTTAAAGGAAAATCAGAATTTACTGTTGAAACTCTTGATTGTTTTACACAATATTTGGTCTATGGGTAAAAACTATTAGTAACGGACATAACTCACATCTAAAAGCTAGCTTATGAGTAAACGATTATCACATACTTATATATTACTCCAGTTCACAAGTCTCTTCATGCTTAGGATTAGACATCTAAAGCATAAAAGTTTGTGAAACTGGACATCCACATGTAGGACACAATCGAAATAAATTGAAACATTGAGCTATGATACCATATTAGAAGAAAAAGTGAACATAAGATTCCTTTCCATCATCTTTTTCCTCTATCTCATGCCATCCCCATGATCAGTGAGCTTCTTCTTCCTTTCTGTTCATTTTTTCTTCTAATAGAGACTAGAATTGGTTCTAGCGATTCATCAATTATCAATCAACTTATGGGTTTTCTTTTACATAGGTTTTGAGGTGGATCAAGAAGAAAGTAGCATCTCTTCACTATCCACAAAAACAACAAGAACAACAACAAGAGGGAGAAAGGAGAGTGTTATCATTGAGTAAGAGGAAGACATTCAAGTTGTATCTCAAGAACACCTCTCTCAACCTTTTCAAGCCTAAGTGAAATATCTTGTTTCACTTTCCCTTCTTCTTGTGATATTATGCCATCACTCACCAATGTGTTCTCTTTGCTCGCGACCCAACTCCCTAGCTGCATCGGTTCTTTTATATTCGATGTCTCGTAAGCTTTTGCTGCACTCACCAATGGTTGTATGTCTATCTCTGCCTCTCCCATGAAATCATCTGTTGAGAACGTATCCTTGTCGTACACTAGCTGCAAAAATTTACATGTTAAGAGTTTGGTATAGCTCGGTGTAGTAGTGTTCAACCTAGTTTGCTAGCGGTTTTACAACAATCATTTAAGAGTCTAGACTAGCCCTGAGACTTTTAACCGGTTCCGTTAATTTGGTTCGGTTACTTCGGTGGTTTTGAAATTTATTTTTGGCTTTTGGTTTGGTTCGGTTGATTAACCGAAGTTTTTTTATAAACCATAATAAACAGATTTTTAACAAAAGTACATTTAATTTTTTGACATGAACCGACTTGAAATAACCGAATACATCCAAAATTAACCGAATTAACCAAAATTACCCGAACCGACCCGAATAATTGAATATACCCAAAATTAACCGTAATTATTAAAAATTTCGCTTTATTTCGGTAAAATAATAATAACCGAAAAAACCGAATAGAAAAAATCATGTTAGTTTCGGCCAAACAATTAAAAACCGAAAAACCGAACCGAAATCGAACTGAAGAACCGAAGTCCCAAGCCTAGTCTAGACCTTTAAGTAAATGAGTTAAGTACAGGGCTCTCTGTTTTGTACTCTGTTTTCAGTTTCAAAACATCTGCACTTACCACTTTGAGAGGAGGTATCTGCTCGGGTATCGAAAGCATCAGCGTCTCATTCCAGACGGGATTCAAGTTGTTCTTTATCGTTCGTGTTTTTACCGACTCCAAAACAAAATAAAGACAGCGACCGGATTAAGTTTCCATGAGTAGTTTAGTTCTAAATCACACAAGGGTAGAGAGAGCTTACTTGTTGGCCAAGAGAAACGATAACATAAGGATCGCTGGTCATTACATCTCGAACCGCAAGGTTTGTTCCTTTAACTACATTAACCTTAATCAATCCGACAAACTCAACCATACCTGCCTGTAAAAACACCCACAATTATTACCATTAACAACAGTTATTACCCACAAGTGTTTGTATGTATGTATACCAAAGAATTGCTCTTCTTTGGGGCTTTGTGATCAGATTCTCTTCTTCCCCAGCTATTCCTAAATGCGTGACCAATACGGTTCTTTGTTGAACGGTGGCTAGAACATAAAGACGGTGGTGAGGTTGATGTTCTGCTAGGTTGCTGATAAGGGCACAAAGCACCATCTTTTGAATCCATAAACTGGTGCAGCTCATATTTCTTCCTGCAGATTCAATGAGATGATTATACATACATGACATTACAACAAAACTAAGTATAATATGTCACCTGATGAAATCATTGCGTTCCTCATTGTTGGAATCTGGTTTTGGTTTCTTTAACTGGTCGATGTTGCAAGCTTCAAATCTCTGGTTCACTACAGTGTTCCCACCGTAACCTATGAGCATGTCAACTTGATCATCTGTCCAATCGTCTAGCTTAACTGATAAAACCTGTTATTAACGGCCAATTAAAAAAAAAAACGGTTGAAAGGATCTAAACATTAAAAAAGCAGAGAAAAAATCAAAGAAAGTACCTTTGATATATGAACTCCAAGGCTTCTGTGTACACCAGAACACTTTATGCAGATAAATACACCGAGACTTAACGATCTAAACAACATCAAAGGAAATGAATCACAATACATCAATAGATATGAACACGTGCATACACATATATCAATCAACTTACACCCATTTTGGTTCTGGAGATCCACAGTCAGCACAATAACTGTTCCCAGGTTGCTTCAGCAGCATCTCCAGCCGATCTCGGGGATCTGAAAATGTCAAACAGGACATGATGAGACACTAGCATAATCTGTAGAATGTTGCAGGTATTACCAGAAGATGATGTCTGTAAATCCTTTTGAGGAATCACTATTGGTGTCTCTGAACATAAAAGGTCATATAAGCAAGCATGCGACCCTAATAAACAAAGCCAACATTAAAGGGTTTTCATAGGAAAGCCTTGTAAATGGAAATTTGGAGGAGATTAAAATGATTGTGTTTGATACCAGAAACTTCGACAGGATTAACATTTTCTTGGCCGAGAGACATTTCGAACTAGAGACAAGACAATGAGAACACGCGAATGTTCAGAAAACAAAAACTGGGACATTCAAACGGGTTTCCTTAAATCAAGACATCCCCTGAAGAGCCATTGCATTGTCAAACAACAAGAATCTGAATTAAAAAAAAAAAAAAAAAACAATTAGCTCGATTGTACCAATAAGAAGCTTATAAATGATTCATCGAGAATACCGTAAACAAGGGTCGAATCTGAAAATCCAAACCCATCAAAGCCTCTTTCCCAATTTTTTTACAAAAAAAAAAAAAACTAAAAACTCCAAGAATCAGTTGTTGTTTTTTTGTAGAAGAGGGAGGAGAGCAGATTTTGTTTGTATAACAAACGGAGGAGGTGAAAACCCTAAAAGAAGAAGAAAACAACAATTTTACGAAGTAATTTGGAAGAAAATTGCATCATCGTGCAGACAAAGGAGATGGAGAAGCCAATGATTAGATGTGTTTTTGTTTTATTTGTCGGCCAGAGATTAGATGAGATAAGATGAGAAAAACACCATGGAGATTTTCTTCAATGTAGTTTGTGAAATGTTTGTAATTGACACGTCATAAACCAATATTAAGACATTTATTTACAATCTCTTTATTTAGAAGAACCACAAAATCAATGATCAATCACATACAAACACAAATTAAAAGTGGGTTATTAACTGATTACTGTCTGTGCTAATAGATCATTGATACCAAATTCACCACAATTAATTTTCTTCATTAAGAAAAGGAGTACAATTTTAACAAATTCATCATTATTGTGTTAGGTCTATATACCTAACTTATTGCAAAAGCATTATCTGTTACATTTTCTGGTACAAATATTAAAATATCCAACTATCTCAAGTTCTATAATAACTAATACAGTAATAAGACATCATGTCCTCTTATTTGCTTGTAGCAGTAGCTGCCTCATCTCCTGATAATAACCTGATGCCCAATCTAAATCTCAACAAACTTGAATAATGTAAGATCTGGATTTGCCAATCTATAGAGGAAAAAAATCTTTTGTTTTTTATTAGAGATGCTAGAAAACTTATGTATTTAGTTAGACAAATGACGATGTGATTAGAATTTTGCTAGGTTTTCGAGAAGAAAGAGAATGGCACATGAATGTTTAGTTAAAAAGGCGTTCTATAATTGCTTTCTCAAAAAGTTTTTAGAAGATTGTTTTTGTTAAAATAGTATTTTTTTAATGAATTGTATTTTACATCGACAAGTTTTAAGTTTTTATATAAGTTAAAAGATCGACGTAAAAACAATAAATTTCATAAAAAGTAAATTAGGATATTTTTTTTTAAGTCGACATAGATATCTTAAATGAATTTTTATGTTCGATGTAGACTATGATCACTATTTTTTTACCGTCTTAATTGTCCACATTATCGTGTTGTCAATTAAGGCGACAAAATTATCGTGTTGTCTTAACTGTTTTCTCTTTAAACCGACTTAATCTTTGAATGAAATATTATTGAAGGGTGGTAAATCCATTCCAAGAAATATATACTTTTTGACCCTCATTTTTTACACCCCAGCTTAGGTGATTGACAAAGAAAAAACACATTACAATTTAAGATTGATATTTACTTTTTTGTTGTTGTTTTTTTAACACGTATGGGCCCTCTCTCATTGGCCGAAATATAAATACAATCAGTTTATTATAGCTTAGACCAAAGCTGAGATAAAGCCCAATCAGTTCATTGATATCTGTACTGAACAACCGTAATTGAATTCGGTTATTTTCGACCGTATTTTATGAACCGAACTCGATGGCCTACGGTATAGATTGGTTTGGTCTGAAGTCGGTAACTTTGTTGGCCTTGCGCGAAAGGCAAAATCTATTGTCCAAGGAAAAAAATAACCTTAAAGGCTGCGAGAGCAACCGCAAAATTATTTCCTGACAGAAAACTCAGCAAAGAAATTCTCTCAAAACCTCCCAGAGAAAGAAAAAAGGAACAATTGTTTCAAAGATGGCGAGAGAAACTAGTTGTTTGACCAAAATCACTGCCGGAGTTGCCATCGGCGGTGCAGTTGGCGGCGCTGTAGGTAAACCCTAAGTCCCAATTTATCGAATGATTAGAACAATTTCGACGATACAGAAATGTATCTGAATATTATCCGATTTTCGGTAATTTGGGGTTGTAATTTTGTTAATTACGAATTTGGGTATTGAGATAGATGGATAGATTTATACTTGTTTATTGACAAAAATCTTGTGTGTTTCTCAGGTGCTGTCTATGGAACTTACGAGGCGATTAGATTCAGGGTAAAGAGATTTCTCATTTCTGAGACTAATTTTCTTGATGACATCTTTTCAAGCTGTTAATAATTGTGAAAACAATCTCTATGGATCACAGTATGCATAAACAATTGTGAAAACAATCTCAATTAATGTGGGGGGATTCATATTGGATCACTGCTTGATGATGACCATCTGTTCCTTTTTTCCCCTGCAGGTCCCTGGGCTTATGAAGATAAGGTACATAGGGCAAACAACCCTCGGCAGCGCAGCAATTTTTGGGCTTTTCCTAGGTGCAGGCAGTTTGATACACTGTGGAAAATAAGCTTTAAGTCTGTACCCTGCAAAGTTTCCTGGTGAATGATCTGTTTCTTTTCTGAAAGATTTTGAGCTTTTTAATCTAATAAGTATTTTTGGATGAATCGTCTCATGTGTTTCTGCCGCTATGTGAATCATATCAATTTCTTGGGTTTTGATGCTTCTTATTCTTTTTGCATAACATAATCTTGCATTATGAAAATATCATGTTACAAGGATCATAGTTTCAAAAGAAAGCAAAGAAAGTGGAGTAAAATCTGTCTTACAACCATATGTGCAAAAAAAAAGAAGCTTTAAATAGTGGGAGTGGATTGATTATTGCACATACACTCAGGAACAGGATACTTTGTAACATCTCTTCCAGCTTTACTAATCCTTAGTTCTGGCTGTCCTAGAGATTGCTTATGTAATTTCTTTATCATCTTCTCAAACTCTGTTTCACTCATTGATTTGTTCAAAAAGTATGGGAGCATGTGCCTTTTGTTTGGTGTTATAAGCTTCTTGTGTCCTTCATAAGCTCTATGACCCTGAAAGATTAATCCAACACTTTGCCTTAAGAATGTGCAAGTAAACACAAACTGACCTTTGAAACCAATCGAAACCTAAGAGTTTGTGTACCTGAATCGCGTGGCCCATGTTCCCTCCATGAGATGCCATAAACACATCACTCTCCTTGCACACTATATAGTCGATTGCTGCCATTATCGAAGCTCGTTTTAGGTAAGGTTTGAGTTCAAGAGGCAATGCAACATCATGTTTGTTGTATATATGTGGGAATTCACTTGTCAATGGTTTCAAAGCTTCTTTTCCGCCAAGCGGTTCACCTCCCGCCCAATAGATCCTAGCATCTCTCGGTGCACCAAGTGCTCTAAGCAGCCTGAAACACAAAGGTAGAATCAAGAACTATTGGCTAACCTTGTAAAGAAAACAGTAGCCGACTCATTCACCTTGTTACTTCCTTGGCATTTAATGGACAGAGACCAGCGAGTTTCCGTTCATTAGATGTCATGCTAGATTTGGCTGTTAAGAGCTCAGGCCGCTTAATCCTTTCTATTCTTGCAATCTCATCATACTTTGAGCTCAAACCGGAAAGACAGCCTGTTCTCACCCACACATCTTTCTCCAGTCGAAGATGAAGCGCAATGTAAGGCCCTTTGCTTCTCATCCTCTCTGCAAGCTTCTTCCCTATCTCCATAACCCTTGGAGAGAACTTCAGTGCATCAAATGCTACCTTACAACGGAGCTTCTGGAGATCAGAGGGTAAGTCTTTAGACAATCTTGAATCTAATCTCCTTATAAGCAGAACTCCTTCCCTGTTAAACTGCAGGAAACAACAAAGAATCTGATCAGATAACCATAGAATAGACTTACTCAGAGGATGATGTATGAATCTTACTCGCTTTAGATAGTGTGAACGGATCCATTGAGGAGAGGCATGTAAAGGCATACCACCATCTTCTGATGGTCTAGTCATTAGTTTACTTGCGGGTAGCAACGAAACTATCTTCACATCATTTGCTAAAACACTCTTGAATTGTTCTAAATCAAATATATCAGAGAATTCACTGCAAAAGAAAATGATGGATGGTTTCATAAATGAACATTCTTATACTCCATTATCAAGCTGCTGTTCTGTTTTTACCTCTCATCACCCCAAATGAGATTGACTTGCAATATTGGAACGACAAGAACAGCACCTAGAATCCTTGCAATGACAACAGCATCCACAATCTGATTCTTCTGCTGATTCATCCCACCAGAGACAACAACCATCAGATACTTTCTCCTCTCTCTAACAATCTTCTTACTCTCTCTCTTGTACTCATTGCTGAAATCCAAGCATGGCTTGTAACCTAATCCATCAGGCTGTTTCCAGAACTCATTCTCATCATCCAATGCATGTCTGATCAGATTTGAATCACCACCAAAGGTCCCATTTTTCTCCACACCCACTGCTGGTTTTGGAATCTTATCTAAAGATCCATCCTTTGTATTTGAAATCTCAGCTTGAGTAGTGTTTGATCGGGTATAAGCAAAACCCAGATGGGATTTAGGAGACCCATTTGAATCCGAGCTCTGAAGTTGACTTTCTTGATATGAAAGACAAAGACCAAGTCTTAATAAAATCCCCAAAACAGAAAGTGAGAGAAGAGAGAAAGACCAGAGCTTTGTGTTTCTGAAGAACTTGGTTGTGTTCTTCTTTGAAGATTTGTTGTCGAGAAAAGAGCGTAGAGACGATGAAGAAACTGAGTTTATGATCTGAGATGGGACTGAAATGTAGCTAACTTTGTTCTTATAATCGCTCTTCTTCTTTTTACATATTCCCATCACGACTCTAAACAGATGATTCCTTTGAAAAGGAAAAATGAGAGCTTTGCGAGGAGATTAGTTAGGGCGGGAACACGGAAGGATCAGTTTGCTTGTCGGCTACACCGTCTTACATAACAGATTCATGACCAAAAAGATTCCCATGTTATTTTAAAATTGGTGGTATAGTTGAATGATCAAAATTTGTTGGAGGAAATATTTTTTTAATAAGTTAGAAACGAATCTATATAATGTACATGTTGGTGATGTATCCTTGTGGTGTGAATTATGAACTTGGATAATGATTGAATCGCACACGAGAGTACTTTCCTTAAAGAGTATTTCGACCCTATCCCAAGCTTTGGGTTACACGAAATCTCTTTGTATGATAAGACAACCAAAGTCTCACTCTTGTTCTAGGCTAAGATACAAGAGATACAAATAGAAGTTTTTGTGTTTATATGTGTTTCTTCAAAGATCTTTGATAATCTTTTGAAGCAATGAATCTCTCTCTTTTATCTCTCTTTCTTTTGTATTAGTTTTTGTTGTTTGCTTTTGCTTATGAAATTTTTATTGTGAATTTGCAAATGCCAAAAACTCCTTATATAGAAATCAAAAGGGTGCAATTATTAATCACCAACCATTGCAACTATTCACTAAAAGTTGTAATGGTTCATTACCAAAAGTTGCAATGGTTCAAACCAAAGGTTGCAATGGTTCAAACCCAAATGTTGCAATGGTTCAAAACCAAAGATTGCAATGGTTCAAAACCAAAGGTTGAAATGATTCAAAACCAAAGGTTGCAATGGTTTACATCCAAGAGTTGCAATGTTTTATTTAATAAATTTAAATATTATTAAATAATAAATTGCAATGTTTCATTTAATAAATTGCAACTCTTCATTAATATTTACAACCACACTTAAATATACAACATTCCTCCCCCATTTAAGTGTAACCAAAAATTCACTAATTATATAACACATATATCAAAGTCATGCATAAATGAAAATGTCGTAACGATTGAATTTTCATCTTAGTGATATTACACATTCCAAATGCCCGAGAATCAGGATGTCCTATGGATTGAATCCTATCAACCCATTTGGGCACATGAAGATAATACACACATGAATTCTCACACTACTCTAAGTGTTTATACCTGACACTATTACAAGCCATGTGTCCCTATCCATTCATGAGTGCTTACAAAGTCAAGTCCTAACTTCTTGAAGCGGCAACACTTCACACTCATATAGGTAGATACTTTTAATCATGCACCTGCAAATTGCATTTTTTCAAAAGATCTATTAAGAATAAAACTTCAACCTCTCCCTTTCTTGCAGGTCCAAGCACATACCTTGGGATGATATAAACATGTACTTCAATCTTTAAGTGTAGGCTTTCCACATTGAATTCAGCCCCTAACGTCGTATTAGAGGGGAATTGGGTTTCCCACAATTAAAGTTTTATATGGACTTTAATCCCATCCCTTTAACTGACTTAACTACCAAGTCTCTAGCTAATCCTTTCGTCAAATGATCTGCTAGATTTTGTTGAGACCGAACATATTCTATGGTAATCACCCCATGAGTGATCAGCTCACGTACATCGCTATGTCTAACGCCCAGGTGTCGCGACTTACCATTATACACTTGACTATAGGCCTTAGCCAAAGTAGCTTGACTATCACAACAGATAGATATTGGTGAAACTGGTTTCGGCCATAATGGAATCTCGTATATTAGGTTTCTTAGCCACTCTGCCTCTTTACCGGCAGAAGCTAACGCTACGAATTCCGATTCCATAGTCGAACTTGTAATGCAAGTTTGCTTCTTGGAAGCCCACGAAATGGCACCTCCACCAAGCAAAAATACCCAGCCACTCGTAGAAGAATGATCTTCTATGTTGCTAATCCAACTTGCATCTGAATATCCTTCTAAAACCGAAGGAAATCCAACATAAGACAAACCATAATTTATGGTTCCTTTTAAGTACTTGAGCACCCGTCTTAAGGCTTGCCAATGTTTAGTACTAGGATTACTAGTGTATCTACTCAACCTCCCTACATCATAAGCTATATCTGGCCTAGTGCTCGTCATGGCATACATTAAGCAGCCAATCACTTGTGAATACTCGAGTTGTGACACTGCTTGTCATGTATTAGGCATAAGCTTCACACTCGCATCCATGGGAGTGCTCATTGGAGAACAATTATCACAATTAAACCTTTTAAGGACCTTCTCAATATAATGAGATTGTGTCAAAATTAGTCCTTTATTTTCATGCTTAATTCTAATTCCAAGAATCACATCCGCCTCCCCCATGTCTTTCATGGCAAAATTTGATGACAAACATGCTTTTGTAAGCTCTACTTGTCTAAGGTCAGTGCCAAAGATCAACATGTCATCAACATACAAGCAAATGATTACTCCATTACCAGACTCATCAAATTTGCTGTATAAACACTTATCCGACTGATTTAACTTAAATCCACTTGATAAGACAACCTCATCAAACCTTTGATGCCACTGCTTAGGTGCTTGCTTTAACCCATACAATGACTTTATTAACTTACACACCTTATGCTTATTACTAGGCATAATAAAACCCTCATGTTGTTTCATATACACCTCTTCTTCCAAAACACCATTCAAGAATGCTGTCTTGACATCCATTTGGTGAATCACAAGGTTATTAATAGCTGCCAAAGCAATTAATAGCCTTATAGAAGAGATCCTAGCAACTGGTGCATATGTATCGAAATAATCAATACCTTCCCTTTGTTTAAAGCCTTGAATAACCAACCGAGCTTTAAACTTGTCGATTGTTCCATCAACTTTCATCTTCTTTTTGAAGATCCATTTGCAGCCCAAAGGCTTGCAACCGGGTGGGAGATCCGATAAGATCCAAGTATTATTTCCCATGATGGAGTCCATCTCATCATTTATTGCTTCTTTCCAAAAAGAAACATCTTGAGACTTCATAGCCTCACCATATGTCCTAGGATCATTATCAATATGATAACAATATGAGTATTGGAAATCAATCTCATCCCTTTATCTCTCAACCAAATAGATTTGAAAATCAGGACCGTATGATTTTTCGATCCTTCCTCGCTTGCTCCTACGGAGCATGGGTGACATGTTAGGAGGTACGATTGTTTCGTCTCCTTCCTTAGTTCCACTTGAACTAGGAATCATATCCTTTGGTATAGGTATAGATGAAAAACGGTTTTCATCAAATATTGCATCCCTTGACTCAATTACGGTGTGAACCGATATAGAATCATTAGGTTCTATGACATAAAACCTATATGCCTTGGAATGCTCAGCATATCCAATAAAGATGCAATCAATACCTCTTTCTCCCAAGGTTTTAATCTTGGGTTGGGGAAGTCTAACGACAGCCCTACATCCCCAAACTCGAAGATAATTCAAGTTTGGTTTCTTTTTGTACCAAAGTTCATAAGGGGTAATTTTGTTCCTATTGTTAGGAACTCTATTTAATAAATAGCAAGCTGTTAACATTGCTTCTCCCCAAAATCCGTCACTCAATCCCGAGTAGGATAACATGGAATTAACCATTTCCTTTAGAATTCTATTTTTCCTCTCCGACACACCATTTTGTTGGGGTGTATATGGAGCCGTAGTTTCATGTATAATTCCTACGGATTGGAAATATGCAGGATCATAATACTCTCCACCTCTATCAGTGCGTAACTTCTTAATAAAATTATTTTGTTGTAATTCAACCTCAGTTTTATAAATCTTAAATATCTAGGGCCTCATCTTTAGCATGTAATAAATATACATAACAAAAGCGAGTATAATCATCTATGAAAGTGATAAAATACTTCTTATTTCCTAAAGATGGTGTAGCATGTAAATCACATAGATCACTATGTACAAGTCCAAGCACTACAGAATTTCTCTCAATGCTTTTAAATGGTTGCCTAACTATCTTTGTTAACATGCAAGTACTACACTTCTCTATATTTATGTCTAACGTAGGAATCAATCATTCTTTAGACATATCAATCATACGCTTATAATGTACATGACCTAATCTAGCATGCCATAGTGAAGTATCATTTTTACTAGAACTTGCCATATAAATAGATTTGACAATTTTATTAATATTAAGCATAAACATACCATTACAGAAATATCCAAATCCAACAAACACACCATGCTTTGATAAGATATACTTATCAGATTCATACACTTGTTTAAAACCACACTTATTTAAAACACTACCAGAGACTAAGTTTTTTCTAATTTCGGGTACATGAAGTACATCCTTAAGATCAAGAGTTTTCCCGGAACTAAATTCTAACACCACTTTCCACTACCTAGGATAGGGGCGGTTGACTCGTTGCCCATATGAAGTACGGACCCATCTTGAACTTGCTCATATGTCACGAACAAGTCACGATCCTTGCAAACATGTGTTGTTGCACCCGAGTCAATCCACCATGCCACTTCATCATCCTGCACATAAAATGCCTCAGAAATTTTTGATACATAATTTGCATTAGAGTATGAATCAAAAACAGAGATCTGACCTTGATGAGTGGATGGACCTTGGTCCTTAGACCCTTGTCCCAAGCGGTTTTGTTCCGCTCTTTTTGTATCCTTCCATGCCCGACAATCACGTTTTAAGTGACCCGGCTTATTACAATTCCAACAAACGCTCTTAAGCCTTTTGTTAGATCCATCATTAGTGTTGTTATTGAAGGAGCGTTTCCTCCCTTTATTTTTCTTAGAACTCCTACCTTCATCCATCATATTAATGGAAGAAGTACCAGCCTCTACATTTTTGGGTTTTCCTCCCTCTTGCGCCCTTAGAGATTCCTCTATGCGCAAATGGCTGCCAAGTTGTACAAGAGACAACTCTTCCTTTTTGTGTTTCAGCATGTGTTTGAAATCTTTCCACGAAGGTGGTAACTTATCGATAATACTCGATATTGATATGGATTCATCCATTTTCATGTTGTGTTGGGCAAATTGCCCTAAGATACGAAGCAATTCATTGTATTGCTCCATAACCGGCCTAGAATCAGACATCTTGTAATTATTAAAATTACTCACAAGGAACTTCTTACTAGAAGCATCCTCAGCCATGTACTTTGATTCTAGTGCATCCCACAACTCTTTTGCGGATTCAACATTCTGATAAACATCAAAGAGTGGATCTGACATACCGTTAAGAATGTGGCCTCGGCATATGTAATCGTCATTTTCCCATTTAAGTTGCTTCCTTGTCTCCTCCAAGGACTCGTTCTCTACATCTTCTGGTATAGTGGGCATAGGCATGCTTAGAACATACACTACATTAAGTGTTGTAAGGAGAAAATGCATCTTCTTTTGCCATCTTCGAAAATCTACTCCCTCAAATTTTTCTAACTTTCCAAACTTCGATGTCATCTCTCGCACTGATACACCAGCCATAGTTCACAAGAAAATACTCTTTAAGATTTTTGGTGATGTATCCTTGTGGTGTGAACTATGAACTTGGATAATGAGCACTTTCCTTAAAGAGTATTTCGACCCTATCCCAAGCCTTGGGTTACACGAAATCCCTTTGTAGGATAAGACAACCAAAGTCTCACTCTTGTTCTAGGCTAAGATACAAGAGATACAAATAGAAGTTTTTGTGTTTATATGTGTTTCTTCAAAGATCTTTGATAATCTTTTGAAGCAATGAATCTCTCTCTTTTATCTCTCTTTCTTTTATATTAGTTTTTGTTGTTTGCTTTTGCTTGTGAAATTTTTGTTGTGAATTTGCAAATGCCAAAAACTCCTTATATAGAAATCAAAAGGGTGCAATTATTAATCACCAACCATTGCAACTATTCACTAAAAGTTGTAATGGTTCATTACCAAAAGTTGCAATGGTTCAAACCAAAGGTTGCAATGGTTCAAAACCAAAGGTTGCAATGGTTCAAAACCAAAGGTTGCAATGATTCAAAACCAAATGTTGCAATGGTTTACATCCAAGAGTTGCAATGTTTCATTTAATAAATTTAAATATTATTAAATAATAAATTGCAATGTTTCATTTAATAAATTGCAACTCTTCATTAATATTTACCCATGTTCGGAAATGCGCCGACTAGGGCCGTATAATCGCCGGATAGGCGCTGGTCGGTGAGAGACCGCCGCGATTTGGCCTTCCGCGGCCAAAAAATCGTTGCTTTGTAATTTTTTTTTTTTTTAAGTTTTTGGTTCGAAATCACAAATTTTATGCTAGATCTGTTATAATAGAGTAATAGCAACAATAAAAACTAGGTAAATCTGAGAAAATCCGTCAGGAAAACGAGAAAACAAAGTTTTGATGAGAAATATCAATGGCGGCTACTGTTTTTAGGGTTACAGGTTCGCAAGGAGGAAGAAGATTGTGTAATTACCGTTTTGCCATTAATGAAAAAAAAAACAGAAAAGAGAAAAAAGGATAAAATGGAGGACGCTGCTACTCGAACCCGGGCCACTCTACAAATTTAACAGACATCTTCCAAATGAGCTAGTGTAAATCTTTGTTATATGTACGCAAAATTAACATTAATAGATATACAAGAATAAAAACCTTAAAATTCCGCCCCGATTAATCTCCGCTTAATCCCCAATTTTCGTGCTAGGCGCTAGACCCAACCTTGCCGCCCGACTAACGCCTAACGATTTTTCGAACATTGATATTTACAACCACACTTAAATATACAACAGTACATAGAAATATAATTGCTCTATGAACGTTATTTTCAAATCATATTATGTATTTTTGATGATTGTATGAGTCACTTTCAAAAATGCACCCAACAACACACGCAACTTTTAAAAACAACAATTTGTAGACCAAAATGTTTAGAAAGAGACATATTGTATGTTGACCAAAATAAAAAGACATAGTGTAGAAGGAACTCTCTCTTAGCAAAATCCTCTAACCTCTCTAGAACACAAATCTTCGAGCTTCCGTTTTCGCCGTTGGCGTTGGCTTCGACTACTTCGACGAACTGAATTACTTTTGTTTTCGGCTTTAGTTCCGGTATCTACCGTCATTCGTTCGGATCAATAAATCTTGGATTTTTCCGAGCTTTTTCTTCGCCACTTATGGCGACTTTTGGCTTCCAACTAGTGTTGGATTTTGTTGTTTCCGGGTTTGCCGGACTGTATCTCCAATCTATAAATTGATTTTATGCTATATATGTTTTAATTGATTTGTAGATTAGATCTGATTCCACTTTTGGAATCGTTCCGGTCATGAGCCATGGAGCTTCCTTTGGATCGAGTTGCCGCAGTTCTTACCTCCTCCCTCATCTTCCGCTCGTCAACCGTGGTATGGAGTCGATCTCCGGAGAGACATAGATCCCGTTGGGACCCGGTATATCTCCAATTTATAAAAAAACTAACCATTGTCTCAGGTTAGACGGCTCTAATTGGGCTTGAATTTGGCGACTATTTAACGCGGTTGTGAAGGTGCTTGTCACTAAACTCCGATAATCTCCTTCCCACTATGGATGGTGTCCTGACCGGCAAGTTAAATGCTGTGCAATGTTGGAAGAATTTCGGTGGTCGGAACTTACCCTCACCGCCGTGCATGCAATGAGCTCTCGAGATCACGACACATGGTCAGTTTCGGATGAGTGTTACCCTCACCGCCGTGCATGCAATGAGCTCTCTCCCATCTTCCATGTTGTCATTTTAATCATGTACTCATGTCCACTTGTACATGTTGTCTATTACTTGTTGGGTCTCATATTAAGAGAGTTGAAAAAAAAAAAAAAAAGACATATTGTAGTAGGTTTGGATCAATGATTTGATTCTGGTTTGGGACCTAACCAAGGGAACAAACCGGACTAATGCGTGTTAATAAACCTGGGGCAACAGTTGTTATAGGCCCAAAGTTATCTCGTCAGTTCCAGTGAGAAAAAATGCTCATTCGAGGAAGTAGTTACAACGACAACATATGCCCTCCGATTACAACAACACTAAAACAACATATCAAGTTAATTGCTCTCTCTAGAATATAATGATATTGTTCAAATGAGATTGAGATAAATATTATTCGTTGTATTTTTGTATGGTGTATTCTGTCGGTTGATACACCAGTTCTGGTAAAAATGCATTAAGATACTATAGTGTGGATTTTATCTTCAAATATCATCATACCGTTTATCCGAATTTATAATGTTTTCCGACTAGTATACCGAAAATATCCGGATCATATGTTATTGGAATATCAAGTAAACTGTTTATATCAAAACTCAAACTCAAATGTTCACACTTATGTAATTTTGTTTTTGATAACATCGAAGGGAAACACATTTCCAAACGTCACATAGGCTACTCTACTTTGTATTATTTTGTTTTCTTGTTCAACAATTCTCCATAAATCAAATACATAAATTTTTCAAAGGTTACTATATATAATTCGTCACGTTGGCAAGGTTGCATTTGTTTTAACTTCCGATAAAGTAACGAACAAGATCATATCTATCCAATATATATAGTGTTTGTTACGTAACTAAATATATATATACTAACGAGATTTTGCATTTCATTTAGATGGTTCGATTAACAAAATAAATACATGTATTATATTGCTAGAACGAATTGGGAGGGATTAATAATGGTTAGACTTTGAAATGCAAAGCTATCAAGGTAAGTGGAGTCGTGGACTCACGTATTTTAAAGCATATCTCGTAAAATAAAATCAATTATGGGATACCATTTATTTTACCCGATGAGAGAATATGATCCAATAATATATATTAGTTTTCTATCGTAAAAAAATGTACGTGTCGTTCTCGAACACCTTAATTTAATTCAATATACAAAGGCTATATTATGGCACTTCAGCACGTTTTTGCCTTCTTAAGTTTAAGTTATTTTTAAACGCATGCAAGGCTCTAAACTGAAAAATTTGAATCTACGAATAAACAAAATCATTAGCTCCCGATAAAAGTAATGTATATAATATATGTTTCATTGATAAATAGTTTTGTGGACCATAATGATAGAGCTACATCGCTGAAACTCTCCTTCGGGATTTTTAAAAGAATTTTTTAATATATATTTTTTTTTGAGAAAGTGTGAAAAAAAAACGAAAAAACAAAAAAAAAAGAAATCAATAAAAAAAAAGACACATTTTTCGATAAAATAAGGATGAATTTTTAGACCATGTCCATTGAAGTAACAAGGGAGGGATCCTTAGAGGAAAAAATATTAAAATATTGTGGGTCTCACGTGGGGTCCACATGAATAGTTAAGAAATTGTCTTTTAAAATTTTGAGGGCATCTCCAACCCTACTCCATTTCCCACTCCAAAATGGGATTTGGAGTAAAATCCTCTCCAACCCCACTCCATTTTCCACTCCAAAATGGAGTAATGGGTGAGATTACTCCATATTTGGAGTAACTCCATTTTCCACTACTTTTTTATTTACAAAGTAGTCCTTTTGAATATTAAATCTTTTACATTTCTAACTTTTATGAATATAAAAATAATTACTATTTAAAAATATATGTTTATATTTTTCAGTAACAATTTAAATATTTTTTTCAACATTATAAAGTAAAATTTATTATTTTTAATATTATTTTATTATTCATAAAAAATTATAAAATGAAATTATTTTATAAGTTATAAAAAATTTACGAAAAATAAAATATATAGGGTCAATTTGCAAATTTTATAACTAAAATGGACAAAAAAACAAAATAGAAAAGAATCTATATAGAATATTCTATTTATGGAGTAAAAAATGGAGTAATACATTGGAGTAAAACACTACTCCATTTTGGAGTTACTCCATTTTGGAGTGTAAAATGGAGTTATACATTGGAGATGGTCTTATATAAGGATTGATCCTTACACTGTTCACGCCACGTGGCGCGATGCTATTGGTCAATTTTTTTTTCGACAGATTTAAAAAAAAAAAAGGTTAAAAAACCCACGCCGATAACACGGTTGTGGGTGCTCTTAGATAGGTTATCCAAGAGTCAGTCTGGTTCTTAACTAGGATCCACAAATATAATTATTTTATTTAACTCTGCATAAAAACTGTGTTAAAAAACTTTTATAACCCACCGATGTACGTGCTCACAAACCGATATACATTCGTGTATGGTCGACACTTAGAGACACGATATACTGTTTGGTGTATTTGAAATTTAGTGTAAGTGAGAGAAATTTGAATTGCATTTTGATGCTATGCAAAGCATAATATAAGTTATATAACTTGAAAGAAGGGCCTTGAAATGCTGTGATTATCAACAAGCCATATATCTGAGTAGATCATGAAGCTAAAATGAAAAATGTACATGTTAGATAGAAACAAAGATTATATATAATCCAATTTTTTTCTTTCTTTCTAGCCTTCAGTACTTTAACCATACCGAAAAAACAAATTAGAACCGACTAAAAACCGATTTAGTTAGAATATATATAAATTGATCTGTGAATAATTTTAGATATTAGTTCGGTGTTCGGATATTACCTAAAAATTGAATGGAGGCATATAGTATTTATATATAATTAGACCAATAAGTATTTTATGTAAGTTTAGTTATTTCATATAAGTCAGATAAATTTTAGATATATTTATTTTTTAGATATTTTTCAGGTAAATTGGTTATTTTGTATAAATTTATGTATTTTCGACTAAATTGGATTATTTCAGATTATATTTTAATATTTTTTGTTAAAGTTTGGTTGCTTTTGATATAATACATGATTCGATTTGATAATTCAGTTAGATTTGGTTAAGATGAATTTAAATATCTGAAGTAATTAATACACAATCTTTTAGATTTTTTCGATTTTTATATTCAAACATTCACCCGGCTTAAACTTATCGTAACCAATTTGAATCCGACCCAAAAATCAAATTTTTTTGAATGAGTTCTATAGTTAAAATCCAAAAGAACAATACTTGGAAAATCCAATCCATGTCCAAACTGGTCCAAATTAGGTATGGATGTTCGGTTATCCGTTCAGATTCGATTCGAGTTTTTCGAGTTTTCAGATTTTTGGGGTTAGACTATAAGATATATTAGAGTATTTTATAATTTCGATTTGGGTTGGATTCAATTTGGATTTTGATACCAAAAAAATTAAAACAAAAATAAAATTAATTATATTTAAAATAAATTTTTCAAATTTTGACAAATATAATTAAAAAACTTTCATATGTTTTGTTTATTTTTGGTAATTTAATTATTTTAATCTAAAAATAACTAATATATTTGAGTTTATAATTATAATTTTGGATAATTTTGTTATATTAAGTAAATATAATTAATAATTTAGATATATAATCGTAGTTGAGATATTTCATATATCTATTCGGTTCTTGGTTTAGTTCGGATTCGGTTTCGATTCTTCGAATATAAAAATTTAGAATTCGTGTACTTTTCGGTTCATATTTATAGTGAATTTTTTTTTGTTTAAGTTCGGTTTGGTTTTTGAATCCGGATATTTTATCTAGCCTAGCCCAAACTCTTTCAAATGCCCTCAGAAAAGGACAGAGCTAAGACAAGACAAACGTTCAGGGCCAAAATTTTCTAATGAAAAGAAAGATAAATTCATAATGGGTGCCAAAAAAAGAAGAAGATAAATTCATAATCTTGCCTTAACAATGATTCAAAAGTTAAACCCAAAGTCATTATTACTCTTCTAATGCTAATTCATCTCCAACGTTTCAAAAATATCTTCATGAAATTATAAAATAACCCCATAAAAATCCGAGGCTCTCGATTCAACCCCCCACCTTTATCTCTGGAGATAGATAATCTCTCCCCTTCCTATATACATCTCTCGTCCTCCTCTCAATCATTCTCCTTCCAACACCGAGAGACGCTGGAATTCAATTCAACGCTCCTCTGGATTTTCATTTCCTTTCAGTTAATAATTTCCCTTTTCTTTTCTTTTAAAAACCTATTTTTTTTAATTAAAGATGATTTTATTCTCTGTTTTTCCATTTTTAGTGTCATTGTTCCTCACGAGAGAGAGATAGGAAAAAAAATCATTTGTTCTTGCCTTCTTCTTTTTTTTCTTTTTCTCTGTTTCTGGATTTTAATCTTCAAAAAAAAATAAAAAAATTGAATTTCTTTGACTGTGTAGAGGAGAAGCTTCAAGACGATAGCGTTTGCAGAACGTGACAACATTAAATTATTGAAAGGTTCCATTTTTTTATAAGATTTACTCTTTTTAATTTAAATCCAAAGAAAGGAGCTTCATTTTTTTCTGTAGCATCCTCAGATTATCTCTCTTGTTTTTTTTTTGACGGTGTCATTTTTGTGTGTTTGGTCTGAAATTGAAGAGAAAATCTGGAGGAGACAAATTTGAATTCAGACAAAAAATCCTTACAAAATCCGAGGATGTTTGGGATTCAAAGCAGAAGAGATTTAACAATGGAGCTACAATCTCAGATTCCGATTCTCCGGCCAAGCATCCACGCTAGACGAGCCAACATCGTCGTCAAATTCCAAGACCTATACGGTTTCACGGTGGAAGGAAATGTCGACGACGTTAACATCTTGAACGAAGTGAGGGAGAAAGTGAGGAATCAAGGACGAGTTTGGTGGGCTTTGGAAGCTAGCAAAGGAGCTAATTGGTATCTTCAACCGGATATTCTCATGATCGGGGAAGGAATCGTTTTGAAAACATCTCTCAAGATCTCGAATTTGACGAATGCGATTACTTTGAAGAGGTTGATTAGGAAAGGGATTCCGCCTGTGTTGAGGCCAAAGGTTTGGTTTTCTCTTTCTGGTGCTGCTAAGAAGAAGTCCACCGTGCCGGAGAGTTATTATAGTGATTTGAGTAAGGCTGTTGATGGGAAGGTCACGCCGGCAACGCGGCAGATTGATCATGTGAGTTTGATCTTATCCAAAGTTTCAATTTTTTTTTCTCTGCCAGGGAAAAAAAATGAATTTCATTAGGATTGGATTTAGGGTTTAGATTATTGCTGATCCTTGATTGGATAGATTTGGTCTGTTGGTTTAGATCTGTTGTTCATTCTTGTGTTCATACAAACTAAGAGACTACTTTTGTAAACTCTGTCAAAGCCTATCTCTTGTACTACTATTGTATGATGGTCATAGAAGACCATTTCATATGTTGTGTGCTATGAGTAGCTGACTTCAACCTCCCTGATCTTGACATTGTGCCTCTCAACATCAGTAATTTAAGATTTTGATGTTGGTTTCATTTTCAAATGTTTTAATTGAATCATGTGTTTTGATTTGTTCAAGATCCGCTGTCATTCTTGTGGTTAGGCAGCTTATAGTAGAACCATGAGTTGTCTATTACTCTCCTGCTTTACTCTTTGATTGTTCTGGTCGTTCGAGATTATGTGACATGATAAGTTGTCTTGTAATGCAAACTCCTGGGATCTTCTCATCATTTACCTTTGACATTGTATCTCCACTCTTTGCAGGATCTGCCACGGACTTTCCCAGGCCATCCGTGGTTGGACACTCCAGAGGGTCATGCTGCACTACGACGTGTGCTTGTTGGATATTCCTTTCGAGATTCTGATGTTGGCTATTGTCAGGTACACACTAATCCTTCCCCCCTATCCATTGTCTCTATTCAAATGAGTTCTTTAATCTTAAATCTATAATGTTTTTTTTTTTTTGCAGGGCTTAAACTACGTTGCGGCCTTACTATTACTTGTGATGAAGACAGAAGAAGACGCGTTCTGGATGCTAGCAGTCCTTTTGGAAAACGTATTAGTCCGCGACTGCTACACAACCAACTTGTCTGGATGTCATGTTGAGCAGAGGGTCTTCAAAGACTTGCTTGCTCAAAAATGTCCTCGGTATGTCTTTCTTTCCTTCTTGGTTCTTGGATGCTGAGCTTCACTAGTTTATCAAGCTGAGCTTCACTAGTTCATCAAATTGCTCGATTATCTTGCGGTTTGATCATGAAAATCACTCTCATGGAAAGAAAACACACTACATTTTTGCAGAATAGCTACTCATCTTGACGATATGGGCTTTGATGTTTCCCTTGTAGCCACAGAGTGGTTTCTATGCCTCTTCTCGAAAAGCTTACCTTCCGAGGTTCTTAAAAAAGCAACACTATGTTGAATTCTCTGGCTTCTAAGCTTGCTTTTTTATTAAGGACACAGAGAACTTTTGTTTGCAGACAACACTACGAGTTTGGGATGTACTCTTCTATGAAGGAGCTAAGGTTCTTTTCCATGCGGCTTTGGCAATCTTCAAGGTTCTTACTTGTCTTCCTTTTGATCAGCATAATCTTTAAGTCTCATCTCACGGATCTCTCGTTCATTTGCAGATGAAAGAGAACGAGCTGCTTATGACTCACCAGGTCGGTGATGTAATCAACATATTACAAACCACCTCACACCAGCTCTTTGACCCGGATGAATTATTAACGGTAAGCAAGCCATATCCAGATATCTTAATCCGAAAAGAGTTTATATGTTCAAGATTCATAACCCTTTGTTTTTTTTTTCAGGTGGCGTTTGAGAAAATTGGATCGATGACTACCAACACTATATCTAAGCAGAGGAAGAAACAGGAACCGGCTGTGATGGCAGAACT
The DNA here is from genome assembly GCA_030180135.1 of Orychophragmus violaceus. Lineage (NCBI taxonomy): Eukaryota > Viridiplantae > Streptophyta > Magnoliopsida > Brassicales > Brassicaceae > Orychophragmus > Orychophragmus violaceus. The sequence goes on from CM058234.1 coordinate 97,800,303, forward strand.
TGACCAGAGACTTCGAAGACTCAACTCTCTGAAAGTAAATGGTAATAACACTCGACTGTTGGAAGAAGAAGAAGATGAGCCAAAAACTGCGTAATGAGGGAGTCTAATGGTTTATGTACTTAACCCCTCTTGATGTGTTTCTTGTTCTGTTAAAAGTATATAAAAATAGGATTTTAATTTTGAGAACAAAAACCAAAAACTAAGATCCATTTTCTTAGATGGTAAAAATGTCAAGTTTTCTTCCTTTGATATAATCAATTGTGATCTTCATTATGTTTTCTCATAGTTCCATTTCAAAATTTTCTTTGTTTTATACTAGTGTTCTTCACTATGTCTATTTCTTTAAAACTAAAACAATATACAACTCGTAAAGCAGTTGATAATACGTGTCCGTGAGGATAAAACTTCATATGATATTCAAATATATATTAAAGAAAAACGTGCATCAGTTCAGGTTTGAAGTTTCCGTGTTTGAATGATTAGAATAAGAACTTATTGAAAATATATGAATCCCACTACCTACTTTCAAATAATAAAACTAATAAAAATCAGACAAATGCATAGTTGCATTGCATACAACCATCTGAGAGCGACGCTGTATCGAGAGGACGGTGGTTCAGTTTTTTTGATCGGTGATCACGTTTGAAAACGAGGCGGGTCCAGTCTAAAAGACCGGCGGGCCTTTAGGAAGTAATAAACATGGTGACCCAAATCTTTCCTTTATTTAGCCCGTTTGTCTTTATCAAAGACAAAAATGTATTATTATTTAAATAATAATAATAATAAATATTCATAATTGTGTTTTTAATTCAGACGACCATCTGTCCATCTCTATTGGAACTGCCTCAAAAAAACCACTGGCATTTTATCCCAAATCCATATCCGAATCCGATTCGAAAACCTCGATTCCGATCCGAATTGATTTAAAAAAATATCCGAATGAAATTTAAGTCAAACTATTTTGGATATCAAATTATATCCGAGCCTGAACCAAACCTAAATAGATACCCGATGTAATCCAAAGTTTAATATAATTTCAGTTAATTATATTTTAGAGTAGTTTGTATAGTTTTTTGTTTTTATATTTTAGGTGATACATGTATTTTTGAGTAATTCGAATATTTTAGGTAATTTTAGTATATGATTTTACAAGATTTTTGGGTAAATCAAATATTTTTTGAATATTTTTTTAATATTTTGTTTTCAATTTTTTTTTAAAAAAATATAGTGATTTCGGGTTCAGCGATCCGAATCCAATATGTCCCGAATTGAATACAACTCGATATTTAGAAATATCTAAACGGGTTCTCTAGTTTTAAACCCGAAAACTTTAAAACCCGAAATATCCGGCCCGAATCCGAATATGTATAAAAATGGTATGATGAAAGATAGGGGTTCAGTTGTGCAGAAAGAAAAGATAGGGGTTCAGTTGTGCAGAAAGAAAAGATATGGGGTTCAAATAAAAATTCTTTCTCTTCAAATCCAAATGTCAAAAAATTTCAAAAAAAAAAAAAAAAAAAAAATCCAAATGTCAAGCAAATCATAATCTTTTCTTTTTAACTTTGATCTCTTCAGCTTTTGACTGAGACAATTAATCATTATACATCTCAGGATGTGACAAAATCATATCATCATAACACATGTCAAGAAGTGGAAGGAGAAATACTTTCCAACAAACACTGTCTTTCCAACGACATTACTAGACAAAAATCAAGATCAAAGAGGAAGTAAATGTCGCTCTTGTTCTACGATGATCAGAAAAACGATTCACAATAATATGTTCAACGAGGAATAAAGGAGATAAGGAGTGAAACAAACATAGCTTCTACTGACAACAGGAGAAATATAATAACTTCGTTCTCGAGTTTCTCAAACCGCAGGCCACTCTTTACGGATGTCGAAGCTGTAGTTGATCTCCAAGTAGCACTTATTATCATCATCAAGAAACTGAAACAAAATTTGGCAAAGTTCAAGAATCAACACCACCAACGAATTAGCACAGATTAGATTTTGTGAATGTTATACTATCCGACCTTAGTTCTTGCAGAATATGATCCTCGAGCAAACATGCCAGAAGGAGTGGTCTCTTCCGGCATCACGTGATTGTATGGCTCCAACTGAGGACTAAAGGTTCCAAGCATTTCCTTTGTTCTGTCCACTGAATCCAAAGAAAGGATAACATTCATTGTCTCAAACAATTAAGAGAATCTTAAGACAAAACTTGCGTGTTGTTTTACCTTTAACACCAGTCTTCCAAACTGTATTGGTGTACCTAAGACCAGAGACAATGTTGTTGTTAACCTGAAATGTGAATTTGAGATTGTACTTGCTCCCTTCTTTCAAAGTAAACCACATGCCCTTTGGATTTCCATTCTCCGGAACCATAAGAACAATATCAGGTCTTCCAGGGGATATGATGGCCAGGCTAACGATCCTCACTTCAGGGTCAAGAGTCTCTGCAGACATAAAGAAACAAAACTCTATAAAGAAATGCAAGAAAAAGGAAAATTTGTAGAATCAAACTAAACTTGATGTATATACAAAATCATTCAAGAAAATGTAGAACCAAAGCAATGACATAATAAGCATAGATGATGAAATCCAAGAACAACAACCTCAACCAGATCCAGTCTGATCCAAACATGAATCACAGAGACAGCAAACAAACTCTATGATCTAACAAAGAGTCTTAATGTGGCAACAATCATTTCTAAGATTATTATAAACTGAAACAATCATATCACACACACCTCCAATGTTGGTGACATCAACACTTCCAAGGAGCTGTTCCTTCCACTTCCTCAAACTCTCATCATCCTATAAATCAGATTCATTCCAAAACAAATCAATCCTCCGAACAATTCTTCAAAAAAATTCATAACATAATTTGAAGAAAAAGAAAAAAGAAAGCAACTTTATCCTTCTCGAGATGTTCCTTGATAGTATACTGAGGACCCAATTGTAATTTCGAATCATCATCTTCTTCATCCTCGGTAGCGCAAATAGAAGACTCGCTCATTTGCCTCCCCAAGGATCCAACACCCTCGTCGTCAGTACCCTCATTATGATGAGACGACGCCGTTTTAGACGTGTTATCCTCCTCTCCAGCTCCTTCATTCTTCTTGTTATCGTCGAACCCCATGTCCTTGGAACCAGATACAGCTCCAGATACCAAAGACATTCAATCAATTAAAATCAAATGAAATCAACTCGTTCCTCTCCTCCTCTCCTCGACGGACGCCTTTGAGAATTTTTCAAAATGTGTTTTCGGGATCTAATCGAAGAGAGAAGAAACAATTGAGGGGTTGATGGAACAAAATTAGGGATTTTTGGTTTATGTTTAACGACGGGAATGAGTCATGTGTGGTGATCCGAGTTATAGGAGAGAGAGATCGTGAGGGTCACTAACGGGAATTCCGAAAAAGGGATAATTGTATTCTTCCACGCGCGTAGGGTCGGACACGAGCCTCGAGCCACGGACAAGACAACAAATCTTACGGTCACGGATTAATTAGCCGGTTTTCTCGGTTTGATATTGGAAACTAGTTGGCTGGCATTATGTGAGAGAAAACGGGGCATATGGGGTAGTGATGTTAAAATGGGCTTAAAGTTCGTGGGCCTAAACGGATCATATATAAATTTGAGGCTCGTTTAGATCTGTGGACATATATAAAAATAAACGGGTCTAAATAGGGTAGCCTGTTTAGGCCCGCAAGTTTATTGGATATGTATGTGGGCTTAAATGGATATCTGTTTAATTTTTTTTGATTTTTTGTTTAATTTTTTTTATCAACGATGTCGTTTTGTGTTAAATGAATTTTTTATATTAAAAATAAATGAGTCTAAATGAGTATCCGTTTAAGCCTGCAGATTTTAAGTAAACAAACTCCCACGAATACCAAACTAAATGAACATAACCGTGTAGGGTCTAAACGGATAAGATCTAAACAAACAAGGTCTAAACGGGTTCGGATAGCCCATTTTAAATCACTTGATCCGATATGCGTCTTCTGATGGAAATATTGATTACTACGTCGTTTCCGGTATGGGCAGACGGGGTTTGATAGCTTCAATGAAAATTTTAAATTATAAAAATGCAACCAAACGATATAATGTGTGCTATCTGAAGTCTAAACATGGAGCAAAACCTATTTGATTCAGTCGGCTTCGTTCGTATGTGATTTAAATAGACGATATTATAGCGAAATGTAGATTTGGTTTCTAAACCCTCCACCTCAGTTTCGACCCCAAAAATCCCTCTATCATCATTTATAAGGACGTTGATGATCTTAACATAACAGTTTTTCACACATTTTTTCTATCAGTCTTTGCTACTATCTCTACTCTGATCATCATGCATGCAATATACAATGCCCTTTCTCAGAATTATATGCTAGTACTTTTTTTTGAACTATACTTTTGGGGTAAAAACAGTGTTGGACGCCCCAGAGTTAATTTTATTATTATAAATAGTTTCATGACAATATTCACCTAATAATTCAAATCTTATGATAATGATCCAGATTAACTCAAGATTTATGATAATGTTTTCAATTAAAAGTTCTTTCAAGATCCGCCACTAAGAGCATCTCCAATGTTCAATTGCATTTTTCATTCCAAAATGGAAAAATGCAAAATGCAATTGGGATTCTCTCCAATGTATTATTCTATATTCCATTTGAAATTGAATATTTTAAATATTTTTTCTTTTTCTATTTTATTATTAATTACAAATTATACACATTTTTTTTCAAAACTTACAAATTGATCCATTTATTTTTCAAAACTTTCATAAATTATTATATTATTTAAATTTAACTATTATAATATAAAAACACACATTACATTTTAAAAAACACATTACATTTTAAAAAACACATTAAATTTAACTATTATAATTAAATGTCTAATCGTTATTGTACTAAATTTAATTTCCATTGTTTTTATTTTTATTTTTAGTATTTTAAATTTGATATGTTTTGTTATGTTTTCTATTTAAATAAAATGTTATTTGTATTTTTATTTTAGAGATAAAGAGTGTTTTAGTAACTATAATTATCAATAAAAAGAAATTATCATCAAAATAATTATTTATGTCTTAAAGTAAAAATATTTAAAATTTGAAGGACTGTTTTATAAATTAAAATGTTCAATTACAAAATGCAATTGAAAATTAGATGATTCTATATTTGGAATCAAAAATAGCATTATGCAATTTTGCAATCGAAAATGAGATAGGATTGGAGTAGATTTTATTCTAAAATGGAATTTGGCATCCAATTTGGTACAAGGTTGGAAATGCTCTAAGTAGAAACATATGTATCGGTACTATATAAGTGTACGAACAGTACGATGATCCTTTTATGCTTCAAGTTGAACCTTGCTTTTATAGTTTGTGATCCTTGAAAAATATGTTGATCGTCAGCTTTCCATACTAATCGACCATCTTTTGTATACGTGATTGTCGTCAATCTTTTCTCCCCGACAGCTTTTTTTGAGAAATCTGGAAAACATTTTCTTTCTTTATTTTCAGATGTTTATAAATACAATTAATTTCGGCATATATAGTAATATGGTCAAAATGATGGTAGCACATAATAATTACTATCCATTATTTAGTAAATATAAAATGATATGTGTTTATCAAAGATATTGGAAAAGAAACCACATTGTGTAGCTCGAACGAGTTGAATATGTGCTTACGCCTTTGACTCGGTGAGTCGAACCGGTTGTTCACTTGTGTGGTTTTATTTGAACTATCAAAACCCGATTGTACTCACCTACTCTTCTTTTTCGACCATCTTTTTTTCTCTCTTCTTTTTTTGTTTTCTTTTTACAAATATAATATTTGTTTCCTTTTTCTTTTATTTAAATATTTGTTTCCTTTTTTGTAGCCCAAAAATATTTTCACTCTTTATCATTATCACATATAATATCATTACAAGATGACTCGTCTGCATTTTGTGCGGAGAATGATTTTTTCGAAAATGATTTAGTTTAGTTTAAGAGAAAAATATATATAAATATGTTTATGGAAGATAATCTATCAAATATGTATACATTACTCTCCACTATTTAATAAATCAAAATGATATATGTTTATCGAAGATAATCAATCAAATATGTTTGGGACGAAACTAATATTATAAGTTGTGATTTTGGAACCGAAGTTTGAGGATTTGGATTCAATATTTCATGATAATAATACAAAATATAATCATTTTCGTGATGACCTCTCTCTTGAAAATAAATAATCACAAGGGCAAACATTGTTCATATTGTAACCTTGATAGATCTAACTAAGTTCGTCATCGTTTTGCGAAAAAATGTAATAAATCCGATATACGCTACGAAAAAAATGCAAAGACTTCAGTTTTAGATCTTTTTTGTATAGAAAACAAGATGTTTAGATCTTACGATGAATAGAGTTTTCATTTTATTTTCAGACGATAGGGAATCTTTCCACATGGGATTTAATATTTAGATCGTGGATCACTATAGTTATCTATTTATATACTTATTATATACACAAGTTCTTCCCCTTAGTGAAAATTATATGATTTGCGTGAGTTGCAAAAGCCTCTTTTATGATATTTTAAATTTTAGCTTTAGCGTCTAATATTTTTCTTGTTATGGACTCCATAGATCTAAGAATATGCTTCAAGATTCTTTTCATGTTTAGCTTGGTGATCCAGTATAGGATAACAAATTCTATGACACATAAATATGAGATAACATATTAGATAAATGAGCTATATATGAGTATATGACAATATAAATGAAGAATATCTTTTAAAAAATGTTCATAAATCAAGTGGTGTATCAAACCAAGATAGTGTTCCAACATGAACAACAGTGTGAAACCAATTAGGCATACCATTAACAACAAGATCTTTAAACTTACCCAATTTTGGATCATATGTCACAAGAACCCTACTCTTATACTCCAACAAGATCTCTCCATTCTCCAACACACATAAAACCCTAATCACCTTACCATTCTCAGCGTTCTTCCAAATCCACATTGGTCGGTCTAATTTCTCCTTTAGCCCCTTTGGCAAGTAAGTCCCAATGCTATACTCTTTCCCCCAAGATTCCTTAACTCCATAACTCTTCATAACCCATATATCTAATTTCCCATAGTTTCCATAAACAACCGCGCAAAGACACCCTTTAAGGTTCACTAGTCTATGGTTGGTCCGGTTAAGCCCACCGCAGTCCGGTTTAGGAATCTCTCTAAACTCTTCATCTTCAAGATCAAATGATATAAACTTACGATCCGGCACGTGTCTACGAGGTCTTGTCACAAAATGTAACCTCCCGTTGACCAAAGCCTCTGATGGACGTTTCAAGAACTTAAAAGGAGCTTTCCCTAAGCTTCTCCAAGATAAAGATTGGTCTGTTCTTGTTGATAGGGTTAAGATCTGAACCTCTGATTGCTTGTACTGGATTCTACCACGACCACGACCTTTGTTACTACCTCTGAAGTAAACTATCTTCACAACTTTGTATTCCTTTGTCTTTTGATGGAATCCAAAGCCGAAGACAAGTTCTTGATCATGGTACTTGTTGGAACACTCTGGAAGCTCTAAGGAGTTTGTAGTGAAAGGATTGTAGAGGTATAGTGAGTCGTTGTAGAGAGAATCAGACAAACAGAGCAAACCGTTACATGAGCCTACAACATCGAACTCCGGCATGGAAGATGAAAATCTTAAGGTGAATTTCTTGGTCTTGATACGTTTCTCTTCTTCTGATAGGTCTAGGAAGTGAAGGCTGTTGCGTATTGGGAAATCACAGTGAAGGAGAAGACATGGCTTTGTGTCTGAAGAAGAACAAGAAGGGACACGACCGTGTTGTGTTAGAATGGATCTCCAAGATCTGCAAACGAACATGAGCCGAGTTAAGGAGGAGATGGGAAGACGAGAGAATATGTCGGTGATAATATCTCCGGGAAGAGATTCTAGTAGTCCTACGGTTGTAGTGACGTCGTCATCGGTGATCTTTCTCTTCTTGAAACCGTTCAAGGCCATGGATGAAGAAGAGAAACAGAAGCAAGAGTTTGATATTGAGATGGAGAGAGAGAAGATGAAGATTAATGGAGGAAATAAAGGAGGGTATACGTTGAATAGGCATCACAAATAATAATAATTCTTTCGTGGAAATTTTTTATTTTTTTATAAAATTTATTTTGGAACACAAGAAAATGATATGATTGGAGAGATCTAAACCGTTGGATGAGACTTGAGTTGTGTTTTGTTAGAAGAGAATAAAAAAAAAAAAAAAAATTCAAGAAGAAGATATCTGCAATTGGATTTAATAGTTGCTCGGATATGAGGACCATTGCATGGAATTGTCAAGGGGCGGGAGCGGAGCTTACATCCCGTCGACTGGAAGAAATGTGTAAAATGTATCTTCCAGGTTTTTTGTTTTTATCAGAGACAAAGAATGATCATCATTTTCTGCAAGATTTGCAAGTTACTTTAGGTTTCGATAACCTTCACACTGTGAATCCGAGAGGATATAGTGGAGGTCTTGCTCTTTTTTACTCTAAAGATTTTCCGGTTAAGATTCTATGTTTGGACGACCGCTTGATTGATATTGAAACTATTATTGATGGAAATCGTGTCTTTATGACTTTCATTTATGGCGATCCGGTAGTAAAATACCGAGGATATGTTTGGGAAAGATTAATTCGGATAAGCATTGCTCGGTCAGGCCCATGGTTCATCATTGGGGATTTTAATGAAATTGTAGGGAATCATGAGAAGTGTGGTGGTAAGAAAAGATCGGAGGCGTCATTTCTACCTTTTAGATCCATGATAGATTGTTGTGGTTTTCTTGAATTTCCATTTCAAGGTAATTCCTTTTCATGGATTGGTCGGAGAAGGAAAGGCTTAGTAAAATGCCGACTAGATAGGGCTTTAGGCAACGAAGATTGGCACAACATCTTTTCCCACACTAATGTGGAGTATCTAAAGATGTGGGGTTCAGATCATAGACCTCTCCTAGCATCTATCCTCAATAAACCAGAGAAGAAGAAGCGAGGATTCTTATTTGACAAGAGATGGATTGGTAAACCAGGGCTTGAGGAGGCCATAATAAATGGTTGGGGTCATTCGCAACCCTCTGGTTTGAATCCATTATCGAATCGTATCCAGAATTGTAGAAAATCCATTTCGATTTGGAAAAAAAGCATCCAGACAAATTCTGAGATTCTCATTAAGGAGCTTCAAGAACATATCGACAAAGCTCAAAGTGATGAGTCTATCTCCACAGAAGAAATTCTTACTCTTAAAGGTCAATTACTATCAGCATATAGAGAAGAGGAAGCTTTCTGGGAACAGAAGAGTAGGACCACCTGGTTAAGGTTTGGGGACAATTATACTAAATTCTTCCAGGCCATCACTAAGCAAAGGAGGGCGAGGAATAGGATTCTCGGACTTCTGGATTCTTCTAATATATGGGTTGATAATGAGGAAGATATCGAGAAAATCGCAGTGGATTATTTTCAAGATCTCTTTACCTCCTCATTCTCAGCTGATCCAGACACTCCTCTCCAGGATATTCCTCAGATTGTCACTCCGGAAATGAATTCCGTGCTAACCCGAGATCCTTCGACGGAAGAGGTCCGCCAGGCTCTATTCTCCCTTAACCCCGGTAAAACACCGGGGCCAGATGGGATGACAGCTTTATTCTATCAAAAGTTCTGGGATACGGTTGGACCCGAGCTAGTGTTTACGGTTAAGTCCTTCTTTGCAACTGGATCTTTTGACGAAAAGCTAAATGAGACCAATATCTGCTTGATCCCAAAAGGGGACAAACCCCGAGAGATGTCAGGCTTCCGACCGATTAGCCTTTGCAATGTGAGTTATAAGGTTATCTCTAAGGTTTTGAGCCTCAGATTGAAGCGTATTCTTCCGGAGCTGATTTCCGAGACCCAATCTGCTTTCGTAGCAGGAAGATTGATTACCGATAATATCCTTATTGCTCAAGAAAACTTCCATGCCCTTCGCTCTAACCCATCGTGTCGTAAGAAGTTTATGGCTATTAAGACGGATATGAGCAAAGCCTATGACAGAGTTGAATGGGCCTTCCTATCTTCTGTTATGAGGAGTTTGGGATTTGATACTAAATGGATAGGATGGATCATGCACTGTGTCACTTCTGTATCATATCGGATCCTCCTTAATGGGGTGCCCACTGGACATATTAAACCTACCCGAGGAATCCGTCAAGGAGACCCGATCTCTCCGTTCCTATTTGTCTTATGCACGGAAGGTCTTATCTCCCTTATTCGGAAGGCTGAAGCTAATGGTAGGATCCATGGCTTACAAATAGCCAGAGCTAGTCCACCAACATCCCATCTCTTATTTGCAGATGACAGTCTATTCTTCTGTAGGGCGGATCTACAGGAGAGTAAGGAATTTATAGACATTATCCGCTCTTATGGGGAAGTATCAGGCCAACGTATTAACTTTTCCAAATCATCTATCATGTTTGGAAATGATGTACCTTCTGAAACAAAAGGCGAAATTAAACGGATTGTTGGCATCTCACAAGAAGGAGGAATGGGATCTTATCTTGGATTACCAGAGCAGATTAATGGATCGAAAGCCCAAGTTTTTGCCTTTGTGAGAGATAGAGTTCAAAACCGAGCCAACTCTTGGTCATCAAAACTCTTATCTAAAGGAGGAAAGGAAGTCCTAATAAAATCTCAAGCCCAAGCGGTTCCGACACATGTAATGTCGTGTTATCTTCTCCCAAAATCTGTATGCTCAAAACTAAGAAGTGCTATCTCCAACTATTGGTGGAGCTCTAAGGCGGATAGCAGGGGCATCCACTGGACTGCATGGGATAATCTATGCACCCACCCATCAGAGGGAGGTTTGGGATTTCGAGCATTGGAAGAAACTAATATTGCACTCCTTGCAAAACAATTATGGAGAATTCTAAGATTTCCAGACTCCCTTTTGAGTCGTATCTTAAAAGGGCGATATTTCAAATACTCATCCCCGTTAGAGATTCAAGTCTCGAATAGACCTTCTTATGGGTGGAGAAGTCTGATGGCAGCAAAACCTCTGCTCCTATCAGGCATCAGGAAGACGATTGGATCCGGTTTTGGCACAAGAGTTTGGAGTGAACCTTGGTTACCTGACTTTCCGGCACGTGCTCCCCGGAGCATCAATACCGAGATCGATCCCCAACTTTATGTAAATTCCCTCATTGATTTTGGAACAAAGCAATGGAAGATTGACCGTCTCCGAGAGCTTTTTCCACCTGAAGATATCACCCTTATTATGGGTTTACGTCCGAGCAAAATTGTCTCGAGTGATAATTATAGTTGGATCCATACCAAATCTGGAAAGTATACTGTCAAATCCGGATATTGGGCCGCGAGAGCTCTCTCTCGCCCAGCTTGCGATCCCCCTGTTCAGGGTCCAAGTACTAAGGTACTCACGGCGCAAGTCTGGAAGCTGAAAACCACACGCAAAATTAAACATTTCGTGTGGCAATGTCTGTCTGGGTTTTTACCCACATGTGCTAATCTGTCGTATCGTCATATTGGGAGAGATTCTGGTTGCCCTAGATGTGGTGCGGAGAAAGAAACCATTAACCATGCTATCTTTGAGTGTCCTCCGGCCCGACAAGTGTGGGCCCTGTCGAACATTCCCTCGGCACCTCACTCCTTCCCGTCTCCATCAATCTTTAATAACTTGGATTTCCTTTTTTGGAGAGCCAAGGAATTAATGAATGATGAGGAGAGCCTAAGAATGTTCCCATGGATCATGTGGTTCATTTGGAAGGCTCGTAATAGGAAAATCTTTGACAATTTTAATGAAGATCCAAGGTCGACTTTAGAAAAAGCAAGTCTTGAAGAATTAGCTTGGAGGAATGCAAATGTTGTAGGAGAAAATGAGCAATCCTTGGATATTCCCCAATCTCGAGAGCCTAGCCTCTTTGTTCCTTCTGTAACTCTCACATGCTTTTTGGATGGCTCTTGGGTAGCATCAGACTCGATAAGTGGACTTGGATGGATTGTAATGCAAGGAAATGAGGTGGTGCATTTGGGGCTCAAAGGATCTAGAAGATGTTTATCTCCACTCCACTCCGAGTTTGACTCACTTCTTTGGGCTATGAGATGTCTTAAAAATCTCCATCTAACCAGTATCACATTCCTCTCGGACTGCTCAGAACTTATCGCTATGATCAAAGACCCTACGGATTGGCCTTCGTTCTCTTCGGAATTGGAAGATTTTAGATCTCTTAGGGTTTCTTTTCCTGACTTTTGTATTAAGTTGATTAGTAGACGAGATAATACCCGAGCTGATTACCTTGCTAAAAAAGCAAGGTCTCGGGGTGTTTTATTTTCCCATGTAAGTCCGTCGGTTCCAGATTGGCTTTCTCTCGAGGAAAGCCGTGTACCGCATGCTTAATGAATGGAGTCTTTGTTGTCAAAAAAAAAAAAAAAAAAAAAGAAAATGGGGAAGAAAACAAAAGGGAGGGGAAAGTGTGATGATGACAGAGCAACACTTAATTTTTAATTAGTTTTATTTATTTATAATGAAGACTTTATAATAATAAGAACAAAAAAAGAAGTTGCCAACAAATGCAAAAGTCCTCTCTTTTGCATCTCTCTTTCCTTTTACTTTTTTATTATCTAAGGATTTTTAAATTGAATTGTTTTATGGTCGTTGATATATTGGTTACTTAATAGTAAAAATTACAGACATACCGTTTTTTTAATACCAATCATGAAAACAGTATCAAAATTACAGTCAAAATAATTATTTTAAACTTTTTGTTATCGTTTTCGCTAACAATTTTCATTAATCGATTTCACTTATAATTTTGCATTATTCAACCGTTTATCACTTTCGTTAATCGTTAATATAACATTTCAGTTTTTGGTCACCAATCGATTCATTCTTACCTTTTTACTTTATAGATTTGTCAAATTTATATTTTAGTGCTTTCTTAATTGTTGAGAAATAAATACATTTAACTTTTAGTTGGAGTTGGAGAGTTCGTTTGTGATGTAGATAATTTTTTCGTCAAGTTTTTTTATTTATTAAAAAGAGATAGAATACAAATATACAATGCCAAATGGCAATTATAAAGATGAAATATTAATACTAGTTATCGACACGATATCGAAAAATACATAAAAGCAAATCCGAACATAAATGCGAATCCGATGCCCTTGCATTTTTAGCAAAGTTGGATGTATATCAAATTCAAATCAGACTTTTCTTTTAAAAATCGAGATATTAAGACTTCTTAGTCGATTTTATATAAGTTAAAGTAATGGATGAGACAAGCATTTAGATCAAATTCTTTATTGAGACTTGATGACTAAAGTATGTCTATTTGTATTACTTGGTTTCGGTCATAATTAGCGTTTAAACATAAGTTTTTTTTTTTTTTTGAAATACAACGTATAAACATAAGTTAAGTTGAAGAGTTTGGATTGATAGATTTTAAAAGCTATAAATCTAAAGAGAGTAATTTTATCGATTTGAATCCGAAATGTTCCAAGAACGACCTAAAATTCAAACCATTGTATAAAAAAATACTTGAAGCAAGGGTTACTCTAAAACAAGTTCATATAACACATGCATGGTTAGATTTACAACTTAGAAAATGAAAATGTGAGCTTACATAATTTCCTATCTCTTTCATTATAGATCAAGTCCAGCGCTGTTGGCTTAAATTTTTTATGATATAGCTTCATGAATATATATTTTGGAAGTGTTAATTAAATAATAGGTAAGGTTTTTCTATTTGATAAATAGCGAAATAAGTAAGTAGAAAACAATGGTGGGTGGGGGCAGTTGTGCGGTGAGTGTTCTTCAAATTCAAAGGCTACAAATTATAGTTTAGCAAGAGGTGCACAAGTTTCCTACCACCTTGGTTTTTTTCAAACACTTAATACTATTATTATTTTTTTGTTTAGGCTGTAATTATATGATATAGCATCGGAGAATTGACATTCTTAGACCCATATGTGTTTATCATCTAAATTTAAGCAATTCAAGACAAGATGTCTATTCTTAATGTGTGGTGTGGACTTTTTTTTGTTTGTAAAAAGAGTTTGTGTGGTGTGGACTTTGAGATAAACTTATATATGTATATATTTACAAGAATTGAATTCGCCATCATCGGTTACGTGTTTGGCCTAGGTGCTTATCGTTATTAAGGGTGCACCCAATTATGGTTCGATGCATGGATAATTTTCCGAAGAGTGGTCCGGACATAAAACGTCTTACACGTGTTTCTGTAAAGGACCAATTGGTGAAATAAGATTTTGTTTTGTTTTAACTTATCGGTGTATTAATGTGTATGGGTGAAATACTTTTTAGCTTTGATTATGGTAATTGCGGTCAAGGCAGATTAGTCCGCAAGTGGTTAAGACCGTTTTTTTTTTATCATTCACAATTTTTGATTAAGTTCACTGCGGATAGAAAATAATCAAGGCACTCTGCTGTGGACCACATGGGTACCATTTTTACAAAAAAATTAATTCAGTTTGCAGTTAGTTTTGTCCGCTCTGACGACAGTTACCATTCAAACCTTGTGTTTTGTTACCAAAAAAAAGGATTTTGCTTTGTTTTTACTTAATTAAGTGATAATTTGTTTACTTTTTAGTTTTGAAACCCTAGTTTATAGAAATCTTGATGTATAAGGCAACGTATACTCTTCATTTACAACTGCTACCTTTCTACTACATCTATTTATCGTCGTAAACCTAAAAGATAACCATATTGTCGTCATCTGTTCAACATCCAATAATATAATCCAATGATGATTGAACACTTGGTAGATTTTATAAAATTATAATCCCGAGAAAATAAATCCATCAGTTACGAAGACTTTTTAACGATCATCTATCATCATTAGCTGGGTAAAAAATCGAGAATTGTGTAACATATGACCTAACGACATCGCCAACTATGCAATAACGAGACCACATGTCCGTCTATCGCGTTTTGGACCAGTATGAGTTGGTGTAGCTGCAAAAACTTATTCAACTGCATACAATTCCATAATAGAAATGCAGTGAGAACAACAAACTGTAATGAAATTACTTTGAATGTGGTCTTATTGAAAACATAAGAATCTAAGCAAGATTGGGAAAAGGTGTCGTCATGATCTGTCATCGTGACGTGATAGCTGAGAAAGGATACACATATATTGATTGTGTATTGAAACTAATTTATGTCCTATTATTCACCGTGACACAATTTATGGTCTGTTATTACTGAACTGGATTGGTAACGAAAATAACACCATTTATGTTCTGCGATTCACTGCGCGCCTGCGATCAATAATTTACAGATTATATGCAAGCGACATATACATAATTTAATATTGAGCCGGATTATTGCCAACTAAACAAACTCCCTCATGCACTCCAATAAAGATGAGTCCCACTCATCAGTTTTCGCTTGTGCTTTTTCTACTCCACTCGTTCTGCGGCGTGCTGGTAAACCGTTGAGGCGTAATAGCTGCTGGAATGTGTTGGTTTTTTTAATCTCACTCGTGTTGAAATGACTTATGTCGTCTCACAACCTGATCAGAATCCACCAACTGTAATAGTATAAGTTAATAGCAATGTCTCAGAAAAGAAGGGAACCAACTTTCATTTTAATAGGCGGCGAAAAAACCCTCAGAAGTTGCCAAGAATCTACAGCAATGGTTCCTCTAAAACCTCCATGGGAAATTCCCAAGAGGGAGCTCCATTTTCTCACCGTTCCAGATTACTAAAACTTTCATCACAGGGATATCTTTACTCACTTTCAAATACATATCAGATCTAACATCTCAAAATAAGTTGATCATTACGTACTAAACAAACTGAAACCATAGTGGCTATTGAAATATATCTAATGATTTCATTTTAGTGTCTTAGGATTCCCGGTTCTTCACTCAAGTGTTCAAACTAGTCAACAACTAAGAATCAAACCTACCAATGCTATCTATCATGTAAAAAAACTGAGAGAGCTCGGTTTTGGTTACCATTATCATATATAATAAGACTTCAAGAAGTCTTATGGAGTGAACGAAAGAGACGATGCTTCTTCCTCTTTGAGTGTCTTCCCGGACCCTTCTTCATCACATATGGAACGAAGGTAATCTGTTATCATGATGACGAATCAACACAAGATCAAACACAAAGAGCATATATACCAATTGTAGTTTAAAGATAGTACAGGACATAGCTAATTAACTCTTATTGAAAAGACATAGTATTATATTTGAGTTAAACCTGAGAATTGTTCCGGACCCCAACATCCTGAAGAACAGAATCGTCGTCAAGCAATTTCTCATTATTGCACGAAAGGCAGAAGTTTGACCATACATGCTTCCTGCATCTTCCCAACACTCCGATCAACAACAACAAGTTTTCTCTATTCCGATACGAATCAAAGAGTGGAGAAGCTTTACCAAGAAATATGGCGATGACCCATGTTTGCTTGCTCCATCTCGTTAACTTTCTTCTTAATCAAAAGCTTCAGATCCTTAAGAGTAGCTGAATTCATGATCGCCAAATCTACCAATAGGAGCAGAGAAAGTAAGACAGAGAAAAAATAATGCACACTACTCGTTCGACAAAATGCTCATATGAAGTCTATTACCCAAGGAGGAGCCGTCGAGTTTGACGATGGATAGACGCATAGCGCTTCCTTTTTCAAGGCTGACGAGAGTGACAACA
This sequence comes from Orychophragmus violaceus, assembly GCA_030180135.1. Classification (NCBI taxonomy): domain Eukaryota; kingdom Viridiplantae; phylum Streptophyta; class Magnoliopsida; order Brassicales; family Brassicaceae; genus Orychophragmus; species Orychophragmus violaceus. Next base: position 97,817,017 of record CM058234.1, read on the forward strand.
TCCGAAAGAGTTGGATTCTTCGGTACGTCGGCGAGAATCGGATCGGCGAGTAGATGAGAAAGCAACGATTTCAGCTTCTCCCTCTTCGTGTCGACGTCGTAATCTCTGATTCCGACACTATCGCCGCCGTCCATTTGTTTCCCTCTCTTTTCTTTTAGGGTTTTTCTCGTTTAGTATGGTTCCGTTTATATTCATCGGTTGGCTTACACCAAGCCCATCAACTATTCATCACGTTTGGGCCCAAATTAGTTTTTCATTGGTCAACAGCCCAAATTAATCAATATCCCCAATTCCTTCGTTCATATATTTATATGTATATACTACGCCTAAGATATTGGGTATTCGGTTCGGTTCCGGATATTTCGGATACAAAAATTTAAGAATCAATGGCTATTTATTTTTCCCGGTTCAGTTCCAGTCGATTCTAGATCGGTTTGGGTACGTAGGTTGAAAAACCAGAAAATAACCAAAAAATTCAGTTTTATCGGTTCCAAATATTTCATATTCCATAAGTAAAAAAATATCCGAAAAATAAAAAAGTTACCTGATATATAAAAAAATATCCGAAATATACAACAAAATTACCGGATATGTCTCACACCAAGCCCACCAACTATTATTCATCACGTTTGGGCCCAAATTAGTTTTGCATTGGTCAGCTGCCCAAATTAATCAATTTCAACAACTCCTTCATTCATATGTATATACTATATACTTTTCTAATATCTAAGAATTTTAGCAAACATTTTTTTAAAAAAGCTAATTCTGAAACATATTCCTGATATATAAACTCCATAAATAGAAAACCCACCACGTCAAAAGGATCGTCCATAATTTTCTCATGGTATATTAAACATAACCCAATACTATTTTAGGTCAGGAATTTGTGGTTTTAAACTCCTTTGGTCCCTCTATAAAACGAACTCTCGACTCATCAGAACAAACCAGAAAACAAATAAAAAGTGAACAAAAAGAAAAAAAAAATAAAATATCAATAAATTAAAAAATAATAAAAATGGTGGGTTTGCGGAGAGCAAAAACGATGTTTTTTATAGTAGTAGTGGTTATGGCCACCACAATAGCAAACGGGGCTAAACCACTCAAAGAAAGCGCCAAAGAAACTGCTGCTAAAGTGGCAGAAGGAGCCAAAGAAACTGGTGCTAAAGTGGCTGAAGGAGCCAAAGAAACTGGTGCTAAAGTGGCTGAAGGAGTCAAAGGTGTTGCACCAGCTGGTGCTAAAATGGCTGAAGGAATCAAAGATACTGTTGCACCAGTTGGTGATAAATTAGGATTAGGTGCCAAAGGAAACGGTGGTCCATCAATTGATGTTAAAGCATCAGGAGCCAAAGGAGACGGCACAACCGATGACAGTGCGGTACGTACCAAATCTTATTATATGTTTATTCCCTCTTATTATATGGTTTAAGAATAATATGGTGTGGATAGGCAATTACGGCTGCATGGAAACAAGCATGTGAATCAGCATCTCCAAAAACGATTACCGTGCCAAAGGGTGATTATTTGGTGGAAACATTAGAGCTAACAGGTCCATGCAAAAGTGCCATCACTTTTGAAATGCATGGCAATCTTAAGGCTCCGGCTAAGGCAGCTCATGGTAAACCACATTGCGGATGGATTAATATCGACAAAGTTGAGAATTTCATTTTGATTGGACATGGAGCCATTTTTGACGGTCAAGGGGCCGAAGCTTGGAAGGTCAATAACTGCAAAGAAACTGGCAAATGCAACACTCTCCCCATTGTAAGAACTTTTAATTAGACATAAAAGATATATAAGATTATTATTTTTATTTATGAAATACATCATTTACTAATATGTGTTTTGGTAACAGAACATCCGATTAACGGGTCTCACAAACTCGAAAATCGTCGGTATAACATCAACAAACAGCAAACTTTTCCACATGAACATCCTTAACTGCAAGAACCTAACTCTTCAAGATGTTAATATTGATGCACCTGCGGAGAGTCTTAACACTGATGGTATCCACATCGGAAGGTCCAATGGCGTTACACTTCAAGGGGGAAAGATTAGAACTGGAGATGACTGCATTTCCATAGGAGATGGTACTGAAAATCTTCTTGTTGAGAACATTGAATGTGGACCAGGACATGGCATTTCCATCGGAAGTCTTGGAAAGTACCCTAATGAACAACCAGTGAAAGGAGTCACCATTAGGAAATGCCTCATGAAGAACACGGATAATGGTGTTCGTATCAAAACATGGCCTGGATCTCCTCCTGGTGTTGCCTCCAACATTCTTTTCGATGATATCACAATGGACAATGTTAGCTTACCAATTCTCATCGACCAAGTGTATTGCCCTCATGACAAGTGCAAAAAGGGGGTATGTGACCAAATCAAAATATTTACTATATATTCGAAATATATTTTAGTAATCATGGGGTTTCAACTTAATATCATTTATAAATGCAAGAACCATTTACTTTAGTACTGCTTAGATTCATGATCTTCACTTTTTGATTTGAGTTATTATGACAAGAGATTTTATGAGAGAGAATGTTTCTACAAAGCTCACATATCTTGGTCTGTTTGATAATTTTGTATCAAAAATTTTAAACTTCTTTTCAATTGATATATTTGTAGGCAATATCAAAAATACAATTGTCGGAGGTGAGCTTCAAGAACATTAAGGGTACATCAGCTTCAAAGGTGGCTGTGAAGCTACTCGGCAGCCCAGGGCATTGCACTAATATTGCTCTTGCTGACATAAATTTGGTACACAACGGTAAGGAAGGACCAGCTGTCTCGGCTTGTTTAAACGTCAAGCCTGCTGTCGCCGGAAAAATGATTCCACCGGCTTGTACTGAAGTTGCTAAACCAGGTCCTTGAATAAAATTCGTTTGTCCACCATGCATCCATCTAATCTGGTGGATGTTCTATTAGATGTTATGAAAATGTTTTGTAATTTCTTGTTTATTTTCCGGAATAAGTGATATGTTTATGGAGTATGTAAGAGTCCCTTCAAGCTTAGAGTTACCAGCTGAAGAGTGACTAATGATTATGTAGTAATTTTTATGTGTTCACAGTCAATGTTTCAATTTTTGTTTAGTAAATAAAATATCATTGACATTTTGTTTTAATATTTGTTTTAATAGTTTTTTTACCTAATTCTATTTTATACTCATTCTGTATATTGAGAAGTAGTTTGGTTGTAAAATTTTATAATGTTACAGTTATCTTATTTAATATTTCAGTTCTGTGGAAAATTTTCTTCAATACCTCTTTACATGATGTTAGTAACATATTTCCCTTGTAACTTCTCAAAAATATTAATGAGACGTGCATAAACATATTTTTGAAGCTACCCTATATTTAAATAGCATCTCAATTAATAATGTAACTAGATTTTGATTCGCGATAAGAGCGGAAATTAATTAAAAAGTTTTTGTTTGTTTTTAAATTGTTTTTATCGTATTTTATCATAATAGTGTTTATTTTTATTATTTTGACCATATATTATTCATAATATATATTTTATAGTTTTCCTTATATGTAAAACTACACTCTCTATTTTTATGTTTACAATGTTATCATTATTTAGTCAATTCGTTAAAATGAAATGTATGTGTGTATGAATAAGGTTTATCTATTTTATACCCATTAAATCATAGTTTATGATAATTAAAAAATGTAGGTTATATATATTTTATGTATGAAGATTGTATTAAATTTACAGAGAGTATTATTAGTTACATTTGATAAAAAATGAACATATGAAATTCATATTTAAAATTTGGATAAGAATATGATTTTATTAATAACTCAAAACATTTTTTACATCAACTTCGTTTTAAGTAAACATCCTCTAGCTAAACAAAAAAAAACAAAAAACTAATTGCCTCGTTGATGAACTTTAAGGGCGATGGCCAGACAAAAAGCTGTGCAGAAGACGCGTTAGGCAACACTCCACCTGCTATGTGATTGTGTATCATCCTCCTGAGAAGAGATTTCAAGGTTGAAGTTAATCTTCTACAAGATGATAAATGACATCCCAATGACCTCCAAGATTCTCAAAAAAAAAAAAAAAAGGAAAGTGGCGATAGTGAATGTTTTATATACCCATAAGCGTCTCTTGAAGATGATGTGCACCCCAAGCAAGCATATTTCTGACACAGTCGATAGAGCCATAGCCATCTTCTGCAAGCTGAAACATCTCATCTCATCAATTGTGTTTGTACCGTCTATAAGAAACGTTTAAAGACATAAAAAGACCTTACTTTTAATGGATCTGAAACAATGAGAAATCTGCACAATGTCCTTTGTCAAAGGGTTTCCAGTGCAGAGATAAACCTCTTCCTCTATCTCTGACGCCATATGAGTTGACTGCCCTCCACGTTAACCCGTTAGAAATTCTTCTTCTGTAGATTTACAGTTGTAATAGTTAGGAGACAAAAGAAAATAAAATATTTACAGAACCTGCAAAATGTTAAGCCTAGTCCAATTATGAAATAGAAGAAGCACAAAAACAAAGTTAAGAAAGAGAACGGGTGGAGCTTTGTGGTCTCGAATAATAAGAAGAGAACAAATGTGTCCTCTCATTTATATATGAGAGATAGTTAGGGTTTTCAATTTTTGAAATTATTAAATCACGGCAAAATCATAGTTGTTTTAGAAAAACAATATTTTGTATTAAACTCTCGGCATTTTAGGAATATTCTGAATGTTTACTTAGCAAATATCTTTATCAATCTTTCTTTTTTCCCCTAAAATCTAGTATTCGAAATTAATTGTTTCCTAAAAATATAATATATGTTTTTCTCTAAAAACCATACATAATAAATTATTATTAAGAAGAAAAAATTGGCGATTTTCCTTTGTTTTTTATTGTTTGAAACAAAAATATTTCATTTAGAAAATCTAAATAAATATCATTTTAGTTAATAAAATATTATGTGAGTAGTATTATTATTTTTCTCCAAATTAAAAGATTTGAAAAATCGTTTTCTTAATAAATAAAAGCAAAAGTATAAAAGTTTTAAATTTTAAAACTGTCCCAGCTTTCTACCTTTTTCCTATATAAAAAAAATATTAGTTTCACCACCAAAATAATTGTAACGAAATGGAGTATATTAAAACTAGATTATTGTTTCTAAAATCGAGCTGTATTTATTGCACATTCCTTAATTTTTTTTTTTGCTTTATTGTTGATTTATTTTCCATAAGTTAAATTTTATTTATTTATTTATTGTTGTCTTATTTTTTGAGAGATTATAAATACATTCTTACCCTTAATGAGATTTGAAATTTAACAAATAGAATGAATGGCATTCTCTGTAAATAACTGAAATTTTTTAGATAGTTTCTATTTTGTACTTCTGCTTTACCCGCAATGGCTCACACATACAACTACAAACATTTTTAATAGGAGTCTTTCACAATAAAGTTTAAAAATCCACCTAATAGTTTCTCAAAAAAAGACTACTGGATGGAATTTTGATATAATTATTGATATATTTTGAAAAACTTGTGAGATTTCCCGATACACACACATCAGACTTCCTAATAGCTTCACAAGTGGTTAGTTTGTGATGTAAGACCGCCCCAACCTTGATCTAAAGCACATCAAACTGGTGTCTTAATTAATATTAAATATTTAGAAAGATCAAATAATGGAAAGGGTAGTCATTTGTGGTATAATGGTTCATTGGGGTTTTATGGGTTTTGGTGTGGAGAGTTCTTTACAGGGCGGGTCTAATATGATTGGGCACTTAAAGCAAAATAAAAAATGATTCATCTGGTTGGAGTTGAATTCATTACCTTTAGTACTAAATAGAATCTCTAGACTACTATACCAATGAATTTTTTTTGTAACTGATGCCCTAAAAAACTATATAAAATTTGGCGTCTAAAACTCTTGATTCATGAGTTTTAGCTCCGAGCCAGCCCTGGTTCTTTATTTGTGATGCTAAGATCTCACATCTGAGAACATGAAAGAACCAACACCTAGAATATATGAAATATAGATCTTCCATCTCATAAAGGGTACTCACTTCTTTATTTTGTTATTTTAATCTTCTTTTTTTTTTAAACGCAAATATGTGCACTTGTGTTGCGTTTACATAAAAAGTTTCCAATGATTATATTTTTAACTGAATATTTGAACATTTGCTTTTGTTTTCCAAGGAAAGATGACAATACTGAAGACATGGTATGCTAGAAAGAATGTGCTTTCTAATTATAACATCGTTTCCATTTGCATTGAAAGTGTGTAAAATAATCTTGTTAAATGCCAAATTATTGTGGTTTTGTTAGAAAAATACACACTATTTGGTAAGTCCCGTTGGACTTCATACGTTGTGAAGTGAACGATGGTCGGTCAGCATACTTTTGGTATGATTCATGGTGTGAGTTTGGTCACTTAATCTCTTATCTTGGCGAAAATGGTCCAAGACAACTCCGGGTCAAGAGAGGTGCTAAAGTAATTGATGTTGTAAGAAATGGACATTGGAATTTGCTTCCGGCTAGGTCTCTTGAAGCTGAGGCTCTGCAAATATCCCTTACATCAATTTGCTTCTTTCTCTTCCAGCAAGATCTCTTGATCATCCATCTATGCTAGCATTTTATTTTTCTTGTATTAGACCATCATAGTGGACATATTATTAGGGGTTGTCGCCGTTTTTTAATTATGTTCAATAAGTTGCTAGCAACAATGTAAACTCTTAAAATTGGTATCAAATCTTAACATTAGTATCCCAAAAAAAAAAAAAAAATACACACTATTTCAACATGTCAACCTATGCACCTCCAATATATTTTTCTATTGTTTTTAAGATGAAACAATTTAAAAAATGAGATGTGTTTTCTCCAGTATATTATTCTATTTTCTCTAAAAATATATTTTAGATATATATTCTATTCGGCACATTACCAAACTAGCTTTCTTTAGAAAAACACACACATATTTTAGCTAAAAATTAACGTCCCAAAAAGGTAAATATCTTTAAAAAAAACACGAGTGGAACAAGTCTATTGTCTATAAAACGCTATTCTCAAAATTAAATTAGTACTACCTTAAAATATGGATCAAACAATCTAAAAAAACGAGACGTTGAGAGAAAAATGGGCGTTTAACATATCAGCATTCTAGGCACTATATAAACCAGCCGATGTTTACATAGAATCTCATAGAACCAAAACAAAAAAAAATATATATATATATATAAATAGATAAATAGTAATAAAATAAATAAATAATGGGTTCGTATTTGAGAATTTACACAATTTTGATTCTATGTTTGTTGGGATACTCAGCCAATGCTGAGGTGTTCAACGTTGCTGGTCCTCCAGGTTCTGATATTACTCAGGTTAGTATTCATTCATTTCTTGCAATCCAAGTGATCTATAAACAATTTCTTTTAAAATTTTGGCTTACATATTCATCGTTGCAGTCACTTCTGAAAGCATTCACATCGGCATGCCAAGCTCCGGCACCGAGCCAGGTGGTGATCCCAAAAGGTGAGTTCAAGCTTGGTGAGATCGCGATGACTGGTCCATGCAAAGCTCCAATCGAAATCACCCTGCAGGGCACTGTCAGAGCTGACGGTGGCTCTCTCCAGGGAAAGGAAAGATGGGTCGTCTTCGAAAAAATTAATGGGTTTAAGTTGAACGGAGGTGGAATCTTTAATGGTGAAGGCAATGCAGCTTGGAAAGCCAATAACTGCCACCAGAATTCCCAGTGCAAGAAACTTCCCATCGTATGTGCTTCTGTCCTAAATTGTCTTTGATATTTTCAAATCATTACAACTAGTGATGTTAAAATGGGCGGTCCAGGACGTCCTACCCATTTAGACTTTGTCCATTTAGATCCGTTTAATTTGGTGTTGTTGAGGCCCGTTTAACTTAAAATCCACCAGACTTCAACCAACCTGTTTAGGCCCGTTTAATTTACAACCTCTAGGCTGATAACGATGTTATTTGTCTTTGTTTTTACAGAGTATAAGGTTTGATTTCGTGGATAACGCTGATATAAGAGACATATCCTCAGTAGATTCCAAGAACTTCCACATAAACGTTATCAGCGGCAAGAACATGACCTTTGATAACATCCAGATCACCGCTCCAGCTGAAAGCCCCAACACTGACGGTATCCATTTGGGTAGATGTGATGGAGTCAAGATCCTCAATACTAAGATCGCCACAGGAGATGACTGTATCTCCGTGGGAGATGGGATGAAGAATCTCCTGGTGGAGAAAGTCACATGCGGTCCAGGACACGGAATCAGTGTTGGAAGCCTTGGAAAGTACGGATGGGAACAAGACGTCAGCGAGATTAAGGTTGTGAACTGCACCATCACAGGAACTGACAATGGGTTGAGGATCAAGACATGGCCATCTGCGGCTTGCACCACCACCGCCGCCGGTATTCATTTTGAGGATATCATCCTTAACAACGTTAGCAACCCAATCCTCATCGACCAGGAGTACTGCCCTTGGAACCAATGCAACAAGAACGTAAGTATTTTCACTACAATTTCTTGGTTGTCACGTTTTAAATGTCCGGGTTGATCTGATTCCCATGTTTGTATTTGTAGAAACCATCAACGATTAAGCTGGTGGACATAAGCTTCAGGAGGATTACTGGAACATCAGGGAACAAGGATGCAGTGAAGCTATTATGCAGCAAGGGATTTCCATGTGAGAACGTTGAGGTTGGAGACATTAACATTGAGTACAAAGGAGCCGACGGTCCAGCTACTTTTGAGTGCACAAACGTCACTCCTAAGCTTGTTGGAACCCAGAACCCAAAGGCTTGTAGCAGTGGACCCGTGGTCAAGGCACCTGGCGTAGAGTAAAATGTAGAAGCTCAGATCAACATCTTGGGCTTTTCACATCCATTTTTGTATTTTCTTATTGCTAACCCATTATTCTGAAAGTCACATAAGGGAGACTTTTGGAAAGCTGATAAAAAAATTTGGTTCTATTCGATGCAACACATATAATTGACATGTGTGCACACAATGATTCAATAAAATTAAAAAATTATATATCTTTTGTGCATATTATTGTTCCTTTTTAAAAAGAATATGCTAAATTTTCATGAACTTGAACTTTAAAACTATTTGGCAATGAATGATTCATATTTATCAACTTGAACTTTATGTGACCAAACTATAAACGTGGCTGTATGTTGAAAATGATAAGTCGTTAATAATTTTATTTTATTAGCCAAATTTGATTGAGTTACTCATATAGTAATCAAAGTTGTTTTGTCTGTCATAACTTAAAATTGTTCTAAAGAAAATAATCAAAATTGATTTAATTTGATTAGTTTAATTTAAATACTAACAAAGGATAGATATACATTATTCTTTTCATGATAAATATGCGTATATTCACAAACTTACTAATTTAATATATATATATATATAATTTGAATTTTGAGTACAATTTAATTGGTTTAAATTCGGATAAAACTTTATTAATTTGACAAATATATTTTTATTGTATTTATAGTTTATATATCAAATTAAAAAAGATAAATAGTAATCTAAATTTTTTTGTTTTATGTTAAATTAAATAAAATAATGTTGAAAAGGAATTTTCTGATGTGTCATGTTACTTTCATTTTATGTATACTGTTTCTTCTAAAAATATTCACAAGCATAGCAAAAAAAGTTTCAAAATTGATTTATACTATCTTAATTAGAACAGCCTTCTAAAATCTGTTATATGAAAAGTTATTAATATTTTCAGTTCAGTTTCTAACAAAATTTTGTGACATTTTTAGTTAATATATTTTTTTTCAAAAAAAGCAATGTATAAAATTTTGATATTTAAAAAAGCACAAATTTGTTATTTTCATACTTCTTAAAACACTGGGTCAAACAACCTAAAAAACGAGAGGTGGTGAGAAAAGTTAGACTTAAACATCTACCTGATGCCCACTGTATATATAAAGGTGAGCATGCATGAGCTTAATCAAATTCAAGAAAACAAAACAAAATACAATAGTAAATAGTAATATTAGTAGTAAATAATCTTTTTTAAAACAAAAATGGGTGCACATTTTGGAGTTTCTACGATTTTTATTATCTGTTTGTTGGGATTTTCAGCCAATGCTGAGGTATTCACCATTGGTTCATCTTCAGGTTCTGATATCACTCAGGTTAGTTATATTGCTTTTCCTTTACTTGCTCTACAAGCAATCTACAAACCCATATTCTACGTTTAGTTGTTCGAAGTTTCATTGCGGTGTGATGTATGCAGGCACTTCTGAAAGCATTCACATCGGCATGCCAATCTCCTTCACCGAGCAAAGTGGTGATCCCAAAAGGAGAGTTCAAGCTCGGTGAGATCGAGCTTAAGGGTCCATGCAAAGCTCCAGTCGAGATCACCCTTCAAGGCACTGTCAAAGCTGACGGTAACACGGTCCAAGGAAAGGACAAATGGGTTGTCTTCATGAACATTAATGGGTTTAAGTTGAACGGAGGTGGAGCCTTCGACGGTGAAGGCAATGCAGCTTGGAAGGCCAATAACTGCCACAAGACTTTTGAGTGCAAGAAACTTCCCATCGTACGTGCTTCTGTCCTAAATTGTCTTTATACATTAAAATAACCAATATGTGTTGGTCCAGTTGGTAAAAAATGTTTAGTAGACTTCCGTTAAACCTGGATTCGATTCGGGGTGGTTACTAGGGCTTTCACATGGGCTTTCCAGCAGAAAGATTAGTTGGATAAACCGACTAATATTTTTAAAAAAAAATTAATTGGCTTTTATTATATATAAAAAAAAAAACTTGGTGATGTTATTTGTCTTTGTTTTACAGAGTATAAGGTTTGATTTCGTGGTGAACGCTGAGATCAGAGGCATATTGTAACACCCGCGTTCTAAGGATGAACGAAATCCGACCAAGGATGAACGGATTGGACTATTTGATGGTCATCCAGAATGACCTTTTAAGGCAGGGAATATTAAAAACTCGGGGGTTCATCCGACTAAGTAAGGCTTACTGTGTGGTAGCCGAGCTGAAATGAGCTGGATGAGTTCAGACCGTGATTTTTGGACCGAGAGCGAATATTGAACTGACTGGTCGGGATTTAGATAAGCATGGTCGGCTTTCGGTCAAGGCAGTTAAGATTGTCGGCCTAAGCTCATATCCGCGGATGGATTGTTCGACTGATTTCTTGGCGGGAACGGTTACTTGGCCGAAAATCAGCATTTTCGCCCAAGGAAGAAGAGCGGGAAGGGTTTTGTGGTAAAACTCGCGCAGCCAAGTGAAGTAAGCGCGGGGAAGCAGCTGGATTGGCGTGGGCCAGCAAAATGATGCGGAAAGTTAGCTTTTGACGCGGAAAGTTAGCTTTTGACGCGGAAAGCAACCCTTTTGACGCGGACTGCACGTTCTGTCGGTTTTGGCTTAAAATAACCGACCACGGATGGATAAAAATCGTCCTTAGACGATCATAGATCATTTTTATCCGCAACCAGAACTCTGAAAGATCGAGAGAAGAAGTCCGAAGAGAAAAACCGAGATTTGGCCGAGGAATTGATCGAGTTGACTTACCGTGATCGAGCAAGGTTGGGCGATCGTCTGAACTGATTGGATTCGAGCACAAGAGGTGTCAGGAAAAACCGCTCTCATCATCCGAACCGAAAGACTAAGGTGAGTGCGTGACCGTGGCTATAGATCAATTGTCTGCTTGCATAATTCCGTTGAGTCTAGTTGGCTAGGACTGTTCTGATTGCTTGCTTATCGATACTTCTGTTTCTGCTGAGACTTAACCGATGGATCGATTCCTTCCTTCGAGCATCTTGGATCAGATCATGCGCTTGACGGCAGTTAGCTCGTTAAGGCTTGATGCTGGTTTGTAGAAGATGGCTGGATGGCTCGGAATGATCAGATCGGGTTAAGCATCTATCTGTTCAGGCTATTCTGTTTCTGCTGACTTAATCGATGGATTGGTTTCTTGCCTTGAGATGCTGGCTCACGGCCTTGAAACAATCAGATCGGATTAAGTGTCTGTACTGATGATAAGCTTGATAGACTGACTGATTTATGGCTTGTTGCGTGATTGTTTCTGTGGCTAAGTGAGACGGGACGACCGCTCTCACTAAGCAATCCGTTGCTTATGCCTCCTTTGTGGATGCAGGTGATCGTTTCTGAGAAGGCTTGGGCGCGAGACAAAAGGCGGCTGGACGGAAAGGATGGTATTATTGGGTAGATTTGGGTTGAGTATGAATGTAATAAGCTTGTGGCAAAACTGATCATTGTACTTAAACCTCGGAAATCTATCTAAGTTCAATTTATGCTTGAAAATGCTTGTCTAGTTCGGATTGAAAACGCAAAATAATTCTAAGTATGGAAAAATTCGAAATTGGCCTAAGTCTGGTCGAGGAAGTCGACCTAGACACTACCTTCGGGTGGGAAAAAAAATTGGGTCCGGACGTTTCAAGTTGGTATCAGAGCGTAGTTCGGTTCTAGGACAATTTAAGCATAAATGGGTTAGTGGGTAAACCATCCTTCCAGCTGCTGTCTCGCGGTAAGTCATTCTGTGTTCTGTTAACAAGTTAGTGAGGGGGCTAACTTGCGTGTTCTGTTAACAAGTTAGTGAGGGGGCTAACTTGCCTGAAATAATATTGGCAGATGGCTAAGAGTAACCGAAACACCAGGAGGAATGTTGGTGAAACTGGGGAGACATCAGGGAACAACGAGGCAAGGAATGTTGCCAACGAGGAAGTTCATGATGTTCAGAATGACGGGAATGCGGCTAATGGTGCTGCTGCTGCTGCTGCTGCTGCTGCTGCCGCTGCTGCTAATGCTGCTCCTCCTCCGGTCGGTTGGGAAGCAGTGTTAGCATTGTTGGCGCAAGTCTTGGAAAGACTGCCGGTTGTTGCGCCTATTCCGAATGATTCACAAGTTGAAGTGGAAGTGGAACAACTTGTGGAGGGAGGGGAGGATGTGTTGCCTGCGCCGGGAAACCCATCCTATCTCCAAGTGATGGATCACATGAGGAAGCTGGGAACAAAGTTCTTCTATGGAGGAACAAAGTTGATTGAGGCGGATGAGTGGTGGACAAGGTTGGAGCGGAACTTTGACTCAATCCGTTGTCCTAATGAATACAAGAAAGACCTAGCTGTGCACTATCTGGATGGGGATGCACACACTTGGTGGAAGGGTGTGGCAAGTCAGATGGGTGATGAGCTTTGCACTTGGGCGAAGTTCAGTGAGAAATTCAAAGGGAAGTACTTTCCGGCGGAAGCCTTTGACAAGCTGGAAGGTGAATTCCTTAAGCTGGAGCAAGGGTCAATGACCGTGAGGGAATATGAAGCCGAGTTCAATCGGCTTAGGAAGTATGCTGGCCGAGAGGCAGAGGATGAAGAATCCTTGGTACGCAAGTTCATGCGTGGATTGCGTGTTGAGCTGAACACTCGTTGCAGGATCCGAAAGTATGATTCTGTTGCCGAGCTGGTGGAAAAGGCCGCGGAACAGGAAGAAGGACTGAACGAGGAAGCAAAGTTGCTGGGGACGGGAACTGACGCTGGGAAGAATAGGAAGTTCGGGAGGAACAATAATTCTGGCAAGTCATCTGCTGGCCGCAGTGTGTGTCCGACTTGCAAGAAGATGCATGTGGGATCATGCAGGAAAGCGTCGGGAGCATGTCACCGATGCGGAAGTTTGGAGCACAAGGTGCGTGACTGTCCAGAAGAGGACACAAGGCCGAAGGATATACAAGCTAAGGGTGTAAAGGAGCGATTGTGCTACAATTGTGGCGAAGCTGGGCATTTCAAGAATGAATGTCCTAAGTTGGCTAAGCAGAGTGGGAAACGTCCAAGTGAAGGACAGCAGCCGACGGCGAAGAGGCAAGCCATCACGCCACGCGTGTACACCGTCGCAGATGCGTCTCAGGATCCTTCCACCTCTCGTCCGATCACTGGTGAGTTTCCTATCACTTACCTTAAGCATTTCTGCGTGATTTGCTTGTCTGTTGCGTGGTTAGTCTAGGTTTCTTAGCATTCAGGGCGATGAATGTGTAGGGACTTTAGTCATGGGTGGTGTGGCGACCCATGTTCTGTTTGATTCCGGTGCATCACACTGCTTTGTGCATCCGGACATGATTGGACTCGGCGAGTTCAAGAAGGAAAATGATGGAGAAGTGATGAAAGTTCAAGCAGCTGGCGGGCAGGTTATGTTCACAGTGGGAAAAGTCCGAGACATCTCGGTGATGATCGGTGAAGTGAACATGCCGGCCGACTTGATGATTTGTCAAGTAAAGTCTTATGATGTGATCCTTGGAATGGATTGGCTTGGGAAGCATAAGGCACATCTAGACTGTCATCGCGGTCGAGTTCAGTTTGAAACTGATCAAGGAAAGCTGGTATATCAAGGAGTTAGACCGACCGATGGAAGTTTGATTGTTTCGGCAATTCAAGCTGAGCGGATGCTGGAGAAGGGATGTGAAGCATATCTGGCCGCAATCAGTACAGTGGAAGTTGGGCCGAATGCTGATCTAAGTGAGATTCCGGTGGTAATGGAATTTGAGGATGTTTTCCAGTCACTGGCTGGGTTACCACCGACTCGATCTGATCCATTCACGATCGAGCTTGAGCCAGGGACGGCTCCAATCTCTAAAGCGCCTTACCGGATGGCTCCGGCAGAAATGGCCGAGCTAAAGAAACAGCTAAGCGAGCTGATCGAGAAAGGATTTGTGCGACCAAGCAGTTCACCTTGGGGCGCACCGGTTTTATTCGTCAAGAAGAAAGATGGAAGTTTCAGACTTTGCATCGATTACCGTGGGTTGAACAGAGTAACCGTGAAGAACAAGTACCCTCTTCCAAGGATAGACGAGTTGTTGGATCAACTCCGAGGTGCTACTTGGTTTTCGAAAATCGATCTTGCTCAGGGTTATCATCAGATTCCGGTAGCTGAGCAGGACGTACCGAAGACAGCCTTCAGGACGAGATATGGGCATTATGAGTTCGTGGTTATGCCCTTCGGATTGACTAACGCACCGGCAGCTTTCATGAAGCTGATGAACAACGTGTTCAGAGATTGCCTGGATGAATACGTGATCATCTTCATAGATGATATCTTGGTTTACTCCAAGGACAAGGAAGAGCACAAAGCTCATTTGAGGAAAGTCATGAACAGACTGCGGGAACATCAATTGTTTGCTAAGCTCAGTAAATGCAGCTTTTGGCAAAGGGAAATCGGATTCTTGGGTCATGTTGTCTCGGACAAGGGGGTGTCGGTTGACTCAGAAAAGATTAAGGCAATAGCGGAATGGCCTAGACCAAGAAATCCGACAGAGATAAGGAGTTTTCTGGGATTAGCTGGCTACTACCGACGGTTTGTTAAGGGATTTGCGAGCATGGCTCAGCCAATGACTCGATTGACTGGGAAGGATGTTCAGTTCGTGTGGTCGGCGGACTGTGAAGCGAGTTTCTCTAAGCTAAAGGATATGCTGACGAGTACTCCAGTATTGGCTTTGCCTATGGACGGTGAGCCTTATGTGGTTTATACGGATGCATCAAGAGTTGGGCTTGGATGCGTTCTGATGCAGCAAGGCAAGGTGATCGCCTATGCATCAAGACAGTTAAGGAAGCATGAAGGAAACTATCCGACTCATGACTTAGAGATGGCCGCGGTTGTTTTTGCCCTTAAGATTTGGCGGTCTTATCTCTACGGCGCAAAGGTCCAAGTTTTCACGGATCATAAGAGTTTGAAGTACATCTTCACTCAGCCAGAATTGAACTTGAGACAGAGAAGATGGATGGAGACGGTGGCCGATTATGATTTGGATATTGCCTATCATCCGGGAAAGGCAAACACAGTGGCTGATGCTTTGAGCAGGAAGCGAGTGGCTTCAGATTCAGAGAAGGACATGGACGAATTAGTCGGTGTGATCAGTACATTGCGTCTGACTGCCTTGACTGACGAAGTGGAACCGTTGGGTCTAAGTGCAGCAGATCAAGCGGATCTGTTGAGCAGAGTGCGGTTAGCTCAAGCAAAAGATCAGGATTTGATCGGTGAAGCGGGAAAGGAAAAGACTGAGTATCAAAAATCAAACAATGGGACGATTTTGATAAACGGCCGAGTTTGCGTTCCAAAGGATCAAGAGTTGCGGGCTGAAATCCTTAAGGAAGCACATCAGTCAAAATTCTCGATACATCCAGGAACAACTAAGATGTATCGTGATCTGAAGCGGTATTATCATTGGGTTGGAATGAAGCGTGACGTTGCTAAATGGGTTGCTGGATGCCCTATCTGTCAGATGGTTAAGGCAGAACATCAAGTTCCGAGCGGATTGTTGCAAAGCTTACCCATCCCGGAGTGGAAATGGGACAAGATCACGATGGATTTCGTGACTGGATTGCCAATGCGGAATGGCAAGGATGCAATTTGGATTATCGTGGACAGACTGACTAAGTCAGCACATTTTCTTGCGATCAACAAGATGGATAATACGGCAGTGTTGGCCAAGTTATATGTGGAACAGATCGTGAAATTGCATGGAGTACCGGAGAGTATTGTGTCGGACCGTGACGCAAAGTTCAGTTCAGTCTTCTGGAAAGCAATGCAGAAGGCAATGGGGACAAAGGTCCATATGAGCACATCTTATCATCCTCAGACGGATGGACAGTCGGAGAGGACGATCAGAACACTTGAAGATTTGTTGCGAGCTTGTGTTCTGGATTGGGGCGGTAATTGGGATCAATACTTGCATCTGGCCGAGTTCTCTTACAACAATAGCTACCAAGCTAGTATCGGAATGTCGCCTTATGAAGCACTCTATGGACGGCCATGCAGAACACCCTTGTGCTGGACACAAGTGGGTGAAAGAAGTATCTTTGGCCGAGACTTTGTTGAGGAAACAACTGAAAGAATAAGAGTGCTGAAGATTAAGATGAAGGAAGCTCAAGACAGACAGAAAAGTTATGCTGATAAGCGGAGGAGACTGTTGGAATTTTCGGTTGGAGATATGGTCTATCTCAAAACAGTCACATACAAAGGCAAGGATCGAACAACAAAGAATGCAAAGTTAAGTCCAAGGTACATGGGACCATACAAGATTGTGGAGAGAGTGGGAGAAGTAGCTTACAAGTTAGAGTTACCTCCGTCCATGTACGCGTTCCACAACGTTTTTCATGTCTCTATGCTAAGGAAATGCATAAGTGACAGGCATAATGTGGTTTCTGAACCGCCTTCGGACTTAAGGGAAAATCTGACAGTTGAAGGAAGACCAGTCCGAGTTTTGGACGAAAAGATGAAGAATGTTGGAAGAAGAAAGAACGTAAGGATGATTCAAGTTGTTTGGGATTGTGATGGCGAAGAAGAAACAACTTGGGAACCGAAAGCAAAAATGCAGGCTGAATTTCCTAAGTGGTTCGAGAAACTTAAGGAAAATTCGAGCAAGAAGAGAAAGACTCGAGGACGAGTCTAAACCAAGTGGGGGAGAGTTGTAACACCCGCGTTCTAAGGATGAACGAAATCCGACCAAGGATGAACGGATTGGACTATTTGATGGTCATCCAGAATGACCTTTTAAGGCAGGGAATATTAAAAACTCGGGGGTTCATCCGACTAAGTAAGGCTTACTGTGTGGTAGCCGAGCTGAAATGAGCTGGATGAGTTCAGACCGTGATTTTTGGACCGAGAGCGAATATTGAACTGACTGGTCGGGATTTAGATAAGCATGGTCGGCTTTCGGTCAAGGCAGTTAAGATTGTCGGCCTAAGCTCATATCCGCGGATGGATTGTTCGACTGATTTCTTGGCGGGAACGGTTACTTGGCCGAAAATCAGCATTTTCGCCCAAGGAAGAAGAGCGGGAAGGGTTTTGTGGTAAAACTCGCGCAGCCAAGTGAAGTAAGCGCGGGGAAGCAGCTGGATTGGCGTGGGCCAGCAAAATGATGCGGAAAGTTAGCTTTTGACGCGGAAAGTTAGCTTTTGACGCGGAAAGCAACCCTTTTGACGCGGACTGCACGTTCTGTCGGTTTTGGCTTAAAATAACCGACCACGGATGGATAAAAATCGTCCTTAGACGATCATAGATCATTTTTATCCGCAACCAGAACTCTGAAAGATCGAGAGAAGAAGTCCGAAGAGAAAAACCGAGATTTGGCCGAGGAATTGATCGAGTTGACTTACCGTGATCGAGCAAGGTTGGGCGATCGTCTGAACTGATTGGATTCGAGCACAAGAGGTGTCAGGAAAAACCGCTCTCATCATCCGAACCGAAAGACTAAGGTGAGTGCGTGACCGTGGCTATAGATCAATTGTCTGCTTGCATAATTCCGTTGAGTCTAGTTGGCTAGGACTGTTCTGATTGCTTGCTTATCGATACTTCTGTTTCTGCTGAGACTTAACCGATGGATCGATTCCTTCCTTCGAGCATCTTGGATCAGATCATGCGCTTGACGGCAGTTAGCTCGTTAAGGCTTGATGCTGGTTTGTAGAAGATGGCTGGATGGCTCGGAATGATCAGATCGGGTTAAGCATCTATCTGTTCAGGCTATTCTGTTTCTGCTGACTTAATCGATGGATTGGTTTCTTGCCTTGAGATGCTGGCTCACGGCCTTGAAACAATCAGATCGGATTAAGTGTCTGTACTGATGATAAGCTTGATAGACTGACTGATTTATGGCTTGTTGCGTGATTGTTTCTGTGGCTAAGTGAGACGGGACGACCGCTCTCACTAAGCAATCCGTTGCTTATGCCTCCTTTGTGGATGCAGGTGATCGTTTCTGAGAAGGCTTGGGCGCGAGACAAAAGGCGGCTGGACGGAAAGGATGGTATTATTGGGTAGATTTGGGTTGAGTATGAATGTAATAAGCTTGTGGCAAAACTGATCATTGTACTTAAACCTCGGAAATCTATCTAAGTTCAATTTATGCTTGAAAATGCTTGTCTAGTTCGGATTGAAAACGCAAAATAATTCTAAGTATGGAAAAATTCGAAATTGGCCTAAGTCTGGTCGAGGAAGTCGACCTAGACACTACCTTCGGGTGGGAAAAAAAATTGGGTCCGGACGTTTCACATATCCTCAATAGATGCCAAGAACTTCCACATCAACGTGATTGGAGCCAAAAACATGACCATTGATAACATCAAGATCAGCGCTCCAGAAGATAGTCCCAACACTGACGGTATCCATTTGGGAAGAAGTGACGGAGTTAAGATCCTTAACTCATTCATCTCCACCGGAGACGACTGCATCTCCGTTGGAGATGGGATGAAGAACCTTCTCGTGGAGAAAGTCACGTGCGGTCCAGGACATGGAATCAGTGTCGGAAGCCTTGGAAGGTACGGATGGGAGGAAGATGTCACCGGCATTAGAGTTGTGAACTGCACTCTCCAAGAGACTGACAACGGATTGAGGGTCAAGACATGGCCGTCTGCAGCCTGCTCCACCACCGCTTCCGATATTCATTTCGAGGATATCATTGTCAAGAACGTTAGCAACCCAATCCTCATCGACCAAGAGTATTGCCCTTGGAACCAGTGCAACAAGCAGGTAACTTACACTACAAGGAAAAAGCTCAAAATGACGAAAAATCCGTTATTTTTGGGTCGGTTTTGGCTATAACCAAGGGAAACATGACAGAAAAAATCCATCAGCTATATGTTATCGGTTTTCTATATTTGTCGGTTTTTCGGTTTCCGTCTGTTTTAAGTGAGGAAAAACTGACGGATTATAATCCGTTATTAATCTATCGGTTTTCCGTCATTAAAAACTAACGGCTTAAAATTCGTCAACAATTAGGTCATTTTACCCATTGTTTTCTTGTAGTGGTATCTTTATCATTCATTTTGACACAATCTATCTCTTGGGTTAGTAATATATTTTTTTTGTTTGAAATTGTCAGAAAGCATCAACGATTAAGCTAGTGAACATAAGCTTCAAGAAGATCAGAGGAACATCAGGGAACAAGGATGCAGTGAAACTATTGTGCAGCAAGGGATATCCATGCCAGAACGTCGAGATTGGAGACATTGATATTAAGTACAGCGGAGCGGATGGTCCACCGACTTTCCAGTGCTCAAACGTGAGTCCCAAACTCTCAGGAGCTCAGAGCCCTAAAGCTTGCAGTGGTCCAGTCACCAAGTTACCCCAATAAGTAGAAACTCAAAACTATTAACCTAAAGCACCCATACAATAATATTATTTGATTTTTTTTTTATATACATATTAACTATGGTCTATGATGTATGCTCTCATTCTATCTAAATCCAAAATGGATGCATCCATTATGCCATTTGTTGAGAATAAATTTAATATTCTTTTATTTGCCTCGGTTCAAGACGATAAGTGGTGGCTTGGCTCCCAAGATTCCATATTTTTTTGGTGATCCCATGCCGAAACTTAGATTAGTCTTTGTAACTTACCGAGAAGCTGGACATATTTTATCACTTGAACCGTCCATATTAGCCAACCATGATTGAAATCAAATTAAAATGATTCAAGTTTTTTAGTCTCTCACCTAGAGAATGCTTCATATCACCCTCAATTGGTTTCTCAATGAGCTTTTGATTTACATAGTTAGTTTAAATACGCATCAAGCTAAATTGCTATACGGGAAGACCTACATCAAGATCATGAGAATAATCTTTGGAGTCAAATTATATGTTAGCTCTAGGATTCAAAACTCCAAATCATGTTTCAAGAAAGTATTATACTCCTTTATATTTTTCCCATTGTGGACATACTACATTTCCAAGCATTTTATGCAATCTAAGATCAGAATAATCTTTGAAATCAACATACTGAAAGTAACGAATATTGTGGAGAGAATACATAAAAAAGTTCATATTATAAATCAATTAGGATTATAATAATAGTGACAAATGAGCTAACAAATTGGATGTTAGACTCTTTCTATTAAAAATAGAAGGTGTTGATTTTATTTACTGCCATCAATGATAACAACATGTGGCATGATGCCTCTGCTGCATTTAACCACATACCTCGCCACTCCTTTTGGTCAAGCAGCTTTTTAATTTCCACCTTCCCGGATGTGCTTCATCACTCTGCGCAATTTTGTTGTTGTGTGGATGTCTCCTAAACAGATATTCCCTCTCGTGTTGGCATTGCATGGACACTTCACTATGCGGATAACCGGTATATTCTACATGGGGCCTCCTCTATCGCTCCTATAGAGTCTAGTCTTCAAGCTAAGGATGTCGCTCTCAAGGAAGCAATTTTGCATCTCAAGTGGCTGGACTACCGATCTGTCACCTTCTGTGGGGATGTAGCTTCACTCTATGGCTCACTCTCGAAGTCTCCTTCCGCTACTGGCATTTCATCGATTCCCCAGGCACTCTACGGACAATTTTTAGATATTTGTTCTTTACAGGACCCTTCCTATACTTTTTTTTTACATGTTTCTCGTAAAGCCATCACTGTAGTGGATGCTCTCGCTAAACACGCTCGTCTCTCATCCTTGTCTCTAGTTATTAAGTGGATTGTATAACTTTTGTTTTCTTAACTAGGGTCGATCCCGCGCATTCGCGCGGGGCAATATTTTTGCTTTTGCTCAAATTGTAGCAATGTTATATTAAAACTGTGGGTAACTTTTTAGGATGTTTTTTCATGAATTTAATGGAGAAATATAAACCGAGTAGTATTGTTCAATGATAGAAAGTGGCTAACTCAATGTTTTCACATCCACCATGGACCTGTGATTAGACCATTAAACCTGGTAACTTTGATCATTAATCTGATATGTGTTCTCATGCGTGGAAACTCAGTTGTGGAAATGGTTGGTTAAGCTATTTTTGGGTTTATTCGGCCGTAAATAATCAACTGCGATCGTCATGTAATAATGATTGTATTATACTTAACAACCTCTGGTTTGCAGACCATCAGACCTTATATAATCTAGATTTTTCACCAGACCTTACAAAATGTCAAACTAAACAATAATTTACAGCTTTGCAATGTAGCCTTCTTTATCTTGTGTCGTAGTACATTAGCATAATGTTGAAATTTGGGTCATGTGATTTGATTTCTCTCATCTTTTCAAATCGTCCATTGATCATGGGTCTTCTCTATGCATATGCTTTTGTTGAAGCATATCTTATTGTCTTCTCAAACTTCCTTTTCTTACTCTTCTCTTTGTATCTCAGGACTCTGGCTTCTTTACTATTAGCCTGAGCATCTGAATTTGAGGTTCAGATAGGTGGTTTGTCGTCCCTTTGGGCGTTCTTGTATGGGAAACTGTTGTGTCACGTGCTGTCAGCTCCGGCACAAAGTTGACTTCCATCGATGGATTGTATGAATATGGACCAAAAAAGACATGCTCAACCCCTTTGGTAAGAACTAAGAAGACTAAAGAGAATCGATACATTTAATTATTATAAACTTCTGGTCAAAGTTCCATGTATTGCAGATCTACTGTTGGTAGCTAATACGTAGATTTGTGTATGCTGAAAGAATCAATAGGGTGAAGATGCTAAAATGAAGGGCTAACAAATATACAAAAGCCTTACGTTATGGTTTATGGAACCATTGTAGTTGTAGTGACTTCTTGATGGGCTATATGTGATATTATGTTGCTTGTAACGTATGTTTCTTCTTGATTCTTCAAGTACTAAGAACAATTCTTCGAAATGCCAAAAACAAAAACAAAATATCAAAACTTTCATACATAAACAAAAAGAGATGAAACTAAACTCACCATGCCTTTTTAAGAATCAGAACAGAACAATCGTCTAATGCAATAAAAAAAGAAAGAAAGAAAATAATAATAATAGTGAGGCCTTGAGAACATTAAGATAAAGATTTGGAGATTTTCAAAGGGGCTGCCACTTTTTGTATTTTCTCCACGGGTTTCCTGCTCTTCTTGTTCATGCTTTTGATCTCCTGATCTTTCTCTTGAAGCTTCTTGCTCACAACCTTCTCTAAGGTCGTGACAAAAGAGTAACATATCACATCAGCTTAGTCCTTATTCTTTTATGATCATCTGGCCCATGTACCCTTGCCTCTCATCTGAAATCGCCGTGTATTGAAACATATACAAAGAATAAGTGGATATCATCATAACCTACCACTATCAGAATAGCATGCACTTTATTATAGATGAAGAAAGAATAAGTAGAGAATCATTACTTTAGTTTTGTATAGCTCTAACCATCGTCTATGATAGCTCTATATCTATCTCTACTACTCTGTATCCAGCCCATGGTTGTTTGTAACTCTTTTCACAGGTAATGATAGTCCATCAGTTGAAAAAAATGTATTTATGTGATTGGTTTTGTTTTTTGGTCGATATTATATTTTTAAGGTATGTTTTTGATTTTCTGTGGATGTTATATATTTATATGAAATATTTATCATAATTTGTTTATATCTTAATGTATTAAGGAAGTGTTGTGGTAATGACTGACTGTCTGGAGGCTTGTTCTTTATAAAAATATAGTAATTATACTCAATTGGAGCTAAATCTTAGATACTTGTTACTGCATTTAGCAATGGGTTTCATTTTAGATTTTCTTGTTCTAGTTTACTAATTTGGAACTGTGGAATATAATATCTTATTGAAATTCAATTGATTATGATGTATTTTCTATTAATTTTGGATGATAGTTTTTGTCTCCTGTTGTGACTTATTATAATAGTTGTTCCACTTAGGGTGTAAATGGATTACACTTTTTGGAATTGAATGATGTGGAATGACCAATTCCATAAAATGTTTACCATTTGCCTAGAACTCTATTTTTGGAATGGAATAGAATGGAATGTTCATTCCATCAATTCCACATAAAATTTCAAAGAAAAGCATTCTTCTACAATTTTGATGAGGAATGAATGGAATGAATTTATTCCACTCTTCTCTATATTCCATTCATGTTATCCCATTCAATATTATTCCATTCATCCGATTATATGTGATCCATTTACAACCTTAGTTTAATAAAATTTTGAATAAGATTCCGCTACAAGTTACTGATATTACAGTACCAAGCATAAAGACTTAATCTTCTTCTTCTTCTTTTATCTCCCGTAAAGATCAATCTATGAAGACTTGAGAACAGTTAAGGAGAGGTTGCTGTTCCGAGTAACCAATACTAATCTCATCACTGATAATGCTATAGTCATAATCAGCAAACTCATACTTATAATTGTCTTCTTCATCTTCCTTAGACTTTGTTTCTTCTTCATTTTGGCTCCCCACGTTTAAAACCATCTTTTCTTCTTTTAATTTTCTAGCGTAAGACATCATACCACACATTGCCTTTGCCAACCATGGATTTAGCTCTCCCCAGTAATCATACTGGTACAATGCACTTGTTGGATCGTATTGGTCTTTCCCAAATAAGCTTCTTGGCTTATACCTCCCAAGTTCTCCAATGGTAAACCAAGTGCTTGACGACTGCAACAAAAATTCTTAAAACATCAAGACCCTTTTTGAACAACAGCAACATAAATCTCTCATTTATGAGCTCTGATCGAACTTGTAGTGTCATGAGTTTTTTTACTTATGAGCTGATATCTCTGAACTTGATGTTCCATCAGAACAAAGGAAACATTATCAAACAGTAACCAAAAAAAACAAACGAAGAACCCTTAAAGCTAAAACATAAAGTGGTTCCATTAGAGGCATTTGCACGGGATTTTTTACATAAAACTGCATCAAATATCAACACATTATGGAATTTATCCAAAAGATGACGTAGAAGAGTTGATTATATTGATGTACTTTACTTTGTAGTGTACCATTATATCTTATTACTCCGGCTCAGTTACAAAATAATACAATCAAGAGTTTGTCTAAAGCTCATCGAGCCATTTAGTGAACTCTCAAAAGTTCTAAAACCCATGAACATTATTACTGACTGATGTTGATTTTGTGGGAGCTATGTTTCCATTAGAGTGTTTATCAAATTTCCCCTTTCATTTTTTTCTCATCAAAAACAAAGTTGATGAACCAAAAAAGTTGAGCAATAGAAAATTTGATTACAAAGATTCGAATCCTCTAAAAATCTTTGACGATAAAGTCAGATGTTTTAAAAATTTACAATACGTACTCTAAATGTCTAGACGTTAACATAGTTTAAAAACACAAATATATGACATTTTACTACTTTAGCGACAGAAGAAACTTTAGTTGTACCGAGTAAATAAACTACGATATATAAAAATATAATATTTTTATATATTTATTATATTTTCCATAACCCCAGAAATGAATTACATTTCAGTATATATTAAAATAAGGAAATGTAGCTTTTTTGTCAACAAAATAAGGAAATATAGGTTGTGATTGGTATAGCTACAGTGAAAGCATTAAAAGCATATCGTTTTTTGTTATCAATCACGAAAACGTTATCAAATGCTATAGTAAAAACGGTTACTCTCAGCTTTTTCTTACCGTTTTCGTTAACAGCTTTCGCTAACAGCTTTAACTTACAGTTTTGCACTATTTAACCGTTTACCACCTCCTCGAACCGCTAATATAACCGTTCCGCTTTTGTTTATCAATCGGACCCATAACTAAAAACCTAAAACTGTTCATCCAAAATATATATAAATATCATATTAACTTTTAAATAGAGTTTCCAATTCCATTAAAGAAAAGAGGTTCATAATAAATTTTGAAATGGAAAGCCAAAAGTAGAGAAGGAAAAAATGCATGTGATTGATGACGCCTCCACCGCAAAAGAGAAATAAATGTCCACAGAGACACTCTCTTCTCTTCTTAAGTGATTCAATTCAAATTTCGCTAGCAAACTCCTCTGTGGACACCGTCGTTTGGGGGATAGATACTTGCCGCATATCTGCGTTTTATTGTAAGATGTTGATGAAAAAGGAGAGAAAACTGCATGGAATCGAAAGTGAGTACGCGAAAACGGAAGCGTTTGAAAGTGTAAAAACAAAATTAAAAAAAAAAATAAGAAAAATAAACGTGTTGGAAGCATATATGTTTCATGCTCACACAAACAACATTATAATCTATAATTTGGATTTTCTGTTTTTATCTTCTTTTTTTTTGAATTTTTTATATTTCTATGAATTTGATATTTTCATGTTTGTTTTCTATATATCATTATTATAGATTTTTTCAATTTAATACTATCCAAACATAACCAAATGGTTGTAGTTTACTGGTTCTCACTTGTTGGAAAAATTGATATGTTGGATCAATATCCCTTATGCGTGGAATTATCTAATTATTTCCATTTAGCCACCCGTAAACATGTTTAGTGGCAAGAAAATTCGAATTTCTATAGATTTCGTGTGATTAGTCTTTGAGCTTAGAAAATATTTTGATCCTGACGGTTATAAAAAACAAAAAGATAATACTATCCAAACATAGACAATTATTATTATTTGTTTTTTCTACATTTCAATAAATTTGAAACATATCCACGGGTTTCTACATTGACAAATCCCTAAACACAAATTTATAAAACATATAATCTCGTAATTTATGTTAACTATAAACACAAAACATAAAATTATATTAAAAACCAATTAACGTCTTAAGCTACAACATCTAAACTTTTAATCATAGTTGACAAGATTTTTTTTTTGTCGGCAAAATAAAAATCTTTTAATCATATATTTGATTAGGATTATTAGTATGTTTTTGTTTGAAACTTAAAATAATTTGGGCCATTAAAACGTAAAGCCTACATAACAAAAAAAAACACGTCCACAAACAATAATATAAAAAGTAAAAACTGAAGTCTCTGTCTTCTTCCTTTAACAAATCGCCGACGGACCATGAAACAACGCTTCCATCTATAAAGATTAGGCTTCCAAGACCGAATCGCATGCTTCCATAGTGATTCCGATCTCTAATTTCTGGGAAACGCGATTCTCTGAATGGTGTTCTGTGCTTCTTAATTAGGATTGAAATCTGTCGATTTTCTCAAATGCTTGCGACGAATCGGCTGTCCGGAAGCGGCCGCAGTACTCCCTCTCCTCCGGGGTCTTCTCTCCGTTCTCCTCGATACCATCACGTCCGGTCAAAAGCCCCTTGTCTATTTTCTATCATTCAGCCAAGTCGGTCCTTCTCCGGCGTCAGGGAATTTTTTTCTTCGCTCCTCTAATCTACATCTCTTGTATACTGCTTTACATGGGCAACGTATCATTCGATGTTGGTCCCATCATCCGGCATCGACCTCCGCCAGGATCTGTCTACAAAAGCCCACAGGTTTACGCCAAACTCCTCCCTGAGATGGATGCAGATAATTCTACGGCTGATGCAGTGAGTTTTTTCCCCAAAATGGCGTTTTATTTGTTCCTGATGGTTCTATTGTTCTTCCTTTGACTATTGGATACCTTGTGGTCTGTCTATCGATTTTTGATGTGCACATACTTTTCTTTGTGAATCCTTTGAAATTTTCGGGTTTCTGAAATCAAAACAGCAAGAACATGAAAAGAATTGGTCCAATTGGACATTTACAAACTCCACTCTATGGAAGGATAAAAGAACCTGTTTTGGTCTCGCTGAAACTTTATTAAACTATGACGAAAATTTGTAAGCCTTTTATACTCTCGAGAATTTTTCATTTGCAGCGAAGAGACATAACGGCTCATAAAATGGAGTAAAGTTTTTATTAAGAAATTGTTGAAGTCGTAAGCTCGTAACTGTTGGTATAATGTTTTCAGAAGGAAATTGTTATAGTCGTAACTGTTGGTATTTTTCCTGGACACGTGTCACACAACTAAACAACTGAAACCCATCTTTTATTATATATAAAATATTATTGACGCCAAAAAAATAATAACAATAATAGGTGTTGTTGCGGAATTTCGATCTAGTTTGGAAAGTCGGATTACGATCAGAGAAGTACGAACTACGAGATGAGAAATAAACTTAAGTGAGGTCGAAAATCGTTCTTTATTAATCTTAAGGCTGAAGCCGAACAATGAACATGATAGTACGAGGTGGGAGTCCGTCGAATGACGTGCTCCATAAATATTGCTTGAACGCTGAGCTTTATAAGAGTAGCTCGGCGCCCTTGCAAATTACAATGTGTCTAAAATAAAGAGTGAATGGTCCTATTTATAGCGCTGGGAAGCTGATTTCTTTTTGGACTATTGACTCCTTAGCGGACTTGTCTTCTTGACCAGAATGAATTTGTTGACTTGGTACGATTTTAATGGACTTATGAATGAATGCTAAACTCATATCCAAGAAAATGATAGCCTATCCATCAATGAATGTTAGTAATTTTTTTTTTCACTATAAGTTTCCACCGATCGTGAGATACACATAGATCGGAAAATATTGTTAGCGAACTACACAAACTTCCGGAAAACTAAAAGTAACGGATAAAAAACATCCATAGAATCATAAGCCGACGGATTAAAAGAACATTTCCAGAAACAACTTAAACAAGTAAATCTAGTGCAAACAGAAAATTAGAAAGATAAGACCACACAGGCACACACCAACGCCGAACATTATAAAGGACGAAGAAGTTGGAACCCACTAAATTGTTCCTAGGGTCACAAATTAACCGCTAAGAATGCAACTTCGGACGACTAGATGAATGTTAGTCATTCATTGGACATCTTTTAATAAGAAAATAGCATAAGAGAAGAAATAAAACATAAAAATATAGTATCTATAAAATAGAAGTACATCAACATAAACTGAGTTTGCTTGCGTTCGCATAAGACATACAAACAGCATGAGAACAAAATAATCTCATAGTTATACTTATAATAAAGACTTATTCTGCAGAGCCCTACAATGGCTAAATCCTCTTTCCAATATCTCAAGACTATCAAAACCAAAAAAAACCTTAAAAACCGACCAAACAAAAGAAACATATAACCTCTAATACAATCTGCCTCAAAAACACAAACCTTAGACATCACCCCAAGAACAAGAAGAAGAACCATTACATGACAATGAAAGAAAACTGAGGAAGAAGGGATCATATTGATGAACTCTTCTTATGTATTACCGCCTCGCCGGAGACTGATACAGTTTCTTCTGTCCCTCATTGAAAGAAAAACAAAAACAAAAATAGGAAAAAGAAAGCAGAAAGGAAGCCTACGATGAGCAATGAATTTCAGAAAACCAAACCATGCAGATTTTCTGGTTAGCTCTAGCTGATGATGATATGATCAAGTTTCGTCCTCATGGGCTTTTGTATGAAGGAGATGATAATCTAAAAGATTCGCCAAAAGACACAGATCCGTTCACCGTGATGGCTCGCCTACAATATCGTGGTAAAACAAAAACGATTGTACTAAGTAGCAATTCCTGCAACACAAGCCGAAGAAAAGGAGAAATATTTCAGAGAACAAGAAGAAGAGAAACCAGTCATGCAACTGGCTTTCTTCATCACAAGTTTCTTAGACTTCTCAGAGACTCTGGTGTGAGCAATGCATAAGCTTAAGCTAGTTTCCTATTATATCTAAAGCACGGAAAGAAACTTTCTTTCCTGTAAATGATCGCTGATGAACTAGATAACAGTAAAGATTCAAACTGGCTACTGATTTAGCATTATCTATGCAAGCAAGTTTCTGTTTCAGAGGGAAAACCAATTCACTATTGTTCCAGAAAGAAGAAGATGATCATCAAAATCTAAGCATAGATAGTGTGATTTGGAACCTATCTAGGCTTTGTGTTAGGAAACTATCCATTCCTATTGTATTCCTTTACTTAGCAACTATATCATGGAATCATGTGTTAAAGCAAATTACCTCTGTTTGATTGTCTCTTGTTCACACTGTAACTGCCAACATAACCTGGAGATGAACTTCTAGCTGAAACATCCGAAGAAGGACCTCCTCCTCCAATCCCATAGCTAAAAGAAGCAGGCCCTTCTGTCTCAGGAGTTGCTGATCTCCATGTGGGATCACTATAGACTGCACCATTCCCGTAAAAATCTGAAAGTCCTGCTGCATCGTAACCTGTGTTGTTGGTTGCCGAGGCAGAAGAGAATGAAGATGATGGCGCTGGCTTGCTAACCCCTATGTTTCTTGCTGCATATCCACCTGTTCCCAACCCAAAACCAGGTTCAACGTTTCCTCCATAACCGAACTTCACATTCTCGTTACCAACAGCATTGTTTCCTCCTCCAGGAGCACCCCAATTGACTCCGGAATTTCCAAATGGACCGCTAAGTGTGTTGTTCCCACTTGTTGATCCACCCATGTATGTATTGGAATTCGAGTTTGACGCGTTGTTGTTATAGTTAAGACCCCCATTGTTTCCCCATAGGTTCCGTGTAACCGAACTGAAGAAGGATGAGTTTCCTCCTCCATTGCCTCCTTCATAACCAACCGCAGGACCAAGCCGGTTTGTGTTACCAATGTAGTATGGGCTCATTCCTCGGCCATAGTCGATGTTTCCATTAAAACTTGTACCTCCCGTGAACCCTGTGTGCAACCCCTGATCAAAGTTCACATTCATCCCGTAGCCAGAACCGAAATTTGCAAACCCGCTTCTTCCAGCACCAACGGGACTAAACCTGCCATCCATCCTAAGTCCATAGCCTCCAACTGCAGCGGGGTTAAACCCTTGACCATATCCATTAAGGAGGTTATTAACCCTATTAATTCCGTAGCTGTAACCAGCACCAAGCGGGCTACGAGCTGGACCTGGAGATAACTCCTTTGGAACAGCTCGCTTAACCTCAACCATTTTACCATTAAGTTCATGGAATGTCTTGAGCAACACCGTCTCAACCGCATCCTCGGAATCATAAGTTATGAATCCGAAACCTCTAGGCCTTTGTGTGTTGTGGTCATACATAACAACCACATCCGTAGTTGTCCCAAACTGCTCAAAATAAGTCTTGAATTCGCTCTCTGTAACCGAAGAAGGTAACCCTCCAACAAATATCTTCCTTGTACGAACTGGACCACCAGGTGATCCTTGAATGCTATTGCTGCTGTTGCTTCTATTTACTATGTTCTGGTCATCTCTAGGAACAGCCTTCTTAGCTTCAACCTACCAAAAAAAAAACATTCAAAGAAGAAACAAACTGTGATTTTCAAGGCTTGATTGCATAAAGAAGCTTCGTAAACAAGTTACATTGTACAGAATCAACATCATACCAATCTACCATCGATATTATGCTTTTCTGTAATAACAATCTCAGCAACAGCTGGATCAGCAAACACTACAAAGCCGAAGCCACGGGCACGACCAGTGGTACGATCTTTCAAGATCACAGCTTCAATCACTTCACCAAAGCTACTGAAATACTCCTTGAGACGTTCCTCATTGGTGTCCCAAGATATCCCGCCGATGAAAAGCTTTCCATTGTCCGATTGCATTTTGCTCTGCACAAAAGACAAAATTTTGGCAGATCAAAAACATAAGACTATAAAGGTTTGATTTTTCATTGGTCATGAGGATGATGAATCAGATTTGATCGATTCTCAAAAATCTGAGAGAACACACAGATTTCTTAACTCGGATTCAATCTAGGAACAACAGATCCTTCATCTACCGATTAAAAACTAAGAGAATCTGCCGGAGAGTTTGATCAAAACATGAATCGAAATCTCAGATCAAAGAATCAAAAACAAGATGATATCGAAAACCCACCAATCAGATTAAAACCCAGATGCCGAATCTCGTCGAGAAATCACTAAGATCTGAGGATAGACACGATTTGAATAGATGGCATAATTTAACCTGCCCCAGATTGAGAGAAGAAGAAGAAAGAAAATTATATGTTTTTGTTCAATACGATTCAACCCGATTTAACTCAATTTCAATGGCGAGGAAGAAGGAGGAGATTTGTAGAGATAGAAAGACAAAGGCTTTTCGAGTGCGAGAAGAAGATATGTCTCTGTATATTTATATTACATCATAAGGCAAGTTTTTTTCAATACAATATAATGTGCGTATGTAATAAGGAAATGTGGAGTTTGGTTTTCCCTTCTATTTATTATAAGCAACTTTTTTTTTTACTATTGTTACCTAAAAAAGTATATAAATAATTTGGATATTTAGTTTATTTCTTTTAAAAAAATCTAGATTAATTAGAATGGTGCCATTTGACTAGGAAAATTAGAATGGTGTCATTAAGACTTAACTAAAGATGTGTTGAATAAGTTGACAAAAAAAAAAAAAAGATGTATTGAATAAAAGATTGCAATTAATGATGTGATTTTAATTTTGTAACGCCTTAACCGTCGTCGTTTATGAACTCGACGTTTATTCTCAATCTATGAATCTACATTTGTCATATTATTGATTTATTAGTTCGGGATATTCAAAAAACTTGTTTATTATCATTATAATCATCATATAATATTTTTTGTTGTGTTTTATCCTCGTTCATATATTACCGTGAATCACTTATAATTCAAATTGATCGATACATGTTTGAGTTATTGAAATAGTGAGATATTTGGCTAAATCATTTGTCATTCAATTACTTTAGTTTAAACACGTTTAATTATGAAGAAATGACTAGAAAATAAATGTATTTTGATGATATAAATAATCAACTCAATTCTTCTAAACCTCTCGACATATATATAAAATAATGTTACAGAATTATTATGTACAAATTAATTGTTGGTTGTTTAGGTCATTTAAAATTTAGAGATGTATATTTTTAATTAAAAAAAAAACTTTTTCTTGTTTTTGGTTCAAAATCTTTTACCGTGATTAATCGACTTAACCTATTAATATAGTGATGTATTAGAGTTTTTAAAAACTGTTTCCTAATTAAGATCACAATGGACGATATGTACAGTGACATATACACTATACATTTTTAAATGATGCAAAAGAACATTACACTTACGAGCAAGAGCGAAGACCATTGATTTAGATGAAGAAGCACTTCAAAAATGTATATTTTTTTTTTTTTTTTTTTTGTACTAAGACTTCTTCATTCAAAACTTAAAAAGGGTCTACAACTTGGGCTTTAAGGGCCTGCTTAGCAAGTGAATCTGCTAGAGAGTTATCAGATCTTTTAACATAACCAAAGGAAATAAAGTCAAAGGCGAGCGAGAAGGTCTCAATGTCTTGGAGGATTCCGTACAGAGACGTGATTGAAGCGCCATTGTTGATCGTATTGACCAGATGAAGAGAGTCAGAGGAGACTTCGATTCTTCTAAATCCCAGTTCAATTGCATTGGAGAGGGCTGCACGAACAGCCAATCCTTCCGCCATTAGAGCTGAGTTTACTGCTTGGGAAGCAGCTGAGGCTTGGATCATGGTTTCCTGGGCAGATTTGAAGATCCAGCCCAAACCCGCTAGCTTGTTAGAAGCCAACCAAGCCGCATCAGTGAAACAGGAAACCAGTTCCGGATCACTATTGGTGATGGGTCTGCGATGCGATCGAGGCGCAGGTGGAGAAGCAGTCAGATTTGAATGAACTTCTTGCGCTGTGATCCATTCCCGTGCATTCTGGATTGCTTTTAATACCACCTCCGATGGTGAGAAGATTCTTCTTTCGAAGACTTTTTGATTCCTAGCCAGCCATAAAAACCACAAGATCCAGGGGATTAGGGATGGAGCATCAATACCTGTGGGAGGGAGGATGATATTTGTTTTTAGACTTGTGATGCCCTCATCAACCGAGGTTAACTGAATTGGATCGAATTGGTGAGCGAACGGGACAGCTTCCCAAACCTGCTTGGCAAATTCACATTGAAACAGAAGGTGGATCGTGGATTCCTGTTCCTCACATCTACAGCATTTTGACGAAGCCAAGATTCCTCTATGCATCAGGTTATCTTCCACTGGTAAAGCATTATGGAGAACTTTCCACATAAAGTTTTTGATTTTTGGAGATGTTTTAACACTCCACACTTGCTGATTCCAATTAATATTCGTCTCAGGTATTGGTAAGTTGGAGATTGAAGACTTGACGAAAGCATTGTATCCAGATTTAGTTGAGTAAATTCCAGAGGAGTGGTGTAACCAGCAAAGTTTATCCGAGGCCGCCAATACACTTGGTTTGAGAGCTAGAATGTGGTTCTCCCATACTGGTAAGACTGATCTTATCTTTTCTAGATCCCAGTATTTGGTTTGCGAGTTGATGAGGTCTGAAACCTTTAGATGTTGGGTGGCTTCAGTAGGTGGACCAATGGGTTGCATTGGAGATTCCGTAGATAGCCAAGGATCGTACCAGATACTTATAGAAGAGCCATCACCCACTGCCCATCCTAAATTTTCAATCAGAAGGTCTCTTCCTGCCATAATTCCTCTCCAGCCATGCGAGGCTGCGGAAGGGGTTGTACAGGTCAGGAAGGAATCGTTAGAACAATACTTTCCTAGAAGTATTCGAGCTAGGAGGCTGCGAGGGTTTTCCAATATTCTCCAACTCAACTTTGCCAAAAGCGCAATGTTGAAAGCATTGATTTCTTTAAAACCCAATCCTCCCACATACTTAGGTTTACACAGCTTTTCCCAAGATAGCCAGCATAAACTCCTTTTTTCTGAGCTTTTATCCCACCAAAACCTCGTGAGAGCTGATTGGATTCGTTTATGCAGGGATTTAGGGAGCAGGAAGCAAGACATTGCATACGTAGGCATTGCAGCCAAGACACTTTTCAGCATGATCATTTTACCAGCTCCTGAAAGGAAGCGGGAAGACCAGCTTATCGCCTTCTGTCTGATTCTGTCCACTATCAAGGTAAATAAATCTTTTTTCTTCTTTCCAAAATGCTCCGGGAGACCCAAATATTTCCCCACACCTCCTTCTTTGTCTATATTTAGGATCAGCTTAGCTTGAGTCTTCAATCTTATAGGAGTTCTTTTGGAAAAGGAAATGGATGATTTCTGCCCATTAATTTGTTGCCCCGAGACAGCTTCATAGGTCTTTAGAATGTTAGCTAGCGACTTGCAATTTCCAAGAGTAGATTTGCAGAAAAACATAGTATCGTCAGCAAACAATAGATGATTGATTGCTGGACAGCCTCTTGCCACTTTGATACCATTTAGGGAGCCTTCCTCTTGAGCATTAGAGCATAAACCCGATAGAACTTCACTGCACATAATAAAGATATATGGGGATAGAGGGTCTCCTTGTCTAATTCCCCTAGATGGTAGAACCTTTCCTCTTGATGATCCATTAACAATAAACGCATAGGAGACTGTCTGAATGCACTGCATGATCCATTCAATCAAGATTTCTCTGAATCCCAGCCTGTTGAGTACCATCCGAATGAATTTCCACTCCAATCTGTCGTATGCCTTGCTCATATCAGTCTTAACTGCCATGGAGCAATGCATTTCAGCTTTTGAACTTTTAAGATAGTGTAGGATCTCGTGTGTTATTAGCACATTATCAGCTATGGCTCGCTTGGGAACAAATGCAGACTGATTTTCTGATATAATGTCTTCCAGGACAGGTTGGAGTCTCTTGGAGATGAGCTTGGAGATGACTTTATAGCCAACATTACAGAGGGCAATGGGACGGTAATCTGCCACACCTTTAGGGCTGGTAATTTTCGGGATAAGCCTTACTAGAGTTTCATTCAAACTGCTTGGCATCGATCCTGTTCTGAAAAACTCTTGCACCTCTTTTATCAGATCATTGCCAATTATGTCCCAGTTAGTGTGGAAGAAACTTGCAGAGAAACCATTGGGACCTGGGGCCTTATCTGGGTGGATCGAGAATAAGGCTTCTTTTATTTCCTTAGCACCAGGTAACTTACAGAGTTTGTCGTTCAGCTCTGTGGAGATCCTCGGATCCAAAGCCTTTTGAATTATTTCTTCCATGTTTTCTGGTTCAGAGCTTTGGGAGTTGAATAGTGTCTGGAAGTATTGAGAGATGACCCTAGTTATCTGATCCTCATTGTAAACTGGTGTGCCATTCTCGTCTTCCATTACTGCAAATTTGTTGACCATCTTTCTTCCTTTAGTTGCCGCATGGAAGTATCCAGTGTTTCTATCCCCCAACTGGAGCCAAAGTTGCCGGCTGCGTTGTTTCCAAAACTCTTCCTCGGCTTTATAGCTTTTTTCCAATTCAGCATTGATCCTGTTAAGCTCTTCTTCATCTGGTATGTTATTGATCATCGCCGCTTCTAGATCTTTTTTCAGTTTATCAATTTGAACTTTGCTGTTTTGGTGTTTCTCTCGGTTCCATAGGATGATAGTTGACCGCACTTTATCAATCTTTTGTTTCATAGACAGCAACTGATCTTCATTCCAGACCTGAGCAATGATCTTTTTGAGTTCTTCATTCTCTCTCAGTCTGCGGTCATAACGGAAAATACCTTTCCTTTTTTTCTTAGTAGTATCCAGAAAGGTGATGATAGGTCTATGATCCGATCCTTCTAAGTTTAGATACTCACAACTAGCCTTTGGGAACATGTCTGCCCATTCACTGTTGGAGAGGGCTCTATCCAGTCTGCTTCGTATTAACATCTTGTTTCTGATGCCTCTCCAGGATAGCATATCTCCCACATGTTGAAGATCATACAGATCATTTTCGGCTAGGAAGGCGCGGAAGATTCCAAATGAACCTTCTGTTCTTTGTGTACCACCATCTTTTTCCTCATTACTTAGGATATCATTGAAATCTCCTGAGACAAACCAAGGGCCATTCCTTACTGCTGCAAGTTGAGTGAGATTGTCCCATCATACCCGTCTTTCATTGTGATCAGGATGGCCATAGACAAATGAGGCATAAAAGGACTTCCCTTCATAAATAATTTTAGTATCAATGAAGTTATTACAAGAACTGATGACTTCCAAATTTGTTTCTTGTTTCCAGAGGAGGACAAGGCCACCAGCCGCAGTGGATGCCGGTGGAACAATTGATAAGTGTTCAAATTTGAGTTCTTGTAGCTTCTTGGTGACAACTTCAGTAGGATTTTTGCTCTCCGATAGAAAGATAATATCAGGATTGTACTTTCTGGTCATCTCTTGGAGGCGACGAACTGTCCGGGGATTCCCCAACCCCTGACAGTTCCAGCACAAAATCTTTAAGGAAGAGGATTGGATGGACTTTGAAAATCCATCCTCTTCTTCTTTATTTGAGGTATGATCTGAGGAGCTTTTCCTTTATCGTGATCCAAAGGTTTTGGTGGCAGGGAATTTCCTCCTGAGATGTTAACTCTGCTACTGGATTGTCCTATCTCAGGTTTCCTGATAGTAGCTTTGGTCAGTCTTTTCCGGGGAGAGGCTCCAATGCTTGGTACTTTCCTTTTCTTTGTAACCTGTCCAGACGCCACTTTAATAGCAGTTCCAATATTTTTGCTTCCTGGTGGACGACCTGGTTTTCTTTTTCCTAGCCGAGGACCTTGTTCTGATGAAGCAAGCCCTGACTGAGGATTAGCTCCTAGACGCATTGAGGTAGGAATTCTATCCTGCGATGGAGCTTCCTGATTATCATGATCTCTTAATGGACCTAATCTTTGAGATGCAGGGATTCTATCACCTGAACTTGGGATTGGAGAGAGAGTTTCACACTGAGCATTTGCCTCAGCATTAGCTATAACCATCTGTGCAGCTGCTGTCTCAAAGTCTCCTCGTTCCTCTGCAAGTCTAATGCGTTCCTTCCTAGCTGCGCTTTCCGAAGGATCAACACAACTGGCATACTGGATCATCACCTCTCTGAGTTCTCCCATAGCTTCTGCCATGGCTTGTTTTGGCAATTCTTTAGGTTGAGATCCAATCACTGGAGAGAGCACTTACACAGGTGATCTTTTCCTTGAGGTAGGAGAAGGAGATAAATGAGTGGAGACAGAATTTCCTCTTGATTCAGAAAGCCGTGGTTTTTCAACCCATCTTAACTGGTTTGAGCTTTGGTGTCTTTGAGGCTGAGAAGAGTATCTATTCGAGGGTCTGGCTTGTTGCCTTAGATTTCGTCCATAATCTTTACTCTCAAAAGATTTTCTTGTGTCTAATCTGTCATTCCCTGAAGTTAGATGGTAGGATCTATCTTCCCTTGCACTTTGATAACCCTGATCATGTGGTACTGTTCTGGATTTTGAATGATAAGATGGAGCTGTAGATCTTCCTTGGTGGCTAAGATCTCTCAAGTCTGATCTTTCAGGAAAAGGTCTCTTATCTTGATTTCCCAAGCTCCTATTATCAGATTGCCTTAGACCACGGGCAGAAGACTGCTGTGGTTGAGTTGGTACTACTGCCTCCTTAGGTTTGTTGAGTTGGCAGTCTTTTGCTTCGTGATCCAGCTTCATACAAGATTTACAATGGGATTCCAGCTTTTCATAAACCAGTCTTGCTTCCACTTCACTACCATCCGCAAACTCCACTATCGATGAGGTTATGAGTGGTTTTAATCCATCTATTTGAACTCTTACTTTTGCAGCTTTCAGAGATATATCCAGCTTCTCAAAAGTTCCAATGTTCCTGGCTATGCTGAGAAGTGTGTGCTCTGACCAGAGATGCAGAGGAATGCCTTGGACATTGATCCAAAAAGGAATCATTGACGGGAAGGAAGGAGAGATAGAAGGTTCCCATCTCTGGATTATTACCATCCAATGTGCAAAATGGTATGGCCTGTTGTCAAGCACCTTTTGAAGGTCATCTTCATTAGTGAACTGAAACTGAAACAGTCCTTGGCCCAAATCTGCTCCCACAGGTGGTGAAGAGACTTTCCAGTGCTCAGCAAAGAAGGGAATAAGCGACCAGAGTCTCTGGACTTTCGGGTTTGTAACACGCCCCACTATAGTTAGCTCATGCTTCTTAATCAGGTCCGAGCTATCAAAAGCTGGAACTCTGACCCTTGAGGCTCTAGGTGGTTCAGAGTTGAAGTCAATGGCCTTGCCTTTATCCGAGTACGACAGTCTACGATGCATCTTGAACAACTGAAGACTCCGAGTGAGTTAAACTTGCAGAGAATGTTTGTAAAGATCAACACCCGAGGGTGAGAAGGTTCTATCTCGTTGTAAACAACAGAGATGAGGGATTCACTGCTAAGACTTTAGCAAGAAGTTAGTATAGGTTCAAAGCACAGAAATACAGCAGGAAGAGAGAGTTTTAACAGTGCTAAGAGAGGTTCAAGAAAATCAGATACCCTTATTCTTCAAAACCAGATTAAAAGAAGGCCACCATGGTATTGACGGTAAGAGTTGATCCACTACCAGCACATTTGGGTCTTGAAGGATAGACGAGGGAGGCCATGAGAAGCTTACCGGTGGTCAGGAAGGACCCTCCGACGAAAGCCGGGGGCTGGAACCGCGGTGTCACGGAAATCAAGGTAGTTTAGGAGGTCAACTTTCTACTTTGGGTTGTTAAACAGGGTAGATAGAAAACCAGAAACAGACCCAAGGTAGTAAAATTTGAAAAGTTACTAAAAGGGGAACACTCAAAACCAGTCTCGAAAGAAGTGCCTGAGAGCTTTTTTTGCCTATGAAGTCTCGTTGTTTTTTCCACCATTCTTTTTACATCTTCAAAAATGTATAACATTGTAGCTTTCGTTATGAATGTGCAATTTGAAAATTGAAAATCCAATTTCGAAGATGGATTTCGAAGGTGGAATACATAAAGATGATGTATTCTAGTGGCAGGTGGAATACAATAAGGCTGTGAACATGTTCAACTTAGGGCCAATAAAAGCCTAATATGTTTTTGGACTTAAGCCCACATTTAAATAAAAACCGAATACGATTATTTCAAACGTCTGTTGTCATTTTTTTGGGTATGCAAAGCAGTTCATTTCATGCTTTAAAAAGCTAAAACAGAAGAGTTACTGAGATGAAAATAAAAACAGGTAATATAGATGACAACATCTGTCATAAGTAGGGCCGGTCCTGAATTAAAGATTATGAAGCTAGTGCTTTAGAAGCTAAATTTTAATAGAGCATCAAAATCTAAAAATTAAAGCTAGTATAGTTGTTAATTTTATTAACATCAGCCTACATGTGCCGGATTTGAATTACAAAGAGGCTTAATTTTATTTTGTTTTTGTTTTAAACTTCACACTAGATTTTGACCCGCGCTTAAAAAGCGCGGGTTTACTTTTCTTTACAAATATAAATTTTATTTATTTTGTTATTACTAATTAAAATTTTTTAATTATGCAATCTAATTTTTTTTATAATTGTTTAATCCGCATTATAAAATAAATTAATAATTTAGATTTTAAAAAGAAAAATGTGTTATTTGGGAGGAGGTATTAATTAATAATTTATGTTTTAAATTCGTGCAAAGTTTATTTTTAGAATTCGAAATTGGCTAATTTATTTTTTAACCCATTCTTATAATAGTTTAAATATTTTACAATTTGATGGAACAACCCGCTAAAAATGCAATCGTAAAAGAAAAATTCTTACGAAATAAATTAATTTAATATATTTATATAATATAAAAATAAATATTTATATTTGAAACAAAAAAAAAATAAAGAAGATATTAAAATATATTATAAATGAATTTTGAATATAATCATAATTAAAGAATATCATCTTATATATATTAATAGTTGATGTTTAAATTATTTAGTTATATTTATCAATTGATTTAATAGTTTCATGGTTATACATATATATATATATATATATTTATTTATTATAATGAATTAGAAAAATGAAACCCATTATATTTAAATTGTTTGGATACATATTTAGTAATTGTCTTGTTTGGAAATATGGATAATAGAGAAAATGTTATATTCTTTAATTTCCCTTAATTAATATTAAAAACATCTTTAAATCTTAAATGGCACAAATTGTAAATAACACATACCCTAAAGGTTAGTTTTTAACGATTCTAATTTTTTAATAGTATTGATTAGATGAATCGAATAGATTTTGATTAAGTGCGGGTTTAATCATAAAAAGTACAATCGTAAAAACCTGCTAAGTATATTCTTTAATTTCTCTTAATTAATATTAAAAACATCTTTAAATCTTAAATGGCACAAATTGTAAATAACACATACCCTAAAGGTTAGTTTTTAACGATTCTAATTTCTTAATTGTATTGATTAGATGAATCGAATAGATTTTGATTAAGTGCGGGTTTAATCGTAAAAAGTATAATCGTAAAAATCTGCTAAGTATATTCTTTAATTTCCCTTAATTAATATTAAAAACATCTTTAAATCTTAAATGGCACAAATTGTAAATAACACATACCCTAAAAGTTAGTTTTTAACGATTCTAATTTTTTAATAGTATTGATTAGATGAATCGAATAGATTTTGATTAAGTGCGGGTTTAATCGTAAAAAGTACAATCGTAAAAATCTGCTAAGTATAAAACTTCATTCAAATATTTTTCAGTTTGATGGAAAAACCTGCTAAAAAGTACAATCGTAAAAACATCAATCGTAATATGTGTATATATATATATATTTGAAACAAAATAAAAAGATATTAAAATATATTATAAATATATTTTGAATTAAATCATAAATTAGAGAATCTTAATTTATATATAATAGTTGATGTATAAATTATTCATTATATTTATCAATTAATTTGTTTTGATTTTAATTAATTAGGAAAGTAGGACCCATTAGATTTTGGTTGTTTGGCTACATGATTAATAATTGTCTTGTTTGGAAACATGGATTGTAGAGATAATGTTATATTCCCTAATTACCCTTAATGAATGTTACAAA
This sequence comes from Orychophragmus violaceus, assembly GCA_030180135.1. NCBI lineage: Eukaryota > Viridiplantae > Streptophyta > Magnoliopsida > Brassicales > Brassicaceae > Orychophragmus > Orychophragmus violaceus. The sequence continues at coordinate 97,858,476 of CM058234.1, forward strand.
TCCTAATAATATCAAGGGCAAATTTTGGGAACAACATTTATGTACCAAGGCCAAACTCCAATTTTTAATAGTATTGATATTTATTTATTATAATGAATTAGAAAAATGAAACCCATTATATTTAAATTGTTTGGATACATATTTAGTAATTGTCTTGTTTGGAAATATGGATAATAGAGAAAATGTTATATTCTTTAATTTCCCTTAATTAATATTAAAAACATCTTTAAATCTTAAATGGCACAAATTGTAAATAACACATACCCTAAATGTTAGTTTTTAACGATTCTAATTTTTTAATAGTATTGATTAGATGAATCGAATAGATTTTGATTAAGTGCGGGTTTAATCGTAAAAAGTACAATCGTAAAAACCTGCTAAGTATATTCTTTAATTTCTCTTAATTAATATTAAAAACATCTTTAAATCTTAAATGGCACAAATTGTAAATAACACATACCCTAAAGGTTAGTTTTTAACGATTCTAATTTATTAATTGTATTGATTAGATGAATCGAATAGATTTTGATTAAGTGCGGGTTTAATCGTAAAAAGTATAATCGTAAAAATCTGCTAAGTATATTCTTTAATTTCCATTAATTAATATTAAAAACATATTTAAATCTTAAATGGCACAAATTGTAAATAACACATACCCTAAAAGTTAGTTTTTAACGATTCTAATTTTTTAATAGTAATGATTAGATGAATCGAATAGATTTTGATTAAGTGCGGGTTTAATCGTAAAAAGTACAATCGTAAAAACCTGCTAAGTATAAAACTTCATTCAAATATTTTTCAGTTTGATGGAAAAACCTGCTAAAAAGTACAATCGTAAAAACATCAATCGTAATATGTGTATATATATATATTTGAAACAAAATAAAAAGATATTAAAATATATTATAAATATATTTTGAATTAAATCATAAATTAGAAAATCTTAATTTATATATAATAGTTGATGTATAAATTATTCATTATATTTATCAATTAATTTGTTTTGATTTTAATTAATTAGGAAAGTAGGACCCATTAGATTTTGGTTGTTTGGCTACATGATTAATAATTGTCTTGTTTGGAAACATGGATTGTAGAGATAATGTTATATTCCCTAATTACCCTTAATGAATGTTACAAATCCTAATAATATCAAGGGCAAATTTTGGGAACAACATTTATGTACCAAGGCCAAACTCCAATTTTTTAATAGTATTGATTCCACGGGTCGAAGTAATAAAAGTGTTATGCATGAACCATTTAAAAATTTCCACATGCAACTCTGGTAACCGTCAGAAAAAAATCGTCAATTATTGCTTGTATAATCTATGCCGCTCGCCGTAAATTCTTTTGCTGATCATCAAATTCGATTGAAACTTCCATGGGTATCAACCACAAACCTTGTAACGATCTGCTTCGTCGTCAGCCAAATCCAATATATTGATTTAACCTTTGTCCACCATCGATGTTCTTCCTCATCGAACAAATGAAAGCGAAAAAATATCACTTTACGCAAATTAAAGATTACTGATCAGGGGCAGAACTACTTAGTAAATAGGAGGGTCGGCTGACCCCACATAATTGAATATATATATATATATATATATATATATATATATATATATATATATATATATATATTCCTTCTAGTTAAAAATCTGATGGCTATTAAATAATTTTGGTTGACCCCATAAAAAAAAAATTTAGGCTTGATTTAGTTGTGTAGTTAAACATTTAGTCTCATGTTTTTATTTTCATTTTAAAACTCAGTTTTTGTTTAAGCCCAATTTATATAGATAATCCATAATTTTAGAGGTTTTAGTTAATTATTAATTAATTTTAACAAAACATAAAACCAAAAGAACTTGAAAGATAATTTTTCAAAACTAAAACATCTCATATGTTCATATTAGATTGCTTTATAGATATTTTTTTAATTTACTTTGATCTCTTTAAATTAAATCATAGTTTCAGCTTTTATTCAATTGGAGATGATATAATTTTTATTCATAGAAATTATAGATTATTTATAATCATGTAAGTTCAACTACATATAGATTTGTTTGCTTTGCAATTTAAAATAGTTTTATTTACTTTAGTTAAAATATCATTTTGATACAAAGTTAAGACAAAAGCATTTATCTAAGTGATTTTTTATTTTATTCATATAAAACAATATTAAAACTATACAAATGAAACCATGAAAATTTTAAATTACCAATAAGTATAGTATTTTCAAAAATAAATAATAATTTTAAATATATTATTCATAAAAGATCAAAATTGCAAATGAAACCGAAAACAAAAGTCAGAATTGAAAATCCGAATTTATTAAAACCGATAAAACGAACCATGAACAAAAAACAAATTATTAAAGAAAGTTATTTACAGAATAAATTCAATTTGATCGGGAAATGTCTCTGAATATGAGAGGGAAAAGAGATTAAAATATATATATATATTATAGACGTAAGGTAGACGATCAAGAGCATAAGTTTTTTGCGATTTTTTTTTTTTTTTTTCATTTTTATAAAACAATTTCTCTCCCTCTCAAGAACATGAGAACGAGAAGAGGGAGCTTTTTTCTAGCCAGAAGGTATACGTTCGATAGCGCAATTTTCGCGATTCATTTAAAAAAAAAGAATTAATAAAAAGCCGGTGGTTATTGTTACCGCTTTATAAAAAGGTTTCCCTCCAAGATGTCCAATATTTAAAATCCTTATCTTTGACAAATCTTCTCCTACAATTTTCTTCCTTCTTCAACCTCTGCGTCTCCTCTGTTATACCATCGACAAGATATTCATCTTCGCTACCTGAAAACCACAAGAAAGTTTAGCCTTTCTCCTCCTTTTCACGATCTTCTCTGCAATGGCGACCCTCAAAGCACTCAGAACCCTCGACAGTGACATTTCCAAAGATGTTATCGCCGATCAGACACAACGCGGGTCCGGTGATATTCATGTTATCACAGGTCCTATGTTTTCTGGAAAATCGACCTCTCTCCTCCGCCAAATCAAATCAGAGATCAGCCTCGGAAGGTAAAAATTGTAACCATCTCGGTGTTTTTTTTTAACTGTCAGATCTTTGATCTGTCCGAAACGGATTTGGGTTATGATTCACTGATTTAATTTCTCAAAAAGAAATTCTTTTTGGTTATGTAGAAGTGTTGTGATGCTGAAATCGAGTAAGGATACAAGATATGCCAAAGATTCAGTGGTGACACATGATGGAATTGGATTCCCTTGCTGGGCTCTTCCAGATCTCATGTCATTTCCTGAGAAATTCGGACATGATGCTTATGACAAGGTAACATCTTTGGTTTCTGTCGGGTCTTATTGTAAAGGACCTGCACTGAAGTTGTGTTTTTTTGTCTTTCCTTATAAAATGATTGGCAGCTTGATGTGATTGGTATTGACGAAGCTCAGTTCTTTGGAGATCTTTATGACTTTTGCTGCAAAGTCGCTGATGATGATGGCAAAACTGTGATTGTTGCAGGCCTAGATGGTGACTATCTAAGGTGCTTGATTCTATTACTTCAAATCTGTTGAATTGTAACTTGAATGAGATCCTTTCTTGGCAAAATGCAGAAGGAGCTTTGGTGCTGTTCTTGATATTATACCAATAGCTGATTCTGTGACAAAGCTAACTGCTAGGTGTGAAGTTTGTGGACAGAAAAGTTTCTTCACTCTGAGAAAGACTTGTGACACCAGAACCGAGCTGGTCAGTGGAGCTGATGTTTATATGCCCGTTTGTCGTAAGCATTACATCAATAATCAATTTGTCATCAAGAAAGTCTTGGATTCTGACAAGACAAGAGCTTAATCCTGTGTGCAGACAGTTGCTGCTATGATCTAACTATAATTTGCTGTGTAAACCAGTAACATATACTATAATGAGCTTCTGTTTTTTGTTTTGTGTGTTTGTTTTACTTGTCTGGGTTTATTATCCTCACTGTTATCTTTCAAGAACACTTAGTGATGTTTCTTGTATATAAATATATATATGTGTGTTTGATGATTTCTCTATAGCTAGCTTGTGATCTATGTTTGTTTCAAGCATTCTACTTGCTGTGAAGGACAGGGAGGTCAATGGCCGAGTTTGGGGATCTTGAGCTCCCAAGATTGCCAGACAAGTCTCCACAGATTGTCAACCTGAATGACTCAAAACCACTCATCGAATAGCCTGTGGAACAAGGCCATAGATCCTGAAATTTCTGCCTATTTCATGTTGCAGTGAAGATCAAAACGCTTGTTACAGGCGGACCTGTCTCCTGACTTTAGTGTAAAGATACATAAACATGAATGCATAATTAACATCAAGCAACTCTAAACTACGTTGGGAATCAAGAGAGAACAATCATGAGCATGATCCCTATAAAGAACCTTGAATTACACACAAATGGGTACCGAGTAAAAAGAGAAGCTGTGGAAATCAAGATTACAAATGCAAAGGTAAGATAGTATTCCATTTGAAAAGAGTCAACAACACTTAGCACAAGCTTATGTAGTACAAGGAGAATTATCTTTGTTGCCTCTAAGAGCACCAACGTATTAAACATCATTTAAGTTATTACCTTCGCACAATCAAGGCGACCTTGAACCCGGGGTGGTCCTATCTTTGCCAAATCTGGATACACTTCTAACACTCTTAGGGGTCACAGCACCAGGACTTGCTCCACGGTAACTTGCACGAAGGCTTTCATCAACAGTAGAAGATGATTTCGCTACTGCCCGTCTCAAAAACTTCTGAGCAGCGGGTGAAAGTGTCCTAACATTTGGACTTGCACTTCCACTTCGATGAGGAGATGGCAACGGAGGTTTCTTAAACATACTGTTTGATCTCTCTCTCAGTTTTCGCGAAGCATCCCTTGATAAAGAATGTGCCCTTACGTCTCTTGGAGGTGCAGATGGAATGTTGTAGTGAGGTCCATCAGCACTACCACCTATATCAATAGGTGTATCCTCGGGATCCAATCGCATTGGAGTCCCTTCAATCTCACCCCATGTTATAAAAGGTGATTCATCAAGACCAGGTGCAGGAGATGGCGTTCGAACAAAACTATACCCGTTATCTGCCATCTTATCTGATTCCACATAGAAAGGATTCGGGGTTTTCCTTAGATCATCAAGATCATACCTTTTAGATTTGTCTCTATCCCTAACCGAGATATGCATCGGGGAAGAACCTGCGATTGGAGTGTAGAGAGTCTCAACTGAACCATCTTCTCTTGGCCTAGAATCCATCGTCTTCCCCTGAAAACGAGTGTTCCCTTTAGCTATCTCCTTAGTCAATCCACCTAACCTCACCGCCCTTTCCTCTTCAGTTAACGGTGCCTCACCTCGATCAGCTGGATGATACATCAGAAGATTCTTTGCTGTATATTTCCATCCTTCTAAAGTACTCGGTGGCTGATCAGATGTACCGTACCCATCTGTAATCCTGTCTCTCTTTGCATCCTCAATTAGATTAACATCCTCCTTCTCACCTTCAAGAAGATAGCCATACTTCTCCTTCTTCCTCTTATTAACCTTCTCCAAGATCTTCGAAAAGCTATCGTTATCCTCACTAGTATATCTCCTAAAGAACTCATCTAAAGACATATTAACATCTACATCTCCATCTCCATCATCACCACCTACTTCAAATCCAGGTAATTCTCTACCAGTGACTCCAGGAGTTCTAGGGGTCTTACCATCAAACTCATCTAAAGGAGTAAAATTTCTCAAAAAAGTAGATCCAGGGGTTTGAGTTTTACCCTCGGTGTCTCCAACATGATGATTCGCTTTCTTTCCTCGCCTCTCGATAATCTTCAACTGTGCATCTCGGATTTGAATCGGGTCACGGGTTTTCACAGCCTGGATCCAATCGAGCCGGTCTTTGAGCTTTGATATATCTGGAAAGTAGTCGCGCTCGATGATCTTCTCGATTGCTTCAACATAAGCATCCTCATCGAGGACTCTCATCCGCTTTCTAGGGTTCCGAGGTGTAATCTCCGAGGAGGAGGAGCTTCGAGGCGTCGAACGGTTACCATCGTCGGAATAAGAAGACGGTGTTGGTGAAGATATCTGCCGTGGAGAGTGGCCAGGCGATAGAAACATCTCTAATCAGAAACAAGCGTATACAGAAACTACGATTCGAGTTTTGGATCCGACGAACTTGTTTGAAAATTTGGACACTAGGGTTTGTTTTTGTGTAGACAGGAAAACCCAATGATGGCAGAAATGCATTTGGCGAGGATTCCTTTATCAATTCGTTTAGACGCGTTTAGCTTCCAAAATATTACACTATTGCCCCAAATATTTTGATTTCTTCAACTTTTAGCCCCGTAAGTAAGCAAAATCGTATTTACAACCTCTAGATGGATTTTATTTAGTGGCAGACAAAAAATGAACCAAACCGAACCGAACAAAACCAAACCAATCAAATTTAAACCGACCAAACTAAATCATGTAAATGAACCAACCGGTTGATCTTTTAATCAATCTGAATCGTTTGGTTACTTCTACGACTAAAGTTTTATATTTTTTTATTCCTTTTTGATTTGATCTAGTTTGAAGTTTAAAATTTTATTATCAATAAAAATAAAAAATTGGTTTTGATTTTTTTTGTCACAAAAAAGATTTTAAATTTACTAATAATTATTTAACTAAAAGTTGTGCTAACCAAATATTTTATAATTAAACTGAATCAAACTAAACCGAACCAAACACAAACCAAATATTTAGTTTGGTTGAGTTTAGCTGAAGTTTTATCAGTCACACGTTAACCGAACCGAACATAAACCGAACCCACAATTAAACCAAAGTGTCTACCTCTGGTTTTCACAAATTAAATTTTTAATTTCTCACACAAAACTTTTACACTGTAAAACCGGCAAAAATTCTTCTATTCAAGGCATTGCATGAGATTTTAGCAAACTTAATTCTACACTTTCATACAGCACAACAACCACAAGGCTTCTTCACACATAAATCCAACTTTAATTGATTCGAAGCTGAACATGAATACAAACAAAGACAACAATACAAACATTCTAAGGATTGGACCTGAAAGGATTTCGCTGGTTTGATCTCGGATCAACTCTTGGCGACGGCGCATTGTAACCATTCAGCATTTCTCTAATCTTTGAATACATCACTGACTGTGACGCCTCACCACCATTCCCACCACTTTCTTGCTCTTTAATCTTCTCAAACAGATACTCTTTCTCTGCCTCTGCCTCACTCAGCCTCAGTTTCAGATAGTTACTCGCATACTCCTCCTCAGTCTTCTCCTTTTTAGCTTTCACAATCCTCTCCAACCTCTCTGCCTCCAGTTTCGCCTCGTTTGCTTTCAACTGAAACATCTCTGCCTCTGCTTGTTTCAACCTCACTATCCTCTCTACATCTTCTATCTGTTGCTTCTTCTTCTGTCTCTCCATGTTAAGTTCCGCCACTTCTTTTGCTTTCTCTTCCATCTCTCTCTCGCATTCCTCAAGACCCAACCGCGCCTTCTTATACATCCTTGTCTTCTCCTCACCTACTATCTCCATTTTCCTCAGCGTTTCTTTTACAACTTCAGCTATTCGGTTGCATGCGTCTTGAGGTGCTATCATTCCCCCAGCTTCTCCATTTTCAAGGCTCTTTGGAGAGTCCAATTCGATTTCTTCACACATGAAACATTGTTAAGACAGAACAAAACTTTAAAAGAGCAACCTTTATAATGGGGAGGGAGCTTACCTTGGAAGAACATCAGTATCAATTTGGCAGCTGTTGCTTCTGCCAAGCCGCCTTTAATCTTTTCTATAAGTTCCTCACACTTCCAGAATAGTTTCCTGCCTCTTGTATCTTCGCTTCCACGGAAAATCCTACTCACGAAGTCGAGTTCTTTCATCAAAGACTCTCTATCCCAGTTTGGTACACAGTGCTGAAACACATCTTTAACCCAACCCAGCAATTCAGAAGTATGGTTGCAGGCTCGACACTTGAACAGCATTTCTCCCATCCCAGATACACTCTTGGCAGATACTCCCATCGAGATCTCTCCCTCTCTAATCGCACAATCCGTATGAGTCCAGTGAGAACACACATCGCAGCCAATCCAGCGGCATGTGTTGACTGCAAAGTCGAACTTGCTACAGATCACACACATGCAAAGGTTACAGAAGCCTTTCCTATTAGCACATATCTCGCAGGGACAATCATCAGCCGGCAGTTCGTTTTGGCAAGCGATGTTTCTGCATCTTTTGTACAAGAAGATCTCAATGAGAGATGTTTGAGACAGATTGATGCTTGGGTGCAAGAATGCTTGGATTCCTGTTTTAATAACCACAAGGATTTCAAGCTGCACCTTGTGGGCTCTCACAAGTGTTTTTGAAGTTAAATCCGACCGTGTCTGGACAAACTTCTGCAGAAACATAAACTCATCAATGGGCTGCACACCATTTCCCTCAAGGATAGACTTAAGACCGTTCTTTAACTCCTCGAGATATTCTTCTGGTAATCGCAGCATTCTGTCAGAGACTATGTCCACTCTCTCTCTAGCTATGTCCCGTAGTGACACCTTGTCGGCAATGGAAACATGGCGGATCACAGGTTGGTTATGAGAATCAGGCCCTGACTTCCCGCTCTCTGTCTTCTTCCCCGTAATGGACTTTGAGGTTGGCCAAGTTTCTTGAGAGCTAGCACTTTCAGCTGGAGATTCACGCACAATGCCAGAACTAGATCGTGACATGTGGGGATCTGAAGATACAAGGGAGAGAACAGTTTGTAGTTGCTGACGAGGAGGTAGCATCTGGTTAGGGAGATTGGATCCAGATGATGTGCCCATCAGTTAAGTGCTGCATACACCGAAATTATGTCAATGCCCCAAATTCATAACACACACAGACACAACAGTGAAAGAAGAAGGAACAGGTACATGTGAAATCAGACAATTAAACGACGCATTTGAGACCTTGCAAAAAAAAAAAAAAAACTTTCATGGTGAAATGGAATTTGCAGTGATCATTTTATTTGTAAGTACGATTTACCAAGCTAAATGACATTCTGAGCATAAAATTTGAGTATTCATGAATTCATCTAGAAAAAGAATTAAACCCCTAATTATATTTCATAATCCCTAAAAATACACACCGACACAACGGCATACAAAACTACATCCTATGTTCAATTGAGCTGAGATCAATCACTAGTAGAAGCTCAAATACACAAACACATGATAGATCATCGAATCTTTTTGCCTCGTTGGAAAAGTCAAACACGAATCTCTAAATCGGAGATTCTTGCTACTACCTCATAGCAAAAAAATACACATTCATCAACTCTATTGACCCTCAAAACTACGCATCCAGATCGATCTAGAAAGTTATCGACTCTCTCTATTACTGAATTTTCGAGGACAAGCCTCGAACTTGAACAAACCAAACTTCAAAATACTTTTGCTATATTCTCCTTCGGACAACAGAAAAGCGCCAACTAAAGAGAAAGGAGAGGCTGCCTGAAGGAGCATCGGTAAAAAAATCAAAGGACTCACCGGGGAGATGATGACTAGAGAGCGTTGCGAGCCGCCGAGGCGCAGAGGACGATCGAAGAAGCGTGAGAAAATCAAAGGGAAAGCTAGAAGATAAAATGGAAGCTTCTTATTTGTTTATTTTAAATTGAACAAGAGAAAAAGAAAATCAACCTGACCTGCCGGTAACCGTTGACTTTTGAACGTATGCGTTGGGTCTATCCAAACATTAAAAGTTAAAAATCAACCCAATTCACACGGAAAACAACGCCCCTATATTTAATATACAATCACCAGTAGTGCCAAATAGTTTTATTTTCGTGCAGTAAGACCTCAAACTTTTCCTTAAAACAGAAAATTTAGCATCCCCAATCTGTTCAACATAGCTAGAGAATATCATTGGCTCGTTGCCCATTGATGCTACAAATTCAAAATTCTTGAGTTCTACTTATGCTGCTGCTAATAAAAGAAGAAGAATATGATGATGTGAGAAGTTGGTATCGTAGCAGGACTGGGATATTAGGCTTCTGTTCATTTCTGCCCATCCACTTCGACTGGTTCAACCACTTCAGCTTCCAACAGTTCTGCGTTGTGAGTGTGTGTCATATGCTGCTCCGGCTGAACCTCAGGGCTTGACCATTTCCCGGCAAGAGCAAGACCCATCATCTCATATATCTTCCCACCGAGCTCTGCTGGATTCTCGGGCTGTACGTATTCACAAACAACAACCAAGGTTTTTACTAATCTTCTCACACAACAAATGGAAAGAATGTGTTAATATAGACTGCAAGCAGAAGCTTACCGTGAACCCACTAGAAACTAGTGCTGCATCATACATAAGATCTATGGCTCTCATCGCATCTTCATCATTCGGGTTACTCTTGTAAGCAGCCTGTGGAGAGGAGAAAACAATGTCAATATTATAAGCGGATCTAGGATCTACTATGATAGCCAAGACCAAGTGATGATGATTGGTGACTTCACATTTATGTTCTTGATAATCGAGTGGTCAGGATTTATCTCAAAAACTCTTCTCCCTTTCATGAACTCGAGGCTAGTTGTGTCACCAGATGATTGTGCTTTCATTAACCTGTCAAGATAAAATATTCTCTATTAGCTCACAAGGAAGGGGCAATACAAGTTCTTACTTGGTAAAAAAGGTTAGATCTTACCTTTCCATATTGGCTGACCAACCAAATTTACCAGATACAAGAACACAAGGCGATGAACTAAGACGGCTCGAAATTTGAACACTGGCAACCTTATCGCCCAATCGTTTCTTTATCCAATCACAAGTCTGCCCAAACTCCTTTTTCACAGCTGCCTCTTTCTCCTCGTTCTTGTCGCCTATTAGTACAAGAACATAGCCAGAAAGTGTTAGTATGCAATGAAGTGGGATTATATAAATCAAGAGATTTGAATCGAACACTTGCCCAAGTCTAAATCTTCCTTGCTGATGTCGATAAAGTCCTTATCCTTGTAAGATTTTAAGCTCTGTATGGCAACTTCATCAATGGGTTCAACCAGATATAGTACCTATAATCACACAACACAGAAATATCAATCACCTCAAGATCACCTAAGAATTAATAAGAATATTTGCAAGGAAGTACAAAAGTGTCACCTCAAGTTCCTTCTCCAGAAGCTTCTCGAGGAAAGGTGCATTCTTAGCACTTGTAATGCTGTCGGAAGCAATGTAGTATATAGCTTTTTGTTCAGCTTTCATATTCTCGACGTATTCATCCAAACTGATCATGTCATTCTCACTCTGGGAGGAGAAAAATCGAAGCAATGGAGCTATACGCTTGTGGTTCTCGCGGTCTTCGATGCATCCCAGTTTAAGATGTTTGCCGAAATTATCCCAAAACTTTTCATAGTCCTGCGTAAGTAAACAATGTAACAGTGTCATTCTCATTCGTCAGGAAAATCATCGCCAATGGAGATAAGCAGAAGAGATCAAACAGTTCTGAAACGTACTTCTCTATTTTCACTCAAGGAAATTCCCAAAATCATATCAAAAGCTTTCTTCACCAGACGTTTCTTCATGATCCGCACCTTTGAGATACAATACAAAAACGTAAGCTTAACAATACATGACACTTATACCAAAACAAATCAGAACAAATATCTTGAAGGCTTTGCATAAAAATGGATATTAGCTCTTACAATGCGACTTTCTTGAAGAATCTCACGGGACACGTTAAGTGGGAGATCGTGCGAGTCCACAACACCCTTAATAAAGCTCAAGTACCGAGGAAACTGTTCAAAAAGCACCAAACAACCCCGAAAGTGGATATCAATACAAAATAGAAAGACAGGTATCTTGAAAGACCACATCAAAAGAAACTTCTCTCACCAGCTCCCCATCAAAATCGTCTGAAATGAAAACTCGTTTTACATAGAGCCTTATGTTCTTTGTCTTTTGATTAATCACGTCATCCTTCCCCATTGGTGAGACAGGTGGCACGTAAAGGATGGACCTAAACTCGACCTCACCCTACATGAAGAGCAATATGGTGTCACCAATTTTCAACAGATACAAAGCATAATCTGCTTCGGTTGTTTGGAGATATAATACTTCAACAAATATTTTCCCTCGTACGTACCTCTGTAGTGAAGTGGGATGATGCCAATGGGTCCAAATACTCGTTGAAAGTTTTTCTGTAAAACTCATTGTACTCCTCTGTCGTCACCTCCTTAGAGTTCCGGAGCTGCAATAAATAGAAACAAACTCTTGAATTGATTCCATATTTTGGATTCTGAGTGCACATAAACAACATCAAGCAGCACTTACCCAAATTGGCTGCGTCTCATTAGTAAGCTCCCAATCCCAGTATCTTTCAACAACCTTCTTGGTCTTCTTTTTTCTCTGTTTTAAGTAAAAGAAAAAAGTCATGAGCTCTAAGCCAAACCTTACACATCTAGCTATTCTCTGATTCTGATCAAGATAGTTTCTCTGATGCTGATGAAAATAATTCTCAGAACAGGTAAAGAGAAGCATGAACACCTCAGTTTGGTCATCCTGGTCGTCTTTCTTTGACTCAGCTGGATCATCATCAACCTCGACCTGTATAAGAGAGAGCCAAACTTACATAGCCGGCCAATAAGTTAAGAATCTTCTGACACGAAACTACATATAGCATTTTTCCTTGTAGACAGAGCAAATTGGGCATTTAGGCCATGTATAAGTTCAGATATATGCCATCATGTTGATCATACCTCTTTTGTGTATCCTTTCTCCTGCCATGTGTATATAGGGAACGAAACAAACTGCGAATAGTTTTTCACGAGCTTCTGAATCCTCTCTGGATCTGCAAATCCTTTGTCATCCCGCTACATTAGGCAGCAAGAGAAAAAAGAAGAAGAGAGAATTAGATGTAGAGTTTATGACAGAACAAATACTTGCATTGAGATACAAAAGAAATAGCAAAGCATAACGAACCTTAAGATGCAAAGTTATACGTGTTCCTCTAGGAATGATTAACTGAGGATCAGTCTCTTCCTTGATTGTATAACTGCTTGAATCTGCTTCTCCTTCCCATACATATTGCTTATCAGACTTTGGGCTCTTAGTTGACACTGTAACCTTCAAAATATAGATAAGTAACACATTATTCAGTTGGTGGAGAGGTGAGCATATCAATGTTCAGAGTACACCTAAATCACAACAAAAGAACTTACCCGATCTGCAACCAAGAATGCTGAATAGAACCCCACACCGAATTGACCAATTAAATTGTTGTCACCACCTGCATCCTTGTTATCCTGAAATTATTGCAACAATGCTTAGTTAATTTAGTGACTCCCTAAAAAAGATTTTCAGAAATAGTAGATTCAGAGAAACCAGCAGTACCTTTAAAGCTTTGAGGAACTTGGCAGTTCCACTTTGCGCAATAGTCCCAAGGCAGTCAACTAATTCTTGGCGTGTCATACCGATACCTGAATCACTGACAAAAACAGCAGATAACAATGTTAATTCTCTAATCACCATTGCTCAAAACGAAATTTATACTTTCAAAGCAGAAACCATTATGACTTACGTAAGAGTTATTACTCCGTTCTCCTTATCTGCATAGATGCGTATATCAAGATCAGCGGCATCCTTTGAAAGCTCAGGGCTTGTAACGCTCAAATAACGCAATTTATCCAATGCGTCACTAGCATTGCTGTTGAAAAACAAATAAATGTAGATTGTTAAGAAAATGAACAGAAGAACTCAATTACCACAACACAAAGTATAAAATCAGGACGGAAGATACCTGATTAGCTCCCGAAGAAACACCTCCTTGTTGCTGTACAGACTGTTAACGATGAGGTCCATGAGGCGGCTAACCTGCCAAATATAAGCAACACAGAGAATTGATCACAAACATCAAGTCAAAACAATAACTATAACCTGCCGTTTATAGATTGTAACAAAGAGTCACACACAGAATTGATCACACACACAAAAAGTTAACTAAAACTGCACGTACTTCAGCTTGATATTCGAATTTCTCAGCCGGTGGAGGAGCTTGAGACGCGGAGTCTGATGCTGCTGCACTGGATTCGTTCCGGTATCCCATAAACCAATTGGTTTTCATGTTCAAATGAGCCAATGACTCACTGTTCTTACATTTCCCATTGGTTAAGGATGAGTACCATCTCGATTCACTGTCACCTCTTTTGGAATCCTAAGACAGGAAAACAAAATCAGAAATGACACTGTGAGTAATCCAATCACTCAATAGCCAACGTCAACAGTATAATTTATCGATGATTTTTGTTGTTATACATTACATCTCAGGTTTTTGGTACCTATCTGATCATAAGAAAGGCAATTGGATATATAACCGGAATCCAGATCCAGAAATAACGATCTTTACATCCACACATAAGAAAAGAAAACTAGAGCAAAGAGTAAATGAGGGGAAGTGAGGTTGATACCGTGGTAGATGGGAAAGAGCGGGAGATCGAAGTCGCGGCGGCAGCGACGCGGAAGCTTCTGTCGCCGGAGCGTAAGAAGGTAGAGACGGAACGCTTCGAGAGCCTGAGCATAGTCGCAGCTTCTAGAAACTCTAGCAAGAGAAACTATGGACGATTTTTTTGATATGTGGTAGCACTGCGGAAGAAAGGTTTTAGTAGGGTTTTTTGGCCAAATGCGAAGCTTCTGGATGTGAAAGGTAATTACGGTTTAGGGATAATTTCGTCATTATCCTAAAAATTACATTGTTTAACCATCGACTTTGAGACATTGAATCTGGTCTAACTGTGTGAACCGGGATTGAGTTTTTGACAAGCCCATAATACTTTTGACTGGATAAAATGGATAATCCGAATTCAAAATGATGTTTTCTTCAATGATCTAAGGTCGTGTTATTCAATACATAATTTAAAGTCAATTCTATAGGTTTTGTAATCCATTGTTATTCAATTAATGATTCTAAATCATGCTTTAAAATCTGGTGTTATTGGATCTCTTATTTATAAATCATACCTTAAAGATTTTAAAATTTAGTGTTATTCAATTAAGATTTCAAATACTCATTTAAAATCTACTGTTATTCAAAACTAAATGATTTTAAAAATCTTTGTATATAGAGTCATTTGAAATCAATTCTAATGGATTTTTATGAGTAAATGAATAAAAACAAAATCTAAGCTATATTGGAGAGATTTTAGAATCTACACACATGAATTCTTAAAACTAATATCAAAAATTTAAATCTTGAAGATTTAAAAATTTATATAATTGATTTTAAGGAGGTGTTATTCAATCATAGATTTAAACTCAATTCTCTAAACTTTTATAATCTTCAAGATTTTAAAATTTGACATTAATTTTAAGTATTCATGTGTGTGGATTCTAAAATCTCTGCAGTATATCTTAGATTTTGTTTTAAATAATTTACTCATAAAATTCTATTGGAATTCATTTCAAATGACTCTAAATACAAAAATTTTAAAAGTCATTTAGTTTTGAATAACACTGGATTTTAAAAGTGTATTTGAAATCTTAATTGAATAACACCAAATTTTAAAACCTTTTAGATGTGATTTACAAATAAGAGATCCAATAACACTGAATTTTAAAACATAATTTAGAATCATTAATTGAATAACAATGGATTATAAAACTAATAGAATTGACTTTAAATCAACTATTCAATAACACCACCTAAGTATATGATTGAATAACACCTCCTAAATTATTTTTTTTCCATATTATTTGTACATGAAAGGAGCTTCTCTCTACGTTAGAGAGAGAAAGCTTCTCTCCTAAGCCTCCACCTCCTTCTTTTCTGATTTTGATTTTTCAGAAGGATGGATCGCTTAAGGAGTTGGAGTTTTTTTTTCTGATTTCTCTCCTATTCTTGATGCTCTACCTTAAAAGGGAAATCTTTTTTCTCTTCAAGTTTTGTTCCCGATCGAGTCCGGTGTTCATCGTTTTTGTTTTTTTGTTCTGTTGTTCTTGATCGGGTTTATCTTCGAGTTTGATCGAATAAGTCCTGAATCGTTCTATGGCTGGCTGATTTCTCTCCGATTTATCGGATCTTACCGGAGTTTCCGGTTTCCTCTCGCTTCGGCGATTCGATCTTGCTTCCTCTCTCCTCTCCCCGTCAATCTCTGTTTTGTTCTCCGAATTTGTTGTAGATCCCTCAATCGTCGGGATTAATATCGCCGCCGTGCTACTGCTTTGAGGTTAAGCGTATAGTGGCATCCGATGGGCCTTTGTGCCTATTCAGCGGCGGCGCCTCTTGGCCTGGGTGGTTTCCGGCTGATTCGTAGTAACGGAGTTCTTCTTTTGCAGGTTGCATGACGGTGGTTCTGGGAAGATAGATCGGCGGATGGTCCACGACAGCTGCAGTGATTGGTCCGGGGAGTTCAGCGTCGTCTTCCTCTACGATTTGCTGTCGTCTCCGGTGGTGCTTCACGGCGGAAACACGTGTGAGGCTTGCATGTCTGGTTGGCCGCAGGAGTCGCCACGTGGTGTCGTCCTTATCCGTGGCTATTGGGCCTGTTTTAAGCTTTGTTTCTGTTTTTATGTCATTGTATATGTATGTTTGAGGCCCATTCGAACTTTACGGCCTCGGCCCGTGAATGCATTTGGTTGACCAAAAAAAAATATATATATATATTTTTTTCCCAATTTTAATTGTAGCTTCTTTTCGGTTTTATATTAATCGGACACATATAATAAGCTCAAACACTAAAGCTTTGAATGATTGCGGTCGGTATGAATTAGTTTGCAAGTAGCCAAAACCATTTTTTTTACTTTTCACAAGTTTTGATCAAGTTTGTTGCAGGTAAAAAATAATCAAAGAAGTCTACAGCAGACTAAATACAAACCATTTTTGTGAAAAAAAATTTTGTCTACATCGGATTGTATCCGTCCACTTGTTTTTGTCCACTCTGATCGCAGTTACTTTTTAACAAGCACAAAATACTTTTGACCGGATAAAAATGGATAATCCGAATTCAAAATGATGTTTTCTTCAATGATCTAAATTATTTTTCCGCTTTCTCTCTCTTCGTAGAGAGATGATTCTCTCTCGATTCCCTTTCACTCTTCTTCTCGGATTTTCATCTTTCAGAAGAGGATATGGGGTCGATTGAATCGCGGATCTATCTTTTGTTCTTTGTGAATACCCTTGCTTTGGGGTTTTTCTGATTTTAGTTTGTTCGTCACCGATTTCATCTTCGATAGAGCGAAGTTTCTATTTCCCTAATTGCTATTTTCTATGCTGGTCTTCCTCTTCGCTAGGTTCGTGGAGTTCGGATCGCAGGATGTCTCGCTTAGGTTCTATGGATCGGTCTCGTCTTCTCGCTCGGTCGGATCTCGTCTCGGATGTCTCCGGCTCTAGATTCGTCTTGATCGGGTCTCTCTCTCTCTCTCTCTCTCTCTCTCTCTCTCTCTCTCTCTCTCTCTCTCTCTCTCTCTCTCTCTCACTCTCTCTCTCTCTCTCTCTCTCTCTCTCTCTCTCTCTCTCTCTCTATCTCCTCTCCTCTCTCTCTCTCTCTCATCTCTCTCTCTATCCTCTCTCTCTCTCTCTCTCTCTCTCTCTCCTACTCTCTCTCTCTCTCTCTCTGCCTTTTGTTGCCTGATTTTCCTCTGTTCGGCTCTGGATCATCCGCTTCTCTTGAATTAATATCACTTTCGTGGCCACCGCGTTAGAGGACACGCTCTAGGTGGTACCTGTTTGGTCTTCGATTCAACGGCGACGGCGTCTTCATGGCTGCGGCGACTCTCTGGTGTCTTTCAGTGACGGGTTTTCTTTGTTGCAGGTTTGGCAGATGGCGGCTTCGGGAAACTTTGATCGGCAGATAGTCCTTTGTTGCTTCAAGAAATTGGTCCGACAACGACGGGCTTCGCTTTCCTTCGCGAGCGCTCGTTCCTTTCTGGCGGTTCTCTAAATGGGCGACACGTAGTGCATGCAGCTTCAGCGTTGGGAACGACACGTGGCGTCTCGCTCACCAGCTGGCTCGTGTTTTAGATCGCTTTGATATTTTTCTTGTTTCGGGCTTTGGCCCATTTGTAATTCACCCCGGTCCATGAATGAATTCTTGTTGACAAAAAAAAAATTATTTTTTCCCAATTTTATTTATAGCTTCTTTTTCGTTTTATATTAATCCGACACATATAATAAGCTCAAACACTAAACCATTTTTTTTTGTTTATTCGATCATATAATTTAGTTTGTGATCATGAAAGGTGTGAGTATAAGATATCCGACCAAAAATGTGATATGTCTAGCTGCGATGACATATAACATCGGTTGATTAGACAATATGAACATGATTTCAATCAAAATTGAAGTGAGGTCAAATAAGATATCCAATCAAAATTTTGGACCAAGTGAATGTTGCAAATACTAGATCCGATTGGTAACGTTATAAGCTTTATTTGTTATCAGTCAAAACATTATGAAAAGATATAGTAAAAACGGTTATTCTTAGCTTTTTGTTGATGTTTTTTCTAATAGCTTTCGCTAACAGTTTCATTTACAGTTTTCCACTATTCAACCGCTTACCACTTCCTTTAACCGCTAATCTAACCGTTTCGTTTTTGTTCACCAATCTGAACCACTATTCTGACGCTATTTCTGAAAAATATTAATCCACCAATCACTCGGTTGATATATAACTTGAATTCTTTTGCAAACTATATAATTTGATTAGTGTCCAAATCATTGGAACATGTTAATTGTAAGAGAGCACATATTGGAACATATTACACTTATCAGTTTAATTTCTTACGTACACGTATAATCAAATAACTAATTCGGATTAGTAATATCACATAATTTATTGCACAAGCCATAAATAAACATCTAAGAGCAAACTTTGTATACACCAAAGTACAAAAAACCATAATTTTTTCCCTCTTGCAAGATTTTATCAAAGCCAACCAGCATTTTGGCTTGAGTTTGTTTCTTCCTAGTGCATATATCTGGCTCTTATCTCCACAGACAAACCAAAACAAGATAAAGAAGAGAGACAAGTACGTACATAAACAGCATAAGTGTAATGTCAAGACTCAAGCTTTAAAGATACAACACGAGACTGTCGGTTTCGTTTAGCCGCCTTAACAAAGACTACTGACAGACAAGAAGGTGCCCACCATGGCCGTCGAACTCTCTGTTCACCTTTCAAGCAAGCCACTGTCAAAGACAACGCCCATTTCTTTTCCTTTAGTCAAGCAACTTTAAGTTGTGTGTAGAGAAAGAGCGAGAGAGAAAGAACCTTTAATCCTTCTGAGTTCTTTACAGAGGGTGATGAAGTCTCCCCATTTCATGTGATGCCTTCTTATGAAGTGAAGGATCTGTTCTGTTGTAAACACAGACATGCTTTCTAGATACTCTCCATTTACACCGTTTTCTTTGAAAATTTGACGGTAGCTCCCCAGGTTTATCTCCTCAAGCCAAGATCCAACGTCCTGTAGAATAAAATTAACATATCTCCTCATCTACAAGAAGTACTAAAAAAGAATCGCAGTAGCATCTGAATGAACTAAACCCGTATAAGTGTGACTAATTCTACCTATCTCTTACGCAACAACTTAAAAACATCTTCCTAACAGGCACAGGTTTGTTTCTAGTTATCATCAAGTAATATTCATCCAGGATTCACTGTTTTCAGGAGGTTTCTGCTTGAAAAGCAACGAAACAAGTGACACATGAGAACATCACTGAGGGGTAAAACCATTTCCGAGTATATCTAGATCAACAAACACAGATCGACTAAGGGTACAGTTAAGAATCTAAACAACTACACGACCACTAGTGTGACTTGAGTGTGCTCGATAAGTAGAAGAGGTATAGCAACTTCGAGCTTCCAATCAGTGTTTACACCGTTAAGGTAATAAGATTTGCTATTCCAATAACCACAAGAGACGCACCAAATGAGCAAAAACAAAACTAAAAGTAAACAACATGTTCCCAGTTCATAAGAATCAATCCTGAGTAATTGGATCCAACAACAACCTTTAGGCAAACTCAGGTCATACCTGAAAGAAATAGATCATAAGGAGTGAAATCAAATCAACCCAGTTCAAGGGCTAATTCAGATCAATAATAATAACATGATTCACGAGATTTCTGCAACACAACGAACTTCTCAATCTAAGAACACATGCGAATTGAAGGTAGCTGATGGCGTGATTCAAAGGAGAAACACAAGAGGGGATTGATTGATTGATTTACCTGAACAGTCCAGATGAAGAAATCAAGGGGCTCGGGTGGATGTTCTCTGCTCATCATCTCCTATTCACAAAAGTCCCAAAACAATTCGCCCACAATCATTTTAGTTTGCATAAAAGAAATATCAAATCGAAAACGAAGGAAACACGAATTCGCTATATCCTCCAATCTGATTAGGAAAAAAAGAGAGAGAGAGAGTACAATACCTACCGAAGATCAGAAATTTAAGCTTTGATTTGAGTGAATTTCTTGGGGGAACAAACAGGCATAGAGAGAGATAGAGATGGAAACGGGATTCAGCGAAGTTGCAGTGCCAAAATGCGTGAATTTGAGTAGGGTTTGAAGAGAGAGAGAGAAGAGGAAGAAGAAGGAGATGAGAGGTCGGGGACAAATGGGTCCATTAAGTGAAAGTGTGCTTTTTTTCTTTTTTATCCACGCGCCTCTCCTCCCTCCACGACGCGCCACCGTCTCCGTACAACGACTTCTTTTTTTAACCAATTTATTTATTTAGTTTGCTAACGTGTTGTTAGCAGCAGTAAATGACAACACGTACCGGTAAATACAGCGAACCTGAATTCACTAACATCAAGAAAATAATTTCAGCATAATTCATTGATCACATTTTTATTCTGAATTTACAAAGAATGTCATTTTATATTTTACGATGTAAAAAATTTGAATAAAAATCCAAAAATTTGAATAAAAATCCAGTTTTAATTTTATTTTTTTAGTGTATTAATTAGGAAAAAATGATATCGTGTATTAATAAATGGTAAAATAGAATTTTTAATAGTTTTTTAATATGGATGAAAAATCGTAGAATGTCACTATACAATAAATTCTCTAAATTCTATTATTGATATATGCTATTTTAATCATTACTGATTTGTCTATTTAATTTGTCAACAACTGATAATCATAAACAAACAAAAAGTCTAGAGCTGCAAAGTTGATAAAGTGGCAAGAGACACTGTGTGTGTGCTTGCCCCTCATATATAAAAGGTTCCACTCTTTTCACATAATGGAACATAAAATCAATGAACTAGTGGACATTAAGAAATATACAAAATAAAGAAGTCATTAGCTTTTTCATTCAATCTATAAAAATTAACTTTTTTCTTTTCCAATTAGTTTACTACCAACTGATTTTCCATCCGATTTGCAAATTACTTTCTAATTAGAGGAAAAGCTGGAGAAAACAGTTGAATGTTTCAAAGTCATTACCAAACCCAAAGCTAAGATACACGTGATTATCATTGGTCACACACATACTTTTTATTTTAATTTGACCTTTAGGTTTAATCAATAATGGACCACAAATCTTCTATTCTTTCAAAACTTTTGCTGAGCTCATCTCAACTCTCATTTCTCTCCTCCCAAAATATCACAATCCTCATGTAACTTGTTATGTTTTTACACTTTAAACAAAGATCCAGAAACAATGCAAGTAAAAAGTGATCACAAAGTCAAGAGTCGTCTTCGCAGACCTCTGCAGCTGTAACCTTAGAATCAAGATTGTGCATGAGAGTCTCTGACACATGCTTAGCCACAGAGATCATGTCAAGGATGATACTCGGGTCTAAACCGGATCCACCTCTTTTGGTTAACCCACAGATATGGCCTGCCCGGTTCACGGATATAGACACAGCTGAGCTCATCTGAGACTCCTCTTCCTCTGTTGCATCAACCATGTAATGATTTTTTTGGTTTATTAAACTATCAATTAACAACATAAACAACATCTCATGAGAAGTTACCTTAAATGCAGTAACTAAGGCATCCAATAGATTGCCATCCGAACTAATGACAAGCCCATCTATATAAAGATCCCAGCAAACTTTTCCTTCTTTGATAAATTAATCCCAGCCCCTGTTACCAAAATGGAGTTGCTACACACATTACAAACTGAAAGCTTAACAAAAACATGACTGCAAACCTGCTCCGGTTTTGCCACCTAGAAGACATCTCTGAAGAGCCAAAGCAAGTTCAGAAGACAATTCCTCACCCCCTCTCCCCTGAGTAACAGCAAGTCACAAAGTATTAGCCGCCTAGAGATTTAAGACCATAAAGCTTGAGACTTTGATGCCAAAGTTATGAAAATGATAGCCAGAATCTCAGGTTGAACAAAGCTATGATCCAATTGAAAGATATACATATAAACCACGAGAACCAGAGAATAGATGTGTCAAGTGCAGGTTAGAGTCAAAACCTCATATAAAAGCTCACCCCGAATGTTGGTTCTGCTGTTGGACTGCAATCAATGAAAACCACAACCTCATTTATCGGGTTGGAGCGAACTGGGCCTCCCAATCTCAGCCTGCAATTACATAAGATCATAAATCATTGGTTAACATTTAAGCACTACTCATTCACAGTGTAGAGAGAATAAAGAAAGTACCTTTACACTGGCAATCACATCGGTTCCACCTATTCTAACTCTCGCTGAACCATTAGCCTAGAGCCAACAAAAAAACATCCAAACCTGTTGAAACATTACATTGCTAAGCTGGGAAGCAAAACATCATAGACATAATAGAAACAGAGGAGCTCTCGGAGATTACAGTACCTGCGGAATAACACCGGTATCAACGTAGGTATGACGGTAAGTCAATCTTTTCCGACCATCAGCTCGAAGTTCCTGAGCAATCCCACCTTTAAGGAAGTGTTGCTCCCCAACAGAAACCGCCACCATTACTATAAATACATCAACAACACAGCATCGTGTCCGTGGTTTCAGGGGAAATGTATTGGGAAAAAATGCTGACGAATTTCCGCAACCGAAATTAAACTCAAAATAGCATCTTTACCTTCCCGGAGAACTCTGAATTTCCCGGCGACGGTAGCGGCAATTTTTGATTGGTTAGGTTTAAAGGAAGAGGGACACCTGCCGGAGGGTTTAACGACGGCGTGACCATAATTATTGAATTTGCTAGGGGTAATTTGGTCATTTACGCCGTTATTTCTTTTTTTCCCTTTTCTATTTTCCCGTCGTCTTTTTATTTCCGTGGTTTTTTTTCTCAATTTTCCGGGAAGAAGTGCGACTGAGCTTGGTGTCGATGGGTCGTTCGAAACTAGCTTCTTATTACCAATTAATCTCATTCTCATTAATTGTAACAGTAATACATTAGAGGGTTTATATACAATGAGCAAAAGGCCTAAACCAGAGCCTAAACCAAGAAAGAATACTGGTTTATACTATACCAGATTACAATGTATTTACACACGAAACTATACTAAGTAAGCATATAGTATGTATAGGCTAATAGTCCCCCTCAAGATGAGTCGAAAATGTTTAGGAGACTCATCTTGCCCATTAGACGTCTGAAGGGAGTAGGATGCAATGGCTTGGTAAAGATATCAGCTACCTGATGATCAGTACGAACATGAAGTAGTTTGAATAAACCTGCAACCAACTTCTCTCGGACACGATGACAGTCCATCTCTATTTGCTTCGTGCGCTCGTGAAACACAGGGTTATTAGCTATGTGTATAGCAGCTGTGTTGTCACAAAAAAGGAGAGTAGACTTAGTGAGAGTGATATGTAGCTCCTGTAAGAAATTTGTGAGCCAGATCAATTCATCTACTGATGCAGCCATGCTACGATATTCGGCTTCAGCAGTTGATTTTGAAATTGTCTGTTGTTTCTTGGATTTCCAAGAGATGAGAGAGGAGCCGAGAAAGAAGCAGTAACCAGATGTAGAACGTCTGGTATCGAGACATGAACCCCAGTCAGCATCAGCAAAAACCTGAAGTTGAAGTTCTGAATTGGAAGCATAGAACAAACCTTGACCAACAGTCCCTTTGATATAGTGCATAATTTTCAGTAAAGCCTGATGATGCTCTTTTCTTGGAGCACAGCTAAACTGACTGAGCTTATTAACTGCGAAGGTTATATCAGGACGAGTGATTTGTAAATACATGAGCTTTCCAATGAGGCGACGATACGGTTTTGGATCAACCAAATCACCACCACTGTCACTGGCTAATTTGAGATGAGGATCCAAAGGAATGGAAGATGGTTTACAACCAAGAAGTCCTGTTTCATCAAGTAGATCCAAAGCGTATTTACGTTGACAGACTGTGATTCCTTCTGAAGAACGAGCTATTTCCAGGCCAAGGAAATATTTGAGAGGCCCTAAGTCTCGGAGTTTAAAGTGAGACTTTAGGGAGTCCTTCAGATCATCAACAGCAGAATCATTGTTACTAGCAATGATGATATCATCGACGTAGACCAATACACAGAGGAAAATTGTAGTGTCATGTTTCAAAAAATAGGTGTGGTCTGAGTGAAGATGATGAAAACCCAAAGAGAGTAGAGTAGCTTTGAACTTGAGAAACCATTGACGTGATGCCTGTTTTAGACCATAAAGGGACTTCTCGAGTTTGCAGACAGCATTAGGAGGAAGGTCCCCCTGTTTATATGAATATCCCGGAGGAAGTTTCATATAAATTTCCTCATCAAGATCCCCGTTTAAGAAGGCATTGGAGATGTCCAGTTGTGTTAAAGACCAGCCAAAGATAGCAGATAAACTGAGTAGAAGTTTGACTGAAGTGAGTTTGGCAACTGGAGAGAAAGTATCAGTGTAGTCAATACCTTCCTTTTGAGTGTATCCTTTTGCAACAAGGCGAGCTTTATGCCTTTCAATGCTGCCATCAGAGTTATGTTTGATCTTGAAGACCCATTTGCAGCCTATTGGCTTTTTGTTGGGAGGAAGAGAGCAAACAATCCAAGTCTGAGTTCCTTCCAAAGCATCAATCTCAGCATCCGCAGCCTCACACCAAACCTTATGTTTCTTTGCCTCAGTATAGGTTTTGGGTTCAAAAGCTTTGTCAATGGAAACAAGAAAGGCAAAGTAGGTAGGGGAGAGTTTGGTATAAGATAAAACTTGAGAGATTTGATGAATGGTTGAGGAAGTTACTGAATGACAGTAATAATCCTGAAGGTAAGCAGGCTTTTTGATTCTCCTATGTGATGTTTGAATGGAAGATTCAGTGACATCTTTTGGTAGATTGGCAGAAGGCACAATCTCCATGGAAGATGAAGGTGAGAAAGTCCCTTCATCAGAAGTTTGAGCAGTCATAGGAGAAGAATGAAGATTAGAATCATCAAAAAAGGATGAATCATCTTGAGAGAGATTCGAATTTGCAAATGGAAAGAGCTCTTCATGAAACAATACATGTCGTGAGACAATGATATTGTTTGTTTCAATGTCAAGGAGCTTGTAACCTTTGGTTCCATTAGGATAACCAAAAAAGGCACATGCTCGAGCTCGGGGTGAAAATTTGGATCTGTTTTTGACTGAAGTTGAAGCATAACACAGACATCCAAAGACTTTGAGTTGAGTATAGTCTGGTGTCTTGTGTGTTAAGGCTTCATAAGGGCTTTTATTGTTCAAGACAGGAGTGGGGAGACGATTGATTAAGTGAACTGCGGTTAGAATGCAGTCACCCCAATAAGGAAGGGGAATATGTGATTGAAAGAAAAGAGATCTAGCAACATTGAGAATGTGCTGATGTTTTCTCTCAACCACAGAGTTTTGTTGGGGAGTTTCAGGGCAAGAGTGAAATGGCAGAATGCCTTTAGATTGGTAAAAGGTGGTAAAATTGAGTTCTGGAGCATTGTCAGACCTAACACCCTTAACCTTAACAGAGAACTGTCTTTCTACCATTTCAATAAAGTTTGGAAAAACAGTAAGGACATCAGACTTATGTTTAAGAAGATAGACCCAAGTGGCTCTAGAGCAGTCATCAACAATAGTGAGGAAAAATCTATAACCATCATGAGTAGAAACAGAGAGAGGACCCCAAGTGTCAATGTGTAAGAGATCAAAAGGATTGTCACTTTTATTATTGTGAGAAACAAAGGGTAAATGTTTTTGTTTAGAAAGGTGACAAACTTTACAATGTGGATCAAGATCCTTTTGTTTAGACAAAGACAAAAGAGGTTCTAAAGTTTTAAGTTTGGAAAAAGAAAGATGCCCTAGTCTGCTATGCCAAGTAGATAGACTGGATACAGCATTTATTGAAGAAACGTGAGTACCTTGTTGTGATAGAGACTCAATATCCAGGAAATAAAGTTTGGAGACAGCTCTACCCATTCCAATCGTTAATCCCCGTGTAAGATCCTGAAGACCACAAGAGTTAGCATCAAACCAAATCCGACAGCCTAGACTATGGGTTAAGCAGCTAACACTAAGGAGGTTGAATTTGAACTGAGGGATATATAGAACATCATCAAGAACTAAATCTCTACCCAGTTGAACTGTTCCTATCCCAACAATGCTCACAAGAACTCCATTAGGTAAGGAAACAGTAGTGTTTGGTAAAAAACGAAAGGAAGTAAAAGTGGATTTATCATGAGCAACATGATTGGTGGCTCCTGAATCAATAACCCATGCATTGATAGGTAAAACTTTGCTATCAATGGAACAGATATAACGCCTATCAACTCCGGTAAAAGAACAAAGGATAGAGGGGAAAAAGGTACCGGATATTGGGCAAATGGATGATGAAGGAAGGTCAGAAGATACTGAGACAGAGTGTATTTCAGGTGTTGGTGCAGTGCTGGGAGGCTGAAGCTTGCTGCTAAGGAATGCCACTAACTGTTGTATCTGATCCGATGACAGAGAATCTCCAATGTTGTCATTGTCAGTTGAGTCAGGTGCAGCTGTGGTGACAGTCGCCATAACAGGAGTAGCAGACTGATCATTCTTATGCTTGGATTTGAAACTGGTTGGATAACCATGCTTTTTATAGCATCTTTCAGCAATATGACCAACACGGCCACAAAAGGAACACTGAGGTCTGTCTTTTCTCTGAAATGAGGAAGATTGATATGAAGAACCAGGTTTTGAAGAAGTCTGAGAGACTTGAAAGGCAGCAGAATCAAAAGTGTCTGTAGAAGTTGATCTAGCTGATTTCTGACTGTCTTCCTGGTCCAACAAGTTATAGACCTCAGATAGCGTGGGAAGAGTCTTCTTCATCAGAATTCTACTACGGATGTGATCGTAGTTATCATTTAACCCCATCAGGAAATCAATGACACGATTAGTCTCCTTTTCAGCAAGGAGTTCTTCAATATTCCGAGAAGATGGTTGAATGCTGGAAAGTTCTTCCCATAACGCCTGAGTCTTGGTGTGGTAGGAAGATAAATCCATGCTTCCTTGTCGAAATGAATGAATCTGATGACGAAGTTTGTAAAGTCTCGGAAGATTAGACTTATGATATCTTGTATGGAGATCTTTCCATATATCCGATGCTTTCTTGAAGTAAAGGATACTATTGTAGATATCTTTCGTCACACTGTTCAACAACCAAGATTTCACCATGCTATTGCAACGGCACCAGATTCGATAGTATGGATCATTTGTGAGAGGCATAGCAATTGAACCATCTAGAAAGCCTAATTTGTTCTTCGCTTCTAGACTAGTAGTCATGGCAATAATCCAAACACCATAGTTGTTACCATCTAACAATTCAGCAGCTAGAACTAAGCCAGGATGATCCGAACTGTGAAGATGATAAGGTGAGTGGATGTTGTCAGGAGAGTTGGATACCTCAAAATGATTATCGGAGGAACTTTTGGCGAAACGACGAGAGTTATCGTTGAGTGAACCTCCGGACTGATCTCGCGGAGATTCGGAACCATGGAGGTGACCGTCAGGTCGAGGAGAAGACGGTGAACCAAATCCGTCTCGATTTGGTGAGGAACGACGATACTTCGATTTGCAGTTTCTCTTCCCCATTGAATATCAAAATCAATCGATTTTGCACAGGAAAAAGGAAAAACGGAGCTCGTCGAGTTCAGGAGAAGGTGATACGATGCAGATTCCGGTGATAATACGGTGATTCACCGACGACGGAACCGGAATTGCTCGTTCGATTGATCGGAAAAGTTTGTTGAAAAAAAAAGTTTGTTGCGGAAGAGAGAGAATGAAATTTATTGCTCTGATACCATATTAGTGTGGGCCTAACTCACACCCAAAAGCTAGCTCAAGAGTGGAGGATTGCCACACACTTATATAATGCCCAAGGACCCTATCCACTATCGATGTGGGATAGTTAATAGCCCCTCTCAAGATGTGGGTGAGAAAGCCCAACATCTAGGACATACCTCAACAAGATGGGCCACTTATACAAACTACATAGGTAGTGTTTTTGTGGGAAATCATCTGTTGGGCTTAACCATGGACTCTGATACCATATTACCAATTAATCTCATTCTCATTAATTGTAACAGTAATACATTAGAGGGTTTATATACAATGAGCAAAAGGCCTAAACCAGAGCCTAAACCAAGAAAGAATACTGGTTTATACTATACCAGATTACAATGTATTTACACACGAAACTATACTAAGTAAGCATATAGTATGTATAGGCTAATACTTCTCGTCCTGCTGATGAAGACCCGAATCCAGGGTTCGTATAAAGTTTTCCTCTTCATCCGTTTCTATGCTTGCTTACTTGTCTTTGCGAAAAACATTTTGGGAATCTCTGTAATCCAATTCCGTTGTGTAATTGCCATGTTTGACTAACTGAAGCAAATTTCTAGGTTGTGGGTTTTTGATTTCATACTGCTACCGTCACTTATCTTCATCCTAATTTGTTGATTTTTGGCTGTTTCAGAAAATCGAAAAAGAAAAAGTTATCCTCGGGTACTGAGAATGCAGGGCCTTCAATTTCGATTGGTACGTCTCGGTTTACCTGAGCAATTAGATAATGGTAAACAGTTTTATGTAGTTTGGTACAAGCAGTTATATGAATTAACGTATTATCAAGCTACTGTTTTCAAAAGTTCTTACATTTTTATGTTTCGAAAACTTCTTACATTATATCAATTACAATGCTATGTAGGAGGTGAAGCTGGGAATGAGAGTAAGCCTGGACTTTACCGTTGTAACTATTGTGATAAAGATCTTTCTGGTTTGGTTCGTCTCAAATGTGCTGTTTGTGTGGACTTTGACCTTTGTGTGGAATGCTTTTCTGTCGGTGTTGAACTTCATCATCACAAGAGTAGTCACCCGTATCGTGTTATGGTTAGTTTCCAACGTCTGTCGATCAGTATATTTATATTCAACCAAACTCTCTATCAGCTGAATAGTTTTGTTGAACTTTTTTTTCATGATTGTTTTTGTTTGTTTGTGTTGAATCGACCCTGTTGTGTGACAGGACAACTTGGCTTTTCCGCTTGTTTCTTCTGATTGGAATGCGGATGAAGAGATACTCCTTCTTGAGGTAATCATTAAACGTTTCTAACAGATCTCATTTTGTTTGTGATTGTACTCTATGGTGATTTCATTTGACTCTTGAGAAGTTCATCTATTGTTTTAGGCCATTGCGACATACGGGTTTGGGAATTGGAAAGAAGTTGCAGTCTATGTTGGCAGTAAGACAAAGACTGAGTGTATTGATCATTTCAATTCTGCTTACATGCAGTCACCTTGCTTTCCGCTTCCGGTAAGGACACATGATCTCCAGATAGTTGACATTACCTCGTTAATTCACTCAAGCTCTTCTGTGTAGGATTTGTCTCATACAAATGGAAAGAGCAAAGAGGAGCTTCTTGCTATGAGTAAAGAGCGTGCAGTGAAAAAAGGTCAGCTTGGAAATTATTAATGGGATTTGCTTGATGATTTGGGACTCCTATATTAACCTTAAAAGAAGAAAACTGACAGCTCATTTTTTGTTTGTTTCAGAAACACCCGCACTAGTGAAGCCATCTCCAAAGGAAGAGCTGTCAATGCCAGCTGAAATCAATGTACTTCTGTATGTGACAACAATCTCTCTACGTTTATAATGTTGAATGACCCTTTTCTAATACTTCTGTGTTTCAATGAGCAGACATGAAGATTCGGGGAAGGACGATCAAATAGATCAACCTTTGCCTGGCTTAGCTGGAGGTATGTGACACATGCTTTTATGATTGTATCTATTACCTCTATATAAAGTTGTAAATGTGATTTGCTTTTAG
This sequence comes from Orychophragmus violaceus, assembly GCA_030180135.1. Classification (NCBI taxonomy): domain Eukaryota; kingdom Viridiplantae; phylum Streptophyta; class Magnoliopsida; order Brassicales; family Brassicaceae; genus Orychophragmus; species Orychophragmus violaceus. Next base: position 97,888,617 of record CM058234.1, read on the forward strand.
ATTTGTTGCTGAGGAAGCAAATTATCCGTCTGTTATCCTTTTAACATTTAATACTATCTCAGCTATAGTTCCAAATGTAAAGTAATACTTTTTTGGACAGTCAAGAAGAAAGTCAATGCACCACAGGCTAAGGACATCATCAAGTTGGAAGGTTTGTATATTGTGGAACAAGGTTGTATGTAAAGTTATATTTGAAGAGAACAAAAGCTAAATGTTAGTTAATGGCGCTTGTGTCTCAGCTGCAAAACAACCATCTGAGAGGAGTGTCGGGGAGAAGAAACCGAGACTTCCTGGAGAGAAAGTTCCATTAGTAACGGAGTTATATGGCTACAATGTAAAGCGGCAAGAATTTGAGATCGAACATGACAATGATGCTGAGCAACTACTCGCTGACATGGAATTTAAGGATTCTGACACGGATGCTGAGCGTGAGCAGAAGTTGCAGGTGCTTCATATTTACTCCAAAAGGTACATTTAGTTCATCCGAAGAATATTGTTGTAAGCCAATGCTACAACCATGATCGTGCGTTCGCTTTCTCTGCAGGCTTGATGAGAGGAAGCGGAGGAAGGAATTCGTTCTGGAAAGAAACTTACTGTACCCTGATCAGTTTGAGCTGAGCCTGTCTGCAGAGGAGAGACAAATATACAACAGGTGCAAGGTCTTTGCGCGGTTCCACTCCAAAGAAAAGCACAAGGAACTGATTAAAAAAGTCATCGAGGAGCACCGAATTCTCAGAAGAATCCAGGATCTTCAGGTTTGATGCTTATAATTTAACACAAGGACTTGAGAACTGATTATAAACTCAGTCAGGCGGGAACTAATTAGGATTTCTGGTAAATGTTGCAGGAAGCTAGAGCTGCTGGTTGCAGGACAACTACAGAAGCAAATAAATTTATAGAAGTGAAGAGAAAGAAGGAAGCTGAAGAAAATTTGCTGCGAGTTAACCATGGTCCACCAGGCAGTGTAGCCAGTAAAGCACTAAAAAGTCCAAGAGGGTTACCCAGAAATTTACAGCCCTTTGGTTCCGACTCACTGTCAAAGGTCACGCTTCCAATAATATGTAGCTCACTGGACAATTGGGACGTCAGTGGTCTCCTTGGGGCTGACTTACTCTCTGAGACCGTAAGTAACAATATTTTCAAATTTGGTTTGTTGATTTCCTTGACATTTGTTCCCTTGGTTGGAGTCTTTGAGAGATTGAAGCTGTGTGCTTTGTGCAGGAAAAGAAGATGTGCAACGAGATCAGAATACTGCCTGCACACTATTTAAAAATGCTGGAAATCTTAACAAGTGAGATAAAGAAAGGGCAGATAAAGAGAAAGTCTGATGCTTATAGCTTCTTCAGTGTAGAGCCGAGTAAAGTAGACAAAGTGTATGACTTGCTGATTCAGAAGGGAATAGGCGAGTCATCATGACTCATGAGCCCTATGGTTCCTCCATATGGTGAGCAGATAATGTGTGCCACTTTGGTTCATAATCCTAACATGTAATTCTCAAACAATATATTGGCCATGTACATATATAGGCAGTGTTTTGTGGATGCTAAAATCCACACTCAGAAGTTTAGAGGGTTTAGTATGAGTTTTTAGGAAAGGTGGACTAGATTCTTGATGAACCAACAATGTAAACAAAGGCTTAGCTTAACGATGGTTTTGGTCTCCCTTTTATAGCTCTGCGTCATCTTAACTACCTTCCCCTTCCTTCGGATGCCACAGTCAACGTCTTCCATGATCTTTGGGATCTTCGTGGCCTCGATCTTCTCCTAGTTGTTAGCTTCACGGACCACGTCGCTTACGCCTCATCCGAACTGAATTCTACTGATGGATCGGGCTTCTGTTTTGGAGTTGCTTCTTGGGCCGAGTTCGGGCAGCCTGTCCTGCCAAGTGTTCGTGAAGTCGGCCCAATAATTCTAAAGTTCTGGTTTTAGCGAGCTGGATTTCTTTGAGGGAAATCGGGTCTAAACATGTTTATACAAGATGATGATGTTGGTTCCATATCTTGTTCTCTGTTAGTTTTCAAAGCTTGACACTTTTCAAATGATGTTTCAGATCTTGTTCTCTCAATTAAGCTGCAGAATCTGATTCCAGTTTTTGTTATGTTGAGATCAACACTAAGACATTGCACAACTTTTTACAGAAATGACCTGCTCAAGAAAACCAGATTCTTGTGTAACAAGAAACTACTCTGAATCAGATTATCATCCAACAACAACTAAAATTACATCAAGCTGCATATTTAACCAAAAGATTAACCTACCATCTTCTTATGGTTGCTTTCTTTGTCCAAGCTTGTCTCTGTTATCTGGTAACCAAGGCTTGAAAGCACCAGGAAGAGAAATATTTTCCAAGTAAAAGAAAAAACCACGCAGCAACTCCAATCTTGCCTTATCATCACCATCCACAAGCTTGTATTCTTTACCAAAATCAGAGACCTTCTCGAGATAAGACTGTCCCAACTTAGAAGTCTCATAACTTCTTTCTCTTCCCTTACGTAGTTCTCTACATCGACTCACTCGTTTCTTCATCGAGGCTTGACTAGAAAGCAACAACAACTCTCCTTCATTGTATGGTTTCTTCAGAACATTCATTAGTTCCTTTTTAAACACACAGCCACCACTTTCATCATCCTCTGTATAATCTTTCTCAAGATCAATCACGTTCTTGCTCTTGGACACTACAAACGGTGTAGTTTCTCCATCCAGGAATGGAGAATCACTAACCGCAATGATATCATCATCATCTGACCGAGACTCAAGCTCAACCTTTATGTTTGCCAGTGGATCCTTTTCAGGGACAGTTGTGGATTCTTTTTGAGTTTCCGGATTGATATCAGACGGATCAAACTCAGTTGTCGGATCTTTAAAAGAGTCTACAAGCCATGTGAGGTGATTCATGTAATCCTTATCCACAACCTCTTCCACATTCTTCTTCCTTGTAGTCTCATCTACAGCCTTAGGCTCTGTGACTCTATTTACTCGCTCCACAGGAACAACCTTTGATGTTTCTGTAGCCTTAGTTTCACCAACCTTCTTCTTCCTTCGTTCAGAAATCCTGTTGTCTCGTTGGATGACTTCTTGGACTCTAACCAACGGAACATCCCATAAAGTGTCAACCTTTGACCCTGAAACTTTCCTAGCTTTGTTGTCTCGTTTGATGGCTTCTTGGGCTCTCACCAATGGAACATCCCATAAAGTGTCAACCTTTGACCCTGAAAATTTCCTAGCTTTATTGTCTCGTTTGATGTCTTCTAGGGTTCTAACCAACGGAACATCCCATGAAGTATCAACCTTTGACTCTGACAGCTTCCTAGCTTTGTTGTCTCGTTTGATGACTTCTTGGGCTCTAACCAACGGAACAACCTTTGACAATTTCCTAGCTTTGGTGTCTCGTTTGATGACTTCTAGGGTTCTAACCAATGGAACATTCCATAAAGTCTCATCATTTGTTGACTCTGACATTTTCCTAGCTTTGTTGTCTCGTTGGGTGTTCACTTGGTTTCTAACTAACGGAACAGCCCTTGTAGCTTCTAACTCAGCTATCTTCCTATTTCTTCGTTCAGCAACTCTATTGTCTCGTTGCATGCTTTCTCGAGTTGTAGCTAATGGAAAAGCTCTTGGGACCTCAGTCTCAAACCCAAAAGTTTTCCTCTTTCCCTGCTGAGAAACTCTGTTCTTGATTGGTTTCTCAGTACCACCAAGCTTTGATCTGTTTGAATCATTAAGATTACGAGTTTCAGATTCTTCATTGTCATCTTCAAAAGGAGGGACTACATTGTTATCATCACTAAGATGATTAAGGAACAACTTGTAGTCCTCATCAATGTTGAGATAATCGTCATCATCATCATCATCAAGACAAAGAATTGGAACATCAATATCTTCAGACATAGTTGGACCATGCTCGGTAACTGCATTCACCATAAAATTTCTGTATCCATCATCATTATCCATAGTTGAGTCTGCATTAGCAACATCATCAATCACAATGACCGGTTTCATCGTTCACCACAATCAACACTCTCTGTTCAATCCAATAAACGAGAAAGAATAAATCAGACAAGAAAACAACTCTACAAAGATCAAACCGGTTGTTGTTAATACCATAAACTCATTGAAAAGTTAGAAAAAAAAAATGCAGAAAAGGATGATGAGAGTAAACATAGAATCATGCATACCCTTTGGAGTGACTATATGCTTGTGAACATGAACTTTGGGAGGAGAAAAAAATCCTAAAAGGAGAAAGAAAAAGGAATTAGTATAATATATCTTAGGTTTTAATTGCATATCAAATTTTGCATAATCAATTTAAGAAAAAAATTTGGAGAGAGTTAAGAGACTTATAGTCTGCATTATGAAGGCTATAACTTACCAGTCATAGTTACTTATAGTCTTTACTTCATGTTTCAGCTATCGTAATTCACGTCATATATTTTCTTTTTTTCTTCTTCCTAAACATTTGTTGGGTAGTTCATATAATTTATTAATTAAAATTTAAAATTCAGTCAAAAGTTAGAACCCAAAAAATCCAATAAAGATAGATTTGTTTACTTTTTGTGTGATTGTGGGAAACAAAAGAAAAGGCATGCATTGGGTGATTTAGTGACTTGAGGCAAGTAGTAATAATTATAGCTTGTTGTGAGGAAGAAGCAATAACCAAACTCCAACATCTTTTCTCAAGTGTTCCCAAAAGGAGATATACAATTGAGTAATATTAGTATTTGTAAGTTAACTCAATGATATATATATAAAATGCATAAAATATCACAAAAACATATCTTATCATAAATATAGCACAGAGTAAAATAATTCACATTTTAGCACTAATTTGATTATAAAAACTTTTATAACATTATATAATTTAGGATTTATTATTCAGGGTTTGGGTTTAGTATTTAAGATTTAAGGCTTATTATTTAAGATTAGTATATAGGGTTTAGGGCTTAGGATTTAGTATTTAGAATTTAAGGTTGTGGTTAATTTAATTGTTATCCTTTAATGAATACTATTTTGATGATTTTTTCTCTTTATTGCTATGTTTGTGACAATGCATATTTTTTTACTATTTTTGCGAATTGCCCAAAAAAACTCAATGTAACTTTCGTGGATTGGTAATAGCAAAAGAAAAAAAATTGGCTTTGTTTTTCGGAAAATATTACAAGTCTTTCGAAATTCCGATTTAAAGTATTGCATATTCTCTTTGTTTCACAATATTTGATTTTATGTAATGTAATTAATGAAATTTTTTTTATTATTAAATTAATTAGTATATGCATGATTTTTTGTAATTAATTCAAATTACAAACACTAAAAATATATGAGCATTCAAATTTCACGCGAATCAGAAAATTTACTCCAATAATAATTATAAGCCAATATCTTTTTACTTTTATTAGTTTGCGAAATGTATAAATTAATGAGAAAAGTCATAAAATAGCACAAAAAACATACCTTATCATAAATATAGCACCAAGGAAAATAATTCATATTTTTAGCATTATTTTAATTACAAAGACTTTTATAGCATTATATAATTTAGGGTTTAGGGTTAATTATTTAGGGTTTAGGGTTTATTATTTAGGGTTTAGGGTTTAGTATTTAGGGTTTAGGGTTTATTATTCAATGTTAGGGTTTAGTATTTAAGGTTTAGGGTTTAGTATTTAAGATTTAGGGTTAGTGCTAATTTAGTGACAAAACATGTTTTGTGCTATTTTTATGATTTTTCTTCCTTGGTGCTATATTTTTGACAAGTCATGTTTTTGTGCTATTAATGCGATTTGCCCTAAATTAATTGTTGAGATAAGTCATAAAATAGCACAAAACATATATTGTCATAAATATAACACCAAGAAAAATAATTGACATTTTTAAATTATTTGAATTACAAAGATTTCTATAACATTATATAATTTAGGGTTTATGGTTTATAATTTGGGGTTTAGAAATTATTATTTAGGGTTTATGGTTTATTATTTAGGGTTTAATGTTTATTATTTAGGGTTTAAGCTTTAGTATTTAAGGTTTGGGTTAATTTAGTCTTTATCCTTTAGTAAATGTTATTTTGGTGATTTTTCCTCCTTATTGGTATATTTGTGAAATGATGTTTTATGATATTTTTGTAATTTGTCCTTAATTTTTTTTTTAATATAAATGCAAAAACTAAAAAGAAAAAATCAAATATTGTGAAACATAAGAAGTAGTAAATAAGATTTCAATCCGGAAACAAAGAAACCAACCATCTTACACTACCATTACACCACCAAATCATTGGTGGGAAAATATTGATGAGTTCCAAATAGAATTTAATAACAAAAGGACTCAAAATAACATTTTTTCTCCAATAAAATCAAAAAGCATATACATTACTTATGAATGCATAAATCAAAAATGTTTTTGGTTATTCGGTTGGTTTGAACTTCTTAATTAGAACCAAATCAGACATGTTTAAAACTTCTCAACCCAATGTTCTGAATGGTTATTGTGGTCGGAACAAATTGATTTGCGAGTGGTTAATATCATTTTTTGTATTATTCACAAGTTTTGGTAGTGCATACCAATTCTTTTAAAAAAAAAATCAGGTACGGACTAAATGCGGATTATTTTTGTGAAGATAAACTTGGTAGTCCGTTCATAAATAGAATAATTTAGTCCGCTACTGATTTATTCCGGTGTAACCGCAATAACTACAGTTATTGAAAGCCTAAACCCTAACGTAGACCGTAATTATACACACTACAACTTCAAAATACAAGTTTCTCTGGCACACCAAGATGTTCCACATAAAAAGAAAACATTTTACAACCAATCACTTTTAGAAAGTAAATTCCGTCCAACTACCATGATTGAGACAGAGGGCAGTGGATAGATATTGCCTCGCTACTGTGTTCGCCCTAGGTTTGCTCTCTGGCACGGTCCCCGAGGACGCAGCCGCCACTGTCGACAATACCCTCCGATGACTGTTCTTAGCCGCTGATTTCGCCTCCATCGTCTAGCCTTTGATCTCCTCGCTCTCCAACATGGTCGATGCTGCTCTAGCGGATCCCGAGCCTCCTGAACCGCCGGATCTGATGCCCACGCCGTGCGACGCCGCCCGCCTTCCTCCGCTCGCAACTCCGCCGAAGCTCACCTCACTACTGGGGTCTTTGATTCTCGCTGCTCCTCCTCATCTCGGGTCGACGCCACCGCTCAACTCTCCGTCTCTGCTCGTGGATCTATCTGTCGATCTCCATTGCATCTGTTCGTCACTCACCTCCCCTCCTCCTCTGCTCGATTCTCCACCGTACGAACACCGCTGCCTCCTCTCCTTGCTCCTTCACCGTCGCCACTTGCCAGACTTACACTTATCCTACGGTCAATCATCCATACCATTATTTGCGTTTGTCAACTTAGCGGATCTGAAATCAGGAGCGTTCGTCGGTACGAAGCTAGATGTTGTTCATGTCAAAGCTCTGTTTGCCTTCCGACAAGTGAATACTGTATCTGTTTCTTCTCATTTGAGGACTAAGAAGATCGATATCATCCCTTCCATGTTAGAGACAGAAGTTCCTGCGATGTATACATCATTTAGCATCTGTCTGGGAAGCCTTTATTCCCCGTCAATCCAAACTCTTGCTTGGGTCCGCAGCCACTGCCGTGAGCCCCCTGACCCGCATATTCCACCAGATCCACCACCTCATCCTCAAGCTTCCATAATAGCACATCGGCCTCTTCATGCATTTGGTGTGAGTCAGCTTGTCAAGACTTCATCAGGTTATATGTTTATGACTCTTTGGAACTATGTGGAATGGACTGGTTTAAGTCCTATAGCAAGAATTGTTTTTCTTAGGCTTAAGTTTCCATCACTCCATTTACTGGTTCATGAGGCTTGTAGACTTGTGCTTAGCCATCTTTTACCTCTGAATGAGGATCACCTTACTGCTTTATGCAGCTCTCTGCCTCTTTATGAGGATATTTTTACTGCTTTATGCAGAACCTTGCCTCGTATTGAGGATTACCTTACTGCTTTATGCAGACACTTGCCTCGTATTGAGGATCACCGTACTGCTTTATGCAGACCCTTGCCTCGTATTGAGGATCTTGATACCTTGCCTCTATATGAGGATTTCGTTACTTTACCTCTTTATGAGGATCTTGGCTCCTTTGTGGAGTTCTTTACCTCCTTGTATTCACCATTTGTTTCAAATCAGGTACGGACTAAATGCGGATTATTTTTGTGAAGATAAACTTGGTCAGCAACGGACTATAGTCCGTTCATAAATAGAATAATTTAGTCCGCTACTGATTTATTCCGGTGTAACCGCAATAACTACAGTTATTGAAAGCCTAAACCCTAACGTAGACTGTAATTATACACACTACAACTTCAAAATACAAGTTTCTCTGGCACACCAAGATGTTCCACATAAAAAGAAACATTTTACAACCAATCACTTTTAGAAAGTAAATTCCGTCCAACTACCATGATTGAGACAGAGGGCAGTGGATTGTAATCAAAGCTTCCATTAATGGTGATCTCATTAATTGATAAACCTTTGATCGATGTGAAGTATCTTTGAGTTCCCAACAAGTCCTAATTGCCATTTGTTTGTTTCCAAAGATCTTTAAAAAGTAGTAAATTTACAAGATGCAATCCAGCTACAAGCAGAATGTTGAAGTCTTATTTATTGTTGCTTAATGACAATTTCCAAATTTACAAAAGCGTAGATAAACATAAGCTTCACCCCAAACCAGGAATGCAAAGCTAAAAGCTCTCATCACCAGATTCTTGCCTTAAAGCTCACGGAATCAAACATTGACTCATCAAACCACACTTAGTTACCAATAACATGAGTACCATTGGGTGTGAAGAAGAAGATATCATCAAGCCTATCATTACTCGGAGAGTTCCCTCCATAAACCAACAGCCCTTCCTTACCATCCCTTGACCCAGCTGCAAAAGCACACCATCCTCTAGGACCAGGATGGTCCTCTGATCCAAACCCATCCTCCCATTTCCTCCACTCCAAAGTCTCTGTATCGAGCCCGTAAGCTTCCCCTGTGAAACTCCCTGCTCCCATATGCCCCAAGTCACTAGGATCAACCTCCCCTCCAAATATCACTATCTGTTTCCCAACAACCGCGGTTGAAAACACACTTCTTGGAGACGGTTTCTCGCCTTTTGTCTCAACTTCTTTCCACTCTCCTTTAGCTATGTCGAAACAGTAAACATCGTCTGCTTCATCTCCTGTGAATCCATATACCACCCATATCTTTCCTTCAACCACCTCTAGCCCCGGACCGCCTCTTCCTTTACAAGCTTCTCCTGGAGACGGGAACTTAACCCATTTCTGATCAAGAACATTGTAAGCCCATAGATCCTTCAGACGTCCATCAACTCCACACCCACCAAACACGTACACGTTTTGAGAATCTGCAGTAATGGAGTGGTAGCTTCGGTTTTCCGGACCAGTTTCTCTTGAGGAGAGTAGCTTCCACTGGTTGGTAGAAGTGTTGAAACAGTAGAGCTCGTTGAGCTCCTGGTGAGTAGCGTCCCGGCCACCAAAGAAGTAGATGATGGGTCCTACTGCAGCCATGGCTACACCTACTCTAGGAGGAGGAGCGTCCCCTGAAGATTCCTGGATCGACCATGTTAAAGTTTGGAGGTCGAAAACGTAGAGATGGTTGTCAACGGGAACACGCGGTTCGAACTCGCCACCAAAGGCATAGACTTTGTTTCCCACAAGAGCTATGGCATGAGAGCTTCTTGCTCCTGGTCCTGTTCCTTTCTGTTTAAGCTGAAAACAGAGAAGACAACAACACAGAAGGTAAACTATTCAAATACTTACTAAACTAAACAATCAACTTAGTATTATTGTTTTTTTAGTAAAGTATTTGATGAAATGAATCACAAACAAACAAGAGTTGAGTCAGCAAACAAATGCTCAAATCATCAGTGACGAACTCATTGTCCACCAATCTATAACGTAATAATATTTTATCAGGGAAACCATCAAACTACAAGATTAGATGACAAGAGAAGATAAAATTATTCAAATAAGATTATAAAGTTCAACCCTTTATCATCAGTAATCAAACTATCAACAAAGTTTTATCCTTTTGTTTCTACATCAATTACAGTAAGTCTTAGCTGATCAATCCAAAAACAAAGAAGTGACAAAAACATAATAATATGAACAGTTCTGCCAGAGAAATAGTCAATATAAATAAGTCAATAGCCGATGAATCTCTCGTACAATCCAATAAAACGAAAATACTAAGATTCTAGAATTGTTTGATTATAATCCAGTTGAAATGGGTTCTCTGACAGATTGAGAAGCTATATGTAGTAGTAAAACCCAGATTCGTCTCACAAAAATCAGAGCGAGGAAAGTTAAAGCAAAATAGATATTAAACCTGAACCCATTTGCCTTCCATTGGAGTCGCTGCTGCCATCTTTGCTGTACTTAACACTGAATGACTTGGCAAAAAGGACTAGTTTTTAAGGTGTTCTGTTCGTGTTGGGTTTCTCCTCTGACTCTTGGTGGGTCTCTATTTAAGGCCCAAAGAGAAAACGAATCTTCATTTTTTTATTGTCAACTCGTTAATTTATGTTTGTTTATTGAAAAATATATTACTATCTCGTAAAAATTGTATGTGTACTTTTAATAAAACGCATGAAGTTGACACCAACCAAACAAGAAACGGCATGGAATTTGCAGTATCCGAAGAAAACATATATTTTAGCCACGAACTGAACACAAAAATGTTTCTATTCCGTACGTCCTAATATTCAACAACATATAATACTAATAGGTTTGTTTATTATCCTTTCATGGGCCATAATGTAAGTAGTTGGTATTTGTTATCTCCTCATGTGAATAGTTTGGGCCATATTGTATCTAGTTGGTCTCTTAATACAGTTTTATGATGCCACTTTTCTCACTGACTTTAGCATACATCAAGATTGGAATTTGGATCCAACAAAATGTTTTGCTTTTAAAATCTCTCTCCCTCTCTCTTAACTTTAGTATAGAGATGCTCTTGATCCGACATTATTCAACGTTGAGAAAGATGGTTTCTGGTTGTGAGATATGTGCTTCATTGTTTAAGTAATCATGCACAAAAAGGAGCCTTCAGAAGTTGAAGAGCCTTGGAGCTAAAGAAAGGAAAGTGTTGAGTGACGAGTGGAAGGCATTGCTTGTTAATTGAAGAGCAAGACAAAAAATTTGCCGCCAAATTCGCAAATGCAGCAACGCAAGGTTAAGTAAAACAAAGTGATTCTAATGTAATCTTCTAATACATGAACTAATGAGCCATGAATCCTGATCTCTAAAAATATATTTGAATCTATTTCACATCTAAAGTTGAGAGAAACCATAAATAATAATATAACAGATTCGAAATTAGTTTTGAGTTGGAAATCCTCAAAACCTAACAAGATATTTAAACTCGAACACACACTCATGTAATTTAGCTTAGAAGTGGTCTGAATGTATGGATCCACAATCAATGACTTGCTCAAATTAATACCTAAAATAACAATATGTCATGGCTTTAATTTCTAAAGAATGTGAATAATATCCCACATCAAAAGTACTAAGTACTATATAAGTAATAACAACACACCTATTGACAATTAGTGACTACTTTTATTTTTCTTTTAGATGAATGAATTTCAAAATGTGGTGAGGCATCAATTTGCAGTGTACCCATTGGTATTTGCTTGCTGTTAATTTGGCTAATCCCTAAAATGATTATTACCTTTTTTTTTTTTTTGGGACTGGAAATACTTTCATTAAAAGAAAACTTAGAGAGTTACAAGAGTAGATGAGCCTACGGTCCTAGACCTTGTGGTTGATTTAGCTAAGCTATCCGCTATCTCATTACAAGATCTTGGAATAGCAGTGAACACAATTTCCTGAAAAGATTGGGCAAATGATTGGATATCCTCACATATCATCTTTGTTTCCTTTGGTGGTCTTCCGTTCTTGAGTCCCGCAATGATGATGCTAGAGTCTGAGGCCATTCTGATTTGGGTGAGGTTAAGGATCCTTGCTGCGACGATTCCTTCTCTCACTGCCAGCGCTTCTGCGACTAGGGGTGATTTGACATGCATGACTGCTTTTGATCCTTGGTGGAGTGTTGTTCCGTTGATGTCTTCTAAGTGCCATCCCAAACCTGTGATTTTGTTTTGTCCTGTCCATGTTGCATCGGTGTAGCACAGCACTTCCCTTTGTTTCAGTGGTTCCGGGTCCTTGTTCCTCTCCTTCCTCGTACCAAATACCAAATTACATCTTTTAAAGCCTTTGAAATTTTTTTTTTTCATCTGAAGTTATATATTATATTAAACCATGGTAGAATGCGTTTTTCGGATACAAAACCGGCAGAACACAGAACTTTTTCCGGAACCAAAGCCCATAAAGGGAAACTAAGCCGGCGGAAAACAAGAATATCCCCGGAAACAAAACCTACCACTAAAACAGAGAAAGCAATCGATACAATCCAAGACCAAACAAAAGCATAACGAAAATGCCAATCTTCATCCGTGCGGAGATGCTTGAGCGAGATTTACCGTTGTTGCCCACGGCCCACCAACGATAACATCAACTTCCCAAACAGTTGCTGAAAGACTCTCTCTCAGACTCATAGAAACAAGACTCCAAAACCCGACAAGAAGAACTCCTAAGAAAGAATTCTAAGACACTTTCGGATACGGTTGCGACACACTTCAATGTGCCCATAAACTACCTAGATAGAAGTCTAAAAAGAATCCAAATCTCCACAGATTTGGAACGACCGAAGCCCAACCAACCCAAACTACCCCAAGCACTAACCCGGAAGTAAACAAGGGAAAGAAAGCACCTAAAGCAATCACCCGCAACGGATCAAAACGAAGCAATAACGCAAGACAAGCCTGAACCTTGAATCAACGACAGTCTGTAAAGCAGAGGTACCTAATTATTATCATCTACAACCAAAAGCCCCAAACGTTAACCCAAGCCATGAACCGGACCAGCTCCAATCCAAGCCTAAACCTAAAACCAAGCACACAAAACACACCATAGACACACGAAACTGCAGCAAGAGAGCTAAACCAAGCCAACACCGGAGATTAAAAGGACAGGACGATAGATCTCGGGCTCACCATAAAAGCGAGCATGAACACCGGAGCAGACAGAGGAATCGGCGGCTGCTACTTCACGGATGCGCACAAGACGAGTCCGACGACGCAGCGACGACCGGAGGTTCGCGGAGATAGAGACGGAGGCGGAGGCACAGGGTCAGAACTGGTGAACCGTCGCAAATGGCTGGGCAAAGTTGAGAAGGGGCATCAGCTCACGACGACGAGACTAACCCTCTCCGGCGACGACAGATGCCGACGGCCGGAGAAGAAACGGAGACGCAATGAAGATCGGCGGCTCCTCGAACTTAGTGCCTGTGAGCGTTGGGGTGGGGATTCGCCTTTGAAAATATTTTACCAAAAAAAAAGTATTTGAAAATAATAAAACAAACAAAAATAATGATGCGGTGCGGAACACTCTCTGTCGAGTGTCCACACTCCACACATTCAACGTAAGAAGTCGGAGCTGGACACGCAACTTCCTTCACTCTCTGTTCTTTTTCACAAAAGGTACTAAGATTCTTTTCCTTTTGTCTTATCAAATCCACCAGATTTCTGTAATTACGCACCAAATTCTACAATAAAGGAACAATTTTTAATTTCTCTGTTGGGTGGTAGAAAAATTCGTGGACCAACACACGTCTCATAAGGACAACACCATACGCAACTCTCTCTCTGTTCCAAGAGAGAATCCTCTACTTCAACAGCAGATTTTACAGATTCCTGCAACGAAAAAAACCTGGGTCTGGGTTGGTTTTTGTTACACAAGTCAACCCAATTCAAGACTCAATTTAAAGGTTCAATTTTTCTTATTCTTTTTTCTTTAGTTTAGTTATTCTTAGGCTGGATTCTGGTTAAAGTTATGTTTCAATCGGTGTCTAAAACTTGATGCTTTAGAAGAGGCTTTAACTGATTCTTTTGTGTTGTTTATAGTTAACATCATACAAATAATGATGCTTGCTCCATAATTTTCTCCTATGCTTTCCAATTTTATGAATCCAGCTGTTTTTTTTTTTTAATTGTTTCAGTAGGTAGGTTTCTTGTAAATTAGGTGGAAATGGCAGCATTATTAGCTTCTCAGAGCTGCTACTATGGCAGTGAGACCGCAAGAACCACCAAAGCTATTGACTTTAGTAGCTCTCTTGAGAATCCATTCACTGGGGAATCCAATCAGTGTTTTGGCATCAAGTCCAAGAGGTTCTTTATTGAGATGAGACAATCAGAATCTCCATCCAAGCCTGGAATCAATGGACGTTCAGTCAAAATGGTTCCGGCTAGTGAGGTTGTCAAAAGGAAAGACGGTGTGAATAATGTAAATGGTTCAGCGAAGAAAGTTGTTAATGGAGCGAGTTTAGTTACTAGTAGAAAGATTAATGGTGCGTCTTCTTCAACTTTGGTTAAGCCTCCAAAGCAAAAACCAGAATCTTTCCTTCCTCCACCGGTCGAGGGAGTTAAGGTTCTTCCTTCTGATGAAGGTTTCAGCTGGGCTGATGAGAACTACAGCTCACTTCAACGGAGTATTGATGTTTGGTCGTTTGTTATTTCCTTGAGGATTCGTGTTTTGTTCGATAATGCGAAATGGGCTTACGTTGGAGGATTCACAGAAGAAAAACAGGTATAAATAAAACCTTTCATCATTGTAATATCATTCATTGATTATGTTTAGTCTTGGTTCTTATGAGTTTTACTTCTTGTAATATAATCAGAAAAGCCGAAGAAGAGAAACAGCTTCATGGTTGAGAGAGAGTGTATTGCAGCTTGGTCCAACGTTTATCAAACTGGGACAATTGTCTTCAACAAGGTCGGATTTGTTTCCACGCGAATTCGTGGATGAGCTTTCCAAGTTGCAGGTACTCATGGTTTTTGAATCTAACCATAACTTTAGATTCTCTATGTGTTTTCTTACTCTTGTCTTAAAACTTGTTTCAGGATAGAGTCCCAGCTTTTTCTCCTGAGAAAGCAAGGCGCTTCATCGAGACCGAACTTGGAGCTCCTATTAATGTAATGTATAAAGAATTTGAAGATCAACCCATAGCTGCAGCTAGCCTTGGCCAGGTATGTGATTACTTAGGCACCTTTGAACACACTTACTTGACTAACTTTTTCTGCATTTCATCTACATATTGATGTTTGTATTTTAATTTTTTCAAAGTTGATTCCTTTAGGTACACAGAGCTGTGTTGCACAATGGAGAGAAAGTGGTTGTGAAAGTACAAAGACCTGGACTCAAGAAACTTTTCGATATTGATCTACGTATGTAACAACTTTCGAGTTATATAATACAATTTCTGGACATGTATGCTTGATATATGCTGAAAATAGTACACTTTCTTATCAGGAAATTTGAAGTTGATTGCTGAGTATTTCCAGAAAAGTGAATCATTTGGTACAAACGATTGGGTTGGTATATACGAAGAATGTGCAACGTAAGTCCTCTTTATAGCTTGTGTCTTTAAACCATGTGGTACTGATCTTCCCTTTGGTTTTAGAATTTTGTATCAAGAGATTGACTACATAAACGAAGCTAAGAATGCAGACAGATTCAGGAGAGACTTCCGGAATATAAGTTGGGTCCGAGTACCGGTAAGTTTCATTTACTAACTAAAACTCAGGAGGATTCCAAGTTCTTGTATAAATGAAACTCATTCTGGTTGTCTTGTTTTCATTTGTAGTTGGTCTATTGGGATTACTCTGCCATGAAGGTCTTGACTTTGGAGTATGTACCAGGTTCGTGTCAACACTACCCAATATGTTTCTTAGATTGATAAAAAAAAATCTAGTGGTATAAACTCTTTTATTGTTTGGTGCAATTTAGGTATCAAGATCAACAAGTTAGACGCCTTAGCTGCACGAGGTTATAACCGTTCAAGAATAGCATCACGGGCCATTGAAGCCTATCTTATCCAGGTAAGAGTTATTCGAATCCCAACGTTAATTACTTCTTCTTTTTATGGTTTCAAACTTATGTTTATGTGTTGGTTGTTTTAGATACTCAAAACCGGCTTCTTTCATGCGGATCCTCACCCAGGAAATCTTGCTATTGATGTAGACGAATCGATCATCTACTATGACTTTGGCATGATGGGAGAGATCAAAACATTTACTCGGAAGAGGTTGCTTGATCTCTTCTATTCTGTATATGAAAAAGATGCAAAGAAGGTATTACTTCTTTTCACAGACTAAATCTCAAACTGATAGAGACAAGAAAACTAAGTAAATGTTCTTACAGGTCATGCAAAACCTTATAGATCTTGAAGCGCTCCAACCCACTGGAGATCTTTCATCGGTAAAGAGTCTCACTCTTTCTCTATGTAGAAGTTTACAAATGTAATCTCATTGCAACTTTTGTTTGTGTTAGGTAAGGAGATCTGTTCAGTTCTTCTTGGACAATCTATTAAGCCAAACCCCAGATCAGCAACAGACTTTGGCAGCTATTGGAGAGGTACTGATCAATACTCTGAGCCATTATTCTGGTTGTTACTATGGGATTTTTAATACTGAAAAATTCCTCATTTCTATGGCAGGACTTGTTTGCAATCTCCCAGGATCAGCCATTCCGTTTCCCATCAACTTTCACATTTGTCATCCGAGCATTTTCCACACTCGAGGGTACTTATTCTCTCTCTTCTCTTGTCAAAATCTTTGACAAGTCTCACCTTTTTATGCTCATTCATTTTGCAGGTATTGGTTACATCCTTGATCCAGATTTTTCCTTTGTGAAGGTTGCGGCTCCCTACGCGCAGGTTCTTACCTCTTTTCTCCACACTAAAGCATATCTCTACTCATCTTTATCATTGTGTCAAAGCTCATGAACATCAATGAAAACAGGAACTCCTGGACTTAAAACAGAAGCAGCGCTCAGGAACTCAACTTGTCCAGGAAATAAGGAAACAGGCTGACGATGTAATGCTTTCGCTCTTGTGTCATTTCTAAGATCTCTTGTTTGTTTCTGTTTGTACTGAATATAACTTGGCAAAAACTGTACAGGCTAGGTCTTCTACTCTGTCCATGCCATACCGAGTGCAGAGAATAGAAGAGTTCGTGAAAGAACTCGATTCAGGCGATCTAAAACTCCGTGTTAGAGTTCTTGAGGTAAATACATCCAACACCCCTGTATCGTTTTCATGCTCTTTGACTTCAAAAATTTCAGAGAGTTGACATACAAATGACTGAGGATTTCGTTTCTTTTTGTTTTGGTTCAGTCGGAAAGAGCAGCTCGGAAAGCGACAATACTGCAGATGGCGACAATGTATACAGTTCTTGGAGGAACTCTGCTTAATATTGGGGTTACATTTAGCAACCAAGGAAGTCAACTTGTTGCTAATGGATCCTTCATTGGGGCAGGTATGAAACACTGTTGTACACGCATGTGTAGGTGTACATGGAGGTTTATTTTCTGGTGTTGAAATGTGTTTTATGTTGTGCAGGGATATTCATGGCATTGGTATTGAGATCTATGCAAAGGGTAAATAAGCTTGATAAGTTTGAGAAGATGATATGATCATCAATGGTGATTCTTTTGAAGCTTCTAAAATCACATATAGAATCATGATGTATAGGTATAGCATAGCATATACACTTCATCCCCGTATTCATAAATTTTATAAATTTGTATAAAAACTCTTTCGAAAATTCAATAAAAAGGTACATAACTTGAATTCTTCAACTATAAATTGTATAATACAACTCTATCAACTATATATCAATCTTCAAAATTACAAACTTATACAAAAAGACAAGTGTGCTCAAGCCTCAAGGTTTCTGACCAAGAAGAGATGGCTGGAAGAAGAGATGGCTGTGAGCAATCTCAATGAGTTCACGTGGGTCATTCATTGTCTCGTCCCTCAGCGCCTCAAGAACAGCCTCACACGAGAACTCCCTAACAACAACATCAAAGCGTATTATAAGGGGTCCAAAGCTAACTAGTTGTTACAAGTTAAGGAAATAAGGATACCTTGTTATAAGAATTCTATAGAGCATCTTCAAGATGGGACAAAGCTCAGCAGGAGTTACAGGTTTTCCCTCTTCAGGGTGTTGAAGACTTAAAGAAGATTGGTTTAATAACTCGAAAAATGCTTTCACCGCAGAAACCCCCTATGAACATTAAATCAATATCACTTCATCATGAGCCTTTCATGTAACTAATATAAGACATTCTATCTGCAGTTTTAACGCTAATCGGTAATACACAGAACTAAACATGTAAGATCAGATTTATGGAGTACCTGGATCATTCCCTTGCCTTTGATGCTATCACCCATTTGAAGGTTAAGTTCTCCTTTTGCGAGCTTCTGGCCATACCACGCATTACGACCTTTAAGTAATGTTACATAGGTATCCGCGAGCAAAGGTCCAGCAAGTTTCTCTGGCTCCTTGGCCAATAGATGAGTTATAAAAATCATCTCTGAAGTACAATGCGCAAAGTATACTGATTTGCTGGTAGCACTTTCCTTTGTCAGTGTATCCACCATTCCTACGCACACAAAAATAGCAAAACAAACTCTGGTTCACGAGCACCATGGTGTAATTCAGATAAGCCTTTTAGAGTTGTGGATCTTACCTGCACCAATGGCATATACATTTTTCAAACCTCCCATTACTTCATGAGTAACAAGGTCACTGTTATCCCACACTATGAAATGAGACTGTCTAAGAAACTTCCCTAAAGGCTTCCTCCATTTCTCAGACCCGCAAATCCGTGCATTAGCGTACTCTTTGTTGTATACCTCGGAAGCAATATTAGGTCCCCCAAGGTAGAGAATGTTCTCAAGAGGAATTCCAGCTGCAAAGAAGGACATAACAAAAGAATTGTAACATTGTCAATGTGCAACAACTCCTGAACATGGATTACAACGCCACCACGATCAATATGCAAGAGAGAGACATGTACAACTAGCCACCTATGCTGCTTACTGACACTACACACATTCAAGAG
Organism: Orychophragmus violaceus; assembly: GCA_030180135.1. Lineage (NCBI taxonomy): Eukaryota > Viridiplantae > Streptophyta > Magnoliopsida > Brassicales > Brassicaceae > Orychophragmus > Orychophragmus violaceus. The sequence goes on from CM058234.1 coordinate 97,907,647, forward strand.
ATCTGTTTAATAACCAATACACAGTATCACCCAAATAACAAACAGAAACGCCAACATGATCAAGATGCAAGAGAGACAGGTAAAGCTAGCCATCTATGCTGCTTACTGACACACACACACAATCAAGTGATCTGTTTAATAACCAATACACAGTATCACCCAAATAACAAACAGAAACTCCAATATAGAAACTATCATATTAAAAAATACTAACTAAGGAGGAGCACATCAATAATTCATCAAGCAAGCAGATAAAAGAAACATAAGAAGTGAATTTACTCGCTCGGTAGATCATTTGAGTAGGAGTAACAATCCTAGGATGAGGTTCAAACTCAGCTTCCACACCCTTAGCCAAAGATATGATAACAGGAGCTGTAACCCTCTCCTTCCAATACTTACTAATCTCATTAAACACCTGAAACGTCTCAGTTGAAGGCAAACCATTAACAACAATATCAGCATCCCAAACAGCCTCCTGCAAATTCGTCACAACTTTCAAAGGACATAAAGGAGTCTCAATCATATTCAAACAAAACCCATCTTTCAATATCTCATCTGCATACAAAACCCTATCCCCTAATCTAGCTTCCACATACTTAAGATAAGCACACCGTCTAATCAACCTTCTAAGCAACTCCTCTCTCGAATTAATCACTTCGAATAAATGTTGAGCTGTGCCTTTATCGATTGCTCTACCTCCTCTTCTCCAGATTCTTACACTAACTTTTCCCCTAAATCTGCCGTAGTTTTCTTGCAACATTGCAATGAAAACACTTCCCCAAGCACCAGCTCCTACACCGACGATCCTTAATGGATCTTCATCGGATTTACCCATTACTCTACGAATCTCATCAAGCCTTTCTTCCACTAATCTACTCGGAGCTGAGTTGTTATCGGTCGTCGTCTCCATTGTTTCCGCTAAATGCTCCATCATCAACTAACAAAGGCTTTTGATTTCTCCTGGGTATCTTCAGTGGTTCGTCTACTAACAACACAACAAGCTATGGAACAAAAAATCGGTGTTCTTTATCGGAGTTATCGATGCTTAAGCTTGAACGATGAAATGACCTTTTCAGGAAAGTTTGTGTTTTTTTTTTTTCAGGTAACTTTGCGAGATCGAAGACAATAACGTCACGTCAGCTTCTCTGTGCTGACTTTATCTAACGTGGGCCTACTGGTGGCTCACCAAACCTTGTATATTGGCCTTTTCGTTATTTCATCCTAACTCCTAAGTGACCCACTTTATATAAATAGTGATGTGGGTTTGGGTTCGGTTCTTCGGATCAAAATTAGTTTAGTTAGTCTTTTGGTTAGTTCGGTATCCAGAAATTAACCGAAAAAAACATTTCGAGTTGGTTCAGTAGTTTACCTGTTAATTTTGATTATTAAACTAAGACCAAATTAACCGAAATATGTTTTTTAAAGAACTTTTGGTGAAAATCGGTTAAAATCGATTAAATCGAGTAATTTTGGTAATTTGGTTCTGTTTCATCGAACAAATCAATATATTTTGATTAAATCATGTTGAATTTGTATACAACGGTTTATGAAAAAAAAAAATAAAAAAAAAATAAAAAAAAAATCAAAATTCGGCTAACCAAACCATTAAACCAAATTATTATTTTTTCCTAAAAACTGTCTATTCGTTCAACAGAGCTAACCGAACTAGAACCGGAAACCGAAAATTTTGATTCGGTTAAAAATCGTTGGATTAATATAACCTTTTTTTTTTTTTTTTTTTTTTACGTCAACGGATTAATATAACCTTCTCTACACGACTTGAACCAAATTGAAGAAAGGGATTGAGTCCTTTTGTTAATAACGCAAAAGGAGAAAGAAGAAAGACTGATTAAGTCATAACCACGAGTGGATAAGTTCTTGAACATGGGAAAAAAAAAAGTAGATTATCCAATGAACTACGGTTGTGTCTGTAAAAAGAGTTTTGAGTAAATATTATCCGGTACATTATAAATTACGAGGCAAAATAAGTCCTTAGGGGCTAGTAACAAAAGTCTTCAAAAATCATAAAAAGACCCAATACTTTTTAGACACGAGACATGCCGAGTTTGCGTTCAAACAAGCGACGCAGAAGATAAACCTGAAGTACACTTGCCCCAATCAAAGCAAACGACTCAAACAAAGCTTTGTGTACTGCTCTTTTGCTCATGTTCTCGTTCACTACAACAAAAAGAAAAACCATATCAAACCCCTCTCTTAATTTTACTTAATGTACCAGATAATATTTACTTACCAATAGCTTGACGATCGGTCTGAGCTTCTAACCAATGTTGTTCAAACTGGATGTTGTAAAGAGCTTCTTCTAACTTTGATATTTGCTCCATCAACGGAGTGAAATGCTCTGCACAAAAACATCTTCAGCTTTATAACTCAATACTGTACAAACTACATACAAAACCAATCAGTCAGACAATCCTTACCGTCCTTTGCGTGCTGATCGTAGTATGCAAAGTGACCAAGCTGTACATCGAAGTCAATGGTTTCGTGATAAGGAGACTTGTTTGTGAAGCAGAAACGGTAAACTCCTTTCGTTTGGACAACAAAGTCGTGCTTGGCACTAATCTGCTCCCTGAAGTCATGAATTTGTTCGCCAGTTGGGCTGTGTATCTGATCAAAAGATATCCAATATATGTCACCAACCATGGTTATCTCACTCAACAGAACACAAGAACTTCAAAGTTATGTCATATTAGCCTAAATACGAGGCTCCATATATCAGTCATGTTCGTTTGCCAGCCGCTGACAGCTGCCCTAGGTTGTTGTTCGTTTACCTGCCACACCTGCCAGCGTCCAGCCGTAGTATTCTAACGCTTTTTTAATCAGCAAATTTGAACTGTAAGAGGCGGATGCGGCAATTAAAAGAACAACAACCTATCGCAACCGCCTAAACGAACAGCCAAATTGTGTAAATCCATATCCAACAAATATATCATCACTATAGGTTACTCGAATGTACACGAGAATTGTAACTATAACAACAACCAAAATAACCTCATTCAGATTCAATATCAATTCATTCTAGAGATTATCTACCAAACATATACAGAGCTAATTTCTATTCAACAATGGAGATTCTAAAGATAGTCTATGATTAACAAGTCTATCGATTTTCAAGGCCTTTGAAAGATGGAATGGAGTTAAAAGGGTTAAGTCATACCACAAGATCTACACCATCCTCATTAAAATGCCATTGAGAATCAGACTTGATGACTACGAAAGAGACATGAAGCGTATCGCCTTCATATTCAGCCTTGTGGGAGAAACATTCTTCTCTGTCTATCACGAATCTAATACCTAACGCTGCCTGGAAGCTCCAGACCAGCCCTAATATTAGGATCGTAGCCTTCAAGCTCATCTGCCACATATAAACTTCGAATTATTCCAAGGAAAGAAAACGTAATCCAGTCGTTAAGGAGAATCCTAGACAGAAGATCTCCAAATTCAATTTCGATTCTTACGAGGTGATAGATTTCAGAGAGAGAGAGCAAGAGAAATTTACCTTCCAAATTAGAGAATTGAGGGGAAAAACGATGAAGAGTGATAGGTAGATGGATGGGAATTCGATCTGGTCGATGAGTGTTTAAGGGAAAAAAATAAATAGGAGATTGATCGGAGAAGAAGACGGTGGGAGAGAATTGGGCGAGTTAGAGCGAGTTCGACCAGAATCGGACACAATGTGAAGCCTGTTTTGACCCGACAACATCATCAACTATAAACGACGTCGCTTGATTCTTTAACTATTTGGTCAGCGGGCATACATGGCGTAATATCATTGGTGGTAGGACACCTTTAAACCATTGAAGTATTGCCACGTCACAAGCTTCTTTGGGAATAAAAAATCAATACGTTTTAACCGATGATATGTGTGATTAACATGTGAAAGTGTTACTAAGTAGATTTCATCTATTTTAATCTTTGTTTAAGCACATACCATTCAAAAATAACGACCCTAAGCTTAACGTTTATATGTTTCTGAATGGCAGCAGTGATTTGGGCAATGCGTATTGGAGCAGATTAAACGGATAATATTGTGCGATACAGTTTTACCAAAAAATATATATTGCGGAACATGTTAAATAGATACATAAGATGCGCATTTTTCGTCGTGACACTAATCATGGTTACTCTTAAAATAATCATGGTTAGTTTAGGTCATCTCTTAGGTTCTTTCTATAAAGAAAGTTATCAAAAGATTTGATCAAACATGTCATGGGGAGAAGGGAGACTCTATTAATATCTCTCATCTTGTAATCAATATCTATCAATATAATCAGTACCATTTGTCTTATTTTGATCTGTTCTTGCCATTGTTAAACCACACGTAACATTTTTTCTTCATGCATGGATGAAGCATATATGAAGGCTACCTTTAATGGATATGAAAGTTGTTGACGTTTCCTCATTCAAAACTCACTTGAAGAAGTTCCTAAGTACACTAAAAAGGCGTAGATTCAGCTCACCACTTCTTATATATCTATTAGTCTCCTCCTCAAAAACTGGACCCAACAAAAAAACAAAGATTCGACAATATCAAGGATGTGATTCACAGAAATCTTTCTATCGTATTGGCTAAAAAAGTGATTCCTTACGTACTGAGCACGGTACAATATCCTACACTCGCTAGTGGAGAAGTCTACAACTAGCTGTTTCCGGTTTCTGGTTCACTTGTTTTGGAGATTTTATGTCCAAATCCATTGTTCCCCTTTCCTACAATTATACTTAATGTTACCTAATTTGAGACACATGATCATTACAAAAAAACTAAAGTAACAACTATAAGATAGTGTAAAAAAAAAAACCATCTTCAGCTGCATACCTCAAGGAGAGTATTAAAATTTTGTATTGTCTTATCTCGTGCTTCTACTGACATATTTTCATCAAACCTTATAATACTAAATAAAAGAAATCTTAAGATCATCTTCAAACAAGTTTATCATCTTTATCCGTTGGAAAAAAAAACAAGGATATTTTCTCCAATTCACTTAACCAAACCATTCAAATTGTGATTCAAATCATTCAACATGATATCCAAAGAATCTTGATTTTGGATGAGCCATATGGAAGCATCTTAGCCACTTCAACTAAGGCTGGACTTGGGAACTAGATACGAGAAGAATGTGACTACAAAATTGATAAAGATGCGTTAGCATGGACAAAACTTGTGCATAATTTGTTTTCACCATTCCAGCATACAACTTAATACAATGTCATATAATTATTTTTAAATAGAGAATCAACTTTAAATATCAACAAAACAAAGTGATCAACAGCGATCATGGATTTGAACAAGGACATGGGATCGTCCCCGCTCATTGCTATGAGACTGTTTTCAACGCGCTCTGATATGCAAAGAGCTTCAACCTTAATTTGCTAGTTGACAAACCGACAGACAAGTCAACAATGAAGGTGTCAAAAGTCTCTCCACTATGGTGGCTAGCCATCACTCCCAAGCCAGCTTCCTTTGACTTCTTAACCGTCTCGATAATACGAGTTACATATACGATTTGGTTAACCTTAAAAATAAGAGCAGTGCAAGACTTTTCTATGATCGACTTCTCAAATCTTTTGGGTCGGCGATCAACATATTATCCCCAAAAATCTGATCTCCACATTCAGTGGTCATCTTAGTCCATTGCTCCAAGTGATTTTTCTTAAATAGGTCTTCAATCGTACAATTGTGTACTTTTCATTGATTGGGTACTAAATAAATATATTTAGTGAACATATATTCTAATAGAAAACTTTAATTTTGAAACTATAATATAAAATTGATATATCAATATAACCACCAATTATTAAATATATTTATTCATTCAAATCTAAAAATGACTTTTCATAGTTTTTTTTATAAAAAACATATATCTAAATTATAAAATAAATAATAAAATGATGTAGATATTTAGATGGATGATGAAATGACAATGATATTAAAATAACGATGAGATGACAAAGGAAAACAAATAAAATATAACTTTATATATATATATATAGTAGAGTCTGGTCCACACTTAGCATACGAGTATTTTTTTCATATTGATTTAAAGTAAAAAAATTATTGATATTTTTATTTATGCATTTACCAATTTTGTTTTGATATGTAGTAGGTATATTGTTATTTTCTGTTTATGTTATATATGCTTAATTACATTGTTTTTTTGATTTTTTGGCTTTATATTCTAAATTTTGTACAATATTTGATTTTGTTTTTATTCGTTTTTAAGGCATTTTATATTTGATTATGTTTAATCATAATTGTTATTCCCAGATAAAATAAATATTAATTGCGGTCAGCGTGAAGTATTGGTTTGATGATTATTTTGTTTTTTGTTTTTATCGGTTTTTTGTTTGAGATCGTTATATTGGTTTATACTACTATTTATTTTAATTATTTATGTTTTCTGAATAAATAATTTTATGTAGTTTTTAGATTTGTACATTAATATTTTTTAAATTATATAGTGTAGATGTTTTTTTTTATTTGCGCTTATCGAGAATTAGTTTGATTACTTTTTGTTTTTGAATCTGCATAGTGATATTTTTAGATTTTTTTTTGTCACTATAGTAATATTTTTAGATTATATAGTGGATATTGCATCAAAGTTAAGAATCTTAAGGTGAAAAGCCTTTTACGTTAATCATCAATTAGATTTTAAAATTTTAAATCCATGATTTATATGCATTAGGCTTTTGAATTTTAAATATATTCAAATATTATTTAAATAATATATACAATATTCAACTTTCCACATTTGTGTTAATATTAGCAATATGCCATAAATTGTGGCTTAAATCTTTCAAATTTAATTTTGGATGCATTCTCAAAAAATATTCATTTAATATTTTATTTTAATCAAGATTATATTAAGATTTAGTTTTAAATATAAAATAATATTCTATTTTGGACATGATAACCTTTGTATTTGTTTCATCCATCATTATTTTTGTATATCCAGTTTTTGGATATTATTAATAATGCATATTTATAAATCTCGACAAAAAAATCTTGAAATATCAATATAAAAATTCAGAAATTTATAAATTGTTAAATTCTCATGTTGTTTAAAAAAAAGTTGACACTAACGGTCTAAACCATCTCAACCAGCTCCACCATTATGAATTCAACTAGAGATAGAAAGATTAATACATAAGCGATAGTGGCTTAGAGAAGAAGGTGTAAACAAATCAATTTAATCACACATAACTATATATATATAAATATTCGTAATACCAGGTTCCGAAATCATGGATGCAAATGATTATCATTCTAAAGGAATAAAATTCAGTGTAATTGATCATTATGTTGAATTACTATAAAAACTATCCATTTGACATTTTAAAAATTTCTAGTGGAATAAGATGGAATCCACATTTTAAATAGAAAAATACTCAGTTCTGTTGAGTTTTGTTCCTCTACTCTTGAGGAGAAGAAAATTTCCAAAGCAACTAATTTTATTCCACTAATTTCAATTCCATTAACAATTATTCTACTTATTCCTATAATTGTAACCATTTGCACCCCATGTTTAAAAGAGCATGGCCTTCTAGAAAACCTACTGCAATGCAATGAACAAACTTGTACGGAATTCAAATGGCTCTAACTTCGACTGAAGTTGCTTCACCAATCCTCTTAACCAAATCAGGACCGTAAGAGGCACTGATGAGAAACATCAATAATCAAAATAAAAACTCTCTAAACAAATAATTCTTGCATTGTGGCTCCAAGACCAACATTGTTAGGGAAGATAGTAGCGTTATAAACATTTTTATTATGCATGTGAAACATCATTTCCATATATCATAGATATTCCTAAACGATCCACTAAAGCTCTCTTTGATACTTAGATATTATATGAACCCAATTCTGATTCGAAATACTTCTTTCTCGAAAATCCAATGGCTTTCTAGCTACATTCGCCACAATTCCACATGCCTTTGCGATCCAAATACAAAAAAATGGATTTATCATTCAATATCAAAACCACAATCTCACATTGGCATATCGATAATTGTAAAAAGAAGTTTTATGCAAAAACCTGTAGAATCTTATTGTCTCTAAAGATAAAGCTCCGCTCCATTTCTGAATCGTCTCGTCACCTCCTCTTGCTTTTTTCTCATCGAGATCCATACCAGTTCGTAACTCAATTTTCTCATTATCATCGACTCCTTTCTTACTATCATAGCATCCAAAGCAAAAACATATGTGGAATCAATTTTACCTTTTAAGCTAGCTAGAGTGCATCTGAGAAATCAATGTTACTCTTTACGCTCAAGTAATTTCAATTTTCTCATTATCATCGACTCCGTTAGTATTTCTGGTCCATTAGACTAAAGTAATACCACACTTTCTCTTCCGTCAAAAAATTAATTGGAATAGAAAAATAGTACAATCTAATGTATTAAATGAGACAGGAGAGAAGCCAAAGAAACCATATGTAGATTTTGTGAAAAAAAATCAAAGTGAAACGATTTAAAAAAATTGACTAAAAAATCTCATTCCATTAAAAAAAAAACTTTAAAATCAATTAATGACAGAACTCCGATTCATATTTCACTAGTGATATCAAAGGAACTGGTTGAATCAGATTTCGCTCACTTTCGAGACAACATGTATAATTAAACAAATACACTAAAAAATAAGAGGAACACATAAACAAATAAAATTGGGACTAATAAATCAAATATTATTTCGTATATTCTTCACACGTTTTTTTTGCAACTTCTTCACACGTTTTGAAGTCAAAATCAGTTAACAAAGTGTTTTTATTTTAAATTAATAGTATGTATGGGCAACCACCACGTTATTTGTCCAACATTTTATATAAATCATTGATTAATGATTTTGTAATAGACACAATGAGTATTGAGCAATGTTTTTAAAACCGGACCGGTAACTGAACCGGAAATATTATTGGATCATGGTTCAATATGGTTTAACCGGGTTCGATCGAGTTTGATGATAATTGTAATATAAATATATATATTAATTTGAAAATATCAAATACAACATTTTAAAAAATCATTAATACATAAATAACACATGAGAATTGAGAAATTAATATCTAGTTTTTATATTACGAGACAACAAAAATATGAAAAAGAAATATAAAACACTAAATGTTAAATTCTATTAAGAACAAAAATTTAAGTAACAAAACAGAAATAACATATTTTTATGAAATCCGGTTCAACATGGTTTAAAGGGTCGTCGGTTTTTGGATTTTTGGCGGTCCAACCTAGTTTTTTAACCGGTTCAACTATTTGTGGGTTATATAGTTAATCCAACCCGAGAAAACCTCTGGTTCATGGTTCAACCCGGTTCGACCGCCGATTCGGTCCGGGTTTAAAAACACTGGTATTGAGCAAAATAATATTGATATTTTAATAAAATAAAGATTTTGTGAAAATAAATAGGATATTCCTTTAAGTGGTTATCGAAAATATAATATCAATTAATGTATTGGTAAATATGTTTTTGTAAATAAATGGTTAGAAATATAATATATTAACAAATAGGATATTCAAATGTTGTAATTATAAATATGATAATACGTAATGTTTTCAAACAATATAGATAATGAAATGCAAATAATATCAAAATTAATGTGGAACAAACTAATAATTATTTTTAAAATAAAATAATGTTAGCAATAATAAATAAATATTATTTTCATGAAAACTAATTTTATATTCTAAATAATTTCTATAATTTTGGTATTACGTGATATTTATCAAGATTTTAAAGAATATATTCATCAAAATTATATATTTCAATTTCCTAAAATATATGTTACGAAAATAAATATAAATATTAAGTCTGTTGATAAAATAAATTAAAAAATAAATAAATGGTAGGATTAATAAAAAACTAATATAACGGATAATATTAAATCAATGAAATGAACGATCATGATTTTAAAAAATAGAATTCACGTGTATATCAATATTCTAAATCCGGATCCGCCCAAATATCTCTGTGTGACTAATTTTCATAAACTCAAAATTACCCTTGATGAATAATAAAATTTCCTAATAATCACAATGACATTTTTGTAATATAACATGCATTACCAATGCTATTTTCTTAAATCTTCCATATTTTTATAGTATAGATATTTTTTTTGTGCGGTTTTTTTTTTGTCGCACAAAAAGATTATATTTTTTTTGTTCAAACGTATTTGTATTAACAAAAAATATTTTATACATATTTTAAGAGAATTTGATTTGTTGACAAAAAGAAAAGAGAGATTGATTTTTCATACGTAAAAATAAAACTATTTAAAATAATAAGAAATCACTAGTCGAAATTATTGCAAAATTATTAGTATTACGTTTTATTGTACTGTTATTTTACGACTGTCGGCCTCCTAGATATATTTTTAACCGCCATCATTTAATTATCAAAACATTCATTAATTTCAATAATTAAAATTTAAAAGTGAGATTAGCCCAAAAAAAGAGAGAGCCCTACGCTTCCAAAATCACAGTGTATTTTTGATATTACCCTTTCTCGGCCCCTCTGCCTTTTCTTCTCCATCTTCTTCCTCCTCGTTTTCAAATCCCATCCTCTCGTGCTCATTCATCACTCGCGTATTCGTCGTATACATACAGATATAGCTATACTCAGACCTCTTTGGGTCCCAGATTCAATCCGGGTTAAGAGCGACATATACGTTTGAAAGAGGATGGTCGGCAGTGGTGCTAGGGTTTCGATTTCGGATGATACTCGAAAGACGATCCAGACTATCAAGGAGATCACTGCTGGGAACTACAGTGAGGATGAGATTCAAGCAATGCTCCATGAATGCAATATGAATCCTGACGAGGCCTTCCAACGCCTACTTCTTCAGGGTATAATGATCTTATCATCCTCTTCGCTTTTTTTGATTCCTGATTTCTGTTATTTGACTGGATCCACGATGTGATTGTAGGTTTCGATTTGGGGGTTTTATTTTTTTCCGAGCTTAGGTTTTAGTATCTGATTTGTTCTTTATCGTTTTCAAAACAATTAGGATTGTTCTCTATATACGATACTGTGTTAAGAGTTCTAAACCCATGTGACCATGTTTCTGGATCTATCTGTAGAACTCTGGTTATGTTTATCCTGTTTAGCTTTGGTTGTTAAGGAACTTTTTCGTGGGACTTGTGATATTGCATTAGGCTTTTAGAATGCGTCATATAGCCAAGGCTTGTGTAAAATATCATGTAATTTGGAGACAGTTTCTAGGATAGGCTCTGAGTTTGTTTTGTTGAGCAATTACTCTATACTATGCTCTCAACTAATTTTTCAAATTGTTCATGACTCTGCAGATCCATTCCTGGAGGTTAAAAAGAAGCGTGATAAGAGAAAAGAGGTATGAGCGTTTTGCAGTTCTTTTTGTCTATTTCATTAAACATTATATATTGTGACATGGTGATTGACAATGTTATTAAATGCAACAGAACCTTAGCAACAAGGATTCTGTTGAATCACAATGGAGCTCTGGTAGCTCGGGCCGTGGTAGCAGGGGTGGTCGGATGAATTTCTCTTCGCGTCATTCATCACACGGTAAACACCGATCATGTGAACACAATTTTTACGTTGCTGCATCTCTTAATATACAGCATTAGCTTTCTTTGTAAGGTGGTTACTTACGGTCACAATCCTTGTTTGTTATATTTACTGAAACATTCTTGCTTGCTTTTCCTCTGAGGACATACTACTCGTGTTTATGACTGGCAATTATTGTGCCCAGTGAAATTATGTGCTATAGAAAGTTCCCTAGTGGAAGTCTATAACTCATCGCATTTTGAATTTTTCAGTCGTTGATGAAGTGTCTGTTGTGAATGTTTACTTCTAATCAGATGGTGCTGGTGCAAGAAAATCTTTCAGAAAAGAAAATGGTCCAAAGCAGGTCACTGATCCATCAACTTCAACTACTCAAGAAATAAAAACTAAAGACAATGAGTTGGTGTCAAGGTGATTGTCATCCTATATTGCAAATCCTTATTATTTATCCATTTCCTTGAGTTTACATGACATACAGGTGGATGTAGTACACCCTTGGTGAAAGTAGTGGTGTACCTTTTTTCTTCCGTATAGATGAACTTTCTCATGACCTTTGTTTTATTTTTTTGTATTGTTGATAGCCGTTCAGCTGTGATGGATAAAAGTTCTGTTGGTTTGACATCAGGAAGCTCTGATGTCCATCATCCTTCCAACCTACCAGCTAAGTCAGGCCAACGCAAAGCTACTGGATCTTCAGTTCCCTCAAACAACATTGAGGGTGCACCATCTTCTGTTGAATCAAGCAAAAATCGTATAGCATTGGGATTTAATGATGTGCATACTGAGCAGAAGTCGGCTGATTCTTTGCCACTCCCTCGTCCATCCTCCTCGGAGGTTCGTTTCACTTCTTCAAATCCCAAATCAGTGAGCGAGCAAACAGCACATGAACAACACATTGGAGAAAGCAAGTTCCATAACAGATCCCGTGGGGTTGGGAAGACTGCCGTGAATGATGCTTATGTTCCGAGACCTGCTTCATCTCATAGCAACAGCACGGGTAGTCGTCCTTCTTCTAACTACAGTAATCGGTCACATCAACCAGTTGGTACTCAAAGAGGTAACGGTGATAGATTTCTTTCTGCAGTACCAGATTTCTTCTATCTGTGAATATGAAATATATAGAATATACTTCAGGTGTTAAATTGTGCATGTAAATAAAAAAATTGGTCGTTACTTTAAAGGAAACACTTAATTGTCTTTTATAGTTCTTCATGATTGTATTTCTTTACTTTTCAATCTGCATTTGTAATCTTCTGACATCATCATGGATGCTTGTTTCTAGCTAAAGAATGGAAACCGAAGCCATTGAACCACAACACTACTCAGAGTTCTGGTGCATCAGCTACAACTGAAGCTCTTGCAGTTCCTACTGAAGCCAGTGAAAAATCTGTTGAAAATGCTGTACCTTCTGCAGAGGGCACATCTAGATTGCAGAGGCAGCTTGAAGACTTGCAGATCCAACGTCAACATGTTATTATTCCAAACCATATCCTTGTTCCAGAGGCCGAACGAACCAAGTTAAGCTTTGGAAGCTTTGATGCTGGCTTTTCTATAACATCAACTGCAGTAGCTTTTCCAGAGAATGAAAAGAGATTTGTACCTCTCTCTCAGAACTCGCAGGAAGTTGAAGAAAGTTTTGAAGAGGAGGAATTTAGGTATCTACCTGCCTCTGCCTTGTCAATTATTGTTGTTGTTGAGCGACTAAATATTCTCAATATAGTGATATGAATAATGGTTTACTGAGTGAAATAAGTAAAAGCTATTTCCTAGTGTAGTTCGCTGGTTTTGCTTAGTAGCATAGTCGAAACTTCCAAACCACTATGGTGTGTACTTAAGATTCTAGATGTAACAGAGCATATATATATATTTGATATGAAGTAGGCTGCCAGTTGATCTAATAGTGTCAGTGTTAAGTGGGTTTTGCTCTAGAAACAACGCTTAGTCCTGCTTTAGCTCTTAAGTTCGAATCAGAAGGTAAACAACTTTTGTGCATTAGGACTGTTTAATCTTTAGGAAACTGATTTTCTGGAAACCATTATGATATTTCCATTATGAACACTTGCTACACAAAACCTTTTCTTTTTTCAGTGCTAGGTATTAAAATTTGTCATCTAGAACTTTGTTGTCTTGAACTATGACTGTGAATACAGTCATATTACCAGTGTCTAAAGTGATTTTTTTTTTTTTAATGAGTTCAGTCACCCAACTATCCATTCGACTGAAAAGGATGAGGACAATAATGTTTCGCCTTCACAACTTCCAAATGATATGGCTGGTGAAGGTATTACTGCAACAAGTGCAGCCCAAGAGTATGATGTCTCCAAGCAAGAGAATATGTTGGAGTCCGAAAGCAATCAAAACTCTTTTGATCACGTTCCGAGCAATATGACCGGGTTTGTTCCTCCAGCTCCTGGGAGCCAGCTTCCACAATTTGAGAATGCGGACCCTCAAGCACGTGATGCCCTTCGTATTCCCAATTTTGTGGTATGTATTCAAAATTATTTTAATTAACTTGTTAGGCTGCCGATGCTTGATCGCCTTATAACCATTGATTATGCCTAGATTTTGCTCATTACATAGTTTATAGGCATTCTCATCTCTAATTTGTCTTCTAAATGACCTATACTTCTGTTGTTTGAAGGTCCAGCAACCATTTGATACAGCGAGTTACTATGCTCAATTCTATCGATCAGGCCCTGACAGTGATGGCCGTGTTTCTCCCTTTGTTTCTCCAGGGGTTGCGTCCAAATTTAACGGGAATGTTGCAGTATTGCCTCCGCATTCCTCTCAAACCATGCAAGAGGTTAGTGCAACCTAGTTGTTTATCATATAATCCTTCCCACGCCTTGCCATTAAGTTCTAGATGTTGTTCTGAGATGTTTTCGTTTATCATCACATTCAATCTTCCAACAGTAGCAGCATTAATAGTAAAATTCGTAATGCCAGCCACTTGGATTTAAGTCTCCACTTTTTTACTTGATAGTATTGAGTGAGAATCTACTGTTTTCTGTTGGTGAATTATTAAACGTTTGATAGATCAAAGGATACAGCTGTTACAAACATATAGTATAGGTTTTCTGTGTCTGAAATTCTAAACATGTTGATTTGCAGGGTGGAAACAACTTAGTTCTGTCGACAGCTAGTCCACCTCCACTGGTAACTCAGGCTGCTGGGCTGATGCAGAGCTCTATACCTGTCACGCAGCAGCCTGTTCCTGTTTTCCGCCCCCCTGGATTACATATGTCGCATTATCCACCAAACTACATGCCATATGGACACTACTTCTCCCCATTCTATCTACCTCACCCGTCAATGCACCCGTTCCTAAGCAATGGTGCATTTCCTCAGCAACCTCAGGCAAGCAGTGTATACCCTGCTCCTCCACCCCCTGGAGCTGCAACAGGAGGCAAATACACACTCCCTCATTACAAGCCCGGGACTAATACAGGAAACTTAACTCATGTTGGTATGCCTGGTGGTTATGGACCATCATATGGTTCCTTCCCAGCAGGATATAGTCCCACCTCTGCTGCTTCAGCTGGGAATTCAACTTCCAATGAGGATCTCAACACATTGCAATTGAAGGAAAACAACGGCTACAGCACAACAGGGCAACAGGTAATCTATTTTCTTTCCCTCTTTAAGATTTACTCAAAAAGTTTCCTTTTGGTAGCGAGTTATTTACTTTGGGGGTACTCTGCAGAGTGAAGCATTGCCTGTATGGATTGCTGGACCAGGACGAGATGTGCCGAGCTCTTTCTACGGTTTACAACACCATGGGCAACAACACGTGACTTACGCTCCAGCACAAGCTGGTCAGGTCACATTCCCAGGTATGTATCATCATCCGGGACAAGCAGTGACAGCAGCAGGAGTACACCATCCGCTCTTACAACAGTCTCAAGGTGTTACTGGAGCTGAAATGGTTGCACCTGGGCCTAACGTTTTTCAACAGCCTCAGCAAACACAGATGAATTGGCCAAGTAATTACTGAAGTAAAAAAGAAGATTTTGAGGATTCAACAAGTTTCAAAATTTCCAGAGAAATCAGGAAGATATGGTACGGGTTTCGTTGACTTGCGTGTGTGTGTGTGTGCCATCTAACATATTACTGAAGAAATGAAGCTATGAAGTTGAAGGCTTAAGCATGAAGGGATTGACAGGGAATGGTCATAAAAGGATAGAGGGAAGGTATTTTTATGATTTCCAGTGTTTTTTGGTGTTTCTATATTTTATATTTTTTGGGTTTTAGCAAAATTTTTGCTTTCTTAGTTTAAGAGGAGGTCATTTTTAGCTCTCTTTTATAAGTTTCTGAGAAATAACTTTTGCTGCCTGAGCCTGTATCAAATTTGGACAAACTTTCTTGATCAAGGCTCAACTTGATCCGTTCGAGTTACCTGAAATTTTATATATTTGAATTCAAAAATATAAGAAAACTAAAAATGAATGTATCGACTATGTGTGTATATATATATATATATATATATATATGTATATATGGTTATATGATATAATAGTCTGCAAGAATATTCAGATATCAATGTGATCTTCAAAGCTACTGTTTTGCCTTTTCATCATTTTTAAGCAATGTTCAATAAACTGTTAAGAACTTAGTCGCTAATCTAACCTCTAGAAGCTGCGACAAACCAAGAATCACGTTAAGCTTGAACCAGTCAGTTAGTTAAAGAATGAACCAGTCAGTTAGTTAAAGAAGGAGACTTCATTTCATAACCACATAACTTTGTCTGATAAGATTCTGGATATTGTCTTAATTTACAAGAATGCCGAGTGCTAAACATACATACATACGTACAAATGGAAAGAGTCGTATACAATCATATTGTTTCAATTTTTTAGCCTAAATCTCCCTGCATTTTTTTCAACTACCAAGAGAAGAATTCATGGAACCCGGATCTGTGTAACGCCCTGAAGAGAGACCCAACTTGGATAAATGTTTTTTTTGGTCAGAGAATGATCCCTCTGAACAAGAATGAAGCTTCTAAGGCCAAAAAACCGATTGAATCCCAAGAATGAATGATTTGCTTACAATAATTATCAGTTTAGTGTCTTCTCAAACTTAGAGAATAGTCTTGTTTTTTTGTTTCCGACTTTGAGAACTCTCTCCATAAGTCAAAAACCTTTCTTGTTCGATTCTCCGCCATGTTTATCAACTTTGTTTACCTTAAAGAGAGAAACCTTCAATAGCTTCTGGTTGGGGTGAGTGGATCATAGTCATAAGCTTCACCAGCTTTGACAAATCTTCCCTTTACACGCCGTCTCACATCAGCTCTTGCTTTACGAGAAGCATACCTAACTGTCTTATCAAACCTGTATAGCCAAGAATGTCTCATTTAGAAAACTCTGCACTTACTTCAATGATGCATGTATTAGATTTGCAAGGGCCACTTACTTGCGAGCTTTCTTTTTCTCCTTGTAACGCAATACCGCGTTATTACGGGTCACTGAATGTGAGCAAGCATTATTATCCTGTGATGTTTGAGGATACCATGGTGGCTCCCCTGAGATCTGCATTGAAGATGATGCACCACATTCTTGAAAATCTCCAGCACTACTTTCTCCGGTGACTCCAGAGAAAGATATGTTGGAATGTGCTGGTTTCGATGTGAAGCAAATTATTGGCTCGGTTTTCGAACTCATGAATGAATCATTGCTCTCAGCAGGTTGCACTGAATTCCCTCCCTGGATTAAGACAAGAACAAGATCATCAGAAAGATGCATTATTGCTTGTGAACCTCATCAAAAGGACAATGGCAAAACATACCTCAGGAGCTGCTTGATGCTTCTGGAAAAGACTATCGATTCCAACTTGTCCAAAGAGCTCTCCTGATGGGTTAAAGGCTGTCCCAAAGAGCTCTTCATAGTTCTCAAGAGCTAAGTCAACTTCATCCATACCTAAGTTCCCATAAAAGTCATCTTCACATACTCTAACATCCTTCAAACCATAAACAAACAAGAACTCGAATTTAGTTACAAAATGATGAACCCATAGATGCTATTATTAGGACATAATGTCCCACATCGGTAGTTGGAAGGGATCATAAGTACTCCCTCCGTTTTGAATTACTTGACGTTTTAAATATTTTATTTTGTTTCAAACTAGATGTCGTTTTCGATTTTCAATGTAAAATTTATTAACTTTTTAAGTTTTGTGACTATTTGTATTCTGCAGTTTGTTCTATTCTTCGTTGAATTGTGTTTAGGTAGATAATTAATGATGTTTTTGTTTAGAAAAAAATTAAAAAATTAAATGAATTCTTAAATTTGTGTAAACAACAAATAATAAAAAACGGAAGGAGTAATATATAAGGGATATGGGCCACTCCACTTATTGGTTTTAGGTTGGAAGCCCATAGATCTTAATAGCTATAATATCGATAAGAAAAGTACCTCAGGAAATGATGAATTTGCAGGTGGTGTAGAACTGGTTTCAGGCATTGAAGAGGAGCCAGCGTCGACATCTTTCTTATCCTCATTACAGTTTTGGTTGGTCTGACTATCATCATCTATATTCATCATACCCATTTCTTCTTCACAACCGGATTGTCCAGCTAAATCCAAACAGAAAGACCATATAGAAGCGAGCTCCGAGCTTGAAGGACAACCAGAATAGCAACTTATTGTTTGCCTCTTGTGATTATTCGACGACGAAGAAGAAGAAGAATCTTTGTTGTTGTTGTTGTGGCCTGACCAATCACAGTTTTGACAAAGTGAAACTCTTTCTTCAACACACCTAACTGTAGCAGGCTGCGCATTACATCTCTCGCAGATGAGTGTTCTTGAATGTCGCTTGGACAATGCATTAGCTGAATGAACACTTCTGTCGCAGGAGAGGCAGAGACATGCTGCATCTGATCTACAGTACACCATTGATCTTTGTTCACCACAGAAGTCACACATGTAACCCATCTTCAAATCAAATTTCTACTGTAAAAAAAGTCATAAATATATTCCTGAATTAGATATTAAAAAGACAAGAGACTTGGTTTAAAAGGCAAGTCTTTAAGAAGACATAGATAGAATCTTTTGAAAAGTTTCTGAATTTAGGTTGTGATTTCTATAAAGAGGTGGAGAATTAATAACCAAAGGAGAAGCATCAAAATGGAAACAAACCTATTTCATGAGATTTACTATAACAAATCAAGATGTCAGAGCTTTCATATGAACAGTCAGAGACTAAAACCCACAAAAGGAAATAATCAAAATCAAAATAAAAACAACATCAACTCAAGCTTCAAACCTCAGATCAGTTACATCTACAGTTTTTTTGTAGTTCAAAATTGAGTCCAAAAATTCATAGAAATAATCAGGCTTTGTCTTTTAAGTATCATAATCATCATCCTCATGCAAACAAGCTTAAAAAAAACCAACAATCAAAAGAAAACACGATCGAAGATCCAATTTCAACACAAGACATACAGACAAAAGAGATGAAATTAAAATCAACCCTTCATGGATAAACAGTGGATAAAGGCTATGACCAATTATTACAGACGGATAATCCTAGAAAAAAATGAAAGAACACTCAAAAACAATTCAGAAAACTAAGAAGACAAAAGGAGAGGACAACTCACAGTATAATAAAAGATCTTCTGAAGCTGAATCAAGAAAATTTTGAGATCAAAACACACAAATCCTTAGAAACAGAGCTCCCGATTATTCCACAGCTTCTCTCTTCTGCTTCTCTCTCTCTTTCTCAGGGAAAAAAACTCAGGAAAAAATGAATGGATAGACAATGGGTGGGTGTGTCCGCAAAGGGACATGTAGGCTTGTGACATAAATCTAATTATCAAAAGTGCCTAATTTTTTAATAATATTCATTTTTCTTTATTTAAAAATTGCGAAAAAGTGCAATAAAAAGTTTTGTCGTAAGTAGGGTAAGAGGTGGGTCCCTGTCGTATTTATAATGAAAGCAAGAAACTTTTGATGGGCCCCACAGATGTAATAAAAGAAAAGTAAGAACAGATCATCACTGAAAGAAAGAAGTGTTTATGTTTTAACACACGCTCGCGAGTACAGAAACCAAATGTATTCGCGACGTGGAATGTAACAAGTGGCTTGGGTTCTCAAGCGTTTGGACGAATCAGAACACTCTCCGATGATAGTAGTACACTAGTACTATTTGTTTTTGCCCTTTAGGCTCACAATAATGAATTATAAAAAGCTTCTCTTCTTTGCTTTGACCTTTCAAAAAATCAAAAATATATTTTTTCGGTGGGCGTATATAACAAAATATCTTTTGGTTAGGAAGAAGAAAAAAAAAAGTGAAAGATATTTCTGAAGGGAAAACCAAAAAATATCTGCCAAGTTAGAGATACGTCAATGTGACGATGAGACCAGAATTATTTATTATTGTAATGTAACAGTAGCCTAATCATAATATTATAATAATAATAATGTATATTATGAATGTTAACAAATAAATGATAGATCCATCTCTTTTGTCCTTATTATATTGTTCACCGGTTTATAATTTTGTTTATTGTAGTTGTAGTTCTGGATGAATTTCATTTACAGTTTTTTTTTAAACTTAGTTAGAAAACATAAATTATTGTTGAAGACTATAATTTTAATCATACCTTTAAGCTATGGTATATTTCTATATAATACGGGGCGTGGACAATTGCTTAACTTAATGTTTTAATGCTTATTCATATATTCTTTTTGGTACAACTCATTCATTCATTTGTTACAAATCAATCCACATTGGTCCAATTAGTGAATGAGTGTCTGGTATGCTTCCGTCAGCCTGAATTCGATTCGGTTAGCCATATGAGTTTTCACATGAGTTCTCTGGCCCAAATATTAATTGGCTAATTCGTATATCTTCAATAATGGTTCGCTTTGTTTCATTTTTTTGCTTGGCTTTCAAACTTAGAAAGAAACAAAATCAAAGAACCGAACCAGAGGAAAACCTGGGTAAGCTTAAAGGTTACTGCTAAATCAAAACGAGTGATGAAACTGAAACTTATTACTACAAAAGAAAAAAAAAAACAGCACGAACCTCTCAATTGGATAACTACTAACAAATCTGCTTGAAAGACACAAGTGAAAAAATACTAATCAACGATAATGAAAGCAAACAAAAAAAATGGAGGACAAAAGAGGAAGATAAGACGCACTGAAAAATTGAGGGAAAAAAAAAAAGAAAAGGAAATTGAATATGATGCTGATATGTGAGCTGGATAAGATTCTAGGACGATCCGAACTCTCATAAGATACAAAATAAACATCGTATTCTTTCTCCAATATAAAACCACCGCCTTAACAGCTGACGGCACTTCACTTATTTTTCCTTAAGATAACATTAACTATCTTAATTACTTCATTAGTGCCCTTTCTATGAACTTAACACCTAATTTCTTTGTTGTTTTCTCAACTTTTCATTTCTTTATTATATGCCTTTCCCCACCAATCATAACTCTAAATCATTACTAATATTTAAATATCCCACTCCTAGCATCTCATGAGTTGACCCCAATCTAACCTTTTAATCAAGAATCACCAAAAAAAAAAGATTTGGTGGAACAAGAAACTGCCAAAAAAGCAAGAAACTATTTGTTTCTCATTAAAATCCTAAAAGGAAAGCATAGTGACATGGTTTTTGATTCAGCTGAGGAAAATAGTCTTTAGAACGAGATACAATAGTGAAATACAGTCAAGGTCCAGGCAGTGACTATCGCACTAGTCTTGGGAAATGGAAAGAAAGACCTGACCTGAGAAGATTAACCGTAAAGAGCTCGCCATGGACTTTCTTCTTGTTTTGATGTCTTTGATGCGTTCCACTTGATTCTGTCTCTTGAGAAAGACAGTCCAGTCCAACTAGCAACAAGCTCCCCTGTTTCATTGATCACCTGTGATAGACAATCATGTAAACTCATATCATTCAGTTGGAATCAACCTTCTCTAGAATTGACAATAGATTTCGATTCATGTTAATATGCTAGTGACCTCACAGTGTATGAGTGGATCTACAACTCCAGCAAAAAGGTAAGAGTGGACTAAAAACTCCAGCAAATGAGCAGAAATGAGTACAATCTTTAAGAGAAAGATTACCTGAAGCTCTTCATCTAGAGCTTTATGAGATACGCTACTACTTCTTTGCCCTATGAGAATGGAGGTAGGCAAGCCTTTGACACGAGCTAGATGAAGCAAGCATGACAAAGGTTCATGATGGATCTGCATCGATGGTGGTGCTTTCTCGATGCGAGAAGCAAATAGCCTAGTGGTCTCTGTTTCTGAACCAACTTGAAAGTAGTGAAGACTAGGTTTTCTGCTGCTCGCTTCTAGGGATTTGTTATTGAATTTAAGCTTAGATGCCCTCACAAGAAAAGGAGCCACGATTGTGGGCAGAGTCGAGGCTTCCCTTATAATCATGTCAAGCAGTTCATTCATTGCACACACTAATGCCGGAGGCTCATAGCTTCGAAGAAGAAAAAATGAGACCTTCAACAACGAAAGAAATAATCAGAAAATTAAGCATTTTAACCATGTAAGAACTTAAAATGCGAATTCAACATGGAAACAAGAATACATGAACCAAGTATTGCAACACAACCCTGATACAAGGGTCTAAATCATCATCGCCGAAGACCAAAACATAAATATGGTCAAGCTTAGACGTTAGTTCGATAGCATAAGTTGTGTACCATTTCAGAAAACAGACTCAAAAAAGGCATTACTACTATAGCTTCCACTCGCCAGTATCAACAACCTCTAAATTTTCTATAACATAAGCAGAAGAAACTTAGTTTCTTTCTCACAATGCTTTGGTTTAAGATAATAGAATCGACGAAATCATCAACTAGTGAATCGAGATATGAACACAACACACAATAACAATTGCATATCACTAAGAATCAATAATCATATTCACATTTCGCAAGTAAACATAGTCAACTGATTATTTAAGAAACAATCTTTCCACAGCGCAAGATAAATTTCAGTACTCAGATCAATATTAAGCTTACACAGCACACTGAATGTTGAACAGAAGAGACCAGGCACGCAGCGATTATAAGCCAAACAAACTCAATTACATTAAGTAAAGAGATCCCGGCAAGTATTCACTACAAAATCGAGAGTTGCCAAGAATGAAAAATCGATTGAAACCCCCTAAAACCAGAACCTGATAAACTCCATTTTCATCTACGAAGTGAACGATACTCCCGCCGGTTCCGCTATCTCCGATGCCATACTTATCCAACGGAAGCTCGATCTGCTCTTCTCTGCAGAAAAAATACAATGTTAAGCAATAACGGGTGCCGAAGCGTGAAATCGAGGAAGGTGAAGAATCAATGTTACAGTTTACGAAGTGGAGAAGTAGGGTTAGGGTTAAGAGCATCAGCTAATGATGCCGCAAAGCCATCGGAATCATTCCAGAGGAACACAATCTTCTCCGCTACTTTCATTGCCCAATTTGAAAGATGATTAAGCTTGACGATTGAACAAGCTTGTTTCAGCTTATAGCTCAAGACGCAACTTCGATAAATCTTTTTATTTATTTTGCAACAAAGTCCCTCTTTTTCTCAATATTTCCAACCCAAACCCGTAAAGATATCGGGCTTGCAGGTTGATACAATATTAATCTTCTAAACATGTTTCAAACTACATTGACAACAAATTCATATCATATTTACCATGCTTCAAACTAACTAATATTGGTTTTATTCAATCTTACTTTTGAAACATCGTCTCTATTCTATGTTTTTTTTAACAACAAGAAACATAATTCATAGTAATTACTATTTATGGATGGAAACACCACAAAAAGAACGTATGTAGGTTTCTTTCTTCTTGTATTTTGATACCTGACTAGTGACTACGTCTACTAAAAACAATGACGATGCACAAAGAGAATCAGAAGAATCAAAGAAAACTTTAAAGAAACTGAAGACGAAAGAGGAATCTCTCATATAAGGTGCACCCGTGATTCCTCGGACCTCACCTTGTCGCTAGGCTCTTACACCACCGACCTGTGTTACAATGTTAGAGAGTGAAGGTTTTGAATCCAAATTGTCCAATGCAAACCAATGAACTACTTACCAAGAACATTTTGGAAATGTTTAGAGCATTGTAGTGTCCACTGGGTAGCTTCCCAGTACTCGCAAAAAGGTAGCAACTTCCTGGTAAAAAAAATCAAGGGCCTAGTCAAATTCTACTTCATCGTGGAATTCAGGTTACATGTTTTTAAACCAAAGGCCTTACCTCCAGATGCCTGAGTGCGTTTTGAGCAACTTCATCAGCCATAGATGCTTCAAAGTCCACATAGAAAAGATAATCAAAGTATCTGCCAAATAAAAAGAGAGAAACACCTTCATCATTGTTCAGAAACTGTGTGAATGGTACAAGAGTCAAAAGGTTGGTTTGTAAGAGAAATTACTTTAGTCCTCCAGATGCTCGCAGAGGGTGTTTCCTTAAAGGGCGGCTTTCGATCTGATCCAAACCACACGCAGTTGATTGTTCGCGACAAAAACCAGACTGATTATAACACAAATTAAAAAGAAGATTTGAGTGTGTTAACTAACTAACCTTTGTGAGGTTGATTTGCCTAAGGGCAAACACAGCAAGTGCTTTGAAAAGTACTCCAGGCCCTTCCTCTAACGAGAAAACTATACTTGTCTATAAGAAGATCAAAGTAACTTATCCATCAGAGCATTGCCAATCTCAGAGCAGCATTTTGCATTTCAGAAGATACATTAGGGGGTTCTTACCTTAAAAAGTCTGTTAGTTCCAGGGATAATGGGTTCCCTTGCGAGCATTAGAAACCTTGTAACATTATCAGAGTCATCCTAAATTGATTGAACTTCACAATCAAATGATCCAGAAGTGAAAACAAATTATGGACCAAAAAAATGTTAAAGACTAAAAAATTTATAAACCTGGATATCTTCAGCAACTATGTTCAATCCATATATCTTTGCAGCTTCAGCGCTGGCAACTGCTGCTGCATCATTTAAATCTTCGAATGCAATTTGCTGAGAATTAAATCCGTAAACTTAATAAGCTCCTATTGTAAGCTAATGAATATATAATCATACCAAGGAAAGAGCAAAAAGTTTTACCTTTGCAGCACCAGCAGTGTCATCTACTGCCATTCTGACCAATCCCAATCTAGTTAACGTGTTTTCACATTGAGCGAGAGCCTGATCCAAGACAAAGTCTAAGTTTTAGTTCTTACTAAGAGACGAAGAACTGAAAGAGAAAACAAATGATGTACCTGTGGATGGCTAAGCACTCTTTTCAAATCTTCAAGCTTTACACCATGGTTAGCCAACAAACAATGGCGAACAGCTAACTTGACTTCCCCAACAATGTGCAAATTGTGTCGCAGCAAAAGATCATAGTTTCTATGGATGCTTCCACCCAAAGAGTTCTCAATTGGCAAAACTGCTCGGTCAACAAGCCACCGCTCAACCGCCTAAATGAGAACAAAGACTAATGGCATAAAAACCAAACTCTTAAGTCCTGTAGTAGGAAGTAGATTCTCACCTCAAATGCAGTGTCAAACTCTTCACATGGAACAGCTTCACAATTTGGATATGCCTTCTCAGCTGCTGATTCACTGTATGCACCTCTTACTCCCTATATAAGTATTCATCATTCAATTTATCACATAACACTCTTCTCCAGTAAATATTCTCAAACACAATTCAAGAGGACACGTTTCTGTGTATTACCTGATAGGCTACACGAACACGGGAGCCGTTGGAGACAGTTTCTGCGAGCTGGTTTGATGATAACGGCTCTAATATTTATCAATAAATGGATGTTAATAACTTAATACAAGCAAAAGTCTAGCTAAACTCGAGACAAAATCACAGACAGCTCACTAGAAATGAAAGGAATTGAAAATCGAATTCGTACTTGGAAGTAGAGGTGAGTCTTCCAGAATCTTCTTCACTTCAACAGCTCTCATAGAGTTGTCTTTCCCATGTTCATCTCCTTCCCGGAGTGACGCCAATACGGATACGAAACGGTAGCGCTTCGAAGATCCGCAACTGAATCGGATGACGGGGTTTGGATTGCGATTGGATGGTGAAAGGTTTCTGTAGATTCCACCGTGAATCTGAGTCGCCGGCAATCGAACAGTGTGCACAGCCATTGATGTGATATGAAACGAAAACAAGGAAGAGAAAGAAGAAACAGAAGACAGATCAGAACGCAACGCTTTTGACAGCGTTTTTAGATGAGAAAGTTAATACTTTTGAGGTGACAGTGATGGGCCACATTATTATAAGGCTTTCTAATTATTTTAATTGACTGAACTGGTTTTAATCTGATGGCCCACGATAGTTTGGTTTGGACCGACAGTTTTTCAACAAAAAGCAATCTTTTTCCGCTAAATTTATCATTTTATGATATTGGGTGATTATATAGATCGGATACGTGTTTAACGGATACATTTATTAGATATAATGAAAACCATCTAGGCCGACTATCAAACGACAATACCAGAACCAAAAACCGAAAAGAGGGAGGCAAACAAAAACCATAAGACTTGAACATAAAACAAAACTAGGCAGCAGTAACTCACAAACGCTATAATCAACAAGGATCAGACCGATTCCAATAACCAAGACACCAGAAGAAGCAATGAACATCAAGCGTTGAGAGAGAAAGAAGCATAATACCATCCAAAGTCGAACTTATTGAGGAAAATTCACTGACACTCATTATATTGCTCCTTCATTATGGACCATGAGGAGGACGTATCTAAATCGAACTAAGGAAGATAAAGAACCAAAATGTTTACATTTGACAACCGAGACTGGATTGCGAAGAGAGCCAAAATCTCAATTCCTTAATCTTGTGTCGGAGAATCCTTGCCCAGAGCATAAAGACAAATGCATTAGATAAAGATATGAAATGCAAGAACAATGCTGATGCAATCAATAGAAAGGAAAAGCACACACACAACGATTAGCTTCAACACTACCCAAAGCAGACAAAAACCGAAACAAGACAGTCTAAACGAGGGTAAACACCGAGTAGCAAACCACAAAAGCTGCCACAAAGGACTCCAACCACGAAGCTGGTACCTCAAGAAGCAAATCTAACCAGAATTACTACAATTCCTTAGCTAACCATAACCGCCTAGCAACCCAACACCAATCAACAAACCAAACATGCCTTAGAAACTACAACTAAGATCCAGTACATCTCCACGCCAAACTAGCAGAGGCCAAAATCGACCCTAACCACACAAACTATAAGCTAAGAACGGCATACCGTAGAGTGAATACGAACAACGAGCCACCAGCATAGGAGGAGAGTCACTTGCGCCACCACCTCCGAGGCGCCATCATCCTAACCGCAGAGAACGCCAGAACAATAAACACATAGCAGGAGAAAAGACTCGGCGGCATATAGATCAGGGGAACGCCGTCGAGTCATCAACACCCAAAAGAGAAGCAGATACCGGAGCCCACATGCACTCCAAACACCACCATGAGCGTAGCAGACGGAGACAAGCCAAAAAACCACCGACTAAGACACACCAAGGAGGAGAGACGCCAAGCAGCCTCGTGGGAGAGAAATGTGGAGAGACCCAAAACAAAAGCAAGAAGAGGAGACGGGGCCTCTCCCGACGGACGGTGATGAGCACTGGAGCCACCAAAAAGAAAGCAGAAGAAACACTGCATCGGCTACAAAATTCATGAATCTCCTGCGAGAGAGAATTATAAAATTAGGGCGAACTCGGCTAACCTCAAAGTCGTCAACACACAACAAAAAGCAATCATAAGAATATAAAAAACTCAACTTATTTTAATCAAACATAATAATTTAAGATTTATAACATCTGTAAATAAATATTCAATAAATTAATAGGACCTAGTAGTTACAAATTAAATTTGACCTAATTAATTTTCTGACCTAATTAATTTTCCGATAAATTAAATAAAATATTATGATATCAACATTACTAATTTAAGGAGATTTTAGCCAAGAATAAATAATGCCATTTAAGACATCTGCCTTAAAGCAGAACCCAACAGTGTAGGTGTTATATAGTTGGTCGGATTCGAGTGCTACTTTATAGTTTATAATAATCATTAAACTTTTGGTTCCTTTATCAAAACCTTTTAATCTCATCTAAAACCTTTAATTTGGGGGTGAAAAGAGAAATAATCTATATGGTAGACCAGAAAAGACGGAGTATATATATAAATCTTAGTAATCATTTTGTAAATCGAAAATGTAAAGTAATTATGTTGTGTGGTGTACAAATTACACTCCTAATTTAGCTCACTCGATATCTCCTTAGTTTCAGCATCATCACTCACTCACTCACTCGTAAAACACAAACACAAAACAAAATAGTGGAATATGAAATTAGAAAGTGAAATTAGGTATGAGAGATTACATTCCAAAATACTTGAACGCTTTTCTCTTGGCATTTGCCACTTTCGCTGTTGTCTTTGCCATCTTCATAGCAAAAGGCTCAAAAACATATTCTCATCTTCATTTCTCGACATCATATTCACTATGGACATCTTCTTTATCCTCTGCATTCATCACGGTATATCCACATATCTTCCCTTTCATTGATTTAGGTTATAATAAATGTTTTAAACGTCAATGGTTTTATGTTTATGTTAAATTATGTTTTATATATGTAGAGTATATTTGCTTGTAATGTCAAATTTTGTAGTTTTATTTGGATCACTATTTTAGTTTTCAACATAACAATTTCATCCGGTAAAGAAAAACAATTTTATCCAGCAATCTCTTGTTAGTTCTAGTGTTTAATGTTTAATGAGTGTGGATTTTAGATGTGGAGAATAATCTATAATCGGGCCTCGTTGTACCCTCTTTGTGAAGTTGCAGTTTTGTCCGATGAAACAATTTTCAAGATTTTAGAATGTACTTTTTTGAGTCCACTTTCATTTTTTTTTTTCCATTCCAAACATAGTTTTTTTAGGTTTGAAAGGTGTATCACTAATTTGATTATGATGCTTCTAAGCAAATGTTTTAAAACACTAGATTGATTTTTTTTCTTTTTTTATCATAGGATCAAGCTGTTAGGTTTTTATCTTGTTAACCTAAAATGTAATTAGTTCTCAAAAACAAAACCTAAGATGTAATTATTAAACTATTAATTTTAATGATATTTACCCAAAAAGTATTGTTACTTAATTTGAAATAGTTAGATGCATGCACATGCAACAAAAACACAATGGGGGGGGTGTATTGAACTATGGATTTTAAGAGATTTTGAGGTTTTCTTAAAATCCGCTGTTATTCAATTTATGATTTTAAAATCTTTTTATCATAGGATCAATATCTTAGGTTTTTATCTCGTTAACCTAAAATGTAATTCTTAAACTATTAATTTAATGACATTTACTTAAAACTTTAAAAGTATCGTTACTTAATTTGAAATACTTAAAGTAATGCATGCACATGCAACAAAAAATCAATCTAGTAGTGTGATTTAGAAAATACCGAAGAAAAATAAATTTTGTATTTTAAAGGAAAAAGGGAAGAGAAACGGATCAAATCAAGGTTCTGTATCCTGGAAAAGAAACAAGAAAGTAGAAGCAGAATTAGCAACCGCGAGAGCGTTGATCAGAGAAGCTCAATTAAACCCTAATTCTACAACATCATCTCCCCTAAGTGACGAAGACTATGTTCCTCATGGCGACATCTACCGGAACCCTTACGCATTTCATCGGTAAAACTATACACTTACGCGTTAAATTGTCACACAAGTTAATTACCCAAAGAATAACATCTTTCCTTGTGACAGAAGTTATCTTCTTATGGAGAAGTTGTTTAAGATATACGTTTACGAAGAAGGAGATCCACCGATTTTTCACTATGGTCTTTGTAAAGACATATACTCCATGGAAGGATTGTTCATAAACTTTATGGAAAACGATGTCCTTAAGTATCGAACCCGAGATCCTGACAAGGCTCATGTCTATTTCTTACCTTTTAGTGTTGTCATGATCCTTCACCATCTTTTCGACCCGGTTGTTCGTGACAAAGCTGTCTTGGAACGTGTCATTGTCGACTATGTCCGAATTATTTCCAAGAAATATCCGTATTGGAACACAAGCGATGGGTTTGATCATTTCATGTTGTCTTGCCATGACTGGGTAAGCTGTTCTTGTTTGATTCATTAGTGATCGGTTTGTGCCTATTGTTAGGCATGGGTGTTCGGCTTTTCGGTTCGGTTCAGTCCAGTTCTTTCGGTTTTAGAGGTTTAGATCCATTCAATTATTTGGAAAATTTGGTTTGATTTCGGTTCGGTTCTTTTGATTTTCGGTTCGGTTTTGATAATAAATTTTGAAACCGGCTAATACCGAACAAAAATCGGTTCCAGTTCGGTTTCGGTTCGGTCGGTTCTTCCGGATAATTTGGGTATTGATTCGAGTAATTTTGGTAAAATCTGGGTTATTCAGGTAAAAATTCGGATAATTGAGATACTTCGGATGAAAAACGTGTATTTCGGATATTTCAATTAAAAAATCGGTTATTTCGGATATTTCAGTTTTTCCTCGTAATATTCGATTAATTTTGGTTATTCGATTACTTTAAATCTAAATATAATTAATATTTTTAGGTATAAAAATCATATTTCGGTTAGTTTGGGTATCCATTCGGTTCTCAGTTCAGTCTGGTTCGATTCAGTTATTTTTATTATGAAAATTTAAAGACCATTCGGATATTTACGAAATTTAGATCGGTTTCAATTTCAGTTCTTTCGGTTCGGTTTGGATTGGTTCGGTTCTCGGTTTTATGCCAAGACCTACCTACTGTAGTAAGTATCCATATCGATCGGTTGGCCTGAACATTGTTACAGGGACACAGGGCAACATGGTACGTAAAGAAGTTATTTTTCAATTCAATAAGAGTACTATGCAACGCCAATACATCAGAATATTTCAATCCGGAGAAAGACGCTCCATTTCCTGAAATCAATTTGCAAACCGGAGAAATCAACAACTTAACCGGCGGTTTAGACCCAACCTCTCGGACAACACTAGCTTTCTTCGCTGGAAAATCACACGGAAAAATCCGTCCGGTTCTTTTAAACCACTGGAAAGAAAAGGACAAAGACATTCTGGTTTACGAGGATCTACCGGATGAATTAAATTACAAAGAGATGATGAGTAGAAGCCGGTTCTGTATTTGCCCGAGTGGTCACGAGGTGGCTAGCCCGAGAATACCCGAGGCGATATACAGCGGATGTGTACCGGTTCTAATTTCGGAGAACTATGTTCTACCATTTAGTGATGTTTTGAACTGGGAGAAATTTTCGGTTTCGGTGTCGGTTAAGGAAATACCGGAACTAAAAAGGATACTGATGGATATACCGGAGGACCGGTACAAGAAACTATATGAAGGAGTGAAGAAAGTGAAGAGGCATATATTGGTTAATGATCCTCCAAAGAGATATGATGTGTTTAATATGATTATACATTCTATTTGGTTAAGAAGATTAAATGTTAAACTGTTATGACAACATGACTTATGAGTTCATCAATCTTTATTCCGCATTAATAGACACACATGTTTAGACCATCGGTTGGAACTATTATCCGAGCTCCGAAATTCGCTCCAAAAATTCAGATAAATATATGGATAGAACGGATCCGAATCTGGATAGTAAACTTAAGTATACATCCAAACCGGATATGGACGTCTTAATTTTGAAATTCAGATATCCAAAAGTCATAAATACGGTTTTTGGGATTAAAATTAGGTGTGAAAGAGTTAGAATGTGTGGTGTTTTATCTATCGTCTAGTCGTGGTTTATGGGTTTAGAGTTAGCGGTTTGCCTTTGTCGTGGTTCTCTCTGCGTGTTGGAGTTTTCCTTTTAGCTTGGACTAAGGAGGTGTTGTTGGGCCGCTCCTTTTTCTCCTTTTTGCATTCCCATTTTCTGGAATGTTCTTTCACTGGTGGCCTCGTTTCTGAAGTGGTTTTTGTTGCCAGTTGTGGATTTTGTTGCCCGATTATGGATTTTGTTGCTCATTTGTTGGTTTTTGACCGCGGAAAGAGTTTGTTTCTTGCCACATTTGTTGTTCGGTATTCTATCGGATTTAGTTATCGATGAATCCGATTCTGTTGTATCTCCAAGCTGATTTTAATATATATTCCACCAGAAATCAAAAAAAAAAGATAGGCATTTCACGGATCCGGATTCTCGGATATTATCCGCCTATTCAGATCCGTCCCAACCCTTGTCATCACATCAAAGTAATCAAGAATTAGATAATATCTCTACCATTTCATAAAGTTCAATAACAGAGAGTATATAGTAAATTGACCAAGGAGGTGAATGTACGAAAGAAAAGTGCCAAAATGCCTAAGCCTAGTGGACTACACTTCTTCTCACACGCTCCTTGCTACAACTACAACAACTATCGACGATCATAACTGACATACAACAACGAGATAAGTCCATTAGTAAACTCTCAATTTTTACGCTTCCGTCTGGTCGTCACCTTCCTTGCCTTCTTCTCCTTGCCTTCCGGAGACCTGAGGGCAACACAACCTCAGCTTAAACACAAAAGATAACTAAGTTTACTGATGTATTAGTTAGAGGAGTTATTACAAACTCACTTCTTTTCATTTGGATCTAAGTCTTTGAGAGCCTGATCGACTGCAAAGACTACCATCTTCTTTATCTGTTAAACAAACCAATTGAGAGATTAGATAATGTAAGAATTTGCTAAAAGCAACCAGAGATAGAAGTAAAACAAGACAAATACCTGCAACTTGTCCTCTTTTGAAAAATGGTTTGGGGGTAGCAGACGATACTCCTTTGTCAAGCGGAAACACTCACTGATATTTTCTGGTGAGACAAAGTCAAGCGCCACCTTTGTGCAAGACTGCAAAAAAACAAAATGATCAATTTTTTAATGAACCTTTTGCTGAGAGATTAAAAATCCACTTGCTCAAATCAAAAAGGATATAAAAGTTTACCTTCAAGTTCCTGACTTGATGAGGACAGCCTACAGGTATTAATACAGCATCTCCAAGCTTCTGAACAAACGTCCATGGTTCAATGCCTACACAATATAGCCCATACAAACATTACAAAAACTGTCAAAGATAACGGTGGTTGTATTGTATTACTCATAGAATACAGCATACCATATTCTTCTTTCAGAATCATTTTATGATATCGCGTCAGATAGAAAGACTGGTCATATATAGGATGAACCACCTACAGAGAAGAAGATGGATGAACATATACGATAAGTAAAGATTAACTCACTAGGGTGGAAGCAAATATTCACTGCATATCTTCATTGTATCCAATGAAACTGTAGGGGATGAGAAGAAAAGTGTTACCTGAGACACGGGGGAACAGAAGATATGTCTGAATTCACTGTGATGACTCCGGAGGTATTTCTCTAATTTTGGAACATCTTCTCTACGGAAAATGTCCCAAAGAGCTCCTCCATCAGCTTCAAGATTATTGACTTCTTCTTCTTCACTAGTGTTTTTAAGCATCTCCATCTTTTCCTTGTAGTAAGGTACAGAGCTGAACAGCTCCTTGACATCTTGTTCAGCATGCTTCTTTTTTAGTTTTACAATTTTTTCCATTTTGGATTTCTTTTCATCCTCATCCCCTTTAATGGTCACTTCACTTATGTGCGTTAGCACGTTAACCTGAGATCACAAATAAAGCAGCAGTTAAGATACAGAAGAGAGAGTAAAACTATTATAAAATATAATCCCAGCCTGGCCTATATTTACACAAATCAGAACAAGGACAATAAAATGGGATCCCAAGATAATGTACTTTTCAGTTATTTTTTTGCCGGGATTTACAGTAAGAACATAATTGTACGGAGAATATTCTGTTTTTATTACTTGACTAATGAATCTATAACTGTACAAATTGATTGGTCCCTAAACTAGTATAGAGACTAAACCGGACAGGAAAACAAGATAACCAGTACTTAAGTTTCTATAAATGAACCAGGCAATTAAAGGTATATATTTATTATTCACTCTCAAGAGGGAGATGGAGCAAGGTATTGCACAACACACCCATCTTGACAACTAAATTCACTAATCTAGGTTTCTCAGCAATTATTGTTCTTTACAGTTCATTTCACTGTGTTTTGTGTATTCAAAAGGTTGTCAGTCGCACAATTTTAATGAAGTTTGACAGTCAATTTTAGTGAGTTCTGCGTATTCAAATAAGCCAAACAATTAAGGCCTTTCCTCATTTCCAAACTAAGAATATTCATGTGTATGACCAAATAGGGAGTTATGTATCGGTAGTCATAGCTCCATATTCAGCTTCAGAAGAATTTGAAAAAAATGTTTCTTTCAGTATTTCAAAAATATAATTGTTTGAGGGAATTGGAGAAAGGATATTCATAACACCCACCTTGGACAGTTCAATTCATTAATCTAGGTTTTGCAGCAACTAGTAATTTATACCAAAGTTTGACAATCAATTTCAATGTGTTCTGTACACTCAAAAGGTTTTTAGACAAACACTTTTAGTGATAACACAGTATTCAACTTCAACTGAAC
The DNA here is from genome assembly GCA_030180135.1 of Orychophragmus violaceus. Taxonomy (NCBI): domain Eukaryota; kingdom Viridiplantae; phylum Streptophyta; class Magnoliopsida; order Brassicales; family Brassicaceae; genus Orychophragmus; species Orychophragmus violaceus. The sequence goes on from CM058234.1 coordinate 97,941,736, forward strand.
TTAGAACTTGTATAGTCATGGCTCGATATTCAGTTTCAGCCGAACTTACAACAGAACTTGTATAGTCATAGCTCGATATTCAGCTTCAGCCAAATTTACATCAGAACTTGTATAGTCATGGTTCGAGGTTCATTTTAGCCGAACTTACAGCAGAACTTGTATAGTCATAGCTAGATATTCAGCTTCAGCCAAACTTACAGGAGAACTTGTATAGTCATAGCTCGATATTCAGATTCAGCCAGACTTACAGGAGAACTTGTATAGTCATAGCTCGATATTCAGCTTCAGCCAAACTTAGAGCAGAACTTGTATAGTCATGGTTCGAGGTTCAATTTCAACCGAACTTAGAGCATAACTTGTATAGTTATAGCTCGATATTCAGCTTCAGCCAAATTTACAGGAGAACTTGTAGTCATGGTTCGAGGTTCAGTTTCAACCGAACTTAGAGCAGAACTTGTATAGTTGTAGCTCGATATTCAGCTTCAGCCAAGCTTACAACAGAACTTGTATATTCATGGTTTGAGGTTCAGTTTCAACCGAACTTACAGCAGAACTTGTATAGTAATGGCTCAATATTCAGCTTCAGCCAAACTTAAAGCAGAACTTGTATATTCGAGGTTCAGTTTCAGCCAAACTTGTCTAGTCATAGCTCGATATTCAGCTTCATCCGAACTTACAGCAGAACTTGTATAGTCATAGCTCAATATTCAGCTTCAGCCAACCTTACAACAGAACTTGTATAGACATGGTTTGAGGTTCAGTTTCAGCCGACTTACAGCAGAAATTGTATAGTCGTGGCTCGATATTCAGCTTTAGCCGAACTTACAGCAGAGCTTATATAGTCATGGCGCAATATTCAGCTTCAGGCCGAACTTACAGCAGAACTTATATAGTTATGGCTCGATATTCAGCTTCAGCCGAACTTACAGCAGAACTTGTATAGTCATGGCTCGATATTCAGCTTCAGCCGAACTTACAGCAGAACTTGTATAGTCATGGCTCGATATTCAGCTTCAGCCGAACTTACAGCAGAACTTGTATAGTCATGGCTCGATATTCAGCTTCAGCCGAACTTACAGCAGAACTTATATAGTCATGGCTCGATATTCAGCTTCAACTGATGCTACACCACAACTTGTATAGTCGGTCTGAAAAGGGCCTCTAAAGGACAGTTTGTGAATGCTAATGTTTTGTAAAGTTAAACTGGGGACTACAAAACGAACATGATTCCAATACTGATGCCACATGCATGGTGTTGGATCTCTTCCATATTTAATTTAGAGGATCATCCTTCAAAGGGTTGGAGAAATGATTCATCAGCAATACTCGGCTTAGCAAAGTGCTATAATCCACCGAATGGATGAAGGAGTATGAAAGCTATTGATAGGCACACATTGAATGGAACCATGCCAATGTTTGTTCTAATCATAAGAAGAAAGGATTTGAATGGTTGGCGTTGAAAGGAACTTCTATTTTTAGAGTTAGAAGAGGAGATAATGATGCAATATACCTAAGGGGAATAGTTCAACTAAAGCCGAAAAATATTCTTCCAAAAAAAGGAGAAATGCTATAGGAACTTATCCAGAAATGAACTAAGGGAAGACTAATCTTATATGTAAGACAGTATTTGGTACGAATTTATTATGAAATGGTACCTGATTTCGTTACTATAATAGGTTCTGAGATCATTATGGGTATACCAAGGGAAACCAACAGAAAACCAAGTAGAGCAAAGAAAAGAAAACGTGCATGAGACATGACAAATGAAATGAGTACTAACCGCATCAGACATGTCGCAATGGAGCTTGGTGACTGAATCTCCACGGCCCATTTCTTGCGCAAATCCATAAGCAACGTAAGTCTTTGGTCCCATGTCTGGCTTCAAGCAATCTTCAGGCAATTTCACAGCGAGATTTAAAGGACCACTACGCGGGTGAGTGTACTGCTTCAAAGGCAAACTGCATAAGAACTCCTCACAGTGACGGGGCAAGTTTTCACTGAAGCTATTCGATGGAGGCCAATCTTTTAGTTTCAGAACACTTGGCCAACCCTCCCAATCATAACGGCCATCTATATAACCGGTAAAGAATTCATGAAGATTAATCGATCTCTGCATCCATAACAAGTCATTAGATAAGTTAGAGCATAGTAACAAGTTCCTCATCATTAAAGTTACGTACTTCACATATTTTAGAAACATACTACAATTAAAGCAACCACATGTTTAGGGCATATAAATACTTTTATTAATTGTTAGATACGAAAATATATGGACCATGGACATATGCCACACAATTAATTGAGGAGAAAACTGACCTCACAGAAGTCCAGACAATCAATAGCATTAACTTCTAGAAGTGTTTTATGCTTGGTGCTTCTTATCTGACGGCAGGCACGATGCATAACCATTGGTTCCCAGCTTAAACCAGCTGTAGCCTCAAGCACGTTCCTCACAATCACAGGCTCTCCTTTTGCCCAGTGATGCTGAAAATGCTTCAGATCATCTTCCTGAACATCTGTAACACTTGGAAAATACAGATAATTGTCTTCTGATCCTTCTCGACATGCAGCCTTTAACAACTTTTTGTTGCTGTCCATGTCAATATGACCTTCAGAGTTAAAACAAGGGCATCGCTCCGTGACCATTTCAGGTAAATCAAAAAGCTTGTTGGCTTCAGCAGTTTCTTCTACCTTTTTGACCAGATCAGATATCCAACCATCAGGAAGTATGCGTTTCAACTCTAAAACTTCATCACCACAATAGCAGGTAATGATTCCAGCTTCATTTGCTTTCCACGTAGATGGGGGCTTCACACAGTCTTCGGTATTCAGCTTATAACCCGTCGTTTCATCAATTTTTTCTTTTCCTCCATGTAGATAATCTAAACCTCGGTTAATATAATTCCAAGAAACATCCTCCTGGCATGTCTGGAGCTTTCCTTCGCGGATCTCTATGCAACATGTAGGACAGATATCAGAAGTACAGCTCGAGCAATGTCTATGAAAATCAAAGATCGCAGTCTTGCAGCGATCACTGTAAGCCCAAAGAGTTGAAACAAGAAATATTAGTAACAACATAAGAACTTTTCATGTTCATAGAAACAAAAGTGTCAGGGTGAGTTACCAGTATAGTCTTTCTTCAGGGTGACAATTAGCGTCTTCAGGCTTCACCTCTCCAAACTTCAGTCCTGTGAAATAAATAAAAGAATGTAAAGTATTCTCTTATACCCTAGCTATCAGCTTCCAACTTTCCAGTTTAAAAAACTATTCCACTCTGAGATTTAGTTTGAAATAAATGCAGGTATATCCATCAATATAATGCATATACATACTTAAAACGTAATAGCATGAGAATGTGAAGGGTTCCAGCATAATTAAAAGCAAGGGAAGTACCTGATATCTTTGCCTCAGCTTCCTTCTCATAAATTTGTTCATCATTTATTTCCTTCAGATGAGGGAGAAGCTTTCTCAGAATATATTTAGAGCATTGAATTAGTTCATCCTTGCTAACCTTGAGATCTGAATTTAACCCCTACATAGTAATGGAGCAATCATTATGTAAGGAGCGTAAAATAATGTTAAGAAAAACAAAATCACGCAAGCTATGGTAGATACGAAAGAACTTACTTCCATTTTAGTATCTAGACGCAAGCATGCTCTGCAATTGCAGGTATTCCAGCAAAATGGGCATTTCTTGGCAATGTCTTCATAATCAATGCGAGGGTACCTGTAAATAGTTATTGAACAAGTTTATCAGGCTTCCGGAAATGAAAGAAACAAATCCAGCAAAAAATCCTACAACAAAGAAAATCGATCAATAGATCACTAAACCCCGATTACTCTATACTAAAGAAATAGTTTGTTCTGTGTTGTAAATAGATGAAATTATAGAGGCATCCACAGGAACATATGCCCAAAATCTAAATCAGTATCTTGATTCTGTCCAACAGAACACATAGAATACAAAGCTTTGCAAGACTAGACCATTCAGGATGAATTCTAAAGTATTACACCCATATAAGGAATTGAATAGCAAGAAGCCAAAATCATTGGTAAATGTTAAGGTAAGAACTAAGAAGAGCATACCAAGTATCTAAGCATCGGGTGCAATAACGCTTCCTCCTGCAGTTCTGACACCGCGCACCAACAGGATTATCGTGTCGTTGACATTGATGACACATATTGGACTCGGAATTTTCAGCATTATCCTAAATATGCACATTATATATACAGATTACTAGGATTGGTGAGCAAAGGAGAGAGATTTTACAGAAAAATGGCTGACCTTGTCTTTGTTTGGATCATATACAACCATCTCCCATGAGGTATTGCTTGTCTTAGCTGGAGCTTTAGAACCCAGCTCATCCTCCTTCTTCTTCCTCTTCTTCTTCTCTTCTTCCTTCTTAAGTGCCCTTTTCCGCACATATACCTTATTGAATCTGGGCATACTATCAGAAGCCCTAACTTCGACAGCTCTCTTCTCCTTATTCTCTAAACAATCGCCTCCGTTCGTAACACCTTGTTCACTTTTATCATCCTTCTTCTTCTTCTTGTCTTCCTTAGCAGGATTTTTCCTAGGCCTACCCCTTTTTGCCTTTGGAGTGTTTCCGAAATCTTCGTCATCGTTGTCGTCGTCGTCAATCGGAAGTGCCTTATTGAATCTGGGCATTCTATCAGAAACCCTAACTTCGTCAGCTCTCTTCTCCTGCTTCTCTAAACAATCGCCTCCGTTCGTAACACCTTCGTCACTTCTATCATCCTTCTTCTTCTTATTCGTCTCGTCTTCCTTGGCAGGATTTTTCCTAGGCCTACCCCTTTTTGCCTTTCGAGTGTCTCCGAAATCTTCGTCGTCATCGTCGTCGCCAATCAGAAGGTGTGCGTAACTCACCGTCGCTGTACAAGCTCTCGGCTTCCTACGCGAACTAGCTCGTCGATTCCCTTCTTCTTCTTCAACCCTAAGAGCAGCTTCCTCTGTAGAATTCATGTCGAAAAAATCCTTAATCACTCTTCGAGCCACCAACCAGAAAACGAAGCGTCAGAGAATTAAAACAAAATAAATAGTTGATTCACGCAAAACCCTAGACGCGAAATTTAACGCGGATTCTCCCCTTTGGGAAACTGGCTCGCTGAAAAGTAAAGTTTGGGTTCATTGGTCAAAGTGTCACACTAATGGATTTTAGCCAAAACTTGGGAGGGTATTTATTTTCCCGCTCATTCTTGATTCCAAGCCTAATTTTGAAAATTGAAAAATAAATAAGTATTAACAAACAAAACTTGTTAGAAGAAAAACAAATCAGGTGAGGCCCCGTTCGCCCTAACCAGTTTCTCCCTGGTCCACATCCCGAGGCGTTGCCGGCAGTCAAATTTCGCAGTTGTTGTCTCCCAAGAGACCGGCGTTCCTCGCCGGTGTCGGGGAAAGGCTCCTTTTATGGCTTTAGTTTTTTCTCATTGTTCTGTTATCCGCCGAGCCGTCTCCTCCTCCGCGCGGATGATTTCCATGTTGTTTCCGTTCGTCTGAGGCAGTAATCGACGATGTGTACAGCGATAGTGACAGTGTTTTGGTTGGTGCTTGGATCTGTGTCTTGGTTTTTGTTTGGTGTTGCAGATCTGGCTATTTGGTTCGCGTAAGGCTCTTGTTTCAGTGTGTGGCCTCCGTCGGCTCTTTGAGCCTCTCTGCCGGTGTATCGGTGATTAGGTTCACCCGACGTAGTCGTTTATATGGCGGTGTTTCGTTGCCTTCGTCTCGTCTCGAGTGATTCCGGTAATACTCTGTCTTTGGTGTTGACAGCTCATCGCAGGTTGTATTTCTCGTGTTGTATTGATGTTTGTGGCCGGTTGTTTTCATGTGGAGTTTGTTGTCTAAGATGTGGTGCTTGGGGTTAGTTTGGCTCCTCTTGCAACGGTTTAGGTAATGATGTGTTTCATGTGCGCCAGCTTCCTCTGTTGATATGCCATATCATGTTGTGATGACCTTGTTTTTGTTTCTACGATTGGCTGCTTCGCCTTGGTGTGTTAAGTTTCTTTGGTTGATGTTTGCTCAGGTTTCGCTTTGGGTCTCGTTGTCTGGACGTGGTTTTGTTGCAGTTGCATCTACATGCTTCTTCATGCTGTTCATTGAGGCAGAGGTTTTTTCTTGGCGACGCAGTGGGTTCGTCTTTCAGGTTTTCTTTTGTGAGGAGGTTACCGGTCTTTTGTCGGTAGATGGCATGGTCCGGTGTGTGAGTGTCCGCGTGTAAGAGTTGGAGGTCTTATTATGCGGTTTCCCCTTCCAAAGTTAAAGGTTTTTCCTTGTGTCTGGGTCAGTTTCGGTTTCGTTTTTTTTTGTGCATCGGGGGTTGTATGTTTCTACCTTGCTTTGTTCGGGTCTTTGGTGTCTCCGCATGGAGTTGGTCTGTTTGGGTTCGTGGTCACTCTTTCTACGTTTTGGAGTGGCTGGTTTTCTTGTTTCTCAGGCTTTCTTCGTCATCAACCGATTTCTATGGGAGCATTTATGAGTCAGGCGATGGGCAATAGTCTAGTTCGGTTGTTATAATATTTTACTCTTCCATTCATTCGTTTGATAGGTGTTTTTGTATTATCATGCTAGGTTTCCTTTAAGTTGTTCGTTTATGGGCTTTCGACCGCAGAAAGAGTGTATTCATTGCCGTCTTAGTCTTCTGATATCCTTTCATGCTTAGTTTCCGGTAAATCCGGCTCAGTTGTATTTATTAAAGATCCGATTGATAATTTATAACCGATGTTGTTAGAGGTATGTCGTTTTATTTGTTATCAATCACAAAATGGTATAAAAACTGCACTAAAGACCAAGACGGTTACTCTCAGTTTTTTTGTCACCACTTTCAATAACAACTTTCTCTTACACTTTTGCATTATCTAACCGTTTATCGTTTATACTAACATTTAATATACTCGTTTTGCTTTTATTCACCAAATCGAACCCTAAATATTAATTTATACATTTTTCAGTTTATTTATTATGTCAAGTACATTTTTTAGTAATACCCTAAAATCAATACAGTTAATGAAACTTACAACTTCAAATTATACCAATCGGATCATACATACGTTTACTCTCAATTATTTTAGAAATTTTACACAAAATAATCTTTTATTATTAACATGAAACATCTGGATCGAATCCTAACAAATATTCAGGAGAATAATATTGACAACTAGTCCAATCTGTAAATTTTGCTGTCAACAAGCTCCATATATTAAATCGATTTTTCTCGGATCGGGTTATCATCCTGAAAATTTAACCTAGCCGACTAGTCGTAATTTATATTGGAAAAAATATAGTATGTACACTTGTCCTTTTTACAATGAAATCGGCACAAACATTAAAGATTTAGAAATTACAATTAAATCTAAAAATATAAAAATTTCTCTCCAAATTTTAAATAAGTCCAAATTTGTCCCAAAGCTCAGCCACCAATCCAAAAAGTCATGTCATATTGATCAGTTATGAGAAATCAGTTTCGATTACAACCTCAGAAATCTTGTTATAAAGCAAGATATTGCCTTTAACACGCCATTGAGACTTGTCTTCTTTAAAGCAAGTCAATGTCCTTAGCAAACCATTGAGACCAGTCCTCAATTAATCGTTTCTTTTTGTTGGTCGCATCTTCATATTTTAGTTACATACCATGAGTGATTTATCTAACTCTTAAGTCTTAAAAATTCAAACTCCATACATGGAAAATATTATTGATATGTCAGTCTCATTTGTGACAAATTCCCCCAAATGGGCCTAATCCATCGATTGTAAGTAATCACAGGCCAACCTCTCAAAAGTTGACAATGCTAACTATAGTACAGATTTCAAAGCTAATTGTTTCATTAGATGACAAGACTAGAAAATCGAAGATGACTACGAGCAATCAGAAGTATTATAGGTCAAGCATATAATATTTGAGTAATACAAATGGATGACAGATTAGCAGTCAAACCAATCTTATTTTGATTAAGTAGGAAGATAGAGGGAAACATGTAGTACTCTAGAGGAGACCCAAAACTTGTACACAAGTCTTCTATTAATAATTGTTACGTATGATCCTTGTTACAAAAAAAAAAAAAAAAAAAAAATAATTGTTACGTATGCACAACTAGTTAGCTAATTTAAACAAAATTATTAATCATATCATCATAATGCAGATATTGACTAAAAAAATGATTCTTGAGCCTAACATATAGAAAACTATCAAAGGTATATTAAAAACACGACTTATGTATCATTATTTGATCTGATTTTTGACCCAATCAAATAGCAATTTTTATGTGTGTCTTTTTAGAAATTAAAGAATTATAACGCACAAGTAATTTGATAACGGATAAATTGACACAATTTACTCGACATCATGTCATTATACTATTTGTATGTTGATTTAAATGATTGAATAGCCGGGTTCGTTATCTTCGGTGAGGCTACTGTGTTTTATTATTAGGTTTTGGGTGGTGTTGTTTCTTTGCGTTGGGAGTATGCTTTGCCTTGTTGTTGGTGCATCGGCATATTTCATGTGGTTGTATTCTTTATCTTCTGCCCTGGATTTTTTATTTCGGGCAAGGGTTCTCCGGCACTGCTTTAAAGAATTAAAACTTCGGTCTTTTAGCATCTAGTCGTTCGGTGACGAGTGGTAAACAGTTTGATCTTTTGTTTTCATTGGTTTGATATGCAGACGACATGCTCGTGACTCTATTGATGGAGCAATATAATGAGTGGTAGTGGATAAACCTCAATAATCTCGGGTTCAAATGTCACACTCATTTTTTCTCTCGGTGTTTGGTGTTCATTACCTCTTTGTTGTCTTCTCTACTTGCTTCTAATCTGACTTGTGATGCTTATCAGTTGACGGTAGCAATCTCTGTCTAGCGGTATTTGTTTTCAGTTGGTAAGATTGTGTTGTTTTGTCTGTTTTATTGTTTTGTGTTGTTTGTATCTCCGGGGATTTTTTTTAATCCGCCGACTTTTGGCTATGGTATCGTCTTGTAATAGCCGACTTTAAACTTCTAAATTTATATACGAAAACGTATCCGATCATGGTAATGAAATGAAAATCTTCCCGTAAAAAAAATGATCGAATAGCATTATTTCTTTGTATATTGTTGACAAAAGAATTAAAGAATTGGCAATAAACTTGTATATTGAAACAAAACACGTAATGAACGATATGAAAACGAAATTCAAACCATCCGATTCCGTTGGTGCATGACAATGACTCGCAGAACATTTTAAAATATAAAAAAATCAACCCTTTATTTATATTTCATCAATTTTGTGATATAGACAAGGCTCAGAAATTCCATAGCCAGCACCAACAAACATTCCAATCGAATTCTCAAAGCAGATCCATCTCTCAACATCAACAAAACCGGTCGTGAAGAAGACAAGAACATGAAGGTATGTGTGTATAAATGTGTACACAAACAAGTAAATAATCTTGTTTGTGTGTATGTGTGACAGAAGACTTCTCTTGTGATGTTAAAGAGGTTTGGTTTTCTGATTGTATGCAGCAAAAGATCCTGATAAGAGTTACTATGACTGATGATAAAACCCGAGCAAAAGCAATGAAAACTGCGGTTCAGTTTAAAGGTAACAACGATACAAAACCATACAGAAGACGAATCTCACCATTCTTGTTAAATCTAAAGAGTTTGATGCAATGGTTTTACAGGCGTGTCAGCTGTTGAAATAAAGGGAGATCATAGGAACCAGATTGAGGTAACCGGTGTTGAAGTCGATATGATCTGTCTAACCAACACACTGAGGAAGAAGGTAGCTTTCGCAGAGCTTGTAAGCGTAAACAAAGTTGAACCACCCAAGAAACCCGATGATGACAAAAAGAAGGATGACAAGAAACCGGATGACAAGAAACCTGATGACAAGAAACCTGATGAGAAGAAGCCAGATGAGAAGAAACCAGATGAAAAAAAAGCTGAGGAGAAAAAGCCAGAGCCATGTCATCCACCATGGCCATATGGATATGGAGTGCCATCTTCCTATCCCCACCCGTGTGATCCCTACGGGTATAATGCTAGAGATTATATTGGGGAACCGGTTTACAACCACGAACCCAACATTTGCAGTATCTTGTGAGATGACTAAACGGAAGAGATCACAGTTTTTTTCTATACTAAGTGTTTCACCTTGTTAATTCTTCATTCTATACTTCTATATGCTCTTATCTTATGACATGAAAAGCTAAATATTCTTATCAATGGAGTCGCATTACATAGTAACTTCATTACGAGAACCAATCATACCATTTCATAATCAGAATGTCTCCTTTGCAAGAGTTGCTAAGTACATAAATGAGACACCAAAGGGTTCCTTTCCTACAAATTCAACTCACTCACTGCTGCATTTAACGACCTCTGCCACGACCACCACCACCACGCCCACGACCACGTCCACGCCCGCGTCCAACAGGCTTACCTAAGAAGGAAATAATAAATGGATTGAGTAAGCAGTCTTAAGGTTGTATAATTTACATCCAAATGAAGGGAGTCTTACCAGCAACAGGCTTCTTAGGTTTAACTCGAGGAGTGTCTTCCACAAGTAAAGTCTCAAGGTTCAAGCTATCAGGAAGAATGTAGTAGCGGATATTGTTACCCCTCAAGCTTAGATGATCGAGTGCTACTGGGTTTTTCCCTTTGAGACTCATTTTAACTGTCTTCAAGTGAGTATTCATGCTCACATCAACACCTGCCCAAATCATCGAGCTTAACTTCAATGAATAAACTTCTGATGAAAGTGAATCTAATTTGTGTGTTTTCTCAAGCTCTTGTGATCACACGGATGCGAGAGTCAAATTGAAATTTAAAGAACAGATCGAGACTAGTATCAGGTAACAGCGACAACAAAGAGGAAGCTAAATAGAACTTACCAGTGATGGTTCCGTGGACCACAGTCCCGTTCTTCAGCTCGATCGACACAGTTTCATTGTTCAACTTCATCAAAAACCTACTCGATCCAATAATACAGTCAAATCGAAACACAAATCAGCTCAGACGCTGAATAATGGGAATGGAATCCATACCCAGAGCTAACGAGATTATATAAATAACATTGATACAGTACCTGACGAGCTTCATCTTTGGGTGTGAAGAAGAACAAACCAAAGAAATTGGCGAGGAAACTGCAAAAGCTGTGAAACCCTCAAAACCCTTCTTCGACAGTGAGACCTCTTAGCAGCGGGCAGCCGGGCACGGATCCGACTTCAATTTTGGGATCCATTAGCTAATATAACACTTAAAAACAACTTGGGCCAAAACTATTCGGCCCATTATATTCTTCTTATTTATACTTGGTTTAGCTAACCGAAAAATTTGATAAGAGGACGTTAACCGTGAATTCCGGGAAAGGCGGCGTATAACAAAAGCGCGCGAGCGCTTGATAAAACACGCGCTGAAAGTTAGCGCGTGAAGATTGAAAATTCTTAAATCGAGACGACGCTTAACTACGTTCTATGCGTTAGAGTTGACTGACAGATCTCCACGGTAGAGGATCGCTCTCCGGCGTAAACCCTAAACTCGTCAATGGCAGATCCGAGCTCCAATCTGAAGAAATACACTCCTCCTAATCAAAGGTAACTTCATTTCTTCTTCCTCTCCTCTCGTTCTTACTAATTTGAGTGATCTTTACTCTACTGATTTCGCTACTTCGTCTCCTTTTGTTCTGATCTTTCTTCTCCGCCTCGCAGGAAACCGTCTGGGAATCGCAAGAAGACAGGAGGTATCATCGCTCTCTCTGAGCTCAATCTTCTTTCCTAGAGTCCTTTTTTTGCTTTTTGCTGGAGAAATGAATTAGATGAGTTCTTTAATCCTAAATTATCTAATTCTTTAGGGTTACAGCGTAGATCAGAGAGGGGATTGAGAAGCAATCTGATTTTGTAGATACATTAATTGATTGCATGCGAATCTGTAGAGTTGCGATTGTGGATAGTTTGTAACCTCAGGAAATGTTCTAGGAAACTGGTAACATAGGGTTCTAGGAAAGTCAATTCAGATCGTGATCCCTCTGCCGCTGTTTGATTCATTTTTTGCTTGTTTTCTTGAGAAATGAACATCGTTCAAGAATTAGCAATACAAGATGCTATATCAGGTTTTGCTTGTTATGATCTTGTTCTTTGATAAAAGTTAAGATAAAATTGCAGATCGTACAAGTAGCCAGCAGAACAAAGATGGTGAGACAAGTCAGCCTCTTGGTTATGGTATTCAGATGGAGAAAACTCCCCAAAGGTTAATAACTCTGAAGGATTGCTCCAAGAGTGAGAGTGAAGCTTATCAGTTTTTAAGCAAACGTATGATTCTGAATTAACTATTTAAACATTTATGTGTTACCATCTTTGTTCTGTGTCAGTGAGTCTGATCGTTTTTTTCACTGTCAAATGTTGCTATGCTAAACTTATGATGAGTCAGTTCTAGTGTATTGGTCAAGCTTATTGTATAAATCTTAGAACTTTATGAGATGAAGTGTTTTAAAGTTACTGTTTATGCACTCGGTTGATGTGTCTGTCTTATTTACATACTCTTGATTTGTTAAATGAACAGGCTGGGCAGCTGCAATGCATCAATACAACGACCCAACCGTGGATTTATCTGGTTAGTTCAAGTGCATTCAAGGGTTTCCTAATTTCCTTTCTGTTAAACCCTTTCGATCTTTTAGGACTTCTTCTGCTTTAGTTTCCGAGAATAGAATCAAAAAGTACTTACGTTCCCATCCCACCTTGATCTCTGCATTTCCGTTGTTAAATTAGAACTGGTTCACAAGTATTATCTGTTTTTTTTCTCTGTTTTATAGAACGGCCAATCATGTACTATGGAGGGAGTGTTTGGGGTAAACTACCTCACCAGGTGGAACAAAAACTTTGATCTCTTTTATATACCTTTTAGATCTCTTTAAGATGTGTACATGGATGAGACCATTTTCTCATATTTTGTGGGACGAAACAATCACAGATCCTGGCTTCAGCAAACAATACATTGCCTCCAAAGATATTGCCAACGGATGATAGAGCTGAAGTGCGCCGAGGATTGCTGACTCCAAGAACTTCAAGTTCTAGCAACTGAATGGTCCCTTGTTCTGCTGATGGAGAACGCTTTAGACTAGTGATGATATGGTGTTTGGTGCTTGTTGAGATGGCACAAGCGATTTTGTGTCAATGACGTATTTCCCTTTTGCTGGTAGGATAAAAGATGATTTCTTTATGGCTCGAGTCGGTTTCCTCTGGTCCCTGAAAGTGTATAAACCTAAACCAGAAGGTTTGACTAACAATGACGTTAACATTTTGCATCATTGGTTTACAAATGCATTGCTTGCGTTTTAATTCGATGGACTTAGTAAGATAGAATGTTTATTAAGTAGTAAAACTTGTTCCTATACATATATCTTTTTAGATTTTTTGGTCAATGGAATCCAAAGTAAACAGAAATAAATACATAAATGATTACAAATTAAAACTTGTTACTATATAATACATATACGTTGACAACAAGAAAATACATATACGGCATGATTATTTACAATTTGTTGAATTTCTCAACTGTTTCTTCACACACTATCTATTTAAGTCATATTCGTCGTAACTCGTAATCATCCTGATCATTCCACTCATTGAGATTCAGAGAGAGAGATAACGAAGATGAAGCTTGGTTCCATTTCTTTCATCGCTCTTCAGTTTCTATCTCTGTCCACCGTAGTTAATGGTCAGCAGCAAGCTACGGATTCGTGCAATTCAACTCTACCTCTCAAGGACCTCGCCTTCGACTCCAGCCTTCTTCAATGCGTCGAAGTTTGGAGAATTCAGAATTACATCCTCCGAGTAAGCTAAATATTTATTTCCAGTTTTGAACAAACTCAAATCGAATCTGAAAGAGTATTTGGAGGTGCACTAGATAACATTAGGTATGATGATAACTAGAAAAACGATAATTACGTTTATTTATCAACTGAATTTCTATTTTAGTTGTACAGATATGTGATTTATAGTTTTGAACGTTAAATATTTGACATCCATTCACGAAAATATCAAAATGAATATACTTTCCTTTTTCTGTAAATACATTCAATGAAAAAACGCTCTAAAGTTTTGCATGTATCCTTAATAGCAATTTTTTAAAAAAATTTGTCATCATCTTAAATAAAATATTTTTTTATATATTAGCGGCATTAACTAATTTTTGAAATTTCGCGCGGGCAGTATGCTAGAACAATGGAAAACACATGGAATTTCATCCTCTCGGCACCCGATTCCAGTGCCTACATCGGGATCGGATTCTCAACCAACGGCCGGATGATCGGAAGCAGCGCAATAGTCGGATGGATTAATTCAAACGGTAGTACAGCAGGCGCGAAACAGTACTTACTTGGAGGACAATCTCCAGGTGAAGTAATACCTGATCAAGGAGATTTGAAGATAGTCAACGGCTCGTTGAAGATCGAGTCAGTATCATCGCGTCTTTACATGAGCTTCCAATTGACGGTGGAGCTGCCGCGGGAGAGGCTTCTTTACGCTAGAGGACCTGCCGGATTCTTCCCATCTTTGCCGGATTTTAGGTTGAGGGAACACCAGTTCATGACAACCACGACCATCAAATATAATACAGGTAAGCAACAATCCATCTTTATTTCATTTTAAAAAAAAATCAGCTTGTTTAAATTAGTTATAGACTTAAAGTCAATCCATTATGTGATTGTTTAATCACATCTCCATGAATCAGTCTGGTAACTAGTAGTATAAAACAAATAATTTCGGTCAGCATCATATATTTTAAACCTTTCTTATTTAGTTTGGGCATTCATCATATATTATGTATTAAAAATATATTTGAAACGTATAAACAAAAGTACATTTGTGATGACGACGGTTAGGATGTGGTACAAGATTGTACTATTCTTTTGGAACTGGTACACAGTAGTACTACACCCTGTCTGGCAAGCCCTAATCCCAGTCGTGTGAACCGGCCTACTTGAGTGAGCCTCAAGGCTGTTCACTCGAATAAGAGACATTAGCAGTACATATTACATTATTTGTAAGTCAAAGAAGAACACAACTAAACTTCACTGTCGTCTGATTCTTACAACTTGGGATTTGTCTTGTCTTATTGTTGCCGGAAGCGGTTCTTTTCATATTCCGGTTAACCGCACAAATCTCTCCCCTATCCATATTCCATTTGTTAGTAACATGTCTAGATCGTCCCTCTTCAATGCAAATGCATATAAATTAATAACTCCCCTCTATAATCATTTCATTTTGTATACCTGATTTATCTACAATCTTCCCCATTTTTTTTACAGCCAATATTGCTCACGGTTTATAATCAGTCACTGTTGTGAAAATTCCAGTAAAACCCTAGAAGAGAGAACGTTTTTGCGGAATATTTGGAGAGAAAATATTATTGAGACAAATACCTTCTAGTCTAGAGTTTTTATATTTTTACGAGTGTTAATATTTACAAACCTTTGGACTTCTTTATATACTGTTTCAAAACTCAATATAATAGACAAATAAAAATCCTAACGAGATCTTTTCATTCTCTAAATATAATGAGAAACTAAACCGCTATAGTGTACTGTGTATAAAGAATGAAAAGATCTCGTTAGGATTTTTATTACATCCGCAAATGTTTAGAGACATTCTCTAACATCAACCCCAAATGTCATCTTCTATTAGGCATGTAACCCACTGATCTCTACTGGATCTTATCTTGAACTTGCATGTTTGTCACGGGCCCGTAACATTCATTTGTTCATTCAATAAAAGCCATTTTGTCACTACTTTGAGATTTAAGTGACTTTAGAATAACAGTCACATAACCATCTCGATATTTAACATCATGTCATTAGTTAAGCGCAAGATATATTGATAAGATTTTTTTGGTTGTTTGAAACAGGACCTACTACACTTGGACCAACCATGTCTCCAGGTCCAGCGTTGTCCCGGCCTTCTCCTTCATCCGCATACGGCCTCTCACCGTCTCTTCTCTTCTTTGGCATCAGCCTTGTAGCTCTCAAATTTTACTGATTTCTTTGTTTCATATTTCCTTTGTTTTCAATTCTCATGTTTTTTTGTTTCGTGTGAGATTGACTTCGTATTGTCTCAAATAATATATCATCTCTCTTTCTTTTTGTGTGTGTGTGTCTAATTATGGAAGCACAACACTTGTGAACTAAATTTTCCAGGGAGGTTGATGTTCAAAATCGATTTTTTTTTTTTTTTTTTTGTAAAAATGTCAAATTTATTCACAAAAAAAAACATCGTTTTATGCCTTACAACAAAGAACTGTTATTGAAAACAAAGCTTATTTTTAGCCACTCATTTGAAGCTGATTGGATTCTACTATGGCCTTGTCTCAAACCATATTTGTAATGCTTCTCCATACTTTGAGCCTGGGTAAGCCAAAGTAGATAAGCGATTGCGGATTGCCCTTTCAATATTCTGCACTACAGTCATAGTAGTTGTTGGTAGGTCTCCATGTCTCCTCTTGTTTCTCTCCATCCATATAGTGTGAATGGTGCATTGGAACCCATATTCAAAATCGATTCCCAAACCAAAAAAGTGCCAAAATACAATCTCCTAACGTCTTAAAAAGAAAAGCTAATGTCTGAAACCAAACACAGTCGATAAACCCTAATGTGGTGACAAGTTGAAACGAGAAAGGTTTGACCGAGACAGGTATGAAAAAAAGCAAGATAGGATTCCTAGAAAATTTAAAGAGGTTGGAATGATATTTGAAGAAATATTTATTACTAGCAAAAAATTGATAGTGTTGAAGGGAATCTTCACACAAAGATATTACGGTAAATGTTTAGTGATAGAGTATTAGAATGGTAAAATGACTTGGCGATGAGGTATTCGAAAATCCTTCATCTAATAAAACAGTTTTCGTATTTCAGAAATGGTAGATTAGAAGAACGTATGTATATTAGTTTAAGTGATATAACTATAAAAGGGATAAAAAGATGTTGACAGTCGGAACTATTGAGAATAGTTGGGAGCCTTTGATATGAATATCTATCTCTCTTTCAAATCCTTTCCCTCTTCCGATGAAGGATATCATGTATTTATAGTGTTTTGTATCTCTAATTTCAAGTATTTATAGCTCGGTTGCGGATGTCCGCTAGTTACCTACTCTCTCTAGTTTACAGCGGATAGTTTATGCGGATCTAGACGAGATAAATCGATTTGTAGGTAATGATTGTGTTTAGGGATGTTAAAAAGGTACAAAATAAACAGGTCTAAACGGGCCTGTTTTGTAAAATGAGCCTGTTTAGGGCCGTTTATCCAATAAATTTAAACGGGTCTAAACGGGCTAACCCGTTTAAGCCCGTTTATTAAACGGGTTTTCATATTTTTAAACGGATATCCGTTTAAACCCGTTTTTTTTTTGAAATTTTTTTTCCTAATTTTTGTTCGGTCAAATTTGTTTTTTTATTTTATTTTTCTGATTTTCTTTAAAAAAAATTTTAAACGGGTCTAAACGGGTATCCGTTAATTTAACGGACCTAAACAGACAGACCTAAACGGATACGAGTTTAAACGGGTCTAAACGGGTACGGGTCTAAACGTCCAGATGAGATAGATCGATTTGTAGGTAATGATTGGGTTGTTCCTACCCTTTGTACTTCACACACAACCTTATTTTATTCCTACAATCTCACTTGGACAGCATACTGAACCGTGGGATTAAAAGATGTAAATGGACTTGTTTCATACCTTATTTTACTGAGCCAATGGTTAATGGGATGCTCAGCCCATCACCGAGAAAGAGATCACCAATAGAGAAAGAGAGAGACCTGAACGATATTATTTTTCCACGACAAAAGTGACAAGGGTTCTTGTGTTCTAAGGTAATATGAGTACATTTGAATCATTTTCCAACGAAACTAGCTTTCCACGACACAACAACATGTTAACTCTTTTTAATGTAACAAAGAAGAACGTTCTCTACCAAGAAAAAAAAAAAAACGAATTCTAAGGACATAATTATTTTATAATTTGAAGAATTATCAACTGCTTCTTCACACACACTATCTCATATATATAATTCATAGTCGTCGTCATCATCATGATCTTCCATTACTTTCCTTTCTCTCTCTCTCTCTCTCTCTCTCTTTCATCCTTCAGATCCATAGACAAGAGAGAGAGAACGAAAATGAAGCTTTATTCCTCCGTCTCCTTCATCTTCTCCGGCTTAATCGCTCTTCAACTTGTACCTCTCTCAACTCAGCAAGCGCCGGAAACCTGCAGTTCAACTTTACCTCTCAACGACCTCACCTACGACTCAACCCTCCTTCAATGCGTCGAAGCTTGGACTGCCCAGAACTACATCCTCCGAGTAAGTCCAATTCTATCTCCTTTCGATTCTGAAGAAACAAAAAAAATAATAATTCAAACGAATTTCGAAATTGCAGTATGCTAGAACGGTGGAGAACACATGGAGCTTCATCTTATCAACGCCGGCTTCCAACGCCTTCATCGGGATCGGATTTTCAACCAACGGTCAGATGACCGGAGCCAGCGCGATCGTCGGGTGGTTACCTTCCGACGGCACAGAAGGACAGGCGAAACAGTACTTACTCGGAGGGAAATCGCCGGCCGAGGTTATCCCTGACCAAGGTGATCTGAAGATCGTCAACGGCTCGTTGAAGATCGAGTCAGTGTCGTCGCGCATTTACATGAGTTTTCAATTGACGGCTGAGTTACCGCGACAGAGCCTTCTTTACGCCATGGGACCTGCCGGATTCATTCCAACTTCGCCGGATTTTAGATTGAGGGAGCACCGCGTCATGACCACCACGACCATCAATTATAATACAGGTATGTTCTTTCTATTTTTAAATCCAGCTTGTGTTGATAAACTTTAGTTTATGTGATTAATTAATTATAGTCAATATTGAACTAATCCATTATCTGACTGGTTAATCACCTATCTCCATGAACCAGTCTGGTTAGTGGTACCGACTTTATATAAACAAATGCTAATTTGGTATTGCCTTCTCACGACATCATATTATAAATTTAATCAAATATTTTATAAAAGCTGCACAATTACAAAACAACTAAAAACTCCACATTTGTGATGATGACGATTAGGAACTGGTACAAGTTTGTACTATTCTTCTAAAACGATTATGTTGGGAGTCATTTTCACATCATTCATTACCTACTCTATTTTCAATACATTCGGTTTGCCCAACCACTACTAATCTCTCATATAGTTTCCAATATATATTACTACTAATTAAAAAATTACTAATATTCCAAAACACAAAGTTCCAATATATTATTCTGTTTTTTTCAGCCAACAAACAACGACATTCATTATTGTCACGGAGACTATGAGACGCTCTAGATGTTGTAGCTTAGAGTAGTATTTAAGTTATAGCTGATTTTGTACCAAATTGCAAGTCTATTATGTCACATAATAAGGACAAAAAGATTCATGTTGGTATTGATGATAGTGAAATGCAAATACACGTTAACATTATCAAGATAGTTAACTTAAACTTTTAGCAACAGAAAGAAAAAGATTTAATAAAATGCAGAGATT
The DNA here is from genome assembly GCA_030180135.1 of Orychophragmus violaceus. NCBI lineage: Eukaryota > Viridiplantae > Streptophyta > Magnoliopsida > Brassicales > Brassicaceae > Orychophragmus > Orychophragmus violaceus. The sequence goes on from CM058234.1 coordinate 97,961,287, forward strand.
ATAATCAATAGAAAATATATTTACCAACATCTGTTTTAGAATACACCGAACAAATTTTTAATAAACCATTGAGATCTTGAGGTTCTTTCTAAGACTAATATATATTTTTTACATATACATTTTTATGTTAACAGATACATGTTATAACTTAGACAAAATTATTAGGATATAATGATTCATCCTGGTAAATTGAAAATAATCATGAATAATTACCTACTTTTGAATTGAAAACCTTACAATTTTATATAATATCCGAGTTATGATATTATTCAATTTTCCATAATCGATCATGATTTAAATGTTTGTGTTGACTTTTTTTGCAAAAGGAACAAGAACACATAATATTTATTTTCTCCTATGTAAGTCATGGTAAGCTGGATCGGTTAATCTTTCGGGATAATAATCCAATTCAAACAACTTTGATTTAATATATGAAATATATTTTGATAAAAAGATCATGATCTAAACTTGATCTCACTGGTGATTATAAATAACATATTAAATGATATGCGCCATTCTATTCACTATCAAATAGTTTTGAGTTTTTTTTGTCAACAATAGTTTTGAGTTAAAAGACATTAAAACTTAATAGAAATATCATTTAATTTATAGTAACAAATATAATTTAAGAAACAAAATTATGGTGCAGTTAATGATACTGTTATGAACTCTAAAAATTTGCATGTTATTCTACTTGTCTCATAGACTAATGCTTTTTGTGTTGTTTGTTTTGGTTTTCGTTACATTGATGAATTAAAAGGTTCGCAAAGTGTGGTTAAGGGTTCACCACACTCTAAGCTAAGGAAGACACATGGGCTAATGAACATGTTCGGCTGGGGAATACTAATCATCATCGGCGCCATAGTGGCTCGACACATGAAGCAATGGGACCCCACTTGGTTCTATACCCATATAGCTCTCCAAATCACTGGTTTTCTCCTCGGTTTAACTGGTATCATTTGCGGTTTAGTTCTGGAAAACAAGACTGATGCCAATAATGTTTCCAAGCACAAAGGCCTTGGGATAACAATTCTCGTCATGGGCGTTCTCCAGGTTCATCTTCTTTAACACTCAAACTTCAATATACTATGGAAAAAATACAGGTTTGTTTACTCGGTTTTGTTTATTACAGGTCCTAGCTCTGCTGGCTCGACCGGACAAACAATCGAAATACAGAAAATATTGGAATTGGTATCATCACAACATAGGAAGAGTTATGATAATACTTGCTATTTCTAACATATTCTATGGTATTCATTTGGCCAAAGCTGGCTCTTCATGGAACGGTGGTTATGGTTTTGCGGTTGCTGTCTTGGGTTTGGCTGCTATTGGATTAGAAGTTCGAAAGTTCATGAACAAGTGAAATTTATTTTCTTGTTACCATATTTATCTTGGATAGGACAGTGTGGTGTATTGAACATCTATTGTTGACTAATGAATGAGGTCTTCTTCTTTTCATTTTTACTTTTTACTCTATAGTATTTGCTATTTCATGAACTAATTTGTGCTATTTTATTTAAATACTATCAAAATATTGTTTTCACGATCACACCACTTTTCTTTTGTTGACCATCTATTATATTAAGCATAAGAAAATTACAAAGTTCAAAATACAAAATTACATCCAAATTACAACATAATTTTTTTTTCAAAAAAAAACTCTAGCATTTTTTTGGCTAACTTGTCTGCCACATTATTGATCTTTTTTTCTAGGAATAAGTTTAAATTTGTGAAGTTCGTTCTTTAAAGAATCAATGTCATCCAAGTGGTTTTGAATGATATGATTCTTAAGATGATATGCTCTGCTATTCTTTGAGCATTGCTCCAACTTTCCAAACAGTTCAGAAGAATCTCCACAAAAGGTTATGCTATAAAAGTTCAAGCGGTTCATTTCTAATGCAATGGCTTCCACTTCAATGCAATGGCTTCCACTTCTAAAGTTGTTTCAGTAGCTTCTATAGATGCTCCTTGAAGGATCTGTTGGCCTTTTGAATCGAATATGATCCATCATATTCATGCTGTGCTTTGAGCATCTAGCCAAGAAGCATATGAGCAACAATAATAGAAAATATCTGAGAAGTTTTTAGGAAGATTGCTGTTAATGGGGCTAGAGTTACAAGCTTCATTTTTAGAGGTGGATATAGCTTGGTTCCGGAGTTGAAAATCCATAAAACTTGATTTAGTATATCAGGTATTGCGCATCTCTTAGCCTTAAAAATCATATCATTCCTAACTTTCCATATTTTCCATCTTAAAAAAGCAAAGATATGCTCCCTATTTTTTTTTCTTGTCTCGACTATCAATCTCAAAAGGAAGTCGACATCTTCTTGGTAGTTAACGAGTGAATGAGCTCATGAGTTAAAATCACATTATCTGTGATAAACCGTCCTGGAATATAAGCAGGCTGAGTATCTGAAATAATCACATGTAGCTTAAGTTTAAGCTTTTCAGCTAAGATCTTAGAGATTAACTTGTAGGCTATATTGGTGTGATTTATATCAGGGTCTAAAAATCATGTATCAAAGAAGAGTTTAATGTACTTGATCACACCACTTAGCAACACAAAACGGACACATTAGTGATTGAACTAATTAAATGACACAAGATGATAAACACCAAAATACCCAAGTTATAAGATTTTACTCAACGATTCAGACTGGGTTTTACCAAGCACATAAGTTTTGTTATTAATTTACAATGGGCTACAATAACGGCCCATTTATTAGTTGGACTAGAAAAGCCCAATACCTGACGACTCGGTATCAGTCGCCGGTTTATGGTTATGCAGCCGGGATCGGAGAAATACGCAGCCATTGAAAGAGAAAGAAGAAGAAGATGTTGAGAACTCGCCTTCTCTGGTTTACGCTTGGGTTTTCCGTCACCGGAGCTTCGGTCGCTCATCTCGTGTGGCGGGATCTCTACGCCGAACGTTTCGCTATTTCTTCTGATGTAATTTTTCTTTGCATTTTTTTGAAGATCATCACCGTCATCATCCTTGGGAAAATTTTCCAAGCTTTCGATCTCTTACACCTAATGCTTCAATACTGCAGATGAAAGAGAAATTCGGTGCCCTGGAAGGTAGAGTTTCAAGTCTGGAGTCTGCCGGTCATGAGCACCCACCCGAATCCAGCTCAGGTCATCTCTTTCTCCATTCGTAACTATGATTAATTGTTAGTGAAATTATCTCGTATCGAGCTATTCTTGTGTTTTGAATTTCATAGAAAGCTTTTGGTTAGGTGGGTCACTTCTCAATGTTTTCTCCAAAATGGTTAAATCGTTGAGAATTCAATGTAGAGGTCAAGCGAGAGTTATAATTATGGGGTATGTTAGAAAGAATAGTTTCAGTCATTGAGATTCCTCCACTGCCTGTAAGCCACAAAACGTTTAACATTTGCTTGAGTTTTCTAGTTTGAAAGATCAATCTATTCCATGAGTCTCAGGTCTCGTCTATTGAGAAACCTCTTGTCCATCTGAGTGCAAGTCTCATGCCCACATATAAACATAATCATTGCTTGTTTGATAAGCCAAGACACTGTTGTAAGTTGGCTAGAGAGTAGTTTAGTGATGGCTCAGTTTTGTAAAGGTGTATCGGCAGATTGATTAAATTTTGGATTATCTAGCGTTTGGTTGGACAATTGGTTGTGAGTTGAGAGTTGCAGTTATCCAGGGGCTACATGTAGTTACATTATTACTAGCTCATAGTATACTGTTGTGCACCTTGAATGACTCAGTTCATACTTTCCTTGGCTTGTTCGATAATGTATCCATTTGCAGACAAAAAGAATTCATAACAGAGAGCAGATCACAAGAGTCTTATTCACATGTATCGTTTCTCTTGCTCTGAAGTTCTGGCTCACTATGCGTCTTTCTTGTAGGTTGAGAGTTAAAAGACTCATGGAAGCTTCCAAGCCCAAATCAATCAAAGACTTGACTTGGTCAATGACAGAGTTGCGATCTTGATTTGGAACTTCAAAGATACTTACAAAATCTTCAAACCAAACTTCAAAAGACTTGCATTTTTGTACTTGCATTTGTGTTTACAAAAACATTCGGCTACAAGAAATAATGAGTACATTCGTTTCGTTCTAACGAGTATTGCATGACAATTGCACTGTGGATTTTTCCTTATTCAATTTAAGAAAATCTCAAACCTTTCAGCTTGAAACCAGTTTATACAGAGACTATTACCATAACAATTGAAATCTATTCACATCCTAAACAACATTGCAACCCTACAACTCATGTATCAATTAACCATTTGCTAAAAAAAAACAGACAGATATTGCAAAAGAGACTAGTAACTCTATGAGTCGGGAGTAAACCCGCATCCTATCATCATTCCGAGTGGAACTCTCTACCCGTGGTTTATTCTTTTCTTCACTGATCCCAGACTAGAGAGAATGTTTTGGTCATAACGGCTCTATAAAGATCCATCACGACTTCTTTGGATGGGGAGGGCGAGGGAGGATCGAATTCGCCAGTTCTTCGTTCAACTTCACTGGAAGAGGTGGCATCTGCTTCATAACCTCTGGCATGTCATTCATGCTGCAACCCAATTGTTCAATCAGCAAAGCAAGCAAACGTTTGATTAAACAATAGCTCCAAAACATTTTAAGTCTCAACATATTTGTTGGAAAAGAATGACATTTCCAAAAGAAAGCTAATGACATAGAAATGATCTATAGCTATATTGGGTTAATGTATTACTCGTTCAAGATTGCGAGGATATTGTCCCGAGCTTTGCACAAGATATTGACGTTCTCATGTATCTGCAAAGGGAACAAAGGATCTTAAAACCTACGGATCACTCATAAGCCAACAATACAAGTCAAAGAAACAAACCACAGAACTCTACAAGCTGAAAGATGGAAGTTGTATTCACCTGGAAAGCTGAGAAATTTGAAGAAACTTGGTTGAACATCTGAGCATTTTGTTCTAGAAGATCTCCACTCACACCACCTATAGCTGCAAAGGAGACAAGACACGTATGTTTCTTCTAATCCAATCTAAAAGATTTAGACTCAAAGGAAGAAAAAAAAAGAAAAAAACTAGATTCTTGGAGAAACCAAACCTTTATATGAAATGCCATCATCAGTATCTATAGGCATCATAGGAGGAGCATACGAAGGACCATTTGGATGCACATTCAAATGAGATGAGGACTTGGCTGAAGAATCTGTTGTTTTTTCCTGTCAAACAGATACGTGGAATACATTAATTTGCTGATGTAGACTTCTAAATGCATCATAAAACGATCCAAGAACTTTTACCCGTCCAAAATCACAAAGTAAATGAATATAAGAACAAGCTAGTATAGAAATACACATAAGAATTGAACCATACTTTCTTATCTTTGCTTTTCCTTGAAGAATGGTCTTCTTTCCTACGCTTTCCGTTTTCCTTTTTCTGTAATCCATCAGCCATGACACGGAGGTAAGAAAAACAATCAATGCACTCTTACTGATGAATAAAGCCAACGGTGAAGAAGATTGTACTCAAGAACTAAGAAAAACTCGCCGATTAGCAAAACTGAGAAACTTACAGTCATCCATCTACAACGTAGAGCAACATCTCTGACAGTTTTATCCTTCATTTTCATAGCAATCTTCGCATAACGAACAATTGTAGGTTCTGAAGCGTGCCTGTATAAAAACATCAATTATTAATGGAGTGATTGGATTTAACAAGGGTCATATAGAAAACTCAGAACCATTCATAACCGATAATTAGACCACTATCTTCCAATTCAAAATTTGTCATTGCTTAAAACACTACTGTGCATCACATACAAAACAAAAAAAACATATTATACAACACCAGTCACCAGCTAGTCAGTTTCTTCATTTTCTGGCTTATAATTATGACCTGAAACTACATACAAAACTCTGAACTAGCTAATCCAAGAAACCCATATAGCTAACACAACTGACGTCACAACATCAACACATTTTCCGGTATCAAAAGTCTAAAGGAGGAGAAGATGATTCATAGCAGCAAAAAGTTCAAAAAGAACATTGGATAAAACAGCAAACTTTACGATCTAAAACAAAGAGAAATAGAAAATTATATATAGAGAGAGAGGAAGAAGAGTACTTGGAGAGTAAATCTTCCAATAACGATTGCTCCTCACTAGTCCAATCGACAGAGATCCCTGGATTATGCCTCAACGCGCTAATCGTCTGTGAATTATCCACCGCCGCGCCTGTATTACCACCATTATCGACCGAATTTACAGCAGCTCCATTCGTAGTCGCCGCCGATGAAGAAGATACCTTCTGCGCCGTCGATGAACCTTCCTGATTGTTCCCCGACGGATTCGCGCTAGCCGCCATCAATACCCAATCCGTCGATATAAAATTCGCTTCCTTTCTTAAAGAGATTTTCACCGGACAGTGACAATTCCGGGATTAAGATGTAACAGCGCCGGGATAGGAACAGAGAAAGATGGAGACAAATCCGGCGACCGACTGAGCTGGGTTTCCTTCGAAATATGGAATCTTGTTTATAAAAAAACAAAAATCATTTATTTTCATGTTTATCCTTTTCCGGCTTTTCTTTTCTATTTTTAGATGTCGATTACGTTAATTATATTAATTACGAGGCATTTTTGGCAAAGATTATAAATATAGGGACTGAAGAATAATAACCTAAAAGAAGAAAGTAATCCGTTTTTGTTTTTCTCTCTTTTCGAGGTCCCTCCCTCTCTCTCTCTCCGCGCTTGAGGTTGGCGTCGGAGATTTCCAAAAGCTCTCGAATCGTGTCGGTAATGGCGACGTCTCAGCCATCAGGTTAGCTTATTCGAAAATCTTTTTCCGATTAAGATTTATGGGTCTCGATTATTGATTTATCCTTTTTTGCAATTCTGGTCTCTCGAGCTGTCCCCTCTGTACGTGAATTAATTAGGGTTGTAATCAATCGATCAAAAATCAAATTAGATGCTTTGTTTTTTTTCGGATAGCAAATTGAATCGATAATTAGGGTTGCAAATTGATAACTTGGTAACTTTAATTTGGTTATGGTGTAGGTGGCAGTCCTCCTAAACCTTGGGAACAAGAAGGAAACACATCTGGTCCTAAGCCTTTCAGGCCTCCTTCAAATACGAGCACAGCTGATTCAGTTGAGGCTTCAGGCACAGCAAATCCCGGTGAACTAGTTTCGTCCGTGAATAGGACTAATACTGCTGCTAATATGAATGCACTGAGTAGACCTGTTCCAACTAGACCTTGGGAGCAGCAGACCTATGGTGGTATGGGAGCAGCAGGTTATGGTTCAAACCTAGGTATGAACTCTGGGTATGGTTCGGGTGCATATGGTTCAGGACTAGGTGGGTATGGCTCGTCATATGGGGGTGGATTGTATGGTGGTAGTAGCATGTATAATAGAGGAGGTTATGGTGGTGGTCTCTATGGAAGTTCAGGCATGTATGGTGGTGGTGGGATGTATGGAAGTTCAGGCATGTATGGTGGCACGATGGGTGGTTATGGTATGGGTATGGGAACAGGAATGGGAATGGGGATGGGAATGAGTCCTTATGGTGGTCAAGATCCAAACGACCCTTTTAATCAACCTCCATCTCCACCAGGCTTCTGGATATCATTTCTCCGGGTGGTATTGTTCATCCTTTCATACTCATTTTGTTTAAGAAATCAAAAAAGTTGATAAATTTAAAGAGTTCTGTTTAACATAAAGTTTTCATATTTTGTTTGATGTCAGATGCAAGGTGCTGTGAATTTCTTTGGCCGTGTAGCCATGCTGATTGACCAAAACACACAGGCCTTTCATATGTTCATGTCTGCCCTTCTTCAGGTTCCTTTCTCTTTTTTTTTAATACTACCAGCTTATCTTTTACTTCCACCAATGGTTTCATTGTCCAACCATTCAAACCATCTGTCCTCTCAGCTATTTGATCGTGGTGGTATGTTATATGGAGAATTAGCAAGATTTGTATTGCGTTTGCTTGGGGTGAGAACAAAGCCTCGAAAGATGCAGCAGCCGCCACAAGGGCCTAATGGACTCCCCTTACCCCACCAGCCACATGGAAACCAGAACTACATCGAGGGTCCTAAAGCCCCTGCACCAGGTGGTAGCGGTGGTTGGGACAATGTATGGGGTAACTAACTAAGTTGCTTCTTTCATTAACCCAAATCCTTCAACTATGAATTCACCATGAGAATCAGTTGGTTACGAATAGAAACACAAGTCGTGCAGCGGCCTCCAACGCAGATTGGGTTCTACAAATCGAGTCTCTTCTTCATTTTTCTCTATCTATCCTCTCTCTCTGTTCTTAGCTTGCTGGTTGTGTGATAAACAAGTTGCAGATATATATGTCGGATTCAATAAAATGGAAAGTCAAGTTGTAAATGTTTTAAAGACATTTCTGGTGGCATTCATATAATATTATTCGATTATCTTCTTCTTTTATTACAACATTGAAGCCTATTGTAGAATACATCTTGCAGTTTTTGGCTGGACAGACCAACACATTGGTCTAAACTTGACTGAATCAAGTCCAGTTGGGGTACAAAATGATGCTTCATCCTCGTGTATACAGTCTCCATTCTGGTCCTATAACCATAACTTCTTCTGTCCTGAGTGTAACATCTGCTCTGTGTAATCTAAACATCTCAATTGCTGTAGGAGTCAGCCTCGCATTCCCGTTCATATAGAGAATCTGGAGATTTTTGCAACCAGTTCTGATGCCAAACAACCCTTGATCACACAAGTTCCTACAACGGTTCACATGGAGTTTCTTCAAGTTACAACACCACTTTCCTACAGCTTCCCATCCCAAAACCCTGACTTCATGACACAAAGCTAAGTTCCACTCTTCAAGCAACGGACAACCTTTTGCTATAGCTATGATGGATTCATCACCAACTGTTCTGCACATCCTTAGGTTCAAGATTCTAAGTTTTGATGCAACCCCAGACCCAATAGGTACCAAACCATCTTTCCGGATATAGCAAATAGCACCTGAAATGTTAAGAAACTCAATCCCACCTCCACTAACGATCCCTGCTATACCCTTTGGTTTAAGCTGACAAGACTCAGCATCCACATAGCCTAGAGTTGGAGAAGAGCCACTAAAGCCAACACCGGTTATGCTCTTGCAGTTTGAGATCTTCACCGACTCAAGCTGCAAACATGCTTGCGACAATGCTTTGACTCCAAAATCAGACACCAAAGGACAATATGAAAGGTTCACATATTTTAAAGGCAAGGAAGCTCTAGCCAGTGTTTCTAACCCAATGTCACTGATATTACATCGGTAGAGACTAACCACTCTTAGATTAGGACAAAAGCTAGCAATTGTGGAGATGCCATTATCAGAAACCCCATAGCAACAATCTAAGTGAAGACTATGTAGTCTTGCACCGGGATACCTGAGTGAGACCAGACTGGAATCATTCAGAACTGTGCAACCAGAAAGGGAAAGATGCTCTAACCACTGAAACCGAGTGAGAAGCCTATGGAGATGATCTGAATTCACATCATGCTGATTCTGAGACAGAGTTGAAAGGCTTAGGATAGTTAATGAACACTGGAACTGTAGAGATCGACGGTTTATGTTTTGGATGTTGAGCCAGCGATGACAAGTTAAACCGAATGAATCATGGTCAGTAATATTATCAAGTCGTTGGAAGATAAAGGAAAGGCAATCACCAGGAAGGTGGTTAATGGAGGTTTTAACATCATCATATTCGGACACAGTCTCCATCTCTTCACTTCAGTTCCTGTATCAATGGATAACAAACTCTTTAGCTTATAAGACAGAACATGAAACTCAAATCTGTTTGTCAAGAATCCTAAACGAAGATTGGATAACTCAACTGAATATTTTATCTGAAAATCAAGTCAGATAAACCTCTATTTTGATCCAAATGAAGCAATCCAAGAGTATATTCACTTACAATTTGAACCAAATGATTGTCTTGTCCGAAGAGAAGTTCCAAAATGGTTTTCTTGGAGGATGATAAGAAATCAAGAATTTGGCATCACCAGACAACACCAAACAAGATCAGCGAAAATAATACATTGAAGACTTAGATTCCGACCAATCTCACGAGAAACTCATGAAACCTCTGGAGAAGAGACTCGAAAAAGCGAGACTTTGAGACTCAAAAAAGATCTGGATTGAATTGGATGGAGCAGAAACAGAGACGTCACGGAAAAGCATATGCAAACCAATGAGAAACCCACACAAAACTCCAAAGTTGAATCGATGAAACCGATCATCAAGTAAACTATAATCGCTCAATCCATGATCCAGTTGCTGAAGCACAACCTTTTGTTAATTTTTTTTTTGTTTTTGTTTTTAATTCGTTTTACATCCAAATATTGTTGAGATTATGTGAAGTTGCGACACCGTACCGTAGCTATAGCATGGCCTTGCGTAAACCGAAACAGCTTACCATAAAACGTATCGTGGCCGTTGATTTTTAACATTACAAGAGGTGGAAGATTATAAGTAGAATACAAAACCAAAATAAACCGGAAACATATTCCGAAAACTTTATCTAGTCTTGGGTATTGGGGTATTTAGTTCGGTTCCGCATAAAAACCGTTGGGTTCCATAAATTTAAGACCCAATAGATAAATTATAATATTCGGTTTGGTTCCGGTTCAGTTTATATCGGTTTCGGTTCGATCCCAGAATTTTAGAAACCGTAAAATACCGAAATTTTCAGTTTTTAAACGATTTCGGATATTTTGAAACCAAATTTTTTTATCTAAAATCAACAAATTGTTAACAAAAATAAAAATAAAAAGTTTATGAATCAATATCAATTACATAATAGAAACATAAATTAAATGGATCTAACATTTTTATATGATTCTTTATGTTGGTGTTGAAACTATGGGTAATTTTTTTACTATACCTTATATAAGTTCGGTTCTTTGGTTTCTAGTTTTGGTTTTCGATTCCAATTCCGATTCTTATTCGATACGCGTGGTTCCTAAACTCATGATCTAATGGATAATATAGAAGGAACCAAATAATTTTTTCCGGTTTTGGTTACCGGTTCTTCGGTTCCGATTTTTATGTCCAAGTCTAAAATGATCTAAACCATCAGAACCGAAGAAGATTGCAGACCAAAATGCAATAATTACAACCGAAAGTAGACTAAACTGGGCTAGCTGAAGATTGAAAATTCACATAATTAGGGTATAAATAAGACAGTTGGCAGCATACAAAAAACACCTTATAGACAGTAAACATCAACGGTAACAAAATGAAAGAAAACAAACGAAAATGGTCATGGTCTCATAAACATATTCGGCTGTGAAGCCAGCTGATATGTTAGTAGGATGAGATTTGTTTGTGGTGGTCCTGTTAGATTTGACATTTCCTCATGAAATGTGGTTGCTTTTATTTCGATCCAACATTTGGTCATAATTTTTCACTACATATAATATAAAGTCATGTAATTTGTCAGTCTTTAACCGTGTTAAGATGCTGTTACCTGGATATTCATAAGCTTGCATTCAAACTTGGTCTATTGTCGAAGTGATGCTGTGATTCATAATCATACATATGCCATTTTTTTTTTTTTTTGTCAACATGTCATTGTTTAATTTACATCTTCTTCAAATCGCATTTTGAAACCACTCACTCACCGAAAAAGAAAAAGAAAACAATTATTTTATCATATGAAGTGACTGTCTCCTTGGATGTTGTGAAATAGTTGGACTTTTGCATATTAATGCCTCCACCCAAGTGCAGCTCAAGTCTTCATCTTCTAGTTTGTGTTCACATAATGTTCTTGATCCTCTTTTCTACTGGGCAGTAAACATGGGATTCCTGCAAACATCAACTAGTTTTCAAAAGAACTTTTTCAGTGAATCTGATAATTTCACTTCAACAACTGTTTCGTAATACAGTAACAAACACAATCATTCGACGAATCTTTAAAACAGTATATTTTGTTGATAAAGGAAAATACATTGTTAGATTTTGCATGATTTGGGATGAGCAGTAAATCAATAGTTGTACTGGTAAAATCTATAATAAAATTTATCTAAAACTTCCAAAATCGAGATAGAGGTACGTAAATGATCACATGGTGTGTTTGTATTGTAACAATCTTAATATGGCCAACCAAAGTCTTCTCATTTTCTAGTCCTATATGTACTCCTGTTGCATTATATTCACTTCACTCTTCTCATTACCATTATATCTAGGCTTTGAATTTTATTTAGGTTTTGAATAATTTCTGCCGTAGCATCCTACTAAATCAAATCAAGACTAAACCATTTTATTTTTAGTTCTACTATGGTATATTGCGAACCAAATTTTATTTTTTCACAAATTAATATGCATTTGGTTTATAACTGATTTGTTTAATTTTTTTTCGTATTATTGACCAAAAATTGTGAATGATATAAAAAACGATTTTGTCCACTCCCACTCCAACCATAGTCACCATTTAAAGATTTATCTTCCTCCTAGTTACCATCCAAAGTTTTACCCTCCTCCTAGCTCATTGCATCCATCAAAATATTCTTGATTAAATTTTTATCACTCGCATTTATTAGTAAAAAAATATGTAAAATCTTGCCTCGCAAAAGCATTTCAACTAATTAATTTCCATGATTACAAATTATATGTGAAAACTGAAAACTATAAGTGTTTTTACTAAAGCTCACTAGAAAACTATAGATAAGAGATAAGACAAAGCATGCTGCATTTCTCGTTCTACTTTTTTCCCGATATTTTTAGTCCTGTTATATACAATTTTGAATTCGATTGCATAGAGGTATTTCATAGCATCAAATAAAAATAATGTTATGTAGTTGTTCTCCTCGTAGATAAAGGTGTTATCGTCTTTAATAATTTGTGCATAGAAAGAGAAGATAGTGTTTTCTTTGTATAATAATAATAAAGAGGACAATAAAAGTCAAAAAGATTCTTTTTGAAAGAGAGGACCCAAAATTGTTTCACGTAATTATTGCATTTCATATACGATCTTCCCTCTTCCCTATAGTTTCCCTCATACATTTTACTTTTAATTCCACTATTATTAAAACTCACTTTTTTCTTTCTTTGATTTATTTCGAAACAGTAGTAGAAGAAGAAAGAGTTCACTAACACTGGCTTACTGTCACTATAACTCATCATCCTCAGATAGTGCGCATTTGCAGAACACACAAACTCTCCCCTAAAAATGGAAGGACTTCCCTACGCCATCATCATCTTCTCCCTACTATCATGCGCTTCCTCTCACTTATCTTACGCCTCACCAACCAGTTTCACTCGCCGTCACCTCTCACAAGCTCCATTAACAGATCCTTCCACATCTACTCCCAGCGGCTTGCCGTTCTTCCCAGCTTACGGCTCATCCACCCCTCCTCCCTCTCCTCCTCCTCCTTCGCCGACGACTCTTCCGCCTCCCGCCCCCACGTATGCCACTTTTCCGGCGAACATCTCCGCACTCGTCCTTCCTCGTTCCCCAAAACCACACACTCCATCAAAGACACTCCTTATCCCGGTTATCTCCGCCGTGCTCGCCGTCGCAACAGCAATTGGACTCGCCTTGTTTCTCTACGGACGGTGGCAAGGGCAAACCCGTAATTTCAAAGAAGATTCAAAGAGCGTAGCTTCAGACATTAACCCATCCGGACAAGCTCCATGTCCCCTTCCAAGAAACACCACTGAAAACAAACTCTCCGTTGCTCCTTCAACCTCCGATGTTCTCTACCTCGGAAACGTCGTCACTTCCGGGTCCGGTTTCGTCAAACCGGAATCCCCAGAGATCTGTCCTCTTCCACCATTACCGGCTCGTAGCTTCCTGCAACAAAGCTCTGAAGCTAACCCTCTCACCGACGAAGAAGAAGACGACGACTTCTACTCACCTCTCGCGTCTCGAGCTGGTAAAGAATCACGAGAACCGAGAAACAATCCGTACAGTAACTGTTCTTGCTCTCCCTCCTCAACCTCAGACTATCCAGCAATGTCACCGTCCGTTAAGGCTCCACATTGGACAACTACACAAAACGCTCTGTCTCCGTCGCCGGAGAGACAGGTACCGAACAACAAGAGATACGGGCCATCTCTGAGAATGTTTAGCCTCTGGAATCAGAATCTAGGGTTTCCTCGAATCTCCTCTGCTTCTACTTCACCGGAGAGAGGTGTGATTCCGACTCCAGACGCATACGCTCGGTCTTCCATGTACTCTTCAGTTTCCACCACACCGGATCGGTTTTTCCGGAAAGTTCTGGAAAGTTCGCCGCCGAGATGGAACGATTTCAGTCGAAATGTCAAATCTTTGTTCCTTTCTTCGTCACCGTCTAGAGATTTTTGTATCAACATCCCTGAATCTTCTAGAAATCTGAAGTATCCAGAGCTTGCTGTTCCTCCTCCTCCACCTCCACAACGGCCACCGCCTGCAATGCCGGAGCCACCTCCTCTTGTACCACCGTCACAGTCTTTTATGGTTCAAAGGTCTGGAAAAAAACTATCTTTCTCAGAGTTACCACAGAGTAGTTGGGAAGCAACAACAGAGCGACCAAAGCCAAAGCTGAAACCTTTGCCTTGGGACAAAGTCCGACCAAGTTCTCGCCGGAAAAATACATGGGACAGTATAAAGTTCAACTCTTTGAATGCTAATTCAAAGCAGAGAAGTCTTAGCTGTGATCTTCCAATGTTAAATCAAGAAAGCAGAGTTTTAGATCCAAGAAAGTGTCAGGATATTGCTTTTCTACTTACAACACTTAAGCTCACCACAAATGAACTTCGTCAGGCTGTCCAAGATGGTCACTGTGAAGCACTTGGAGCTGAGCTTCTTGAGAGTTTATCAAGAATGGCACCGAGTGAAGAAGAAGAGAGGAAGTTGAAAAGCTATAGTGATGATGATGACTCAGTGATCAAGCTTGCCCCATCAGAGAGGTTTCTCAAGGAATTGCTTAATGTGCCTTTCGTGTTCAAACGGGTTGATGCATTGCTCTCTGTTGCTACTTTTACTTCCAAAGTTGCACACTTGAATAGATCATTTGGTGTTATACAGGTATAAAACAAATCTGAAGCTAATGAGGGACAAATATGTGTATGTTGTTGTAAGCTTATGTCTCATTCTTTTGCAGGCTGCTTGTGATGAACTACGCAATAGCAGAATGTTATTGAAGCTTCTTGAAGCTGTCTTGGAGAGAGGAACAAGAAATGTCTATGACTTTAAGCTTGAGGCACTCCTCGAGCTTGTAGATGGAAGAACTACTATCTTGTGTTCTGTTGTACAGAACATTATAGAATCAGAAGGTCTCAAAGGATTACAAGCTGTTGGAAATCTCAGTTTAGTACTTGTAAATGTCAAGAAATCTGCAGAGATGGACTATGGTGTTCTAAGAAGTGAAGTGTTCAAGATTTATCAAGGAGTCCAGAAAGTTAGTGAGGCTCTTCTACTGAATGGTGAGAATGGACATAATGAAGAATGGAAATTCAGAGAGTCGATGACACGATTCTTGGAAACCGCTGTAGAGGAGATTAAAAAGATTGAAACAAAAGAAGGTTCTGTGGTCTCTGCAGTGAAAGAGATCACAGAGTATTTCCATGGAGATTCAGCAAAGGAAGAAGCTCAGCTGTTGAGCGTGTTCGTGATCGTGAGAGACTTTGTGTCCATGTTAGATAAAGTATGTAAGGAAATGGAGAGTACTCTGGCTTAGGTTTCAGTGTAAGGAAGATCTTAGAATCTATCCAAGACTGATGATTTGTTGTGTTGCCTCTTAACAAGTTATGTACTTATGTTTGTATGAATCATTGGAAGCTACGTTCTTATATTAGAGGGCTGCATCTTTTACAAACATAAGTGTCTTGAAGACCATATAATATCCCAACTCAAATATCCAAATGAGTTACTGGCCAAAAATTCGATCCTAGTGGCCGGGTTTGCTTCTGCCTTCGTTTCATCCCTGAAACGGGTGGTTCGCTCTCCTCAATGTGTGTCGATCCCGATTTGTTTGTGTTTTGGTTTGGTCCCCGTTGCCTTTTGTCGTTTCAGCTACGGTATGCCAAACTATAGGTCTTGAGCTCTACCTTGCAGCTTGTTTCGACGGAGAGGATTCCTTTTCAAACTTGTCAAGTTGTTGCGGATGTTCATTTAACCTCCGATAGGAAATCTTTGGCTCTGGTGGTCGCGACTGAAGATAGCTCGGTCTTTGTCCAAAACATGACGTTTTTAGTCTTATGAATTTGTTATAAACTTATTGGTTTATATTGCCATAAGTTTATAAGTTGTTGTATTGTCTCTTCAATGTGAGGATTTTGTCTATGGGAGTTTCTTTGTACTGGCCAGCTCTATCTCCAAAAAGATTTCGACCTTTGTCTCTATGTATTTGTCTTATGTATTCATCTTTGGTTAATATTAATATAATCCATCAATCGATATTAACCAACTTAAGGACCCCAATGCACATCTGTCTAATTGGGTATTTGGAAACTATAGTGAAGGTTATATCTGCAGCTTCTTTGGCGTGGAGTGCTGGGGTGGCCCTGATAATAAGGTGCTAAGCATCAATCTTGGCGGGTCTGGTCTAGAGGGAGAGTTTCCTAGTGGTGTTACGCTACGCTCGTCCATGGAGAGTCTTAAATCTTACTGGAAACAACCTCTCTGGCACTCTTTCATCAGACATTTTCTCAATTCTTCCATATCTTGTTACTCTAGACCTCTCTCGCATTAAATTCTCTGGTAAAATCCCTGCTAGTTTGTCAAATATGTCCTACTTGAAAACGCTTTTGCTTGATCATAACCGGTTCACGGGTCACATCCCGTCCGGTTTAGTGTCAATCCCACGACTACGACAGTTCTCAGTGGCTCACAATGATCTTGAAGGTCCAATTCCAGAACTCACCAATGGATACATATCTCTCTCGAGTTTTGACGACAATCCGGATCTGTGTGGTTTCCCGCTGGGTCCCTGTCCAGATTCTTTCTATTCCATGGCTATTCTCGCAGCCAACATTGCTGCAGCTGCATTGTTTCCTGTAGGTGCATGCTTCGGCTGGTTCTACGTTGGCCAGACGTTAAAAGCAAAGTCCTAACCAGATCAAAATAAAGTCAAGTCCACTTGTTTCAGTGCCTTTTTTGTATCTTTACGACCAAACAAACAGTATCATGTTATGTAACAAACCCAAGATAAATATGTAACTGCATACAGTTTGCCAACAAATGGGAGCGTTCTTAAATTAGATCTGTAACAAACTTGTAACAAATAAGCATGGCTGTCTACCTCAATAATCTTAAGAATATATACTGGAAACTGTGAAGACATGTCACATGAGTGCTCTTGTGTGTCAATGGAACCTAAACTGTGCATTTTAAAGAGCTTATCTTTGATACCAGGATCATTCCAGAAGCCATAAACTGATGATCCCTTACGTTCCTTAATCATAAAGCGGTTGAACTTCAGGTTCCAGATAATGGTAAGTCACTTACAATGGTTTGACTTGAGAAATTTCGTGAATGAGTCTTCAAATTGTGTTCTCTGAAAGATCTGAAGCGTCACTTACTCTATATTCCATCAAGAACTCCATCAATCGCCTTGAAGATCTGAGAGGCTACATTTTCATCGTCTGTTATAATAGCAGTACCCATCTCTGAAGATTCTATCAGGCCACTGCTAGGATTTGTTATATGGATTACACTCTTGTCTTCTGATTCATTCTCACTTGTGCTGTGTTCTACAGATCCGGTTATACCCATTTTCATCAACGCGTCTAGAAGTGTTTCAGGAGCCACTGAGCCCCAGTGCCTCAATGGCCGAGTCTTCCTTGAACTTTCTTCCTGCTCCACCCCGGAAACTAATCTGTGTTTCCCATCTTCCATTACAAACTCACCTTTCAATCTTGCAATACCAAAGTTTTCATGCTGTCTCAATTTTCTCCACCTCAATTTGGATGCCAACTCTGGCATTATTTCTACTTCTGCATTGTCTGCAATTCTTGGCACACGTAGCGTCTTGTTCTCAGAGTAAATCAGGATAGATTTTGTGTTCATTGTAGAAAGATTGATCCTCTGGTTGACAACATCATGGACCTATTTACAAAAATGCTATCAGATTGATCAAATACAAACAGAGGCAAGTCTGGATGATTTCTTTAACAAAGCGGATGAATAGAATCGTTACCAAAACAATCTTTGGCTGCAAAACAGAAAGAAGTGCTGTGAGCTTCTGCAACCTGCAAAGAAATTATAGTATTCAGAGCAAATTTCAGGTCACACATTTCAGATAACAAGCTCAAATGTGTGAACTGCCGTGATTTTCAGACACAAAATGTTGGGAGATAGTGAGACATTACTGGTCACCAAATACCAATAAGGGATATGACTAGGGATGTTAAAATGGGTAAAATAACCCAACCCAAACCCAACCCACAAAAACCCAACTAATAAAAACCCAATCTACAATGAACCCAAATATTTTTTTTGTCAATGGGTAATACCCATGTATAGCTTATTAAATTTTGGGTATACCCATGGGTACCCATCCATACTTTGATAATAATATTGCTTTGTACTAAATGTTAATATTTTGACACATTTCCTTAGTCCGTTATTTTTTTCAAAAAATTTTAAACGGGGTTTCTTACTTTTAAACGGGACTAAACAGGCGGACCTAAACGGGTCTAAATATAAATGGGCCTAAACGACCTAAATATAAACGGGTTAACGGACGGGCCTAAACGGGTCTAAATATAAACGGACCTAAATGGGCCTAACCAGACGGGCCTAAACGGGTCTAAATATAAACGGGTTTAATCGGACGGGCCTAAACAGACCTAAATGGGTCTAAATATAATTGGGCCTAAACGGTCCTAAATGGGCCTAACCAGACGGGCCTAACCAGACGGGCCTAAATGGGTTTAAATATAAACGGGTTTAACCGGACGGCCTAAATGAGCCTAAATGGGCCTAAATGGGCTTAAATATAACCGGACCTAAACGGGCCTAAACGGGCCTAAATGGGCCTAACAAGACGGGCCTAACCAGACATGCATAAACGGGTCTAAATATAACCGTGATTTTACGTTTTTGGCGGGAAAACGGGATTTTACGTTTTTGGCGGGGAAACGGGATTTTACGTTTTTGGCGGGAAAACGTGATTTTACGTTTTTGGCGGGAAAACGGGATTTTACGTTTTTGGCGGGAAAACGGGATTTTACGTTTTTGGCGGGAAAACGTGATTTTACGTTTTTGGCGAGAAAATGTGAGTTTACGTTTTTACGTGAAAATAAAAGTATATTTTGGCGGAAAAATGGATTTTAAGTTTTTTTTAAGAAAAATAAGATCATTGATGTAATTTAATAAATGATTACTTATAAAGAATTATGATCATTGATGTAATTTAAAAACCCATGGGTACCCAAAACCCAATTAAGTGAACCCATTGTGAACCCATAAACAATGGGTACCTGCCCATTTTAAACCCTTTTCTTTTTCTGTTAGAATAGTAGAGTTTTGGGTTTGAATTTTTTCTTGGGTTTTGGGTACCCATTTGGGCAAATACCCACTTTAACATCCCTAGATATGACTTATGAGGGACTTAATGAGTCAAATCAATCTATCATATCAGTCAAGGCATGCCCATGATGATTCATGTTCTGTGCAGCAATAACTCAGATTCTCAAACCAACAAGACAAAAGATCCCAAACACAAAGCTGCACATATTAAAAAATACAACTAGTTGATCATAGAGCCAGGCAAACCATACCTAATTCCAGAAAGAAATGAACATTGGAGAATTTTCATCTTGATCGGTCTGAAGGGGAGTAGTCCTAAACCTGAACTTATCCCGTCCTGCAAAACATATTTCTCATCAGATATCTTAACTACAGATTCACATTGGATCATCTGATGGAGTTGGGGAAGAGAGAAAGACAATAAAAACCTCAAGAACAAGCAATGAATTTGGATCTCCACGCCAACGCTGAAGAAGTTGGACAGAAGGGCCAAGCCGCAAACTCCAGTGAGGAGCAAACACGATGCATGGTTCTTGCCAACTTGTTCTGTTTGCATAACGTAAATAATACCCATCAGATAGTAATTATAAAGATAAAAATATGAAAACCAATACTAGGAAACTACAAAGTCTTACATTAAGTTGGGTGAGTGAATGGCAGGAAACAAATGGATCTTCTTGTCTTTAATGAATTTAAGATGACCAAATGATGGTTCTCCTGAAATTAACTGCGACATCAATCAAAACATAATTGAAAATCTACTATCTGGTTCACCTTTCAAATAGAACTTTCACAGTGATACCAAATAATTCACATAAATATACCTTCTCCTGCCGTTGCTCGCACAGCCACTCTGGTATGGTGTTAGTGTATGCCAATAGCTCTTCTGCCACAGAAGATATTACAAATATTGGAACCTAAGAAAAACCATACTAGAGTGATTTAGTCTAACTGAGCTAAGAACACCACCCATTTTAACTATGCTTCATATCCTCAATAAATTAAAAGTATAAAATAAAAAGAAGAAATCTAACCTTTAAAGAAGAGGACTCAAGAGAATTTGACATTAGCTCTAGAAGCTGCAGAACTATCCCAATTCGAGTAAGCGTTATCAAGGTTGAGCCACCAGCATCCGCAGATTCTGCAGCACATGAGCAAACAAAAGCTAGTTTCTCTAGTTCTTCTAAGCTTTCTTCATTGTCTAGTAATGAAGCAGCCAAGTTCTCGTCATTCTTGTCACTGCTAAAACAGGTTAGCAGTAAAAGAAAAGGATCACTGACTAGAAGACTAAAAAACAACAGCCTATCATAAATTTAGAAAAGAGTCTGATTATGAGGGTACCTGATTGTTGATATATAATCACTATCCGTGTGAGAACTAAAACAATTCTCAGTCATTTCTGCGGTTTGGAGGCATGAGAAATCTGAGTAAATCATCACATCGGTTCCTTTCAGACCATGGAAATCGAAATGTTTCGCATGATGTGAAACGAAGATGGAGTCTGACACATAACTTAGACTTGCACTAGGTCCGTTGATCAACCAATTGCAAGCCCCAATATCAAGACCTGAACTTAGAGCCTTAATGATCAAGGTCCCATTATAACAAACTTCTTCTGCAAACTTTACGGATTGAACCTTCTTCATGCAACTCTTTATGTCATCTAAACTAAAGAAAACAATGAATTAACGAAGCAATCAACTTGAAGAGCAGAGAACATGATTATGGTGCAACATACAGTTAGAGAAGCCAGTAACAGTTACCTGTATAAACGCATCCAACTGCCCAGATCATCACCACTCTCGCCGAAGACAACATTCTTAAGCACGGCTGGTACTTCTTCACCATCTAAATTCTTTGTCCACCAAGGAAAACTAGAGTCTTCAGGTCCATAGAAGCGTCTGAATTCCATGTGCATCGAGACAAGATCTTCCATCATGAGCTGTCCAATCTTTGCTGTTGCTTCAGTCATATATATCTACATCTTAGAAGTAAGAACTCAGCACAAGCCACACCCAAAGCAAACAAATTATTCATGAAAATCAAAAGTAAAGGTCCTGAAAACGTTTACCTTGGCACAAAACGTCGGATTTTGGGTAAGGAATGGCAATCCAAGCAATCCCATAGGGTTGGAGATGAGAACAATATCAATTAAAGAAACCTCCCATAAATGCAACGCCTTCACAGTTTTGTACCACGGTTCTGCGCACACCAAATCATCAGGAGTTACCTGTCTCTCCAGTTTTTGCTTCTTTTTAGTTGGATTCTGAGCATCCAGAGCCGCATCAGATGGATATTCAGAAGCTTCAATACCCACATCACATGGAACAGGAGAGAAGATTGTGATTGCCAAAAGGTCTAGAGGGCAGTCAATCAAGATCCTGAAACCACTTAGATTCAGTATATGACAAGGCGGGTAGTGAAAGCCATCTCCTTTGCTCAGACATGTCTGCAAAAACACAAAACCCGAGTGACGTTTCAACCACCTCAGACTAAAAATCAAGACTTTTTAAATTAACTTATACGTAAGCAAGAGAAACTCACCAATTTCATGGAGATAAACAACGGAAGAATCTGTGAAGATTGAATATCGTCGATACTTATACGAATTGCCTCCAAATCAAAAGAATATCATAGAGGTTCAAATTCACAGCTTTTCTAAAAACGCATGATATGGAGTAAAGTTGTGAGAGAGACTACCAGACCCAGCTGAGTGTGAGAAAGTTCGGAGGTTAATGGAAGGCGGAGATGGAGGACGAAGCGGCGGTTTTATTTCGAAGTTCGATTCGGTTCGGTTGGATTAACTTTTTTGTTCAACCGGTTAGGTTGGTTAATTGAAAAATTATCGGTTTGGATTCTCTGGTTCGGTTTGGTTGCTTTGATTTAGTAGTGACGGTGGTGCTGAAACCGCTTGAGAGAGACGGAGAGATTTCGAGCTATCATCGGTTCTTTTTGCTCCGCCGATGGATTCAGTCAGCGATGGCATACTCACTCTCGAGGGTTTCGCTGTATCTGCTCGAGCTTTTGCTGATAAATGGAAAGAACATAACCAATCATTCCCTCCCTGGTCATGGGTTCCTCTGATCAATCGAACTCTACTTGTTTCCAATAAGGTTAACATCGATCAACACTATTCTCCATGTTCCAACCTGTTCAAGATAGCATTTTTCTTAAAGCCCTTCGTCTGATTGTGTTATTCGCAGGAAGAAGGTTACTTATCTCTCGAGAAGATCTTCATTCTCAGTTCAGTCGAGGTAAAAGTTCACAACTTTTAAATGTGTAGAAGATCGATTGATCACATTATCTTTGTGTGTAGAAAAGTCCTGAGGAAGAATCTCTAGATTGCTCGGAAAAGGAAGAATCAGTTGACCACACGATCTTGGTACATAAAGCTATTTATAATGTCTATACGTGAACATCTATGAAGCAGACAGAACCTCTTAGATTTGTTTTTTTTTTGCTTGCTAGGTACAAAAGGTAGAAGATGAAGCACACTACTATGATTTCCATATCATTTACAGTGCATCATACATGGTTCCTATGCTATATTTTCGTGGATACTCTAGTGGTATGTAGCCCTGCAAGTATTTGGATTGCTCTTATGTTTGGTTTTAAGATAATCATATTTGTTTGTCACTTTGTTTAGATGGGAAACCTCTTTCTTTGGATGTCATCAAAAGAGATTTGCCTTCAAGCTCTGTTAGTCTTTTGTTGGAATCTAAGTGGACATTTATAACACAGGAGGTATATCCTCTCTATGTCCGAGTTTAATGTATAGTTTGTGGTTGATTGGTATTCAATGTGTATTGCAACAATCAATTGCAGGAGCATCCGTATTTAAACAGGCCATGGTTCAAGCTACATCCATGTGGGACTGAGGAATGGATCAAACTGCTTTCCCGAAGCAGCAGCTCTGTTGGTTGTCAGATGCCAGTTGAGTTGTATATGGTTTCATGGTTCTCTGTTGTCGGGCAGGTGGTTGGTCTTAAGATCCCTCTTGAGATGTTGACCTAGTGATGTTCTGTAATCGAACTATTGGATGAGTCAGTGGCTCTAAGCGCTCAAGAACAAGTATGTTATTATGGTACACATTTGTGAATGATCTTTAAATGAATATAGACCGATAAAAATAAAATAAAAGCATGAGACATTTTCATTTCACGGATCGTTCTATATAGAAACTGATGGAAGGGTGGTTGGTTTCAGGTGCTGTATGCGTGTATAGAGTGGTCCACAGTTACACTTCCTGTTGGCAAAGATGTGTTATATTGCTTTCTTGAAATATTTCTAACGTTTGACACAGAATTTTGAGTCACATCATGACCTTTAACCGGTAGTTTGGATGGTTTGAAGAGGTGTGTTAAATCATGAGCCACTTGTTGGATACTCAGTGCTAGCTCTAGTCAGAGGACTGATCTCGTGGAATATAGGTATTAAAGAGAAGCAATAGTTTGACTGGGGCTTCCAAGAAATCATCAGATGTGATACAAATATGGGTTGAATCCTCCCCTGTAACCAAAACAGAGTGACCATCATCAGCATCTTAACCAAACAAAATAACACTAGGAACCGGTTCTGTTAATTGGTTACCGAGTACTGGAAGAAATGTTGAGTTGAGGAAACTAAACTTCAAAAATAGCATAAAAAATGAAAAACAAATGGCGCCCACCGTGGGGCTCGAACCCACGACCACAAGGTTAAGAGCCTTGCGCTCTACCAACTGAGCTAGACGGGCATTGATGATTGTGATTCCCTGTGATTCTATGAATACAAACGTTCTTAATAGTACTGATTCAAGAACTGACGTCAGTTTCAGTGCAACATCTGAAAAATATGCTAAGTTTGAAAGAAACAAGTAAACAAGAATGATGAATCCAACCCTAATAAGAAATAAACATCTAGGAACACTTCATTCACTTGTTCTTCATTCAGGACAAGGGCAAAGGAGATGAAAAAACACTTCATTCACTAGACTGAATGAATCATTAGAACAGAACATGATGAGAAGATCCTCTGTTTTGAGTTATCCACTGGGGGGGAATGGGTTTCATATGTAAGTTGTAACAGCTATACCATATATGAAACCTCAAACTTTAAAAAGCAAATTCCAGAGACTCCTGCATTTCAAAGCTCATCTTCATCCCTCAAGTACTCTCCAATGTCAGCCTAATGAAGCACCAGGATACCATTCAGATCCAATTTCCGACAATCCTTATTATAGTTTTGATTTTTAACTAAGTGATATTTATGAGGATTTTACTAATAAAGCACAATAACTGTTCTAAATTTTAAGAATCCTCAAAATCAAAATAATTGTGGATTGTAGTATGTAGGCCTGTGCAAAAAAAAAAACCGGAACCGAAGAACCGAACTGGAACTGACCAAAATTTTTGGTTTCGGTCCAGCCAAAATACCCAATGGATCATAAATCTTTAGAACCGAAATACTTGGAACTGAATGGTTCTTACCTGGAACTGAATATCTGAATATGTATATACATTTACCCATATAGTATTAGTGTTATCAAAATTTCGGGTAGTTTATTGGCAGTTTGGATATTTTATTGATATTTCCGATATCGGTTCCGAGCATTTATTCGGTTATTTTGAGTATTTTATTTGCATTTAACGTAATTTATTGATATTTTGGATATCGGTCCCGAATATTTTTGGTCATTTCGGGTATTTATTTGCATTTCGGATAATTTATTGATATTTCGGGTACGAAATTCATGTATTTTTAGTGTTAATTTATGTATTTTGGATAAAATTTTTAATATTTTGGTTCCGGGTACCCGAAACCATTTAAAACAGAAAATTTTCGGGTATTTTACGGTTCCTAAAATTATATACACGAACCGACCCGGAACCGACAAGAATCGAACCGAAAATTTATAAAACACCGATGGGTCCTAAATCTTTATAATCAAAATACCCATAACCAAATGATTCTTACCCGAAACCAAACCGAATATCTGAATAGGGCTAGTGCTAGTAGGATCCGTGGATTTACATATTTATGTTTGTTTCAAAATCTTATAAAGCAAATTCATCGACAATATTTGTGGAGAAGCATTCAAAACAAAGCTCACGAATTTTGTTGAGCATATTCTTTGCAAATCCATTTGTTAATTCTCTTTCGAGGTTTTGCCCTAATCATTCCGAAGAAAAAAAACAATGATTTTAGGTCTCAAACCCTAACCCAAAAATGGGCTTTTTCTTTCTTCTTTTACAAGTTTGATCCTAAGGCGGCAAATCCACCACCTTTCATCATTTGCTTAAACTCTTTATAATTCACCATCCCATCTCCATCAACATCCACTTTGCTTATCATCCTCTTGCAATCCTCTAGTGTTCTTCCTTGCTTGAGTCCCAAGGAAGCTAACACAGATT
Source organism: Orychophragmus violaceus (assembly GCA_030180135.1). Lineage (NCBI taxonomy): Eukaryota > Viridiplantae > Streptophyta > Magnoliopsida > Brassicales > Brassicaceae > Orychophragmus > Orychophragmus violaceus. Next base: position 97,987,130 of record CM058234.1, read on the forward strand.
TCAGCTCTTCCACCGTGATAAACCCGTCCCGGTTCTGATCAAACACATTGAAAGCCTCTCTCATATCTTCTTCCTCGTCTCTCTCATCCATGATCGTCTGGTACAACCCTCCAAACTCTTCGATGTCCACGTACCCATCACCGTTGAGATCAATCTTCTCAATCATCTGCAACAAGTCTTTGTCTGGGATGTAGATTCCAAGATTCTCTAATGAATCATTCAGCTCTTTCTTGGTGATTTTGCCGTCACCGTTTCTGTCGAACATTTGGAATATCCGGCAAAGCTCTGCTTGATCCATATTTATTGGGTTTATAAATTAGAAGAGAGGATGAATGAGAACAAAAGTTAGAAGATGAGTTTATAGAGAAGAAGAAGAAATTAGGGCAATAGAAGGGGAGAAGGACTGGTTCTTAAAGAGTAGTGGTTGCCATTTTAGAAAATTCATTACAACTGTGATCGTGGTCTGCACCAGTTTTTCTGTTGAACTGGTCTTAAAATAGGTTCATTGTTGATCAAGAATACACAAAAAAAAAAACAACTAAAGTCTATCTATAGATACACACGGAATGTACACGTAGCTTCTCATAATATCATGCATCATCTTCAAACAGTTATTTTCCGTTGGGATAGTTATTTCAGGTTATATCTTTAAAAGCTCACAATTTATGGTTAAGTATAGTTATAGAAACAGAATTTCATTCTAATGCTTATCAATTTGAAAATGGTTTTTGAAGTTTTTTTAAGCTTTATATTATCTAAGTTGGATATTTTTTGGTGGTCTTCCCAACTATCTAAGATGTGATGTATTCTAAGTGAGTTTATATATATAATGTCAACTTCAACACCACGCTGTTTCAAAAATAGAAGAGACAACTTGAACAATAAAAAAAAAAAAAAACAAAGAAGATATGGTTTCTTTAAATAGTTATGTCGTAATCACTTGTTAACAGTTTGATGGTTAATTACTGAAAAGTGAAAACCCGAAGTTAACAAAATAAAGATTTTTTTTTACTAAAAAAAACAAAATAAAGATTTAAGTCATGATGTATTGTATCATGCATGTTTATAAGCCAGAAAGATATAATTATTAAGTTTTTAGTGCACCACACATAGAAGTTATAAATAATAAAGAAGTTTCAACAATTTGAAATCCTTGGATTGACATGGGTTTTTTTTTTTTGAAACAACCAAGCTTTTAGATTAAACTTAATATTTTTTACAAAGCAGAGTCTGGAAAAACAGAGTGCAATAAGGGAGCAAGAACTGCCTTAGCCAAACTATTTGCAGACACATTTTCAAGTCGCGGAATGAAAGAGAACGAGATAGAATCAAGGGAGGAACTCAGGGAACGAATGTCAAAGAGTACATCTTGAAGCTTCACTAGAATATCAGAAGTGAAGAGCAGGGAAACAAGCGTTTTACAGTCCGAGAAGACTTTGAGATGCTTGAGTCCGAGAGATACTGCATCTTTAACCGCGAGTGCTTCAGCAGCCAAGGTCGAGGGCACCGATCGTCGGTTTGAGGAGTTAGAGAACAAGGTGACGTTGTTTGGGTCTTTCAAAATCCAACCAAGGCCACTCGAAGAGGTTGAGTTGTCCCAAACTGCATCCGTATAGACTTTGTGCATTGGCGACACTGTAATACCTGGACATGGTTATGATTTAAAATTATTTCACTGCTTGGAGTAGACTGGAACATTCGATTTCCCGTTTGGTTCTAGAATTTTTTTGATATCATTTTGTATATACTTTGGCCGTCGATATTGAAATTTTTATTATTTTTTTGAGGTTTTTGAATCATTCACACAAAAATGGTTTCACTGCAGATAGAAAACTTACTAAAGAGATTAGTTTCGAAGCATTTGATTCATTTGCATAAAATTTGTTCCATCTTGGATTGACTAGCGACACAAAAAGCAGGCCCAAGCAAGATTTGATGAGATCACTTACAAAACATGGAAAATAAATTTAATGATCACATCAAACTGTGATATATAACAAAGTAGCAAAACAAATTCAATCTAAACCAAACAACATATGGATGACTTTGATAATCATAATCTTGTAAAGTTAACAATTACAATTTAGCTTTAAGTACAGTTAATAACAGCAGCCCATAATTCCAACAATGTCTAGTAAACAAAACCGCATTTTCTAAGAGAATAACCATTAGGAAAATAACAGCTAACCACTCTATCACACAACACATGTGCAAGAATAGATCCTACAATCATAGTCTGCAAGGCTCTCGAATCAAATCTACCAAACTATCGGTGTAAAGATGCCATATTCATTTTACCTTATTCCTTTCCCTAAAAGCAGAATCTGCGACTCTAAAGCTCAGAGTCATATCAGCCTCACGAAAGATGCAGAACTAGTTTAGAGACCGATATACCAAACTCCACTAAGTTTTTACATCAAAAAGAAGCCTCCTTTGCAATCCGATCACAAAAAAGGATGGCCTTAACCCTAAAGCATACTGTGAAACTGAGAAGGTTGATTATATGGTCTGTAAAGAGAATCTCCTTCCTTATATCTGCTCTCTTCTCATACTCTACGCTAACTATATGCCTAAACATGTTGGCGAACTGGGCCTAAGAGACCACCAAAACTCTAACAGCATGTAACCACAATCCGATACAATGTGGTCTCATTAAGCTACTGTACTTTCCAAATTGCTTTTACCAACCTTCAGATATAAAACCACAATCACCAACTTTAATTTTATTTTTGCTACACTTTAAAACGGTGAAAGAAGCAGAAAGCAATATCCTTTGAGAGAGACAATGGAAACTAAAATCAAGAAAGAAACATTCAATTGCAAAGCAACCCATACTTGAAGCAGAGAATCGTTTGAACAAGCAAGTTCTTTACCACATTACAAAAATTTAAAAGTTTTCAAGGAATTTGTAAAGGAAGATTACAGATTCAAAATCACAATCATCTGCAAGCTACCCAAATTTTCCAAATCGAATTATTGCCAGTTTTAGAGAACGCAAACAAACAAAAGAGAAAACTTACGGAATATCCCAAGGCTTAGCTTCAGGGACAGCGACGACCATACCTTGAAGCTCCTGCGTTAACACAACTTGACACCCTAGTCGTGAGTGCTTGTTCAAGACACGGGATCTAGAGTTACGCTTCAGCACATACTCCTCATCGTACGTACGAGGCGGGAGCTTCTCAAGCCATTCCTCAGCGATCTGAACCTCACATTCCGCCGAGCAAGCATCGATATCCTCCAACCGATGCGACGCCGGATCGATCAGACCAGTGTGGGTAAGAGCGCGAAGGAGAGTCTGACCAGATAGCCCAATGATATCCTTCTTGTCACCATCCGCATCGATCGCGGAAAGCTTGACGATTCGATCGGCGACTTTCTTCGTTCCCAAAGATGGAGAAGGGGTGGCGGAGACAGGAGCAGATGTGGTGGAAGTGCGGATGATTAGGGATCTGGCGAATGGAGAGAGGCGGTGGAGTTGGGAAGAGAGTTTCTGGAGATTCGTCGCCATCGTCTGTCGTTCCTCGGCGTTGCAGCAGAGCTTTTTGTGTGTTATGGTAAGTGAGAGGGTGAAAACACGCTAATTTTAGCTGGGCCTTTTCATGAAGCCCATTCATAATTTCTGGTCCAAGATCATGAGGAAGTTAAAAAGTAGTAGACATGACAAAAAAAAACTAGAACCGAAAAAACTGAACCAAACCGGACCGAAAGAACAGTAACCGAAATTGATCTGAATTCATAAATATCCAAATGACTCCTAAATTTTCATTTTCGAAATAACCAAACCGAACATGAGCAAGAATCAAGGAAAAAACTTAATGGATATATCCCAACTAACAGAACTACGACTTTTATAACTTTATTATTTTTAACTAAAATATGTCAAAATATCTAATTTTTATTTGAACTATTTGAATTTTATATGAATTACACAAAATTATCTGAAATAACTGAACGAAACCATAAACTAACCGAACCCAATTTTTTGGTATTAGTCAGTTCTTAAACTTATTATCTGAACCTAATCAAAAACCAAAAGAATCGAACCAAAACTTATCCGAATTTTGTAAATAATCGAATGGTTCTTATATCTCTATACTCGTAAGAACTGAACCGAAACGAAAAACCGAACAATCCACACTTAAAAAGTACCATAAAGTCGTTTCATAAAGCATCACATTGTCGCATGTGTTATGAAAGACTTTTAAGACACAAAACCTAAACTACTAACTACTATTACATTCAGACTGCCGCATCTCTCAGATCCACTCTAACCCATGCCTCTTTTGTTCCCATGTGATAGTCCCGATGACGCGTTACAAGTTAGAAACAAATGCTTAACGAAACTACCCACATTTAACTAAAAAAAATTCATTGGTTGGTAACAAAAACCCACGTGGCTTTCATTCATTGGTTGACCAATCAATGGATCGAGAAACAGAGGATCACTGCTCCATCCAAATTCCACCATCAATAATTTGACAAAATTTGTCTGAGCCACTCTGTTACAAGCTGTCACCAAAATGTCGTCTTCTTCTTCCTCCTCCTCTCTTAAACCCATTAATTTAATTTCCTGATAACGAACAAACAGATCAGCAAAAACCAAAAAAAATCCAACCCATGATTCGTATTGTTCAAATCTCGATTCTTTGTTTCGTTCTCGCCGCCGGGATCTCGATCCCCACGGTGCTCTCCGAGAACGAGTCTATATATGAGATCCTCAAGGATAATGGATTACCGTTGGGGATATTCCCGAAAGGTGTGAAAGAATTCAGCTTTGATAGTAAAACGGGACGATTCTCTGTTTATTTGAATCAATCATGCGATGCTAAATACGAGACAGAGCTGCGTTACGACGAGAATGTTACGGGGACGATAGGTAATGCTCATATCAGTGATTTGAATGGAATATCGGCGCAAGAGCTGTTCCTGTGGTTTCCGGTTAAGGGAATCCGAGTCGACGTACCGAGCTCTGGTCTTATATACTTCGACGTTGGTGTTGTTCAAAAGCAATACTCGTTGTCTTTGTTTGAGACGCCGAGAGATTGTGTTGCGGTTCGTGGTGACAATGAGGTATGGATTATTTATGATTGTTAATTAAAGTCTGAGTCTTTGTCTCTCTCGTATGGAAGAACGAACTGGATATCAAGTTTATGAGATTGGTTGAAGGATACGAATGTGATATAGCTTGGTTTGAATGGTGGGTGGGGTGGATTAGTCTTTGAACAGTCAAAACCGCTTTTTATACCATTCATAATTTTGTTCAACTGCGGTGTGGACAAAAACAAATCAAAGAAGTCTGCTGCAGACCGAGTGTGAACTAGTTTAGTTTTGTGAAGAAATAAACTTGGTCCGCAACAGATAGTGTTTGTCTTAAAAATGAGATGGTTTTGTCCACAGTTGATTTAGTCCGCTGCGACCGCAGTCACCATTCAAAACCATAGTCTTAAGATTTTGAGGTTTTTCAATGTCTGAGTTGTTGTATATTCACAAGTTGAAAGACTTGTCTGGAAGAGTTTGATAACACATAGATTGATGTAACTAGGAAAGATGTTTTTGTAAGTGTTTGGATTGATCAGATTCATTGGATGTAAACGAACTAATGTGTCTACAATGGCTATTGCAGGTTGAATCTTCTATGCTGACATTGCATCAAGTTGATCAAACTCTTGGGAGAAACATTATTTAGCCGGAGTTTTCAAAAATTGTTGTTATACTATACCAGAAAGATTAGATGTTCTCATCAATTCTTGAAGATACTTGTACTGTTTTTGGTCTCAAATCTTAAGCATGATTCAAATGCTTAACTCTTTCCCTCCTCATTCCAGTTTTGTTTCTATGTTGCATTCGATAATCGAGAGAATCTGTGAGCTGAAGTTGAATGGAAAGAAACAAGATCTGGTTTGTTTGGAAAAGATGTTGAGAAGGAATGGTCCATATTTGGTTGAAGTGATTGATGATAACAGTGATGTAAGTTGATGAATGTTTTTATTGTATTTTTGTGTCTATTGTCTAAACAGATATTATCCTCTATATAAATCCAAGTAAGTGTCATAGAATATTGACAATCATTTCCCCTTCACAGAATATCTGGTTTCTTTACTATTTTGTGGGTAAAATGATCCCTAGAGTTTTACAGTCCAATCAACTGTGTCATAATAAGACTTTGTCATTCTAAACCTGGCCCTGGCCCTGGCCCTGCTGAAATTGAAGTCTGTCTCCAGCTTGGCTTCAGAGTCGCTGTCTGAATTTACTAAGCGTATCAATGAAACAGTAACGCAAATTTAGTCCAATTAGGAGATATATGGCCTTGTTCCTTTCCTTGCCGTAGGCGGCTGCCGCATATTGCCGCACATTGTTGTTCATTTCGCACCTATTGCCGCAAATTGTTGTTCGTTTGGAAGACACAATCACAGCTACAACCGCTAATATCTAACGAACATAAGAATATTGACACAGCTGCAGCCGCATGTACCTGCGACAATCAAACGAATATAAATAAAGTTGCCACAACCGCAGATACATGCGATTTTGTCACAGATACGGCGTTTAACCGCATGCCGCGGCCGCAAGTACCTGCAGCAACCAAACGAACATAAATTATTATTGTAGTCGCAACCGCAGATACCTATAGCAATCAAACGAACACAAGTAAAATTGTTGCACCCGCATGTAGCTACAGCTAAAGGCTAATTTTTTCGGTGTCCAATAATTTTTTTTTTATCGTAGACGTGGCATTTAACCACATGCCGCAGTCGCATTAAACTACGACAACCAAACGAACATAAATTATTGCCGCAGTCGCAGCCGCAAATACATGCGGCAACCAAACGAACAACCCTTATTATCTCAACCACCTTCTTAGCTATTTTGCTGACTGACGTAGGTGATTAAGAGGGATTCCTACTTTCCTAGTTTTAAGTGGTGATTAAGATAGATATACTCAATTTAAGATGGTAAGACACTCAGGTGTTTAGGTTTTATGATTGTCTTCTAGTCAAAAGTGGTAACAAGACCAGTTTTAATCACTGGTTATATAGTATAGTACAATCACACAGCTAACAATGCCACGAGGCCATCAACTCCTGGGTGGTGAGATATTTAGTTGAAGATGGTGATTAAGAACCCATGATTTGGAGGAACATATGTTAAATTTTTAAAACGAGCTAGAGTATATAATCTATTTTGTGGAAGAGTGAGGATGTATCGGACACTTAATGTTATAGATTAGGATCCACATATTTGAACTTTTAAAGTCTAACTAACTGAATAGAAAATGTGACCCTACAAACAATAAGCCTAAGTTTAATGATCCATCTAATCAAAACTTATACAATCATTCTCGTTGCTCTTCTAGTAATAATTTTATATCACCGAGATGATTGTAATGAAAAGAATCTCAGTTCTTACAAAGAAAGGTACATTTCTTAACAGTTTTGGTCGAGTCAGGTCTGGTCAATGTAGGGGACACCCATGTGGTCGTACGTTGTTGTCGGCTTTGGTTCAAATTGTGCAATGCAGGCTCATCCAATATATACTTCCGCATCTATCTATCGATCCACTCCCTAAAGTCTTTAACTCCATCATGTCTCTATGTTCTCCCATGTGGTACGGTCCACCTATTTCCAATCATCATGTATTATATATATGTTAGGACATAAAGGCTTGGTGAAAACACCCACATTTAATGAATTTGCACTAATGGGTTAAAAATCCACGTGGCTCTTATTCATTGGTTACTCTATTTAAAAGCAGAAATCACTGATCCATCAATAATTTGACCAAAACCACTATGTTTCAAGCTGTCACAAAGAATGTCTTCTTCTTCCTCGCTTAAACCGAATCCCATCTTTTTCGGTTATTTCGGGTCGAATTCGGTTCGATTTTTCGATTCCGGTTAAAAAGCCCAGACCTAGTCCTGCTTTTGTTGAGGTGATAAATGTTTTTTGTTTGTTTGTCATTTCCTCTGTTTTGTACTTTGGGATGTAACCACAAATACTTATTTAGCCGACCAAACTTAGATGTGATGTAAGATATGTAATCATTCCCTCTCAATTAATGGTGACATTATAGAGCAACATAGCATCTTAGCTATGCGGACAAGGTATGTGATTAAGAGAGATCATTAGTTTTATATGGTGATTAAAAGAAGATATATGCAAGTTAAAATCTAAATAGTTGCATTGAAAATGGATGACCCTACAAACAATAAACCCCAAGTTTCATGATCTATCTAATCCAATTCCGTTAGGTTACTCATGCGATCTTTCTCATTGCACTATCCTACTTGTTATATATGAGCCTCACCTTTTTAAACATTTTTCAAAACAAGATAGAAGTTATTAAAATGAATAAATCAAATGTTCTTACAGTGATATTGCTTATGGTTTTGGTTGAGTCAGGCCTGGTGGAAGAGGCTACGGCACACCCATGTGGTCGGACATTTTTGTCAGCTTTGATTCAACTCGTGCCGTGTAGACCATCAGTGGCACCGTTTAGCACATTGGCTCCGACCATTCTCTGTTGCGCTGCCATCAAGACGCTTGGTCAACCTTGTCTATGTGTTCTTGCAAAGGGACCACCTATCGCTGGCGTTGACCGTAATCTCGCTCTCCAGTTACCTGGAAAATGTTCTGCCAATTTTCCTCCGTGTTTCTAGTTTTCTAAAATTTCTTATCAAACTTTAGTAATAAGTTTTACTTGAATTGCTTCGGTTTTCGATTAGACTTGATAAACTTTTCAGAGTTATATATCATGCTTGCATATGTAGAAGTCGCATGCTTGCAACTAAGAATTGAGAAGATGACTGTAGATAACTTTGTCATTGTTAAGTTACGGTTTGAATGATAACAACGGTTACGGTGAACTAGTTTAATTATAGACTAAAATAGGTGGACTAAAATACGCTACAGACTAGATTTATGTATTCATAAAAATAGACGGCATTTGATCCACAAAGAACATTTTTTTCTTTCTTTTGGTTTGTACGGCTGCAAATCTAACACTATGAATGATAAATAAATAAATATGTTTTGATCTCTCGTAGACTAACCCAACACCAAAGTAGACTAATCCAACAACAAAGTTGATACCATTCAAAGCCTTAATCAATATCAACAAATTGAAAGGATGTTAAATAAACAGGGATAATCAAGAACACCAAAAATCTTATTATTCAGAATCAAAATTCAAAGAAACTACAAAGCTCATCAGTTTCATTCTGTATCCAACATGAAGAAAACCAACAGTTCATCAGACCCTTCACAAACCAAATTGTAAAAGAAACGATGGTGGTTCTTCTGACCGAAGAAAACCAACAGTTCATCAGACCCTTATCCCGTACTTCCGTGAACAATCGATCCGAGTGTGCCCAGAACCGCGAAAGCAAGCAATGGACTGACATCAAGCGTGTCGAAGATTGGAGGAATGATGTTTCTGAAGAGATTCAAGTAAGGATCACACAGATCTCTAATGGCGGACAGAGGCTGTCTTTCCCATGGGATATTAGGGAACCAGCTGAGCAAAACCCTAACCATCAATACCCCACTGTATATATCTAGCCACTTCTTTATCCCCACCGCTACCACCGTCAGCGGCGTGTTCAAATATCCCGGCGGGCGTTCCCGGAGCGACGCGAAGAATACCGGACCGGCGGTACGGAGAGAGAATCGTAATGCATCTCCGATTCTGGGAGACGACGTCTGGACCGCGAGAGAGAATTTCTGGGCTAAGGCTCTGGCTACAGCAATTGTTAATGCCGCCAGAGTGGCGAGAGACCGAGTCGACCCGGTGAGTGTGGAAGAACGAGCTGTGAATTTCGCCACCGGATTGAGATGAGTTACCGAGATACAGGTAGACGGCGAAGCGGATGATGCAGTAATTCGGATGGAATTAGGGTTTCGAATTGATAGAGAATGAAAGGGTTTGGTAGGAAAGAAGAGACGAGACGGTGGTCTCTTGTTGATGCCATGTAATCTAGGGTTTATAGCAGATGAAGGAGGAGAAAGGTACACAGGAGAGCCGAGAGCGAGGGGTGTAATCGCGGCCATCTTCGTTCCTCCGCCTGAAGATTAATGTCGATAGGTTTTATTAGTCTTTATTATCGCACTGAACCCAAATAATGCGCGTCTTGATGGGATATTTGTTGATTAAACAAAATTGACAAAATATTTCCAACTTAAAATTTTGTACTCTCCAATATTCTTTACACATATTAACAAAATAATTAAATTTTCTAATTTATCCTTTTAAACACTGATATAGATTATAAAAATTATTATAATCTTTTTATAATTTTTATAATTTTTTTTTATATCAGACGTTAAAAAAAAAGATTATAAAAATTATTACGAGAACAATTTTACAGATAATACTATTTTCATTTTACGAGAATCATCTACAATCACGATCAACGCTTCCACCTGTTCCTGAAAACTTATTTATAAATTTGTTTCCATTAATTTTAAAAACTTGTGCTTCCAGAAATTCGAACTCAGTACTTATCAATGAAGAGTTTTAACCACTTGACCAGTAGACCATAATGCTTCCACCAATTTTCTAATTTATCTTACATTAACTATATATATAATATGTTCATATTTATTATTATGCTAAAGAGTAATGATAAAATTGAAAAATTAAATATTATATTGAAAATGTAAAAATATTTATAATAATGTAAATTCTAAATTCTAAAACGAAGTGGAGAAAATATATAGCTTAATTTATCAACTAGATCAATAAATAATTTATATATTACTAGTGATATCTTTTAATTATGTCGTGATTCATGCATCTACTTGGCATTAATAGTTTTAGTAATCACGAGATATCCCCCAAAAAAATTGCTAGTAAGAATGAAAACTTTATTATAAAGATCTTAACATTTAGACCCCCCAAAAAACTTTATTATAAAGCCAGTTATTTAGATTCATACAAAAAAATGGGGGAAAAACAAGAAGCAATGGGGGATTAAATCTAATCTATTAAAACAGGAAGGTTTGCCATGGTACATAAATGTTGTTCCCGAAATTTACCCTTAATATTATTAGGATTTGTAATCTTCATTAAGGGTAAAACTGTAAAACAATTTATATTTGATTTATTATCTCTACAATCCATATTTCCAAACAAGACAATTATTAAACATGTAGCCAAACAACCAAAATCTAATGGGTCCCACTTTCCTAATTAATTAAAATCAAAACAAATTAATTGATAAATATAATTAATAATTTATACATCAACTATTATATATAAATTAAGATTCAAAATATATTTATAATATATTTTAATATCTTTTTATTTTATTTCAAATATATATATATATACACATATTATGATTGATGTTTTTACGATTGTACTTTTTAGCAGGTTTTTCCATCAAACTGAAAAATATTTAATTAATTAAACGGGTTGAAAAATTAATTAGTCAATATCGATTATAAATTTTCTATAAAAAAAAATTTGCATATAGTAAATAATTTCAGTTGATATATTTTAAAATTAATAAAAATATTAAAATGATTTCATACTTATATTATTCAAATATTTGAAGCGTCAAATTATGCTTTATGTTTGAATGAAATTTTTAACGGATAGTTCCATCAAATTTGCAAATTATATATACGACTACAGCATGTATTTTATAAAATAATATTTTAGATAAATAAAATAACAATTAAACATATACCACATAACTTTTACAATAGTTGTTTTCACATATATATATTTTTTCCAAACTATGATCTTACGATACAACACAGATTAAAATATATAATGCGAAATCGTTATTTTAATCTCTTAATCCTTACGATATATCTCCTCCAAATAACACATAATTCATTTATAAAAAAAAACTAAATTGCTAACTCACTGTTTATAATGTTGGTTAAACAATTATAATCAAAATTAGATTACATAATTAAAAAATCTAAACTACTATTAACAAAATGAATAAAAAGTAAAATTTGTAAATAAAATTATACCCGCACTTAGAAGTGCGGGTCAAAATCTAGTGAGCTTTTAATCATTGAAAGAGGCAATGATTATGAGCATCATTAGGGCCTATGGACTATGGTGAGTAGGAGGGGGGTAAACCTTTTAGAAAATATTCCATTTTCCATCTCATAACATTAAAATACTAATCAAGTTTAAGATAGATCTAACTCAAGGTGATCAAGAAAATGCTTAATATATAGTTATATACTAATACATTTTGTGACTTTCAGAGATGATAAAAGAAACTTTTATTATTACTATTAAACCGTCCTCCTGTCAAATATAGTCAAATTACGGGTTATAAATTATATAATAAGAAATTTCATAGTTGGTAGATTTTCTTGGACGTTTAGTGACTTAAAATTATCCATTAGTTTAGTTATATATTGACATTTTGTTCAATCATTGGCCACTCTATGAGAAGCCTATTGTCTATGGAGGTTAGTGAATGATATTAGAATGTAGTATTTAATTTCAACAGGGTATTAATTAAATACGTTGCTTTCGTCTGCAAATTCTAGACCTCAAGTTTACGTTTAGTTGGAGAGTATATACTATTTCTTATTAAAAGGGTTAATTATCTAATTTGTGATTTATTCGGCTTTAGGTTGTGTAGCCTCGTGGTAACCATCATTACAATTTAGATGTGACTATGTGAGCCGGCCCCATTCATACTCCGCTTCTTTGTTTTTCAACTGCTTACCGTCAAGATCGCACCTAATTACAATCGGCACAACCGGCTATTTAGTATTTAAAACAAACATTTGCAAGCAAATAAGGTCACTGACTCACAATAAAGAAAAGAACAACACGAGATCGGTGATCTTTCCACAACACCCCTATCTCTCAAACGTGCCAACCTGACATTTCTTGAGTTGATTATGGTAAGACCAGTAAATTAAGATGGTTTTTGAAACGTTTAAAAAAGAAAAAGCATAAAGAACATGAATGCAAATAAAAGCTATTTCTATTGCATGCAGAACTTAACGGATTATTTTGGACGATATCATGCATTCTAGAAAACAAAATATTTTTCGGTAGTAGTTGAGACAAAATACTCAGATCTGATTAATATGATAAATGAATGTATAATTGACCATACATTAAAACATAGTTAGTTTTTTAAAATCCTTTAGAGAGACTTTATATTTTTGATGTAGTTTTAGTTTTAACAAATGGAAATATTCGTACTAATTTTCTTACAAAAAAATGAAAGTGTACATGGTTTTTTTAGGTAACACTTTAAATTGAACAACAATGATTTAATATAAAATTGTTGACAAAAAAAATTATTGTAAGACCGTCTCCAATGTATTTATTTTTATCTCTAAAATAGAGGAACTTTATAATAGATGTGGATTTTGCTCCAATGTATTCTTCTATATTTTTCTCTAAAAAAGAATATTCTCTCTAATGTTTTTTTTTATTTTACTAATAATATCTTTTGTTTACCAAAGTTGTAATTTAGCCCATTTATTTTATTTTTACAAAATTTTATAAAATTATAATATTATACGATCCGATCCGATATCAAAATAAGAGTTTCAGATTGGTACCGGTTCAGATCTTCGGATCCGGGTAATATGTCTAGCCATAATTTTTTTTTCACAAATGATCAAAAAATGTTTTTCTCAAACATAAGATATTTTTATTTTAATATTTATTTTAAATATTTAATGGTATTATTTATAATTTTTTAATTTTTATATTGTTAGTTATAAAAATATTAATTTTAATTGTTTTGGTTATAAATAAAAGTATCTGAAAGTTGATGGACTGATTTGTAAATTAAAAAGTTTACATCTATTATAGAGGAAAAAATAGAGTTTCTATATATATAGAGGAAAAAAATAGAAATCTCTATTTTAGAGGTGAAAATAGAAATGGGTTTGAATAAAATTATCTCTAAAATAAAGTTTAGAGGTAAATATAGAGGTGGGTTGGAGATGACTTAATTATACATTTTGCTAAAAGGAAAATAAATGTAGATTTCAGATCTTATATATTTCTCCGGTACGATTAGTGTAAATCATAATATTAAGCACCTCATATTAAACGGCGGATTGCAATCTAAATGGGTACCTATTGGGCCATCTGGGCCTCAAAATTACAATTATTTGTATTATATATTCAGGTTTTAAACTAATACTTCACATTTCCCGCGAATCTAAACTTCCTTGAAGAAAACCAAACCTTGTCTTCGCTCTCTTTAGAGAAAAACAATCCTTTTCCCTCTTCCAACGATCTAATCTTCCTCTAATCTCTCTTCTCTTATCAACTGAATTTCATCTTCAAGTAATCATGTTTATATATAATCTCTTCCACGCTACACTCAAATCTCCATATCAGTTTCTTCCATTCGATTTCCCGGAATCTATAAACTACCCAAAATGGATTCTCACGGAAAAACCCATCAGACAGAGAAGGATGATGTTGTCTCTCCGAATCCCATTACCTTGTCAAAGTATTCGAACCGGGTCGAGTTAAAGACACTGCTCGATCGGACCGACGGCGGCGCAAGAATGGTTGGGAATAGGGTTGTGATCGGTGGGTGGGTTAAGTCTTCTAGAGCTGTTAAGAAAGACTCTCCACCACCTCCGCCGCCGGCAGTTTCTGTCTCTCCGCCGTCGAGCGGTGAGAAACAAGCTTCTCCGACGCCCAGCATTAGCTGCACGGAAATCATACAGTCGAAGATGAATATTTTCAGGAAATTTTTCGATGTCTTGAGCGGTGGTGGAAAGACTTACCCAATCTTCGATAAACAGGAGCTCGCCGGACAGAAAGCCTCGTCACCACCGGAGTATATTTTGTACCTCATGATCAGTGATGGCTCCTCCGTCTCCACTCTCCAGGTAGTAGAAGATATTTGATATCACTAAAGTTTTTGCACAGAAGATGTTCGATGAAATGCCAATAAAAACTAGATTCTTTTTTTCTTCTCTCTCTTTTTCTCAGGTTGTTGTTGATTCTGCAATGTCGAATGTTCCAGCAACTCAGCTTATGGCTCTAGGGACATGTATTGTAGCAGAAGGTGTGCTAAGACAACCATTGGCTGCTTCTGTAAAGCATGTAATTGAGCTTGAGGCAGAGAAGCTTCTGCATGTAGGAACAGTGGATCCAGAGAAGTATCCACTGGCTAAGAAGCAGCTTCCTCTGCATATGCTTAGAGACTTCTCTCATTTCAGGCCCCGCACAACTACGGTACGTTTTCTCCGTCCCTACCTCCCTTGCACCAGGCCTTATGATCTTAATCAGGTCATAGTGAACCTCTGGTTTTGTCTTCTTCTTAGCTGATGTAGATTATATTCTATTGTTGGTGAAGGTTGGGTCGGTGACTCGAGTCCACAGTGCCTTAACCTTAGCGAGCCACACATTCCTCCAATACAATGGGTTTCAGTATGTTCAAGTCCCAATTATCACAACCACTGGAGTTGGCGAGATGTTTAGAGTCACTACTCTTTTAGATGAAACTGATGGTAAAGACGAGATGAAGCATGCCAAAGAAAGAGATGAATCTGCGATAAAGGAGAAAACTAGGCTAATTGATCACCTTAAGAGATCTGATAGCAACGGAGAAGCTGTGGATGCTGCAGAACACGACTTGAAGGAAACGAGTGATCTTGCATCGCAGCTAGAGATGAAACAAAAACCAAAGGCAGCAACCCTGATCAAACCTGAGAAGCTTGATGTCTCGAAAGATTTCTTTGGTTGCGACGCTTATCTGACTGTTTCTGGGAGGTTTCATCTTGAGAGCTATGCTTCTGCGCTTGGAAAAGTTTATACCTTTGGACCGAGATTCGTTGCAGATAAAATCGATAATGCAAGGCATTTGGCGGAGATGTGGAATGTGGAAACTGAGATGGCTTTCTCCGAATTGGATGTAAGTTAAACATTGGTTTTAATAAGTTCCACTCAATGATCATTAACTTGTTAACGTTACAGGATGCTATGGATTGTGCTGATGAATTCTTCAAGTTCCTCTGCAAATATCTTCTGGAAAATCGTCATGAAGACATGAAATTCATATCTAAAAGAGTTGACAAGACCATCACCACACGTCTTGAAGCAACAGCTTCCAATTCTATTTCAAGGTTCTCTTATACTGAAGCAATTAGTCTTCTGCAAAAGGTAAAACATTTTCAAATCCCGTTTACTTATTTTATTATCAACTGATTTGTGTTGATATATCATAATGATCTCATTCTCTGCAAACAGACAACCACTAGAACATTCGAAACCAAGCCTGAGTGGGGCGTTGCTTTAACAGAGGAGCATCTCAGGTATACTGTTTTGCATATGGAGAATGCAATTGAGTCTTTGTTTCAAGATGTGTTTCTGAAATTTTGTGTTCACCGTTTAATGTGGCAGTTATCTAACTGATGAGATCTACAAAGGTTCTGTAATTATACATAGCTACCCGAGAGAGGTTAAACCGTTTTACATACGTTTGAATGACGATAAGAAGACTGTAGCAGCATTTGATCTAGTGGTACCAAAGGTGAGAAGATAACCAAACCAAACTTTGATTCTAAAATTAGGGATTTCAAAGTTGCAGAATGTGACAAAAGTCTTCAACTTTACTTTGCAGGTTGGTGTTGTGATCACTGGGAGCCAAAACGAAGAACGGTTTGAGATACTGGATACGAGGATCAAGGAATTTGGATCCACAACACGGGAGACGTTCGAGTGGTACTTAGATTTAAGGAGGCATGGGACGGTGAAGCATTCAGGAATAAGTCTAAGGATGGAGCATATGCTTCTGTTTGTGACAGGACTTCCTGATATTAAAGATGTAATTCCTTTCCCAAGAAGTTGGAGCAAAGCAAACAACTGAAGCAGCCTCAAGGTTTTATGTACATACTCAGTTACATCGTTATGTAATCTATGCAACCATACTTGATGAAAGAAAAAAGAACTGCATCTCAAAGTGTTTGTAACGATTATGGGGATTGTATATTTTAGAAGAAAATTGTAAATAAGCAATAAGATATCAAAACTTACAATAAACCAGAATCATCCTTCACTAATATCATATATATAAAAAACAAATTATTGTTAAGACTAACCATGCGAGTTTCGTTTCGGTCGGTTCGGTTATCTCGGTTAGTTCCGTTATTCAATTTTTTTTGAAACTAAGTCAATAAAATCTGGTTCGATTATCAGTAGTGTCAATCTAACATTTTAGAATGCCTACACAAATCTAGAATATATGTTATTTTATAAATTTTGTCAAAATCACAATAGTAGTTAAAATAAGATTAAAACTTCAGAGAACAATACAAAATTCTAAACAGTTGTAAGATTTTTTTTATTATAAAAAAACAAAAAATTATATTGTTAAAATATGCTTTTTCACATTTTTATTTGAGAAATCGTTCATTAAACTTAAGTAGTTGAGTTTTTCACTAATATATGTTTTAACTTATAACAAAACAATTTCTTTTGATCATAAATATGATATTATAGACGATATATATTATAAACTGTAAATATTTTTTATCAGTTTCAACTTCAAAATATACGATAATCAATTTATGTGTTAAAATAATAATTATACATTTTAAAAAAATCAAACACTTCGATATATTAGATATTTATAAAGATATTTCTAACTAACCTCTATTTTTATCTCTAAACTTTAGAGTAGTACATCCTAAACTAGATGAAATATAGAGAAAAAATAAAGTAAAAATAAAAGAGAAAATTAGAAAATATAGTAATACTTTAGGGGAAAATAGAAAATAATGTTGTATGGAATATATTATTAAACTACAAAAGATATTTTGATGAAAATTTTATATTAGAAAAATATATTTGTAAATTTTGTTTAAATGTATATATATATATATTAATGATTTTGTTGGGAAATTATCTTTAGAATTAGATGTCGTAATCGGTGTCTTACATCGTTTATGTTGTAGGTTCGTGGTGTCCCATAATTGCAATCATCTTTGTTTCTGGTTTGCTCTCTCTCATTTGAACAACTCTCTTTTATCTCTTTTCTTTCCATGTTCTCAAGCAAAAGAAATATTTTTTTTTAATCATTTCTTATCTTTATTGTGTTTTTCTTAATGGTTTTGAATCTATTTCGCCACCACCATCCATGATTTATTAGATGATTTGAGTTATTAAATTCGAAATCGAAATTAACCGATTTTGTTTGTTAGTTTGAAAATTGATTAGTTTCGGTCAAATTTGGTTAAATTTAAATATTTTTAGTCAATTCAAATAATTCGGTTCGATTCGGTTCAACAAAATTAATATATTTTAATTAAAATCGGATTATTTGATTTATTAAAATATTTTAGTTATCCTATCGGTTCGTCAAACAAGCTGAATCAAATTAGTAACTGAAATCATATATAATATAAAAGTTGAAGCTATAGGCATTTGAGAGTGTCCACATAGGATTTAAAAAACTCAATATCATTGGTCCACTTCATCATTCAAAATTGAGAAATTTTACAAATTAAAAAGCTCAATATCATTGGTCCACTTTATCATTCAAAATTGAGAAATTTTACAAATATTAAATTTTATAAATAGTAAATTTAACATAGAAATAGAAATAAAAAACATTCATAAATTGTCATAAAAAACATAATGTCAAATAAGCAAAATTTTATAAATAGAAAAACTAACATAGAAATGGAAATAAGAAACATAATTTTATAAATAGAAAAACTAACATAGAAATGGAAATAGAAAACATGCATAAATTGTCATAAGAAGAAAATGTCAAATTAAGTATTATTTAATTTGATAATGCATATTGATGTTAAAAAAGGAAATTATAAAATTCAAAAATATAATTAAATATTACGTATATGATTTAGATTTTTTTTTATTAACATAATTTCTAACTATTTTAAAAAGGAAATTAGTTTCTTTTGTAGAATTGGAAGTTTTCTTTTTAAAAGTTTAGTTGTTGATTATAAATAAGCAACTCAAATTCCAATAGGTTACACAAATTTCTAAATCAAAAATATTTCTTGAGAGTCAAAGATAATTTGATAAATTAATGGTCAATTCTTTTTCTAACCAACTACTTGCTTCTTTGTTTTTGAACGAGTTTCAGAAAATTTTTAACAATAAAGAAGTTTTGATTAGAGTTTTTCATTTTTGGGAGGCACGAAACATCAAAAAATAAGGTTTACTTACGGGTCTTGAACTCCTTCTCATTGATCAAAAGTATTTGCAAATTTATTAATACATCATCTATTCAATATTTAGTTAACACAAATACTTATAAATTTTAACAAAAGAATGCAAAAGACTGTTATCCACGCATTCATATTTGCTAACCGGATATGCTATTATGAATCAAACCTTAAGGCTGATGTAGTCAGTTACTTATAACAAGAACAGAACAACTACAAAGTGACCTCCCACAAATTTCAAATCCAATTTACTCAACTTACAACAATGGTTCAAGCAAATCAAGATGACGATATCATTGAAAGACAAAACGTTAGAATTCGATCTTATGACGAGTTTAAAGAAATAGTCGACATGAATGTTACCTATATGGTAAAATGTTTTCTTTTAATTTGTCTCTGCATACATATACTAATTTAGACGTATTCTGTGGTTTTAAAGTAATATATTGTTGTTTTAAAACAATAGTGGATGTACATCAATCACAAAGTAAATTATTTGATTTACTATTCTTATTACAAATTTATCTTTTTAGTAAATTAATCATAAATTTTTACAAAATATATTTTTAATTTATTTTATTAGAATAAAATTTAACCAAATATGTAAAAATAGAATAGCATGTTTTTTTAGAAAAAATTAATACCAACAAATTATTTTGTTATTAAATTTTTTTTTATTTGTCAACATAAAAATATTATTTTATAATATAAATAATAAAATCAAATAAACAATAATAAAGTTATACTTTATTAATATTGAATTTAAACTAATTTAGAAAAATATAATAAATAAAATTATTAATATATATCCGCGCGTAGCGCGGACGAAAAACCTAGTTAGTCTTAAGATTTGTCCGCATAGTGTAAAAAGGGTAATAGAAGTACCTTAAATTAACTTAACAGCATTAATCAATTAACATCTTAAACGTAATTAACTAAATATCAATGAAGGCTTTATTAATTGGAAACCCCGCCAATCACGCAGCTTGTCTATCACCACTTTACCACTTATCAAAGCTTCTTTAGAGCTGCCAAATTCTGTTCCAAAGCAGAAGAAGATGGGTAAGGAAGACGATCGAGGAGAAGAGTACCTGTTCAAGATAGTCCTAATCGGCGACTCCGCGGTCGGTAAATCCAACTTGCTTTCTCGATTTTCTCGAGACGAGTTCGACACCAACTCGAAGGCGACAATCGGAGTGGAATTTCAGACACAGTTGGTGGAGATCGAAGGGAAAGAAGTGAAAGCTCAGATCTGGGACACTGCTGGTCAAGAAAGGTTTAGGGCAGTCACTTCTGCTTATTACAGAGGTGCTTTTGGTGCTCTCATCGTTTACGACATTACCAGAAGCTCCACTTTCGAGAGTGTTAAGCGTTGGCTTCAGGAACTTAACAGTAAGTCCCTTCCTTTTTTGCTTTGGTAATTGAAAAATCTGAGGAAATTTATGTTTGGTTCTTGAAATGAAAGTGAGCACTATTGATACGATTCCGTGAATCCAAACACTTTGAATGTAAGTCGAGATTATGCAGAAAGATTATGATTAGTAATGCCATGGTTTTGCTGCTACCAATCTTGAGAGCCAATGGTTCATTGTTTCCTATTTTTAGCTTGGAGCAATGTGATAGGATTGGGTTGTCTGAGCTAGTCTTGAGTATTCGGTTCGGTTTCGAGTATTTCGGTTCTATACATTTAGGATCTAATATGTATTTATTTGTTCCGTCCGGTTCATCTTGGTTTCAGTTTGGTTATGTTCCATAATTTGAAAAACCGTAAAATGCCCGAAATTTTCGGTTACTAAACGGTTTTAGATATTTTGTACTCGAAATAGAATTTTTTATCCAAAATCAACAAAAATACTTCAGATAACAATTAAATATTTGAAATCAACAAAAAATTATGGATATTTAGTACATGAAATAACAATTGTATATCCAAAATTTTTGGTCGGTTCCGGTTTTTTTGGCCCAAGGCCTCTTTTGAGCCAATAAGATGCTCAGAGGTTATATGACCCTAATAATACTTTGTTTGTTTTTTTGCTACCGCAAGCTCACTGTGACACGGCAGTGGCACAAATGCTAGTTGGGAACAAATGCGACTTAGAGGATATCAGAGCTGTGAGTGTGGAAGAAGGGAAAGCTCTTGCGGAGGAAGAAGGAATGTTCTTCATGGAGACATCCGCTCTCGACTCCACAAACGTAGACAAAGCCTTTGAGGTTGTGATCAGAGAGATCTTCAGCAATGTCAGCCGCAAACTTCTTAACTCCGATGCTTACAAGGCTCAACTTTCTGTCAATCGGGTCAGTCTTGTTAACAACAACAATGACGCCGAGAGCTCTTGGATGAAGCCGTCTTGTTGTTCATGAGCTTGTTTCTATCAGAGTAAACATTATGAAGGTTATATTTATCAGTTCGGATTTATAAAGAGACTTGTAATCTGTTTTGTCTTGACGCATTGGGTTCTGTCAGGAGACTAGAGTAAATGTTTTCACTGAATCATGAACTTGAAATCCAACTCTAATGAAACTATATGTACATATATAAATAAAGATAATAGATTTAGTGGTAGGTTGAGTACAATCAGGGCTTTCGTAAAGCAGAACCTGCACCCATTACTACTGCTAAGACAAGGCCAAGACCTGCTCCAAGTGAAGCACCAACAGCTGCTGCTGACATTGACGATGACTTGGCTTGTGAACCATCTGCGGCACGGCCTTTGGCTAGTTCCACCAACAGTCTGTCTTTAGCAAGTTCCTGAAAGTTTGATGGAGAGATATAACATTGAAAGTATGAACGGTTGAACCATTATTTAACCGCTTATCTTGGTTTCAAAGGTTCAACCTAACCCTGGGACTTTTAACCGAACCGAATTTGCTGAACCGAAATTTTTTGGTTCGGTTCGGTTCGACGAATCGAACGGTTAACCAAAGCTTTTTATAAACAAAATAAACCAATTTTAACCTAAAATTAACCTAAACGAACTGACCCGAAATAATTGAATATACCTAAAATTAACTGAATTAACCGAAAATACCGAACCGAACCGGCCCGAATAACCGGATATTAACTGTACTAACCGAACTAACCCAAGTTATCCGAAATTTCGGTAAAAAATAATAACCAAAACGAAAACTGAACCGAAAAAAATTCAGTTAGTTTTGGCCAAAAAATTCAAAACCGAACCAAACCGAACAGAAGAACCGAAGTCCCAGGCCTAGTTCAACCAGTCAAGTTGGCAGCTAATAGCTCAGCTATGAAAGTTAGGAGAGAGTAAATACCTGAAAGCAAGCTTCTTCTTGAGTTTGAAGGATGCGATGAACAAGCTGACAAAGGGAATTAACACCATCCACAGGAAAAACAGTGTCTTTTCTTTGGAAAGGCTTTTTGACAAGATCGAGTGGAGCGAATATCAGCTTCTGCGCACCTAATGATCCTTCATTACCTGCATTCACAGCTGCCCAAGGCAATGAGGAGCTCCCAGAGCCAGAAATAACATAAGGAATGGAGTTGACAATTCCGGTTGTGTTTGGTGAAGCTTGATATGCCTGAAGAACAGCTTCTATCATGGATTTCTGCTGATGAGCACTGACAGAGAACTTGTTTGTAATGGCGAGGACCCAAGGGATGCCGAGAGATTTCACCTCGTCTAACAGAAGAGCAAGTGCTGGTTGCTGTTGTTGTGTTGTTGAGTTCTGGTAACGTGGTATTCTGTGAGACAGATTGTGCACAAGAATGATTAAATCTATCTTTTTACTTAAGTTACGAACTCCTTTCCATAGTTCTTCTCTAAACCGAGAAGCCTCTAAGTGCAGCTCCTGCATCAGAGGACCAAAAAGAAGTTAAATAACTCAACTTCAAACTTGTGGAACCAAAATGTGAAGAAAATGACCTGCAGATTCACGCCCACTGTGTCGGAGTAGCAAACACCACCAACAATACAATCTTGAACATCGGATTGTATCTGCAGATTCTCCACATGTGTCATCGAACTCAGCATGGTTTGACCTAGTATTGCCCGGAACAGAGAGGTTTTACCAGCACCCTGCGTAGACAAACACTCCAGATTAGAGCCTGAAACGTTAACTCCCAAGGGAACAAGAAACGGAGGTACCTCAAGCCCGAGTAACCGCACCCTCCGTGTTCTGATCTCAACCTCCTTAGCCACAGTAGCGAAATCACTAGTACAGAATATATACAAATCCTCCAAACCTTCAGGACGAACAAACTTGTCCTCTTGAAAAAATCCTAAACTGTTTCCTTCCTTAAGCAAACCGGTGTTTGAATCGACAGATGAGAACATAGGAACTAAAGGATCTTCAACTATCTGATTGCTTGGAGGTCGTTTCAGAGGAGCTCCAATGGTCACCCTAATTTTCTGTAGTTCAGTCTGTTCTACATTATCTGAAGAATAAGCAGGTGTAGAAGGGAAGGATTCAACAGTAGTTGAGCACCTAAAGAGAGTTAATTATTAATATTAAAAACTATATCACACATACTTTTCATCAGATAGAAGAGGGAAAAAAGTGATAACAGATTATACCAGTTGCCATTCACTTGTGCATGAACAAAAGAACACAAATGCAACCCAAATCCAGTGATATCAACTTTTAGTGGTTCTGCATTCTTATCACCAGGAACGCCATTCCAGCCAAGAGGAGCGATAGAAGTAGCGGTTCTGATAACCGGTGATTCAACGATATGACCAATTTCTACACTACCACCAACAGCAAGTCCAAGCCATTGTTGTAAATGTGGAAACTGCTTCTGTTGATCCACTCCGAAGAATCCATCAATATCCATGCAGAGGTCATGTATTCTACATCATGAAAAAAAGGCATGTCAGTGAATATGTATACCAAGGCTAAGACACCAGGCCAGACATGAATCAAGGAGTAGCCGGCATAGGGTAAGAGGAACTATCACCTCTGGAAGCGAGACCTATAGGATTTCATAGAATGTGACTGAAGACGTTCCCTCAGCTCGGTAATCACAGATCTGACCTGAAAATATCTTTGCCGGAAAAATGCAACTAATTAAGAGAACCTCAAGGTCCTCAACCACAAACTAAATGTGAAGATAAGTGTGCAAATGACATCTTTAACTAGCCACCTAAAGTTAGTAAGAGAATTCCAAAATAAGATCTACTTGTCTGGTTTGCCTTACACTGTTTGGATACGTTCACAAGTTCAGATGAATAAACACTTATTAGCATATATGCAAAGGAAGGTCGTACCGATGTCAATTTAGAGTACTCTCCTTCTGAAAGTGATTCCACAGATGCAGTTCCCAAGAGGTATAGCTGTGATACGCAGAATAAACTTAGTAAACTGTTGATTATTTTGAGGGAACCACAATTCTACTGAAAACCAAACAATAGCATCAAATCTTATGAGAAATTAGCTTTGCCAATCTTGGCATATTGCTGACAAATTCAAGTAGATTATACACTATAGTATTCCTAAAGCTATGAGTTAAAACATCTACCTGTCCAAATGGCACGTAAGAAGGTAAAGAAGGAACCCTGCGCCAACTATTTCCAAAACCATTGGATGAATCGGTCTTTCCTTCACTCTTTCCATTAACTGTTTGCCCGTTACCAGTATCTGGCAATGGCTTGAGAGATATACCATCCCTACCCTCTTCTATTTCAAGAGATTGTGGTTCAATAACCACGTCCTCAATAGGAGCTGACGATACAGATTCATTTGCAGTAAGACTCTCTGCAGGATCAACTTTCTTTCCTCTATACTTATCCAGTTGTTTTTTAACAGCCTCAAGAGGAACAAGTCTTGAAAGCCTCCAAAATGAGTTCTGAACAGGGCCAACACCAATGACTAACTGCTCTTGTTCTTTACCTTTTGTCTTTTCTGCCTCTAATGTCTCTCCAGCCATTGACATTCTTTGCTCATTGTAGTGATGAAAGTATGCAGGAGATAATATTCTAGGGACCAAATCTTCAGGTATACAGTAGCTCTTGAAATAATGATGCCACCCTTTTTCCTGTACGTAACTGCAAAACAAACAAAGAGAGGGGAGAAAAATTATGAGAAAGCTCTGGGTAAAGCCAGTTGTATGTTAAACTAGTACTTCAAAAACATACTCTCGCAGCGCAGCATTCCCAACAGGAGGCTGGGAAAAGGTAATACATTTGACATGAACTTTTTCATTTCCTTTCTTTGTAGAAGAGGCAGCAACAACCCTCAATATGGCGAGTGTAGCTAACGCAGCTACCTATGTGAATTAAAATATAAATATAAAGGGAGTCAACAAGGTGAGGCCAGATGTAGTCAATGAGCTACAAAGGTAAGAAAAATCAATAAGACTTACAGCTCCACCAAGTGAATGTCCACATAATACAAGTTTCCGTTGCTTTTTCTGAGCAAGTCTATACAATTCCAGAGCAGGTATTCCCTTAGCACGAGCCAAGAATCCCTAGTTTTTGACATTTAAAGGGATAAGTATTGAAAAATATAATAACTTATTTTAAACCTTGCATAAGATAATAGGGTACCACAAGCATACCCGATGTGCAGCAGGTTTAGGCTTATCTCTACGTTGCTTAGCCTTTAAATTCTGCAGATGCTCTCCATTATTCTTCTGTGGTTCACTTTGTGCAGGTTCGGATGCTGCGATGCATTCATCCTCTGCGACATCATCTTGAAATATGTGACCTTGAAGTATATTTGCATCGGCCATAATGTCCCTAGAACACAACCACAAATGAAAAACACACCTTTTACATCTGACCTACATCGTGTTCCCAAGGGAATACAAATTCCAAGACTTACTTATATTGCCTAGTTCCTACAAATGATGCAAATAATGTATCACCAGCCTCAGCAAGTAGATACCTGCATTAACATATTTTCCTTAAGAGTTAATTTCAGCTAGAGTATTAGGAACAAGACCCAACTAGTAAAAAAAAGGTTAAATTTTAACTCAACAGATATATTATTACATGATAAAGCATATTTGATTCTATTAACCAACAAATGGTTAACAACCTGTGAGGAACGTGATCTGATGAAGGTTGAACTCTCTCCAAGGAAATGAATTGGCCGCCAAAGTCCGCTTTAAATTTGTTTACAGCTCGAACCATCTCACTTGCAGGTCTCTATAAGAATAACACAATGCAATAGCGGTAAACAGAGACACTGACATTAAGCACATTGAAGTAATAGCTCAAGAAAAAAAAAGACAAGAATGAGAAGAAGAAACAGAGACATTGACATTGACATTGAGCAGAGTGTAAAAATTATGAATTTGTGTTCAATTAAAGTTCCACTTTACACCTAATCCAACATTCTAACTAACTAACTAACAGAACCTATTAGTTAATCAACACATAAATGTACCTCCCTATTGCAGAACAACGCAAATGTTCCTTGTAATTAAACTGATTGTCCTAATCCGAGACTAGATTGATTTTACATTACAGAAAAGGTTAATGAAAGTACCTTGTAAACACACTCGGAGAGTACCATGCAACAGAGCAAGTCCTGTAAATCATCGACCGACTCGGATTTAAGTGCGAGGCAAAGATCCTGAATTTGCTTCTTCCGCTTCTCATACTCCCGACGGATCTTAATCCTCTGATCGGCATCTTCTCCGTTCCACGGTGGCCACCGGAACCTCCATTGAAGTGGTCCCCACGATACCCGTAGAAACCTCGCTCTCTGGTCTCTGATCCACGATTCCACTCGGCTCTGTATCGATTCCATTACTACTAATTTAATTCCCTATACTCTAAATCGGAACTCAACGACTGCGATAACTGTCGAGATTTTGGATAACGCGTGGAATTTCAAAAAAGGAATAATGTAAAGTGAGATTTGAGAAGAAGGAAACGAAGTGGCTTAAAGAAGGTATGGGTTACGTTATGTAACAGAGGGGGATGATGAGACAGTGAGCATCAAAAGGCATATGCGCCTCCATCGCTAAGTTGTTGAAACTGTCTATGGCTCTTGGGCCGTGTAGGTTGATATACCTATTGGGCTTTAAAGGGATGCTATCGCGGGCTCCTTTGTTATAAAATGTTGTTATGGGGTACGTTACATGGAAACGGAAAGAGGTACGCCGAAGCGAAACGTTTGAAAACACGAAAACTGTTTTTTTTTTAAAGTATGAAGTGAAACGTTTTGGAAATCTCTCTACATATATTTATAAGAATAATAAAAATATAATAAATACCAATAATAAAAAAAAGTTCAACATAATATTTAAATTTTGAAACAACATAAGTCCAATATATATATATATATATATATATATATATATATATATATATATATATATATATATATATATATTAATAGAATTTGTAACAACACAAACTTAGTTAGAAAAAAATCTATAAATATAAACGAACATGAAACATTTTGACTTAATTTTGAAACTATCAATCTTAATATAAGAAAAATATATGGTAACTGAGAGAGTCGTCTTCTTCTATGCGTTTTTTATAGCTTTTAAGGGTACAAATATGAAAAGCTTTGTCTACATTTTAGACAAAGCTTTTCATATTCTTTTTAACAGTGACATATTTTTCTAAATAAATGACAAATTATCAGTTACTCTTATATTTTTAAACTATTTACAATTAAAATGGAAAATAGAATTTTCAACAACAAAAAAGTAACGATGTTTCCAAAAACGGATATATCATTTCCGCTGCGTTTTCAAAAATGGATACGCGTTTCCATCGTGATCCAAATCACAATTTTTATGAAACGCGTTTCCATCGCGTTTTCTTGCTTTTCCGTCGCGTTTGCGTTTCCGAAACGTTTCCGAAACAGGAAACAATCATATGACGGAATTTCCATGCAACATAGGTTATGGACATTGTATTGCTTGGTAAGTTGTAGTAAGTAGTGACCTTGTTCGAAAACTCGCTACGCCCACACGGCAAAATTTTTTTGTAATAATTTAAACATTTTGTAAGTAATACAACACATTTTCAAATTATTATACATATATTAGTCTAACATTGATAAAAAAAATACAAATCATATAGAATATAATTGATATTTCTTCTAATTCATATCTAATACAAAATGCAAAACAATATTCATTCACAGATCACAAAATACATTGTCTTGATTTTGAGAGCATACAAAAAATAGTAAGGGTTGTAATTCATCATCCTTTTGTTCTTTAAAAATTAAGTTATCTTGATGCAGTGAGTTTATAGATGTATTAAAAATTAAAATTTGTACACTTAAAAGTAATTTTTTATTTAAAAAATCAATTTTCTTTTAAGATTAAGGCTAACGGCAACATTTTAGAAATAATGCGGTCTAAACGGACAAAAATTGAATTGCCGCATAATTTCACCGAACAGACAAAAATCGTCGCGATTTACTCATGATCAGTGTCTAGAGGCGGCTAAACAGCCGCGTTTTAGAACAGAGATAATACCTACATTCGGTTTGTTGTCGCCGGTGTATCGACAAACCAGTGACTAGATATTTTAAAACACTGAAATCTAACGTTTTAAATAATATTGAAAATATTTTTGACGATTAAAATTTAGTTTTAGTGATTTGTCACCAGAAAATATGTCGTTGAAGCATTGAGAAACAGAATTTCGTTTTCAAAATATAATATCATCGTCTATATGAATGGTTTGAACACCCATGTCCAATTCTTAATGGGGCAAATAGTGTGACCGCCTCCAATATCTAAGATACTTCAGGGTTTAATTTGTTCGTAACTAATTTTTATTATATATTTTCGTAACTAAATATATGAAAAACTCATATAAATAATAAAAATGTTATTTTAAAAACTAAAAAATCTAAATGTTTATTAAAGAATCCAAAAAAACAATGTTTTTTTCTTCTAAAAGACAATGTTTGTCCAAAGGCTCTGACAAACCTTGAGCTGGCACTGGAACCACCGACAGCAACACAGCAACAACAACAACAAAATTCACCACTTATCGTTGTTGTCCGTCATTGGCAACGGAACAAAATGCAAATTCTTATAACTTTCAAACTGAATATCAACAAATGAAATGGAGAAATAAACACACGAACACTGTCATATATGCGTTTGGAGGTTTTATTGGTTTGTTTATTTTCAAAACATTATTACTTAGTATTACGATTTTTATTTGATTAAAAATACAAAACGAACAAAAATATCTAAAGAAAATATCCCAATAGTAATGGTCCATACAATCCAATAATAACAACTCAGAATAATGTGTGGGGGAGAAAGTAAGGTAAAAAAAAAGTACACTAAAAAGTATGTAGCTCCATTATTGTGCGGGAAGAAAAAAAAAGGAATAGAGAGAAAGATAAATACTATCATATTCAGAAAATAAATATACTACCCAACAAAACAAAAACTCCCAAACTGACCCCGAAATTTCCACTTGTCGTCATCGAACCCGCGTTCCCTGGACCTCCCGCCTGTCCGGGGGTAGTCGAGCCACCCGGAGAAGAGGCGGGAGCGTCAGACCCGGTTAAACTCAGCACAGCTCTGGAGTTCAAATTTGCCGGAGTGAAAGGATGCATACCTATACGACCGTTGGTCACATTCCCACCGATCTGCCACACCTGGTTCACACTATCAGCTCCAGCCGGAACCTTAACCGAAGTGTAAATGACAATCCTATCCCCGGTCAGTGACTCGGCGCGTTGATCCCAAAAGTCGAAGGCAAGTCTCCCTTCGACTAGACTGTTGTAGCTACTGATGTTGTATGTCCTCAATACGGGAGCCATACCTGGTCCAGATCTGAGTGCTACGAAGGCCTGAGAACCTGCCATACCAGTACCTGTTGGGTTGATAGCCCAAGCGACCCAGCCGGTGGGACGAGCTGGAGTGGCGACGAAAGCGACGGAGAGAGATGAGTTTGTTGCATTGTAAGTGTAGTGGAGGTAAGAATCTAGTACGGGAAGGTCCAGGCAAGTCTCGAACGGAGTTCTCTCGGCGGAGCGTATGTTCTGTGTAGAGCAAGTTTGTGCAATCGCCGGTAAGATTAGAGAGACAAAGCAAGCAACGGCTAAGATAAGAAGAGATGAAGAATGAGAAGCCATGGCTTATGATGAGTTTTGGTCTGGTGTGATATGGTGTTTGATAAGCTAACGTTGTTTATATAGACACATAAATTTGATTCAGTGCAACGGTTCTACGATGAGAAGCCCGTTAGGATGATGCCACGTGTTGAGTTGACTGCTAGATAAGAAAAGTCCCACGTTCACGATGTGAATTGGTGTGTTTTGTTGAAATGTTTTTGGAGATGAGTTAATACGGGAGGGATTTGGGTAGGGCATGTGGAGAGTGCGTGTTTTTTTGGAAGTTGACTGCAAGTTGGTTCTTTGATATTTATTTTTTTGTTAGACTATTTGTCAACTAATATTTTTTTGTGTGAATATTGTCATCAGTCAAATGAGTTGAAATGTAATGATTTGTTAATTATATTCATGACTTTTTAATACGCGTATCGTTCGTTGATTTATTACGTGTGTAAAGGTTTGCTCCACTATGAGATAAAATTGTGATTTGAACTTTGATAAAAGATCCTTGGCTCAGGATGTTACGACCAAAGGTATTTTGATCTTTGTCTACTGTGGCTTTTTTAGGTTTTTGTTTCTAGTTTATAGTATCCATGATTTCTTTGTAAACCGTCGGCTTTCATATTTTATTTATAAATCTTGTATTTCATCCCAGTATCTGGAATGTTCGACCTGTAAGTTTGTCGGTTTGTTTTTGGAAAGATTGTGATCCTTGCCAGTTTTTGTATTTTATCTTTGAATTTTAATATTATCCACCAGTTAGACAAAAAAAAACTTTGATAAGGTGGACAATGTAAAAATAGGAAACGAAAATGCAATTTTTTCCAAAGGTTATGTTAGTTGCAACTTGCATTTAATTTCGAGTTTTAAAAGCAAGTGTGTAGGGATGAGATTTTTGATTTTTTTTTTCCTTTTCCAAACGGCAATGTCGATAATGTTGAACAATGGATGTGTAATATAAGGTTATTTTCATGCGGATTATTCTGAATTTCATTTCTTTGTTATTTTGTGTGTTTATCTTTTTTTTTTTTTTGTAACAATGTTTTAGCTTTTATTTCCTAGTTGTTGGGCAACTTTGAATAATATATCAGTTCCCATCTTCCTCAATTACTCTTTTCTTCTCATTCTCATTTATTCTAGAATCATTTATTTTATAAGAATTAAAAAAATTAGGCATATATAGACCCACAGATGATCAAATTGTCAATACCAAATGTCCGCGGTATGTTCCCGGAATTATCTTTAATCTAAGTTCTCTATGTGAAAAGTCCATGTTCTTTTCGTTAGTGATAAATTGGAAATGGTCCTCTCTTGTTTTCGGAATTTTCATTAGATGTAGACTAAAGATGGAGAAGAAGACATAAAAGGTTGCTTACATAAGCATTATTGCATTCCTGACGTTTATTCAACTCCCATATGTGTTTATAGTTCACGTGGTTTGTGGAAAATATTATATTGTCCTCATATTTGTAGTATTTTTATTTCATATAAACATCTATCACAATTCATTATGAGCTATAGAGCTTTTTTTTTTTTTTTTTGCTTAAATATTTGATACAAAGTTATGTTCAGTACTATGAAAATTATGTTAACCTCTATCTAATAATGTACTATAACGCCATATACGTGGTTTGAACTGAATATCGCTGTCTACACGACATATAATTTTAAAAAAATAGCATTCCAAATCATGTATCTTATACATGTTTTATCATCTAATCCCTTATGTAATTTGATCACTTTCAAAGCGATTACTTTGATTCATATATATAAAACCAATGGCTTTTCTATAAGAAAAAAGTAACATATATCGACTACGTACATGTCAAGAAAATTGCATATACGTTACGTACTAAGCATAAAATAATATCAAGAAAGAATCATATAGATCATTATCATAGCTATATCTATCTGATATATAAAAGTCAACACCTAAATATACAAAAGTATTTTAAAAACCTCATGCAGATAAGAGATTGAAGTAATCAAATCCGAAAAAATTCAGATTACATCTCTGTTTTTATTTATTTTTGCCCGAGGTGTAAATAGTATCTAGTAGTTTGCAATTCTTGTAAACTATATCTCTTTCTAATGAAATTTACACTTTAGCAAAAAAGGAAACATCCCAATAAATGGGGAAGAATATTAGTTGAAAAGGGATTATAAGAAATTGCAATTAGTGTACAAACGTCATTAGTCTATAATCATAGCCTAACACATCTGCATCGTGGCTAATTATATTGATCTCCGAATTCACACTATTTTTTATGCGCGAGCTCGTTATTCACATGTATATTATTGATCTGCTCCATGTTTTAAACAGTTTCTCATATACTAAACAATATAATATATATTGAATTTATATTTTTCTAGATTTAGTGCTCCAGTACTAGTAATTGTATTACCCGGAGTCCGTAATTCGAAGGTTTGGATAGAAGTTGAGCCTTATTCAAAATTCTAGAAGCAATTGAGAACATAATACTAATTAGGGTTTTTGTGAGCACCCCGCAGCTTTGTTCTATATGTAGTTTGATCATATACCTTGGGGATATTATAAATCAGCTCGATACTTTTAGAAGTAATCGAAGAGAAATATATCCTAACATCCAATGTTCTTTAATTTTTGTCTACATATACACATCTTAATATTTTTTTAATGGTGTATACATTCATTTAATGTTTTTCTTATGAGATTACATGAAAGTTGGAGAAGACCAAAGGGTATTGATTCATGTGTAAGGAGAAAGTTCAAAGGATGTGTACTGATTCCAAACATTGGGTATCGATCATATACTTGTCACTATCTTCCAGATGGGTTCAAAAAACTCGTTGTTCATAATACCAAAGAGCTTGAGCCGCCTATGATGCATAATCGGTAAACTGTCTCTTTTAAAATGGGTAACTCTTCCTTTTGAAATAAAAAGTTGCTTGATACTGGAACTATTGATAGGACTTATAGCTGTGCGGAGATTGCTCAATGTATCGAAGGAGAATGTTGAGCGTGCTACACGATTGGAAATTGTTGTTAGCAAACGATTCTCTAGGTTGCGAAGCCAAGAAAATGAGTAGGAAAACAAATTCTTTGTACGAAGTCTCATCTTTCTATTTTATTATATTCCAGGACTTAGAATATATACATTCGCCTCCATATGTCACTTGTTAAAGATTTCGATTCATTGTCTAGTGTTACATGTGCTAATCATCAGGGTGAAATAAATTTTATTTGGGATGTTATTGATTTGCATAAGTTGATTTTAAAAAAAAACAACAACAAAGGATTTATTTTTTTTTTAACGAAGAGAGTGTAAATATAAATACCAATGATACTTGATTTTATAATATTTTAATAAATTATATTAAATAAAATAAAGCAATAACAATATATTTTAGTTTATTGAATCATAGATTTAAACTCGATTTAGTAAAGTTTTATAGTTTTCAAAATTTAAAAATTTGGTATTAGTTTTAAGTATTCATGTATATGGATTCTAAAATCTTTGCAGTATACCTTAGATTTTGTTTTAAATAATTTACTTATAAAATTCTAATGGAACTCATTTTAAATGACTTTAAATATAAACATTTTAAAAATTATTTAAATAACCCTGAATTTTAACTGTTGACAAAAAATAACACTGAATTTAAAAAAATGTATTTGAAATCTTAATTTAATAACACCAAAATTTTAAAATTTATTATGATTTATAAATAAGAGATTTAATAAAGATTTTATAATTATTAATTAAATAACAATAGATTATAAAACTTGGAAAATTAACTTTAAATTTAGTACTAAATAACACGTTATAAAATATGCCTAGTGTTAGATCATGATCGGAAGCATCCACGTTACACTGTAACAAGATAATTTTATTGGTCTTGTGTGTATTTAGTTTTTGTAACTTGGTGATTTGCTTGGAACTTTAAGTTAATAGCAGCTTCATAAAAAAGGGAAAAAACCCTCAAAATACTCGAACTGATCTTATTTTTGCATATAAACACACAGACTTTTAGTATTATCCAATTTATATACGAATTGGAAATGTTTTGTGTTTTTATTCACAAACTCGTACATCGTTAGATTTTTTATACACCGTTCTAACGGAAGTTAACGGGACGTTACAGTCATTTTTGACGGGGTTAAATTGCTATAAACGGTGTCTGTAAAAAATGGAAAAAACCCTCAAAATACTCGAACTGAACTCATTTTTGCATATAAATACACACACTTTTAGCATTACCCAATTTATACACGAACTGGAATTGTTTGTGTTTTTATCAGTGTTCTAAAATACGGCGTATATAGCCGTATATACGGCGTTTATACGCTATACAGTGAAGGACTGTACTGTTTTTAGCTATACGGTGAGATAATACGTTTTAAATGATACAATTAATTATACGGCGTATATACAGCTTATACGACTGTATATACAGCTTATTCGGCCGTATATACGGTACTTATACGTTTTTATCAACGCACTTATACAGTTTATATATATATATATATATTATATTTTTTTAATTACAATTTCATTTATTATAATATTATTTGAGTGAACTTTATAATTTAGTAGTATTAATTGGAGAATTATGAAATTTTCACAACTTTAGTTTAAAAAATATAAAATCTTATTATAGTTTAAATACCTTCCTTTATCTATAATTTACTTTATGTTTACTATTCATATTTTAATAATTTTAATTTATAAAATCATAAACTATATTAGTTATAAATTCATATTTTATTTAATAAATCAATATAAAATTATATATGACATATATATATATATATATCTTTAAGGAAAATATTCACCGTATATACCCCGCATAAACGTCCGTATATACATCTATACGGTATACGGTGGCCAACCGTCCGACTAGCATATAGCGTATTTTAGAACACTGGTTTTTATTCACAAACTCGTACATCGTTAGATTTTTTATACACCCTTCTAACGGACGTTACAGTCGTTTCTCACGGGGTTAAATTGCTATAAACGGTGTCTGTAAAAAAAAATTAATCGTTTCTCCCAAATCGATTTGGGAGAATATGAGCCCTAGACGAGCGAATCCCTAAATCGAATTGGGAACTCTCAAATCCAAACCTAAATTTGTGTGTTTCATGTATTTCGAAGCTTTGTGGTAGAGATGAGGTACATTTCGAGTCTGATTTCTTGGTTTCGAATTGGGGATTAGGGTTTTCGTCAAGGGGATTTTGGGTTTCAAAAATTGATTTCGATTTGGGTACTTAGGGTTTCGATTTGTCAAAGATGCTTTGATTTCGACATGTTTTGTGGCTGATTTTGGTGTTGTGTTTCCGTATGATGTTTTCACAGTGACACCATCAACTTGAATTTACACTACGGAGGCATTTTCGATTACAAAGATGGCATTCTCAGATACACCGGAGGTAGTGAATCAAAAGGAATGGTGGTCGATCCTGATTACATGACATGGTCAATTTTTGACGATTTCTGCAAGGAAAAAGGTATCCATGGTGCGGTCGAGCAGGTATGGTATAAGACTCCGGAAGATGCTATGCATTCTGTTAAACACCTCAAGGAAGCTACCGACAGTGGCATACTTCAAATGTGTGCTGACGGTGTTAAGGCAGGTGAGCTTGATGTGTACATTGATAATGCAATCTCAGCACCTGTTCTTGGTATGGAAGATGAGAGACATGATAAAGAGAGAGAAAGCAATGAAGAAGAACTTGGTGACTTTGATGATGAAGAAGAAGAAAGTGAATCTGATGGTGATGGTTCTGAGGAGTCAGAGGATGAGGAAAATGTTCATGACAGTGGCAAAAATGGGCCTCGAGAAGAGGAAGAAGAAGTACTCAAAGAAGGAGGCGAAGATCCAAGGTTTGAAAACCTTTTTGATGAAGCGGAGAGACAAGAAAGAGATGCCTCAGTAGATGTTGGTGGTGGTAATGGTGTTGGGATAGGGAATAATGGTGGTGATAATGGTGCTACAGATGGTACTTCCGAGTTCATCTTTCAGCATCTTCAACTCTTCTTTTTGCTGTCGAATTTGATCCCTAGCTTCGAGTAAACTCACCTTCTGCCAGCTGTGTGGTTTTTCCTCATCAGCCCACTTCCAGAACTCGCAGGAGCCATTTACCCCATTCAGCTTGCCTCCACATTTGTAGAATTGCCTTCCCGGATTCTCATTCGTCCAAGCCTTGAAGATAATCGCCGGCTTCTTACAGAAACACGGAACATCCGACACTTCGTACCAACAGTTGCCTCGGAATGCAGAGTTTGAGACTGAAGATGAACTTCCTTGGCTCTTATCCATCTTCTAAACCCTAAATACCCAAATTGAAATTGATTTCGAAACCCAAAATCCCCTTGACGAAAACCCTAATCCCCAATTCGAAACCAAGAAATCAGACTCGAAACGTACCTCATCTCTACCACGAAGCTTCGAAACACATGAAACACACAAATTTAGGTTTGGATTTGAGAGTTCCCAATTCGATTTAGGGATTCGCTCGTCTAGGGCTCGTACTCTCCCAAATCGATTTGGGAGAAACGATTAAATATTTTTTTACAGACACCATTTATAGCGATTTAACCCCGTAAGAAACGACCGTAAAGTCCCGTTAACGTCCGTTAGAACCGTGTATAAAATATCTAACGATGTACGAGTTTGTGAATAAAAACACAAAACAATTCCAGTTCGTGTATAAATTGTGTAATGCTAAAAGTCTGTATATTTATATGCAAAAATGAGTTCAGTTCAAGTATTTTGAGGGTTTTTTTCCTTCATAAAAATGGTACCATATGAGAAAAACAAGGAAAACAGCGACGCCGTTTAAGCACCCGGATTTTGTCCCATGTCTTGTCGGCCGACCCGGTTAAGAGTCTTCTAGTTTTCTTCGATAACCGGTTCATTTTTAATTTGAACAACCTTTGCTTTGCGTGTCTCCTTCCTTAGGAAATTTCGCGGTTTCGTCTCGTCGGAAACATCCCAGAAGATTCTACGCACGCGCCGCAAGACTAACATAGAGAGGATTAGGGAAGGAGAAGCGGTTTGATTCCGTCGGATTAGCTTAGATGGTGACAGGCGCGGTCTCTGCCATGGCGGCAAAACAAGCCGAGCGGTTAAAGGAAGACGGCAACAGTTGCTTTAAGAAAGAACGTTTCGGTGCTGCCATTGATGCTTATACCGAGGTACATGATTCTCACTTGGCTCTTCACTCTCCTTTGCTCGTTTCATCTTTAGGTTTTTGTTTTCTGGGCGTAGCCCTAGAATTTGATTTAGATCTGCGTGGAGGAATCAAGTTTTTGATAGAATCTCGAAATTGGACAAATCATTTGTAATTTAAGCATATTTCTATCCATATTCGGCTCAGATGGACTGTATTCGAGAATATACGATTGGTTTATAGTTGAAATTTAGGAACTTTTATGTGTTCATCGAACTCTGCTGAGATGTTGGCGTCATCGAGTAGCTACGATGACTTATTCATTTTATTTTTCTTGGTTTATGATCATCTTTGTGTAATTATAAAGGCGATAACCCTATCACCAAAGGTTCCTGTTTACTGGACAAATCGAGCCCTCTGTCACATGAAGCGAAAGTATGTATGTTCTGTCAAGTAAATTGTATACATCTGATCAGTTCTTATGCATAGATAGTTTATTGTTCATCTTGTTGCTTGCTTTTGGATGGCTGGCATCAACTTCAGGGACTGGACCCGGGTTGAAGAGGATTGTCGCAAAGCTATTCAGCTTGACCACAATTCCGTCAAGGTTAGTTTCTTTGGAGTTTTGGTTATATCTAGACAGTTGACAGTTCTCTTTTGATCGGCATGTTATATATGGAATCAACCAAGTTTTGTTTGTATTGATCTTCTTCCTCTCTCCTCCTTCATATGGGGGTTTTATACTTGTGTCTTGTGGCAGGCCCACTACATGCTAGGACTTTCATTATTGCAGAAGAAAGAATATGCTGGTGGAGTCAAAGAGTTGCAAAGGGTATGTATCCTTTTTTATCTGTCAATTCATTCGTGGACTTGGTTTTCTTACGCCATAACCTTGAGACCTAAGTAGTGTAGTTTCCAAGCATCTTAAAGAATCGTTAGGGATCACTTGACTCTCTATCCTTTTCTTTTGAAAGTTTTTTTAAGTGTATAATATGTACACTGATTTTAGTGTGAAAAACCATGAGGATGGAATAAGTTACTACAGAACAATTGTTTTGATAACTTCATGTGGCTACGTTTCATATAGGCTTTAGATCTTGGAAGAGGCGCAAATCCAACAGGATACATGGTAGAAGAAATATGGGAAGAGCTTTCGAAAGCCAAATACATGGAATGGGAACTGGAATCTGCGAGGCGCTCGTGGGAATTGAATAGTTTGAAGTAAGTTTTGTCTCTTTCTTAACCCAATGCTAACAGTCTACCTGGAACTGTGTCTCATTGTGGCTTTATGGAACTATTCATGTTCGTCTTAGGGAAACTTGTGAGGCTGCTCTTAATCAACAACGTGCTTTAGAGATGTCTCGAACAGAAGAGTCTTCAGAAGAAGACTATTCTTCCCATACTAAGAAACTGAAAGCTCTTGATCAAGTGTTTGAGAAAGCTGCAGAGGAGGACAAACCAACTGAGGTGCACCGACGTTTCTTTAAAATCTTTTTGTAAGAGCCCTTCTTCTATTCAAATTTAACGTCAATCGTTTCTAATTCAGGTGCCAGATTACTTGTGTTGCAACATTACTCTTGAGATATTCCGGGATCCTGTGATTTCTCCAAGTGGAGTTACATATGAAAGAGCAGCAATCCTTGAACATATTAACAAGGTTGGGAAAGTTTAATCCTATAACTCATTAATCTTGAACATATTAACAAGGTTAAGGTTCGGTCGTTTAAATCTATTGCTAGGTGGGAAGGTTTGATCCTATAACGCGTGAGAAACTTGAGCCATACAAACTTGTTCCAAATCTGGCTATTAAAGAGGCAGTGGCTGCTTATCTAGAGAAACACGTCTGGGCTTACAAAATGGGTTGATAATCCAAATGAGGCTTAACATAAAGACAATGAAGCGGAAGAGAGGCCGGGTTTAACTACTCAGTGACTAAAACAAAACAGACCGGTGCGTTAGATGTTTACAGTGTAATGTGTTTTCTGCTTGTTTTTGTCAATGTTTTCAGTGTAAGAATTTCTTACCTTGTATATATATGTTTTTGCACACATCGGCCATTCTGTTTAGTCTATAACAAACACACACAACAGAACCGGCCCTGACATTTTATAAGCTGGAAGCTAAGAAAAATTTTGGGGCTTAATAGCGAAAATATTTCTGAAAGTTACTTAAATAGCTTAATAGGGGGTTTGAACCACCTCGGGTAAGGAAAAAAAAAACTATTTTAAAGCTACTGAAGATCAACTAAGCTGTTCCCTTGCGAAAATGTGGCTGAAAATTAATCTTTTTGAAAGGCAAGAAACATGGGCTTATACTGCTTCCATGGGCCGGGCCTGAGGACTGTTCAGACATGGAAAAAGCCCAAACCAGAATCATAGTGTAGCTCCTCTACAATCTCTTGTAATCCAGATGTTGGAGAAAACAAGGTAATTAAGTTATCAATTAACTTAGAGAAATTAAGAATTTGATTAGTCAATCTGATTACGGCACCAAAGAGATTTTGTGGATTTAAATTACGGATTTTTTTTTTTGTTATGAATAAGGAAAGAAGTAGTACTGATTACGATAGTAATAATTACTTGTTCTTATTAGGCAAGTTAGTAAAATGATGGGATGCATAATGAATGGACTCTCACTCAATTCAATTTCTGCCTAATAATAAGGCGCATATCTTGGGTACTTGAATATAGACACGTAAAGGTAAACCCACCATTGTGGACTACTAACCGGCCATCACAATAGATTAGTTTAAGTGTAAATTAAACCACACTTTTATGGATGGATAAAAATAAATTGCAAACCAAATTTATTTGTTTCAAGAAAATAATACTATATACTTAATCCATAATCTATTTTATTTATTTCCTTTTGTCTAACATTACAGACCAAATACAATGGATGCTTAAAACCGTTTGCCAACTAATCTACTCTTACCACTAATAGCACTCAAACCCATAAGTTTTTTTTTCTTCTTCTTACGGGAATCGCCTATTATTCCATAGAATAAAATATACTCTAATGTAAACGTTACTTCTTCTATATAAAAAGTTGGAAGAATCAAATTCTCTCTTTGGTTGGCTTTTCTGTGAAAGTTGGATAAGGAAACAATCACCAAAGAGTGTGGTTGAGGACGAATCCATATTCCATCATCTCCTCTATTAAATATTCTATTTTGTCCAGCTTTCTCCATCTATCCACCGCCTAATTATTACAATTCACGAGTTGTGGCAATTTCGTGATTTTAATTCTAAAGCTAAGCAATCTTTTTTTTTCTTTTTTTTTGTCACCACGCTAGCTTTATATGTTAAATTTTGAACTTTTTTTTTTGTCACCAAGCTAAGCAATCTAACAAACGAAATACATGTGATTTTATCATTGCTGCTTATATGCCTTTTCTCGCAATGTACAGCAACAAAATTTAACATATAAAATGTTTACATATTGAGAAAATATATAAATAACATAAAACATACATTATCGTAAATATAATAATAAAAAATAATATTTTTAACATTATTTTTATTGTAAAAATTTATAGTTTTATATAATTTATAATTTAGAGTTTAAAATTTAGTATTTATAGTTTAAAATTTTATATTTATTCCATTTAATAAAATTTTTTTTGGTCAAACAGTTCTTATTTATGTCTAAAATCGTTCAAACTCAGACCGAAAGTGAACTATTTATAAAAAAAAATACCGATTAGTTTTACTATCGGCTTCCAAATTGTTCAAACGAAGGACAAACTAAAATCCGTATAACTTCGCCCTTGGCTATATTTGTGATAATGTTTATTTTTTGTGTTTTTCTCGATTTGTCTTTTTATATATATATATATATATATCAAAATGCTAATTTTATTAATATTTTCTTATTTAACTCAGTATATTCTTATATATTTGTACATTTCATTAGTAAATTATAATGAAAATGTAAATATTTATAAATAGTAGCTTTTAAAATGACTATTTTTAATAAATAAAAAAGTGAACATAGGGAAAGAGGGATCACATTACATTACATCATTAAAAAAAATGAAAACTTGCGACTCTGTAATAAAACATGTTCCAGAGAGAGTGGAATAAGATTGATTCGTTTTGTAGTTCCTTCTGATGTGAAGAACACGACATGACAGCCTTTCTATGTTTTTAATACTATTATACAAGAAGAAACAGACGAAATGGTACACAGTTACTTACTGAACAAGGCAATTTACTGCTGAATAATGCCAACATTTATTTTATTGATTCCCCAAGAAGAAAAACATCAAACGAAAAAAACTATTCACACAGATTTCTACTTACAAACTTATATACACGAAAACCATATAATAATTATTCAAATCCTAAAGATACTGAATAATTTACAAAAATTCTGAAATCCAAATATAGAACTCAAACAAAAACAAAAGAGCATAGATGTAGATAATTTACATTGCGGATTTTAGGGCATTCTCTCAGGCTGTGTGAGTGAGATTCATAGCTTTGCTCAACCTATCCAAGATCCCATTTGCTTTCCTCTGTGCCCTAGAGGTTCCTTCACGCGCAAGCTTTGTTATCGTTCCATGGATGTTCTCCTCTTCTTTAACCTCCTTCCACTTTGTCCTGTCACTGAAACATATAGTATGCAATATCACAATCGCATTCTCTTTGTTACGTTTGCATTCACTCTCTCTAGTAATCCTCAGCAACCAAGAAACCCCACCGAGCTCACCCAACTCCTCCACAGCTTTCCAGTGAGTAACAAGCATTGCTAATATAGCTAATAGCTCATCAACATACAACCCATCTGAGATTTTCTTACCTAAAACCCTAACAGCTCCTTCCTTTACAGCTCTA
Organism: Orychophragmus violaceus; assembly: GCA_030180135.1. NCBI lineage: Eukaryota > Viridiplantae > Streptophyta > Magnoliopsida > Brassicales > Brassicaceae > Orychophragmus > Orychophragmus violaceus. Next base: position 98,029,300 of record CM058234.1, read on the forward strand.
CTCCTGTTTTCATGAGCAATACATAGAGTGAAGATCGCTGCAGCTACGTCCTTGATAGCTAATGGATTCCCTTCTTCTAAAAGATCGATAAGCGGTTTCAAGATTCCGGATTTCCCTATAAGTACTTTGTTTGAATCGAGTGCAGATAGAGTGAAGACCGCAGCAGCTGCATTGCTTCTTGTAGCTACCGTTCCACGCCTCAATGCATCGATCAAGAGAGGAATCACGTTAGGGTTTTCGCAGACAAGCTTCTTGTTGCTGTCATCATGTATGGATATGTTCAACAATGTTGTGATCACATCTTCTTGAAGATGCTCATCTTGGTTCAAACTCGACCCGTTTAATAATGGTTTCACTAAGCGGGTTATTAAGTCTGATGATTCACCGAATAGGGCTCGGAATTCGGTGCCTTTCTTGGTAAGTCTTCTTAGCTCCTTTGCAGCTGATTTTTGATCTTGAAGGTTCGAAGATGAGACTTTACAGAGTAAAGAATTGAAAATCTCACGGTCTGATCTAGTGACAGCTTTCTCTTCATTTACAAGGTTGGATTGGTATTGGTTTGTGGTCTCTACCCCAACTGTCTTGCACCATTTTGAGATCATCTCACGGATTAAGAGATTGGGAGTTAAAACTGTGTGAGGCAGAACTTGCTGTGTCTTGGGACATGTTCTGTTGCCTGAGCTTAACCATTTCTGGATGAATAACTTGTCGTATGTCTGCAAAGAAAAAAAACACACAACTTTCATTTATATTCGATTTCTAAAGATCTTATCAAACAAGCTAGTGACTTTAAGAAGATGCAGATTAATCTAAAAGATACAATGAATTATAAAAAAAAAAATCTACTGAATGTTTTTATTTTTGTCCAAGCCGACACAAAACCTGAGGCTCCAGTCGGATCTTCTCGGTTCGGCCGGAAAAAAATCAGATGAAAAGTTTCAAACCCAATCAAAATCCAAAAATTCAGGTCACAACCCTAACAGATTACAACAAATCGAGACAGAAAAATTCAAAAATCAAATCAGAATGTGACGTCACTGACCTGACCAGAAGCCAAAACGACAGGATCCCGCATGAGCTCGTTAGAAAGAGGACAACGAAACTCATCAGGACAAGACACCGTCTCTAACATCTCTAAAGAAGAAGATTTCGCCATCTTCCTCATCGTCGCTTGTTTAAACGCAGACAGAGCCTCCTGTAACTGATCGATTGTCTGAACCCCTAAATCATCTTCTTCCTCGATTTTCCTCAGAAGTTTCTTCATCTCACGCTTCAATTCCTTCGCCTTCGCGATTTCCGTCGGATCCGAATCGAAAACGCCGGTCTTCGCCATCTCCGTCGGATCCACCGCCGGTACTCACCAAAGTCTTCTCGGATTATGTTGCCGGATTTTTCGAATTAATTTTCTCTCATTTTTTTTTTTTTTCAAAGAGAGTAATAAATATGAGGATGAGAGAAGAAGGGGAAGTGTTGTAGTGTAGTGCCACTATAAAATTGTGGCCTGCACCGAATTAGCCACGTCATTAATTTATTCATAATTATTAGTGGTAATTAAATTTTTAATTTTGTAAGAATTTTAATAATGCAGCACGTATGACCTACTTCGCGACTAAGGTGTCAAAATGCAGCCGACACGAATAGTTCTCTCATAAACTCACATTACACGTTATTTGTGGTTCTAATTAAACCTCTAATCGACGTCAAGAAAAAAAAATTAAACCTCTAATCTTTTTTTGTTAATCCAGGGAGGATCCCAGACCGTGGTCCAGACTAATCTCTCTGGGCCCAGTTAGGCCGCAGGCCAGCTTCACCTGGGAGAGTTTTCCCTGGGCCTTAGACCCAGTGCCCGCGTTATGAGCAGATGAGGCATTTTTGTTTTCGCCTGGAGTCGAACCCGGGTGGTGGTTGCCACCTCGGACCCTTCTACCACTTGGACTACCTCAACCGCTCTAAACCTTTAATCTATCATTTCATTTTTGGAGATAAAGACAAATAACAAGCCATGTCTTTAATTGATGTTAAAATTGTTCACAAATCGATCAGATTTTCTTTTCCCTGATACTATAACAGAAAAAGAATATATATATGCAAATTGTGTAATTTGTATCAATAATATAGAATATCACTTTGGTGAACTATTGACGGATAAATGGATTTTGTAGCAATCCTAATTTGATATCCCGATAGATAGAATGTTTTACGTTTAAATGGTATTAGTAAAACTTGGTTCCGAATTTTATAGGTATGAATTACAAGTTATTTAACAAAAAAAAAGGTATAAATTACAAGTTTGTATAAGATTATGAGACTTCAAAGTTTTGTGCATTTGGGAGGTGATGAGTGAAGTGCAACCCATAGAGTTATTCAAACATGGCAACATGGAAACAGCTGTTTTTCCGCGTGGATTCTATTGTACTCTTTCCGACAGTCTGTTTTACTTTGACTTTTTTACCCCTGACGTTTCTTGTGTGTGTTAAAAATAATTTTTGGAAAGAAGTGAAAAGAAAGAAGTTTTATTATAGCTTTCGGCGCGTGATTGGATGAACTAAAGAACGTCAACCAGAACGGTTAGGTATTGCAATTAACTTCTTTCACAAGATTCAATATCCCACATTTTATAACATTCTATTACGGATTACTCCATCGGGAAGCAAAGTCAAAAGCTCCACGAAATAAAAACAACATTTTCCACACAAAATATGAAACTAACAAAGTTGTCCAAACGCTACTAAAACTTTCCGACCAAGTTATAGTTGAGACCTAGTTCAAAAAGTTATAGTTGAGACGAAAACTGTATCTGTATGCTTGTCTTTGTCTAAGATTATTATTTGTTAGTACTTTACCCTCAAAATTCCATTATAAAACTTTAATTCGATTTACTTAAAAAAAATAGGTTTAGCTAACCAACCAATAACCTTAAGAAAGTAGGTATGTGAATGACGTCCGTGCAAAGAATAGTGTTAGTTTCGAAACTGAAGTTGTTCTACTGAAATTAGAAACGTGTATGCAGGGACAAATCCAGAAGATATTTACATATGATGTATAAACGGGAAGACCATGAAAATAAAGGAAAACATAGATTTAATCGTGGGCTAATACGGGTTTACGTCGGAATTTTAGTGCATATCTTTTTTTTTTGCTAACTTGTAAATATCAGTAATCAAAATGAAAGAAGGTTACAGAGAAACCTATACAAAAGAAATATTTGGCAAAAAAGAATTAAAAACAAGGAGGCAATACTAGTTTAGATGAAGACTAACTTCATTAACAGATCCAAAAGAACATTAAGCGGACAAATTTTCTTTTAAACTTGCGGGTTGTGATTGAGTTCCGCACAAGACGATCAATGTTCTTGGAGATCACTTCGTAGGCGACATGTGTGGTGTTGTGTATGACGCTGTTTCTATGCTTCCAAATGCAGTATATGGCAGCATGAGAGACAAATATGCGCAAAGTCTTCGGGGCTTCCAGAGTTAACTGGTCCAGAACTAAACTTGTTCTGTCGAAAAATGAATATGTAATATGAATTTTAGTGCATATCTTATAAATATATTTAAATTCCATTATAAAACTTTACTTTAATTTACTTAAATATCGGTTTTGCTAAACCAATCAATAACCATAAGAAGGTGGGTGATTGAATGACGACCGTGCAAAGAATAGTGTTAGGTTCAAAACTGATCTTGTTCTATTGAAAAATGAATATATATAATTACGTATTTTTTGAGGAGTGGTTCCCACTCATCTGCAAAACACAAGAGAATCTTAACAAGTGCCAAGTTGGACTGGTGGTCATCAATCAACACTTAGCCCACGTGTCGATATCCAAGGTCCCTCATCATCTTCGTACTGTCTTTTTTAACTCTGTTTGTTGAAACACCTTTGCTTTCTGACATTATTGTTTTTGTTTTTATTTGGTGTGATAACGACGCTCTTATCTAGAACATTGTGTACATGTCATTTCCAAATGTTTGGTAACAACAAAGTAATTGAATCTTTTGCACACCAAACAAAAAAAAAAGTTTATGAAAGTGTTTGTGTAGTTTATTTGTAGAATTATCGATTCTATTCAATACAATTAGCTTTGTTTTTTTTTTGAAAAATGACAATTAGCTTTGTTTCATGCTTATAATGCCTACAATTAATCATTTTCTACGGCAAAAATCATGGACATTTTTTAATTGTTAGCATAATAGTGTAAGAAAAATGATAACAATATTATTCATATGATATAAAAATGAAAGTCGTTGCTTTATGTTATGCTATTTTGTTATCCAGAGAGTTTAGTGTCAATGTTTTTATTACAAAAATGTTTGTTTCTAGAGTAATTTGAACTTTAGATTATACTCCCTCCGTTTCACAAAGATACAATTTTTAGAGTTTTCACATATATTAAGAAAACAATTAATACTTAATCATAAATGCATCAATTTTTGTTACTCTACAATTTCCAATATCTCTAAACCAATAGTAATTCAATGGATTTAATTAATCTTCTTAAAATTTTCGAAATATCATCATTAATTAATAAAGTGTGCATAGAAAAGTTAAAAAATATATCTTCGTGAAACAACTTTTTTTCTAAAACATAAGTTTTTGTGGAACGGAGGGAGTAACTTTAAGGCATTAAGTTCTTAGATATTTATTTTTTACTTAGTTTCATTTTCTAGTTTCTTGCATCACATTGATAGCCAGCTAAGTATTTCGTTAATATAATTGACTTTAAGTCTTTGATTCCAACCTTTTTACCAAAATTAGAGTACATATGAACGTATGCATTTATTATTTTTAGATATTTTTATGCGGTTTTGTGTGGCAGAATATTTTGTACTTTTCATTTTGACTCATATTTGTAGTTTTTCAATTCTTGAACTCCGATAGTTCCTCGCCAAATATAATAGAGCGTTCATAATGATTGAAGATTCAATCAGGAACGAACATGTGGGATTTTTATCGGTGGTTGTAGGTGGTTTGTCTCCTCCTCTCTCTGTTTTAGCTCGGATGAAGCTTTATCCATCGGAGATCTACTTCTCCGCAACAACTCTTAGCCCAAATGAAGTTTGAGGCTGGTTTTTTTGGTCTTTCTTTTTTTTGTTAAATCCAGTGAGTTGTTGCCGCATCATTTTCTAAGGCGGCGGTTTTTTGCATGTTTGTCTAAAGTTTTGTGTCTCCAGTTTAGGTCGGTTTACTTGTTTTAAATTATTTTGGTTTTCTGTAATTTTATTGGTTTGTTTAACTGAGCCTAATTTTCGGTTATTGAGTAGAGCTAAATTTAATTGGATGTAAACCAAACATACAAAAAATATATATATATATGCACCAAATTATAGCAAGAAAAAAATATTTACAGTTGAATTAGATATTAATTATTGCACACACGTCGAAATCGATGGGTATCATGTTATTTAAATGTCTTAACCAATCACGTCGAGAACATTTAAACAAAGCTCTTTTTTTGGAAGACTAAAATTCGAAAATTCTCGGTCCATAATCTTTTTTGATATCCAGAGTCAGCCGACAGTCGACAATATAGAAGAGTATTAATTGGGTTTGGACGTACTTGGAAGCCAATTAAAATGTTGTAATATAGAAGACAAAACCAATAATTGAGAGAACAATAAATATAATTGTCAAAAATATGATATGTGGAACATACACAAAGGAGGCCCATTTGACACATATGTTTTTCTTTGGGCGCTCGGGGTGTAGCCCCACTCATACTATAGTTTAAGTCTGTAACCACACGGTTTTTGAATCGCATTGTTTAACCACACAAAATCATTTTCTCGAGTTATAACCACAAAATGTTGACTTTTTATTGACTTTTAACGGTTTCGTTAAACAGACGTTAATGAGGTTTTAATAACCGGATTCCAATTTTAAATTAGGATAGAACCAATAACAAACCCAAATTAAATTCCAAATTAAATCTAAATCGGATTAACCCAACTGTCCTTCCTTAACCGAACCAAAACAACAAACTAAATTAAACCAGCAAATCCCAAACCAAGAATACCAATACTAAATCCCAAAAAAGCCCCAATTCCCACTTTCTCTCTTGTTCGTCGTTTGTAAAAAGCCCCAATATCTCCAAGCTCCTCTTTGACAAAATATTCATCCAAAATGGACAACAACTTCGAGAACTATCATCATCATCAATGGCGTCCAGGACCAACACAGCCAAACATATGCCCAGTTTGTACGGCGGCGCACTTCCCATTCTGCCCACCGTATCCACCATCTTCCTTCCCATATTCCCCCAACTTTCCTCCCCACTTCAGTTTACCTCTTCCTGGATTCGACTCGTTCACCGGACCACCAGTTCGACCGCTAAACCATTATCCGCTCGGTGATCCAAGGCCGTTGCAAGCACACCACGGAAATCAATGGCGACAGGTTGCTGACTACCATAGTGATGTTAATTGTGATAGGGAAGCTGATCGGAGCTTTAAGAGAGCTCGGATTGATGCGATTGGGGATGGTTCTCCTGGTTACGATGTTTAAAAGCCCCAATTCCCTAAATACTGGTTACATATTGATATCATATTATGCGCTTGTTGCAGATATCATGAAGCTAGTGAGAACGCAAATGCTCGGGTGTTGGAGCTGTTAAGGGATTTTTTCTGCACATGACGAACAAGAGAGAAAGTGGGAATTGGGGCTTTTTTTAGGGATTTAGTATTGGTATTCTTGGTTTGGGATTTGCTGGTTTAATTTAGTTGGTTGTTTTGGTTCGGTTAAGGAAGGACAGTTGGGTTAATCCGATTTAGATTTAATTTAGAATTTAATTTGGGTTTGTTATTGGTTCTATCCTAATTTAAAATTGGAATCCGGTTATTAAAATCTCATTAACGTCTGTTTAACGAAACCGTTAAAAGTCAACAAAAGTCAACATTTTGTGGTTATAACTCGAGAAAATGATTTTGTGTGGTTAAACAATGCGATTCAAAAACCGTGTGGTTACAGACTTAAACCATAGTATGAGTGGGGCTACACCCCGAGCGCCCGTTTTTCTTTGCCAACAACCCATATGTTTTGTTTTTTTACAAACAACTTATATAACTTTATGTTATCAGTTCATTCGTTACAATATTTTTAAAATAATATTTAAATTAAAATGTATCTAAAGAACTTTAACATGGTTAAAAGAGTTGGATCACATTCGTAACAGGCCAAATAAATTGTTGGGATTTGAAGTCAATAGTGAAAAGAATGTAAAGCCCAACAAAACCAAATGATCCAATAAAATGACATATATGTCTGGGTGATCGTGAAGCCCTACATGAGATACAAACTTGACTTCGAGGCCCATTTGCTAGTTGAAGCAAACCCTATAGCCTAGAACTAGATGATCCCCATACTTTGTTTATTGAATCCACATGACTTCTTCAAGTTAGTGGAAGACAAATTAAAAGCCTCAAAACTAAACGATCAGATATTTTACCCCTTTTTCCTTTAACTCCTCCATACAGGCCACTCCATTTTATAAACTAGGACACTATCCAACGAAGGCGGCTCTCTCTCTACTTTTAGAGAGATAAAGTTTTCTCTCGCCGTTTCGCCGGCAAACACTTCGACCTTCTTCTCCGATTTGATTTTTCAGAAGGTAAGTGTTTGTCCGGCGATGGGGTTTTTTCTGATTTTTTTCTCCTACATCTCTTCGTTATCTATGTGAGATCGAAATCTTTTTCCCCATCTCGTTTGTTTCCGATCGAACCATGTCTTCCTTGTTTTGTTTCTTCTATGGCTTCGATCGGCTTGTTTTGTTTTGGATTTTGTTCCAATAAGTCTCGGTTTCGTTTCTTGGGCGGGTTGTTCTCTCCGAATTATCGGACCTCACCGGTCTTACCGGTTCTTCCCGTCCTTTGGACGATGACGGTCCAGCTTCTTCTCTCTCCTCTCGCCGTGCCTCCCTTGATTTGGTCTCTGCTTCGCGTCCGATCTCCCCTCTCGATGGAATTAATATCGTCGGCGTACCACCGCTTTAGAGGACAAGCTCCTGGTGGATACATATGGGCTTATAGCCTTGTCGGCGCCGGCGCCTCCATGGCGTTGGGTTTGTAGGATTATGTGTTCGTTCATGGTGTAATTCTCAGGTTACAACCTAGCACATAATTAACTAGGATCTAGGTGATTTGCAGTTGAATCATAGAGATCAGGATCATTACCTCTTTAGAGTGCAGCGGATTGATTGGTAATGTCGAGATCACTTAGAGCAGATGATTACCGGCTCCTCCTTGGTATCCACACGCTTACAAGCTATGGATCAGGTTGCTAGACCAAGCTGGAATGAATCAGAGAGAGAGAGCAGACGGCTCAGGAAATCGCAGAGGGTGTGTAGAATTACCCTAGTCTGCGCCTCTCATCCCTTATATGGGCCCAAGGAATTATCCTAATGGCCTATTGGGATTTTGGGCCCAAGACACAAATCAGACAAAAGCCTGTATTTTGTCTGGCCCAATTCTCTGTACAAATACAGTAAATGCCTTTGCATCTTACCGTATTAATTCCATTTAACTTTCCCGTTAGCTATGGTGTGTGACCCTTAGGGATCATACAATACTTGTAATAAGTCCTAAACTTATAGATCATGAGCGGGCTCTAGCAAGTCATCATGATCACCCAGTATTTATGACTTATGTCTGATCTCGACACTTATCATACTTTCTAGAGATAGTACGGTAGATTTCAGGACATTCCCAACAGGGTTGGATTTGACGGCGTTGTTGTAGCGGTTTTCTTTTGATACAGGTGGTGCATGGTGTCTCTGAGAAGCGTGGCCCGGCAAATGGTCCTTGTTCCTGCAGATTTCTGGTCCGGCGAAGCTCGACGGCGTTTTCCTCCACGCTTTCGGCTGTCTCCGGCGGTGCATCCTCTTTCCGACGTGTGTCCCTACTCGTCATCTTTTTCACTTGCCGCGTGGCGGTCTGATCCGCTTTGGTTTTGGGCTGGATTTTGTATCGTCGGTTTATGTTGAATTCTGTACGGGCTACGGCCCATTTGTATGTGTTACCGCCTGAGCCCAATAAATTGGACACCGTTGACAAAAAAAAAAAACTAGGACGAATACATATCGAATACAAAAATGAAATACAAAGATAAAAATGTAACGTCCGGCCGCCTTTGTCCATAGGCCCCATGCCCGTTCATATGGTATGTGGGCCAATCCTCGTCTGACGGTTGGTTGTTATTTTTGGGAGATTCTAAAGACTGTATTTCTTGTTCCTGCAATCACTACATGATCTTTCCACGTGTTTTGCCCTCACTCGCACAATACTGTGAGTCACTTTCCGGTAGGTCACGCATCTTTTGACTACTCAAGCTCAAGCACGCTTAACTCGGTTTTCTCTGAACAGGTGACCGAAAAGATAAGTGTACTTTGGTGACATAGGTAGCCAAATCAATTCTTATAATCCTCACCGCATATACCACAAATCGGGATGTTACAATTCACCCCCCTCTCACAGAGTGCAACACCCTCGTCGCGCACTAGGATCGTTATCATTGATGGTGTGAGCCCTCACTGACTCCACACGCATCCTCAGATTCGGCTCTGATACCACTTGTAACGCCCAACCGCACCCGTTCGTGGGCCCCACATCCGCTCACTCGACCCGTGGGTCCACCCTCGTACGACGGTCGGGTTGTTATTTTTGGGAGGCTCTAAAGACTTTATTTACTTTCCCTGCAATCACCACATGATCTTTCCACATGTTTTGCCCTCACTCGCACGATATCGTGAGTCACTTCCGGGCAGATCACCCATCTTTTGACTACTCAAGCTCAAGCATGCTTAACTCTGGAGTTCTTTCTGGACAGGTGACCGAAAAGATAAATGCAATTTGGTGACATAGGTATCCAAATCAATTCTTATAAGCCTCTACGAATATACCACAAACCGAGATGTTACAAAAAGACTAAAGCCGACTATTACAAGTCGATAACGAAATAAAACACCGGCGAATTAAAAGATAATTCTTGAAACTAAAATATACATAAGATAGCACCGAAATCAACTATCAACCATAAAACATAAACTAGTAGACATATACCAAATAACAATTAATAAGCAGTAAATGTCAGATCGAAAACATGTAGACGTGATATCGAATAGGGAACAACCACCAAACATTGAGAAGGAAAGCGTAACATCTGAAGCTGAGATTTATTGAGACTGACCCACCAACATTAATTATATTGTTCCACCAATAAAAACCACGAGCAAGTCGTGTGCAGACCAAACAAAAAAATTTGAATATTGTTTACTATTCACCAACAAACAACTACATGCGAGAAGAGCCAAAACTCCAATTCTTTAAAAATTGAGCCGGAAACCTTTGGCAAAGATAAAAAAAAAAATAGAGAGAGAGAGAAGATATAGAAAAAACCGTGTGAACTCTTTTTTTTCTTTTTAATCACAGTTTCTAAAGAAATTGTTTTTACAATGTAAACATTAAACAAAAATAAATTCAAATCTGAAGAAATGTGGAATTCGTAACGTAACAAAATTTTATTTTAAAACATGTAGTGGTTTAAAAGCTTTCAACGTCCACAACATTTGAGTTGTCTGGTTGGGAAGTGTCGGTATGGGCATAACAGCCGGTTGAAACCACTAGCCAATTGTAAAGACTAATTAAACATGGCAACAGGCACCCTTTGGTTCTTCGAGTATAGGATGGTCAACTTCAAACAAACACTATAACATTTACATAATGAAGAATCTGAAAAGAGCAAGTATGTATATTAAAAATATGAAATAAAATATTTAAAGAACACTTGTTGCAAATCTAATTCTATAATTGGGAAGTGAAAACGCACCAGATTCATTCTCACGAGGTTAATGACGAAAATATTCTTAATGAAAATTTTAATAAAAAGTCTCACATCGGTAGTTGGAGAAATAACTAACTAATATATATATGGTAAGATAAGAAGAGAATGAATATAGAAGATGAACATAGAGAGAGAGAGAGAGAGAGAGAGAGAGAGAGAGAGAGAGAGAGAGAGAGAGAGAGAGAGAGAGAGAGAGAGAGAGAGAGAGAGAGAGAGATTCTGGTCCACCGAAAAAACCCACGTCGATGCTTAAGCTAATCAGCAACGGTGACCCGAAACCTACGAAGTTATAATCGGTCCACAACACCCGCCGCGAAACCCCTCACCCACACCGCCGCAGTCCTTAAGAGGTTATATAAGGCAAGGAGGAAGCCCAACGAAACCCATGCACGGCGACCACCACTACCACAACCTCCAAACAACCACCGACAGCCACCCAACACGACCCGAGAGAAAACAGAGCCACCGCCAATCCAAGAGGACACAATATTTTGTTAATGAAATTTTTTTCTCTCAATTATATTAATTTTCCTTAAAAATCAAGCCCTCTAGGTTATGTTATTTTACCTAAAATCGAGTTTTTTTAAGTTATGTTAATTTTTCCTTTAAAAAAATCGTCGTATTAGGGACATAATGTTCCACATCGGTAATAGGAAGGAATCCTTATCAATATATAAGGTATATTGGTCACTCTATTATCAACTTAATATGGAAGACGAAGACGAAGAAGAAGAGGAAAGGGAAGGGGAAGAGGAAGAGGAAGAGAAAAATAAATCTAGCTAATTATAATGGTTGGAGTTTACATACATAATCATCAATCTCACAAAAACTAAATTCTCCATTATAGCCTACATTAAAAAAGGCTCTCTGCACATCCATCAATCGTCTACATTAGTAACACCGAGTTGGGAAATTTAACATCTAATATTATGCACATATTTATAATAGAACAAACAACAACTTCCGAGGAAAAAATGATCCATCATATATTAGAAGTCATGGTCCAACTTGCTTAGTAAAACAACAACTCAAGCCTCCAACAAAATTGTCTTGCGCTTTTATCATATTTACCGAGCCATGAAATATCTAAGAACGGTTATGACTACAGACACCAAGACGTGACAACAATCCGTAGAGAAGCACAAACATTAGGTTAATCAACTGAGTACCACACACACTAATATGTTTCTTTCACGAATTCTTATTTATAATTGATTTTGTTTTAAAAAAATAGACTGAGTACTCATAACCAAATCCAAACCACATAAAATATAAGGCAATTTCAGAAAACTATTTCAGAGAACCCGATCTCTCAACAAAATTATTGAAAAAAGAGAAATTTTCAAACTATTACACAATTGTAAACAAGGGAATTTTGGCCACAAACAGATCAACATTTAAAACAGTGGAATATTCAGAGAAACCACAAGGATGTGCTGGAGGGAAAACTCACTTTCACAGTGGCTGGGAACCCGAGGATGAGAAGAATCGTTAAGGCAATGAGTATAACTGGAGAAGAAGCCAACCATTTAAATATATGAGAATCGTTTCATTTAAAGCTAGTATGCACATGAAATCGAACGAAGATATTGAATTAGACACAGTCCCACAGCTGACCACACCATAAGACGAGGATGAAATAAACAACTAAACACAAGTACATAAACTTATCCACAAAACAAATGATATGCCAAATATTATTGATAAAGCAACCAATCATGGAACAAAACACCTTACACTAATTTTACTACAAAGAAAAGAAGGTCAAAGAAAAAGGATAACATAAGTCATCCACTAAGATATGAGGATTCAAGTTTTTTTGCTCTGGAACGCCCCGGTTATAGGTAATTGGGTTTCTAATTTTAGGATCTATGTGCGTCATCATAGATCAATGGATGAACAAAAAATACGTAAAAATCATGCACATATAACAGTTATATTAAATATAAAAATAACTACATTTTCCTACGTATGAATTACATTTGAGATAAATAAAATAAACATTCCATTTATTATTCATAAACTTTTCGCGCGAAGCGCGGACAAACCACTAATATATACTCCCTCCGTTCCTTTATGATTGATGTTTTAGGAAAAAAATTTGTTTCAAAAAGATTGATGTTGTAGGTTTTCTATGCAACTTTTACTAGTTAATGTTTACAAATTGTGAATTCCAAAGATAATATTAAAATGTTATTGGTTAGTAGTTATTGGAAAATGTTTTAATAAATGAAAAACATGCATTTATAACTAAATATTAATTATTTCTTAATATGTGTGAAAATTCTAAAACATCAATCATTAAGGAACATAGGGAGTATTAAAAAGACCGTATGTGTATGTTTTCGTATATACTAAAACTTGGAACAACTCCTCGTAGCGTAATTTCTCCCCAAACCATTTTCGTATAGTTTTAGCTTATTTTATTCTGTCTTACAAATAAAATACTTGAGCTAATGGAACTACTTAGGTTACAAAATAACTTTTCATACACAGACATATTGAGCTGAATTATTTTGTTGACTCTGAGGAGATTGCTCGGAAATGCTTGAACTTTTCACACACTGGTACACTCATACACATAACAATTTTCCTATAATTATAACTTGTTTATTTTACTTTGAGAAGCAAAGAGTTAAAAGATAATGTGTGTTTCTTAACTATTACCATGATATCTCCAATGTTAAATTTTACGAATTTATAGTCACAAAGTAATCAACTACTTTGTAGACTGTTAAGAATAAAAATCCAGTTAGTATTTACCACTGGTATTTACTAGTTATTTTTTTTTCCAACAAATGTATCATAATCAGATTTTTCTGTTTTTTGAGAGCCTTGTATATAAGTGTTGAGTGCAACTTATTTTACATTGGCTATTTAATCAATAAATAAAACATTTTGTTGACATAGGCAAAATATATATATATCTAACCATCACTCACTCTTTTTTTTTGTAAAAATGTTAAAAAACTATCACTCACTCTTTCGTTTGTTTCCTAAGAGAATCATTAGAATTACAAAATACTAGTAATAAGAAACAAATAAATAAAGGAGACCCAGAAAATTGTATTGAATGCTAGATGATTGAAAGAGACAATTGGAAAATAAAAAACGTGATAGGGGAAAAGACCCCACAGCTTGACTGCTCCTTCCCTCATTGGGCCACTTCAAATTCCAAAGGCCATTTCTTTTTTTTTCTTCATTCGACTTTTCCTTTTTTGGTCACACACAAAACCTAAAGCAATATGCTGTTTTAAGTCTTTAAGAGGTAAGAGAACCAAGAAGAATGTGTACATACGTTTATTCTTTATCTTTTTATTTACGTAAAGAGTGTATTTACATAATTAATTCTGGGTAAGAAATATTATAAATTTAAAAATGATAACATATCGTAGAACAAAATGTCTATGTGTGCATGGTAGGACATTTCTCGTGACAATGTTTACTGATTTCGACCAAACGGTTGTATCTAAATTTAGCTATTAGTTGATTGTTTAATCTGTGATATTTTGTATATGTAGTCAAATTTGATAGGAAAACCAATTAAGACACGCTGATTTGTTACCAAACTCTTGAAGGATCCCCAAAATCTATTACCTGTAGATATGATCGTCATCATCACTAGATCTTAGGTATGGTTGTATCAGTGAAACTCAATTCATTATTTGCCTGCTAAGCTTACTGTCCATGCAGTTGTTTAGGTGATGTCATTTGCTACGTTGGGAAATCAAAACAATTAGCAATCTTGGATGATCTTGACTCTCAAGTCTCAAGTCAAGGGGTTTCTCAAGTTTCAGATTGGTGTTCTTTGATTAGAGAAACACTGATTTTAGGAATAGTTAATTATATATATATATAGTCGATTCTGTAGCCAACCAATTTGATGCTTACACATTATGTTTTCTATTCACACTGATGATGAAACGCATTTGCCGAGCCTTACATTATCTTTTGAATACCAACAAAACCAATGGTTTCGAAAGTATGATATAAAATAAAGAATGAAAACAAGAAAAAATGTGATTGTATAAAAAAAAAAGTCCTACCAACATATATGTATGTATCAACGGTATATTACATCAACATGTAAATATGTAATTAATTATATTTACAGTATAATATATAAAAAGTTGTTTACAGCAGCCCTTGAAAATTTGACTAGGTAGACAATTAACATTAATTACTTATCATTATGTAGATGAGATCAATTCCGACCAAACTATATGGAATGACTCGTTCAGCCTCATGAGTCGTGATCTTTTAGACCTCCTAAGATCTTTCTTGGGAAGTATACAATTCGATTTGCAGCATCACATGATTAATCAATGCATTAGTGGACCATCGAAGTATAATCATTTGTTAGTTTTATATAAAACAATATTTAAATCCTAATAAATATCGGGACATAAGGGGTTAGGTCAGTTGTGGATAACAAAATCTGGTCTGAAAAAGAAAAACCGAATATTCGCATATAACAAAATAATGTAAACAAATATGATAAACCTTATCTTATTCCACGTGCTCCAATATTTTTATCCCACTTTTGTTCTGTCTGCTCCGGCTTTTATCAGGTGTGGTCGATACTACACGACAAACCCATGCGCCCTAGAACTAGACGTGACTTCTTACGCCAAGTCACATTTCAATGGACGCGGAGAACTACGTTACGTGTTATTGCCACGTCCACATATAATTAATACTATAATATACTTCATTCGTTTCATAATAAGTGTCATTCTGACATTTTTCACACAAATTAAGAAACATATTAAATTTTTTATCATACCTCTAATAAATAATTTGATTTATGATATCTTTATTTTTCATTGGTCAATATTAAGGTTAAAGTAGGTAATTTATATTAAAAGTTGCATTGAAAATCTAAAACGACACTTATTTTAAAACAAAAAAATAACTCTAAAATGACACTTATTGTCAAACGGAGGGAGTATTATCCTCTACATTAATCTTATCGTCCATTAGATCTGTCTACCTCTAGATCTCACTCTTGAAGGCAATCCAACGGCTATCAGTTAAAACCTTATCTGCGTCGCTGTCGCACCTGATAATTGCTCATACATTTGGGATTTCTTCACAATGTTCATTTTCCGCGTAAATTATTTTTGCTTCTTCGTAAAATCTGGATTATTTTTGGCCATCATTTGCGTGTTTTTTTTTTGTTTTATTAATTTCAGACGATAATTTATAAATAATGAATTTTTTATTCTCTAAAATTACGGGACAATTCTAGTTAAAAAATGACAGGTGGCTTTATTCTTAAATTTTTATCTAGTCCTCACAAATAGACGGTCATCGACGGCGTTATCGAAACCAATGGCACGACATATGACGGTGTTAACGGCAATAGATGACGGAGTTAAGTTTGCGGTGCGTTTGTACGTACCAAGCCACCGCGTCTGCATATAACGGTTTTTTCTCCACGGCGGAAGCGTGAGACCACGGCTCCTAAGAGAAATCCGCGCCGCGTCACACACGAGCCGTAAGATCCGCTTCAGATCTTCCCCTCTCCCGACAAAAACCGTTGGAAGTGATTGAAGCACACGCACGTACTGTGCCGTCGGTCTGGCGATATGGAACTGCGACGCGAAATCCAAATCAACGATGTAACGGACGGCCTGCGATGAGGTGGGTGTGTAAACAACGTCGATAAAATCATGGTTGCCGGCAGTAAGGCCCCCGGAGGATTTCCATTTTGTTTTGCAGATCGCCGCATTGTGTCCAAGCTCTCTAAGAAGAGACATGAGCTTACGACGCAAAACGTCACGCTGTTCTTGATCAGATCTTAGAGACGACAACATTTCCATCCCTCTCGCCACGTGGAGCAACACCATTCTTCCGTATCTGTCTTCCCTGAGAGAGTTCCTCAGAAGTTTTGCAATATCGTCGGCATAATCAGGGAGGTCGACTCGTTCCGAGTCAGTATCAGAGTCTGAGTCCGAGTCATTGTCACACCAGCGTGGCTCCTCGTTAACGGTCTGGTTAACTTCACCTTCCAAGAAGCCTTGAACCAGATCGGAAAGGCAAGGTGAATCATCTTCGTAGTCGTCGATTCCGTCGCCGGTATGCTCGCTGCCGCTGCTGAAGCTGCATCCAACGAGACGAGCCCTAACCTCGTCGGCGAGTGGATCACTGACACGTTTAGCTCTCGAGAAACCCATTTCTTACTAGACCTCTGAATGTGTAAAGAAACAGACAAACTTAGAAGTCTCAGGTTTGGATAAGAGAGAGGAGGAGAAGGGTATAAAAGGAGAGAACTTTCTTTTCAAGAACGAAAATTGTGTGCAAGAGAGATGAGTTGGGCTCAGAATATTCGAAGAGAAGCTAAAGTTATTTATACTAAATTTTGATAAGATAATATTAAAATATAATTAAATGCAATGTAGACACGTAATGGTGGGATAAAAGCAGAACCGGAGGATATACCACTTCTTGGTTAGTAAGCATGACGATTGGCTCGATGGGTTAGGCAAAGAAAGGCATATACCAACGGGAAAACATGTACTTACGGTTTATTCGTCTCTTCATTTTTTTGTTTAGATTATAGGTAAACTAGGTAGGTATCCGCGCTACGCCGCAGATTTATTGTACATATTTTTAAAAAATATATATTTATAAAATAAATTATGGTTATTTTTTAATAATTATTGTAAAACGATTATAATTTGTGCATAAAAAAAAATTCGTAAAATATTTGACAAGAAAAATTCTCGGATGAATATAATATTTTATAAGTAAAAATTAAACCAAAATCATATACACTTTTATTTTGAAAAATATAATAAAAGTAAAAGTTTTATCTAAATGTATTTTCTGATTTACTCGGTTTTCTGCTTCTTCTTTTCCTTTGTGTTCTATTTCTCTCTATTTACGTTAGTTTTGGTTGTTTCTGCTTATCTTTTCCTAGTTAGTTATTTCCAAGGGTTGTTTTCCTTTATTATAATTTTTAATTTTCATCTAATAATATCATTTATACGTCACAATAGATCTTATCTCATATTTGAACATTTTTTTTGTTCCTTTTTATTGTTCGAGTTGTTGTTACCGTGACTAATTGAAGAATTTATTACTTTCATTGTTACGGATATCAATTTCTTTGATTTTTAAAACAAAACTAAAATATCATAAACTTGATTAAGACTTTGAAAAATTCATGAATTGATCCAAAACTCCTCAATCTGAACCGGTACAAACTTAAATCAAACTGAATTATAAAAAAAAACAAATAGAACAAAATTTATATATTAAATAAATATATCTTGAACTAAACCAAACTAAATAAAAATAAATAGGTTATGATTTATTTAAAACTAATATTTTAACTATAAATATAGAAATTATACTAAAATATATAATACAAATTATCTTAGTAAATTATATATTTTATTATTATTTTGTTAAAATCCAAAATAATATATAATTTGATCCCAAAGGAAGTTTATTTTTAGAACTAAAAAACATTAAGTCCAAGAAATGCAAACCGAATTGTTAAAAATTATTTTCATCATGAATGAGATATATTACATAAATTCGAAAAGCTTTCCGATGCAATTTTTTTTGAACCAGAACCAAACCAAAGTTATAAATAAAAAAGAATCGACATTTATATACTAAATTAACCAATTTCTAATTGAACCAAATCAAATTATGTAAAAATGGAACTAAAGTAATCAAAATTTATTTAAAATAATATTTTTAATTATAATCTATAATTTTACTAATTAGTAATTTTTTCCTTTAAAAAAATCTAGAAAATATATAATTTTCCCAGATCAACTTATCTTTACAACTTGGATTTTATAAACAAATTAAAATGTCATAAACCAATAAGAGATGGGCAAAATGAACCGAACAAAAATTTCCAAATCCAAACCAAATTTTCATAAGCCAAACCAAATTGAATTATAAAATAACCCAATAGTATATATACTATATAAAAATAAATTAATATTGAATCAAACCATATCATATAAAGCTTAACTGAACTGAATAAATTCACTTAATATTGATATTTTCATTACATATAGAAATTATATTAAAATCTATAATCTTAATTAATTAGTAGATTATTTTTTCTTATCTGTTTTGTTAAAATCGAAAAACAAATTATTATTTAATCTCGAATGTGAACTTATTTTTAGAAATTAAAAATTTTAATATTTTAAAAATTCGAACCGAACCGAAACAAACTGAATTATAGTTCGAACTTGAATAAGGTCTATTTTTCTAAATCTTGAAAACCGAAAAGTCTAAAACAAACAAAACCTGATATCGAATGTCCACCATTAAACTTAATCACTTAAGCTTATGAGTCATATTAAAATATGACGTGTATTTTGTTATGTTTTGATTGGCTTTTCAATTTTTTCATTAATTGATGTGTCAAGTGATGTGTATTATTGTTTTACTTTGATTGGTTTTTAACTTTTTCATTAATTGATGTGTCACATTCTCATGATTTTAAAATGTTGATGTGTCAATACATGAATAGACACTTGCTCTATTATTGTGTTGATTTCGAAACCTACTTACATTTCATATGTTTTTGTCGATATCATGTATATATTTCTGGGTCAAAATATCCATAACGTCTGTTAAAAAAACCTTTATAAAAGAGAAACATATTTGCACATAATTTTTTTTGTGTAGTAATGAAGTGTTAGGTTAGTGATTACATTTTTAGCGATGTAGCTAGAGAAGATATATGATAGTATATTGTAAGGACATATGCATATATGTTAAGTTCGACAAGTAAAAATAATGACCATCTCCACTATCATAGAAGATGTGCATTCCATTTAACTGTTGTATGTTTGATGTTCGTTTAAGAACCGTAGACGCTATATTTTTTTAACGTGTACCGCAATGAATTACTCCTTATAATGATGGGAGATTTGTCATGGATTTGAAAGCAACACGTTACAACTTGGTCATTACGTCGTCCGGTTTACCTGTTCCAAATCATAAACAAATTTCAACCCAAAAGCCTAACCCATATTTTCATTTTCGATTTCATATAATTTTAAGAATATCTTGAAAAGATCAAGTAAAACATAAAGCCTTGCGAAAATAATAATAATAATAATAATAATAATAATAATAATAATAATACTTGACGTTACCAAAATTGTACATGTAATATGTAAATACTGTATTATTATAATAATATTATTATTTATTTATTTAGTATAAGGTATAAATTTTTAGAAAGATTTTGCCTTAATATGTACAAACTCACATAACGCATACATCTTCCAAATAAAACATCAGCTAAAGATATGAAACACATAACAAATCTTAAGTTCACGAAGGAAATTATAAAACGTTTCAAAAATTTAGTTAACCTTTAATCAATAAGAATTATAAGAGAGTTAACTGATATACCAAGTTTACATGCGTTTTCATGATTGTAATGGCTAATAACTCTTTGACTTTTAGAAATGTCACGGTTCATCTTGGTTTAAGTTTTCCACTCCCATAAAAAGCGGATTGTGATAAAATCTGGATAAAATTATCAGTTTGTCGCTACAAAAATTACAAAAATACAAACAGATTGAATGACAGGAAAGAAGAATTATCCAGAAAAATAAAATAAAATGAATTACACCAAAAAAAGGACACGTGAAAGAGAAAAATAAATGGGAATATGATTATGGTAGGGTCAATATAGGTATAGAGAGAGATGAGATAGATGATTGAGAAAGGAATCGTAGGGCCAAGGAACCAAACCAAAGAGCCTTTCATTCACCTTTGTATCCCTATCCTGTTTTCTTCATTTAATCCACATTTTCTTTGGCTCTTCATGATAGGGAAAGGTGTAGCAACGTCTTCGTAGTTTTTAATAAAATTATATTTTTAATATGCCAATAAGGCAATAACCTCGTTCAAGCTAAGCTTATTTAATTAATTGTCTGAAGAAATTTATGGTTGGAAAAGGAGAAGAATTGGTCAATCTTTATTGGTGGGTAATCAACTTAATTTATACTCAACTGTATTAAGAAACAAGCAATTTGTTTTCTTTTGATATGAATGTTAATATCATTTTTTTTAAAATGAATGTTTAGGTGTTATAATTTACTATCGCTAGACCTAAAAGATAAAATCAAGCCAGAAAGGTCAAAATACAAGGGAACTAATCACAATTTGTCACATATGATCAAAAGCAGTCGCAACAAATTTTTGATAAACATTTCGAAATCCAGGAAAAAACACTATCGGTCGTGGCAGAAGAAGCACACAAAAAAAATTGAAGAATTATTTAAAAAAAAAACCTTGGAAGTTGATTTCACCGGTAATTCGAAAAATATGACAATTCGATAGCATAGTCCAACGAGAGCCGATCGAGATTGTCCTCTTCATCACAAGATCGAACTCAAGAAACTATGGATCCGTTCATTAACATGGGACTACAGAAGCTAACGAGGTTTAATAACAAAACCCTATTCACCAATACTCCCAGAAACAAGCAATTCCCTAGGAGGTTATTAGAGCATCTTCAATGGTGAGAACCTCTATTGGAATTCTTAAAACTTTAAATACTATTATTTCAATTTTAATTTAATTATGTTATTTAATTTTATTTCTAAAAATAACTGGATCAATGAAATGGTGACAATTGTTATATGGGATTCTTATTTAGAACTCAAAGGTTCTTGTTTAAGAATTCGAAAGTTCTTGTTTAAAACCTCAAATCTTTCTCTCTTGTTTTTTATTTTTTATTATTATTACTCTAAGAACCCCTTTCTTAGATACCCCCATTGAATGTGCTCTTAACGCTAGCGTCAATTTAAATATAAAGGTTATTAAGGCTCAACGATCTTTACAATAATACTACTTGATTCAAACGGTTGTGGACAGATCTATCGATATTTTAACAACGTACGTGAATGTTGTTCGAGAGTCTTTAACGTCTTGACATTGCTGTCTGATCCAATGAACATCATGAATCTCAAACAAACATGATTATTCATAAAGCACATTCAAGGTTGTTCAAGTTATATGTATTACAAGTTTTTCTTAAGGGGCGAAGATTGCAAACAAACAAAAAACGAGTCGAATACGACTGATGAATAGGGTAGAATCGTTGTAGGTGGACAGAGCCGACCTCGAACATAAACCAGATAAACGACGGTTTAAGGCATCCGATTAAAAATGACACTGTTTATATATTTTCTTTATTAATATATTTGTAAAAAATATAAAAGGCATTTCTCAAGTATTTTCATAATATATATTTTAAAAAGTTTGAAAACATATGATTTTAGATTTCTATAAGGCATACAAAATGTTGGGTTGGCATTGTAGGTAGATGTGTATTTTGATGTCCTTCTCAAAGAGATTAATACCGATTATATTTTATTAGTTTTAGTTTATTTTATAGTCCAAAACAAAAATAACAAATCAAGCAATGTACCACACAATTTTTATTTTGTAAATAAATACATCAAACAAAATTAGCCAAAGACATGAAGTTAGCACGGCGGATTCAGATCATTTTTTAAATCCTATCGTCTATCCGGTCAGTCTTGGTAGGAATGCACCGATGTGCTACAGTGTGAATTTCTTCTCGAGGAACTACCACACCGTCTCTTCCAGGTTTGGAATGCTTTTTGACTAAGTGATAGAAATAGCCAGATCGCCTATCATTAAACTACCTTGTAAACTGTTTGAAGTAAACTAGACCCAAGTCCATACTTTCCACATAGTCATGTTTTCGATTTAGAGAGAATCGAACCGGAATAGAATGTTGTTAACACATTCTCAAATCTCCTCTTACCACTAGACTATGTTCACATCCATAGATCCGTTTCTAACTTGTTTAGGATTCAACGAATATAAAAATTAAGTATTCATTTAGAGATTCAATGATTTTCGTATCGGCTTCAGTTGTTCTCTTCGGATCAAGGATACCTATAAAAATCGTAAATTTTGCATGTATCAATTCAAGTATTTTCGTGTATAATTTTCACAGAGCTTGGTTAAACCAACCTAAATCCCGAAAACTATAATCCTTCCTATTTCCATATGAATTGGTGCCGTCTATAAACGACGATCAAATTTCATTTTAGTTAGGCGATAAAGTTGTAAATTAAATCGCAATGATGATAACCGAGAAGTTGTATTTATTTTGTTCACGTCGTACAACTTTAAATTGATTTACTCGGAAGAAAAAGTTGGGATTTGGGAGGTGTGAAGAGTTTTTATAAATGAGGTAACGAACAAGTGACAATATCTAATAACCTTTTTTATACAAGAACGTGACAAGTTGAGTTTTGTTTTCTTGCATCTGTTTATGCTCGTTGTCCCATGCAGGTTGCGATACTATAGTACAATATAAAACTCGAACGACCTAAATTCATTTATTTGTATACTACTGAAATCTTATTTGGATACGAAGAGTCAAGGGGTTATCATATTCATAATTTACTATGCGAATCGTGAATATTCTGCTACTTCTAACATTTTAGATTTAATAATGTACAAAATAAACTCTTTTTTTTTGCAACAAAGACTTTATTCATTAAGCATGCGGTACACGGTTTTCTACGAGAGAAAACTAATCTGGAACCGACGAATTTACATGGGAAAATAAAACACATGAGACCTTGCTTTTTTAGCAAGGCAATCAGCTCGGATGTTATCTCATCTACTAATCAACTTAATACAAAAGTCAGGAAAAAGCCCTAAGAGATCCAAAATCTTCCAATTCTGAAGAGAAGGAGGGCCAATCCGTAGGGTCTTTGATCATAGCGATAAGTTCTGAGCAGTCCGAGAGGAAGGTGATACTGGTTAGCTGGAGATTTCTAAGACATCTCATAGCCCAAAGAAGTGAGTCGAATTCAGAGTAGAGTGGAGATAAACATCTTCTAGATCCTTTGAGGCCCAAGTGCACCACCTCATTTCCTTGCATTACAATCCATCCAAGTCCACTTATCGAGTCCGATGCTACCCAAGAGCCATCCAAGAAGCATGTAAGAGCTACAGAAGGAACAAAGAGGCTAGGCTCTCGAGATTGGGAATTATCCAAGGAGTGCTCATTTTCTCCAATAGCATTTGCATTCCTCCAAGCTAATTCTTCAAGGCTTGCTTTTTCTAAAGTCGACCTTAGATCTTCATTAAATTGTCGAAGATTTTTCTATTACGAGCCTTCCAGATGAACCACATGATCCATGGGAACATTCTTAGGCTCTCGTCATCATTCATTAATTCCTTGGCTCTCCAAAAAAGGAAATCCAAGTTATTAAAGATTGATTGAGACGGGAAGGAGTGAGGTGCCGATGGAATGTTCGACAGGGCCCACATTTGTCGGGCCGGAGGACACTCAAAGATAGCATGGTTGATAGTTTCTTTCTCCGCATCACATCTAGGGCAACCAGAATCTCTACCTATATGACGATACGAAAGATTTGCACATGTGGGTAAAAACCCAGACATACATTGCCATACGAAATGTTTTAATTTCCGTGTGGTTTTCAGCTTCCAGACTTGCGCCTTAAGTACTTTAGTACTTGGACCCTGAACAGGGGGATTGCAAGCCGGGCGAGAGAGAGCTCTCGCGGCCCAATATCCAGATTTGACAGTATACTTTCCAGATTTGGTATGGATCCAACTATAATTATCACTCGAGACAATCTTGCTCGGACGTAAACCCATGATAAGGGTGATATCTTATACAGGTCTATAGCTGTCTATAAGAAAAAGCATAATTCCTAAATCGTGTTGTTTATAATGTACTATAAAATGTACACTTGCAACAACAAAAAGATCTTAATTATTGAAGCAAAACAATGTTTTCGATATATAAAAAAGAAAACCATGTTTTCTAAAAACCTCTCATATCCTATCTACGACAAGCCAGCCGGCAGTTAATGTTTTAGTTTACTTTTGATTAATGTATACACTTGTGATTTATAGGTGAACTCGGCTGTGAGGGTGTTTCGGCCAGATCTTTTATTAGAATTTCAACTGTGTAGATAGGAGCTTTTTTTGCTAGCGGGTTTTGTTAGTTTGACGGTTTGTTTTCGGTTAGACTGTTGAGTTATTGGTATAGTATGTTTCACGTGATGTTCTTGCTTAGCATTAGCACTGAGATCAGTGTGTTTTTTTATTGGTTGCTTAGACATAATTTATGCAGTTATTTTCCTTATTTTATATTTTGCTTTTTATTTTTGGCAAAGATTCTCCGTCCAATCTTAAAAAATTAGAGTTTTGGTTCTCTTTGCATCTTGTTGTTTGGTTATCGGTTTGGTATTTCATCTTTTATGGTCTAGTCTACATATGATTTATTTATAGCTCCTAATGGTGAAACAATAAAATGAGTGTTGGTGAATGCGCCTCAATAATTATCAAATTCATATGCTACATTCTTTTTCATTTGGTTTTGCATATCGCTGCATTGTGTCCAAGCTCTCTAAGAAGAGACAAGAGCTTACGACGCAAAACGTCACACTGTTCTTTATCAGATCCCAGAGACGACAACATTTCCATCCCTCTCGCCACGGGAAGCAACACTATTCATCCGTATGTGTCTTCTCTGAGAGAGTTTTTTAGAAATTTCGCAATATCGTCGGCAAAATCAGGGAGGTCGACTACTTCTGAGTCTGATTCTGAGTCATTATCACACCAGTGTTGCTCCTCGTTAACGGTTTGATTAACTTCATCTTCCAAGAACCCTTGGACCAGATCGGAAGGACAAGGAGAATCATCGTCGTAGTCGTCGATTCTATAAGAGATAAAAGAAGATTCTAAAGGATATCAATAATATATTTGATTGGTTTATGTATATCTTATATTAATTATGTAGTAGGCCAAACCTTACTACTATATAGGTATTGTATCGTGTACATTGTTCCTTATGAGAGTAAATATTAATCTTTCCAATCATAAGCTTTCATCAACTCTACATCATATTAGAGTCACAATGATCTTAGGATCGGTTCCATTCCTGATTTTCTTTTGATTTTTAAGCCATAGGATTTTTTTTAATATTTTTAAGTGTTTTTATAATTCAAGTTCATCATGAACCCTTAAATTTAAGCCATCGAGCTTCTCCTTATTCAAATCTACAAATAGACCCCTGAATCTAAACTAAATATTTTCAAATTTTTTAATCTAACGATCAAACTCCCTTTTGTTTCTCCAGATAAAGAGTTTACCTCCACGATAAGCTTAGAAGCGGCCTAGACTCACATCAAGCAGCTTAACCCTTTTCTGAGAAGGAAAGTCTTAAATGATGGTCCATTAACGATCTGAAAGCCTAACATATATGACCCACCATCATTTAACCGAAAACTCTATAAGTACAAAAGTTAAATATAATTGTTAGTTTGTTACCATTATTTTATGGGGCTAATGTAAAATTAATTATTTATTCATTAAAATTATATATTTAAAATTCATAAAACCTTTTAAATACTTTTTTGGCATGCTCAAATTTTCACCTGTTCAAATTAATGCAAATTTTTTTTGGGTCAAAGTGTGTAATTAATAGTAATACATAATAAATTCTGGTCTCATTTAAAAATATTATCACTAAATAGAGAAGATTTCTTTCCCGTAATAATGAAAATTAAGATCGGAATTGGATAGTAAGTTGAGATCTTCTCTTATCCACCACACCCACACCACAAAAAGTCATATAAATAGAATTTTTTGTGAAGAAATACTATAGATCATTTTTCTTTCAAACATAACTAAAACTAAAGAAAAAATAATGGACACCAAAAAAATATTTGCTACTCTTTTTCTGGTAGTAATATTGACAATTTCGTTGTATAACCATCGTGTTTCGGCAAGAGGTATGATGTAATTTTTAACAAAATGTTTTTCTCCATTTTTTTCATCATTCTAAGAGCAATTGTTTAACATATTTTTCTTTTCATTTAATTAAAAAATGTATACGTGGTAATTACTATTTAAATGTATTGTATCTTTCTAAGAGATTTTGATAAAAGAAATTTCAAAACTGTTATTTGGACATATATAATATTATTTATATGGTGTTGTTGTGTGCAGTGTTCAGATGCTATAATTTAAGGAAATGTGAAGGAGGGTATGGACATTCTCAATGTGACTCCGACTGTCAAGCTAGTGGGTACCAAGTTGGTGGATGTGCGAGTGGATATTGTTGTTGCTTGGATGGTTTTCCTCCAAAAATTTGAGCGTAATGTATTTTAATATCTCATCTAAAATATAACTTTTCTTTTTAAAAGAAAAATAAAATTAAGAATAACTTTCATTGTTGCTCTTCAATATTGCTTTATACAATAAGTTCAGCTAAATAAAATTTTATCTTATTATACTACCACTTTTAGAAACTATGTATTTGGAATATATTCAGCAAAATTTACACAAATATTAACACCAGTCACCAAAACAAAAAAAATATATACACTGATAATATCCACAAATTAAAGACCATAAAAAGGATTCATAGTAATAAAAAAAGGCTAGAAGCGAGATTGAATTCACAACATAAGCCAAAAAAATATTTGACCAAAACATGATAACATCGACAAACAACAACCAAAACAAGACTTTTGTGGTTAAGTGGTTGGGGATGGGTCTTGGACCCTAACACGTTCCGGGTTCGATCATCCGGCTATGCAAAACTAAGTCACATTTGTTTAAGGACATCTATATGGATATGTGCCTTGTTTTAGAGGCCCATTTGAATACCCGGAGAAAATGTCTATCCATGGACTGCACCTTTCCTTGGAGATTAGTCTAAGCCCCTGCATAGACTTGGGATATCCCTAATCAAAAAAAAAAAACAATGCGTCGGCCTAAGAGCCTAATTAACTTGACCCTTCCATCAGAGAGGAAACTAATCAACTTCCTTCGACAAAATTTACACACATTCGTGTGGTCAGCCGAGGAAATGCCTGCAATCGGTCCATTTTAGTTGGATGCGAAGAGTCAAGGGGTTATTAGTTCTTCATAAGTCACATTTCTAATTTTCAATGCGAAACGTGAATATTCTGCTACTTCTAGCATAAAATATTAGGGATTGATATTTAGTAATGCATTTTAGCACACAAAAAAAAGATTTAGTAATGCACAAAAGATATTTAGTAATGAACAAAGGAAAACATATTAGAAAACCATGTTATTGATAGAGTTAATCACGTATTCAACCATGCAAGTACTTATCATGAAACCATAGAAACACAATTACGATTAAGCCTACTGTATTAAACTAGGATAATGGGTACATATATGTGTTTTTTTTTTTTTTTTGTCACAACCTTTTCATTAACTTAAACTTGCATAATACAAAGAGAGTGAATTATATATCCTCTAAAACTAATACAATAAAACTGCACAAAGGCAGACATAAGAAAACATAAAACACTAAGATAAATAGACAGCAAATCTGAGCCAAGGTTCAAATGCGTCAATGAGATGGTCACTTCTACTTGTGACTTTGAAGACCAACTTCCACCAAAAAATAACGTCCAAACGACGAAATCTATTGCATCTTTAGGCCCAGAAGAACTGATACACAAGATAACAATATGACGAAACAGTTGAGAGATGTTCCCGCTAAAAAAGCTGAGATAAGATCCTCTTCCAAAGAAAGAGGATTAAATGAGAAAGTTCTTTCCCTAAACAGGGAGGAAAATGGATAAGATCTCTCCCTGAATAGGGAGGACAATGAAGGAGGAAAGTTGAGCACATCTCATGGATGATGATGAATTGCTCACATCCACACTAAGAACAGAAAAGTTAAAGCTTGGACGTGAGCGTATCAATGATGTTGGGCCCAGCCCACAATAGATCTTCACCGACGGGAGATAGAGAGGTCACCGCGGTGGTGAGAGCGTCGTCGGAGAGCCGCATCCTAAGAGGAGAACCGGTTCCGACAGAGAGGACAAAGAGGCTGCACAACAGCTGAAAAACGATGGGAAAGATTTGATCCGGAGGCTCTGGCGGATCCGGCGGATATGGAGGCTGACGGATGTTCGGAGTTTCAGAGCGGAGCAGCCACCGGAGGTAAGAGGAGATCTTGCGCATGTCTGGGTTAATCGCTAGCGCGGAGGGTGAGGGAGGAAAGACGACCATAGCAGATGTAACAGGGACAAACGGCAGAGCTGGGGGTCGGGGCGGCGGATCTGGTGGAGCTGGCGGTTCAGGAGGTTGGCGCGGGTTCAGGCGGAACTGTCGGAGCTTGAGCAGAACCGGCAGGACTGACGGGCCGGATGGCGGAGGTGGAAGCGCAGAGACAGACATCGTAAAACTCGAGAGAATCATCGGCTCGGCCGGAGAAGGGATCTCGCCGGGGAAGAGACGAACCGGCGGACGGAGGAGGAGTCGCAACTCAGTTGGAGGCTGCAGCACCGGAGAAACGCCGGAGAAGGAGCTTCATTTTGGTGTGCGGCGCCTCGTAAAACGTACCTGGGAGAGTCTTCTAGGGCGACACGGCTATCGCACAAGCTTCTGTTTTTTTTTTTTTTATGCTATATTATCAGTGGCGGAGCTAGAAAAATAAATATGAGGGCAAAAATATCAAATACACAAATCAAATACTAGTAAAAAACTGTTCTCTTAAATAGAAAATTATTTCATAAATATTATAAAAAACCTTTCAAACATATTCTACGTTCAGTCATGGTTTAAAACATTTTCACCACTGTTTCTTTGTCACAACAAATATCTAGAAGCATCAATTGAAGCATTTAACCGAAGACGATATTCATTTTCACAACATCATCATGCTTATAAAAGGCTTGCATAATAAAATGGTCTTGCCTTATCAAAGAATAAAACTTCTTAACAGCAATATTGTGAAAGCTATTTATAGCACTCACATGAGAAACTAAACGCTCAGATTTATTCCAACTAGAAAAACTTTCTGTCACAAATGCATCATTTCCACCTTGTTTTGTATATCATCTATAAACAAGTATCAACACAGATAGAAAACTTTATCTTTCGATACGTTATACTCAATCCAATTACCATATTGATCAAATCAAGATAGATTAAATCGTCTCAATGATTTTTCAATCATCTTTTTCGGAAAATTATGTCCATACGGTTTACAAGAACTTCTAGCTAGATACTTGCGTCTTACCTCATCTCTTTGATTTGGATGATATAATAAAATCTTTTTTTCTCTTAGCTGGATCTCATGGCAATTCATCTAAATTTTTTTGGATGTTGATGTGAATGGTCTTTTAAAATATTTTTCCATCCATTAATCTAGCAAAAACAGTTATATTAGTATTTTATATCAAGAAAAAGAGAAATTGCATTGTATATTCACAGAAAACTTGTTAATTTGGCAAATAGGCAAACACTGTTCATGCATTTTTTCATACCCAAAATACCCCTATTTGCCCTACGATTCTACTGTCTCTTATCAAGATTTTTCGACTTCCCGCTCACACATAAAGATAAAAAGATAACCAAATTTTAATTAGTATTATATTTTTATCGAGGTCTGAATAGACATAATGAGCTATGTCTGAGCTAGCTTCTTTCCTCCTATATCGTCATTACTCAGACAACTCAAGAGCCATTGTTCTTCTATACTGGTGAAGCTCAGGCTTGTTCCGATCTCCATTCGCGAACTATGGTGAGTTCTGTTCCCAAGTATTTTTAGATCTAAGTGGTTTTTGGTTTCTAATTAATTTCTGTTTTGCATGTATATGTTAGGCAAATAACCAGACCGATGAGATCGTGGATCTTCCTCTCCGTATATTCGCATCTGGTGAAGAACCTCATGGACAAAGAGTGAACTCGTACCTGAAACCCAATCGTATTTCGTCGATTCTGAACGCGCTAACGCCATCTGAAGTAAAGATCCTCCGCGAATCAATGTTCGGAAAACTCATTTCAACAGCTGAAGAACCGCCTTTTTCCGGTGCTTTTGGGCAGTATATTATCACGAGGATGCTATACGTTAGGAGTAAACACGAGATTTGGTTCCTCTTTGCTGGATTTCCGATTAGGGTTTCGCTCAGGGAGTTCGCGATTGTAACAGGACTGCCCTGTGGAAAATTTCCGAAGATAAACAAGAAGAAAAAGCGAGTATTGGTGAAAGAGAAGAAGTATTGGGGAGAATTGTTTGGGAAGTTCGAATCACTTACTGTCGATGCTGTGGTCAAACTTTTGAAGAAGAGAATTGTTCGCGATAGCCCTCGCAGGATTAAGTACGCGTTTTTGGCTCTAACTGCAGCTGTCTTGTGCCCTAGTAGCCATTATCCCAAAATTCTAGATGAACATGTGGAGCTCATCCGAGATCTTGACCAGTTTCTTGCTTATCCTTGGGGTAGGGTGTCTTTTGAAATGGTTGTTGCAAGTATCAAAGCCAGGGATGTTGTTGGCTTAGCTCAAAAATCAATCGCTGTTCAAGGTTTCTTTCATGCTTTCCAGCTTGTGATGGTAAAAGCTGTGCCGGCGCTTTTAGAGGTAGTTGAAGTCTGTCAATCTTCATCTGAATCAGAGTCAGGGAGTGATCTAGAGGATGAAGCAAGAAATCAGTTGGTTAATTCTTTGGGAGAAGCTAATCCTATGGCTGAGAATGTGGAGGATGACGCAAATGACTGCAGAGAAGATGACACAGGATCTACTCCAAACACCCCTAATGTCAAAGTATCGTTGAGCCCATCTCATGCTAGAGACATAGATGAGAAATGCTTGGTAAGTTTTTGCGTTTGATTTACTGTATAATAACCTTTGATCTCTGTGTAATGCCTTAGTCCAATAATGCAAGCAGTAGTAACTAAGTCAGAGTATATTCCGGTAATATCCATGTATTGGTCAGCATTATTATCTAATTTCTGTGCGTGTGTAATAATGCAGGTGCATGTAAACTGTATAATTCCTTCTGCCCCTGGGATGGACCTGGATGAGGCATTGTTCTCGTGGTCGGATGATGAAGAGGATGGAAAGGTTAAGAATATGGTTAGACTTATTGGTGAGGGTTTTCACTTTTCGAAGACGATGTTCAAAGGTGGTGCTACTGCGGCAGATATTGAACGGATGAGGAAGGACCGTAAAGAGGCGAAGGAAAATAAAGACAAGGATAAAGGCTGTCAGCGCAATGAAGGTGTTGGTACTATTGACTGCAACTTGACTGCAGATAACTTAGTCGCAAAATTGAAGCCTTATATTGATGAAGTTGATCTCAAGGTGTCATCATGTTTGACTAGAGTAATGGGAGTTGAGGCTAGTGTTTCACAATGTCTATCCGAAGTCAAGCAACTGTCTCGTGATGTAGACAGGTCTTGGGAGATTTCTATTGATGGTGCTGTTCAGAGTATCAAAGAAACCGTTATTGCTGCTGTTCTCAAGGCATTGTCTTCATCTGTGGCTCCTGATGCTAATGTGCCAGCTGGGTCAGGCAATGTTCGTTCTGTTTTTAGGCGTACTGCAGAGGTTTCGCAGCATAGGAGCTTGGCAAGGCATGTTGAGGTCAATAACCAGACAGACCAAGACATTGTTAACCAAGTCCTTGGGGAGGTTAACGAATCACTGGCAGAGGTAAGTAGTTGCTAACATACATTTTTGACAGATACTTCTGATGTTAGCTGCCAACACCATACCTCCATTTGTTCTTATGTCGCTTCAATTTTTTTTTCCAAATGTATGCACCCTTGTCTAGAATCCACCTGATGGTCAGTCGCTTAACAATGGTCAAGAAACGTCTGAATCAGGAGACAATCAGGTTTGTAATACAAATTGACTCTTAGTTCTCATGTTTCTTGATTGTTTATTCCATATGTTAGCATTCTGTTTGTGTTTTATTAGGCCCTTCCCGCTGAAATAGTTTGTGATGATCATGACGATGATGGTGATGGTGAAGACCAGAGGCGGAAAAGCAAACGTTTGCGAGCTTTCCCAAACCGTTTAGATGGTTTTCAATGCCCGACACTGGTCAGCTCTCGTGCAGCAGCTCATCCTTTGCTTCAGGGTATACTGCCGGACCAGGACTATGAGGCGAAGTATGGTCAGTTGGTGCAGAGACTAAAATCAAACCGGTTTGTTGCTATATATCTCTCAATCTATTCCATACCTGCTAACTTAGTTGTTAGCACTGATGTCCATGCATTCACGCAGAATGGTTAATGTTAGCAACGGATCCCAAATCTCTATCAAAGATGTTATTGAAAATGGTGAGAGAGGAAAGGTGTTGTCACCAAAGGTATTCCGTAGATCACATTCCGTGTTTTAGCACGACATATAACAGTTTATAACCTTATTTGTTGTTATTTTCTATTCTAGGTTGTTGATGCTCTTATTCATTTTTCGCGGATACTGATTATGCGAGCTGTCCCCGGGCCTGAATCCAGCAAGACCCGTTTCTTTGATACGAAGTTTGTCGCAAGTTTCATGAAGCACTACACAAAGTTCTCCAAAGTTGCAGCGAAAGACAGGGGAAGATTTGTTTTTCAAGACCAGGTTTTACAGATTGCCAGGCCTGTTTTCACTGTTCTGCCGATCCCTGAGAGGATTTATTTTCCTTTTTTTGTGGATAAGTCTTACTGGGTTGGTCTTTCTGTGGACATACGTGCGCGGTCAATCCAAGTACTGGATTGTAACATTCCTCTCCGCAGTGACAGCTTGATGAAGAAGGATCTTAACCCAATTGCTTCCATGTTGCCTTTTCTCATTAAAGCTGCGACAACCGATCCTATGTTTTCTTCTGAAGGAGTATTCTCACTAGAGCGTCCGAAAGGTGTACCTCACAATCCGGTTCCAGCGGATTCTGCAGTTGCAACCATCCTCATGATTTTGGCTCATTCGATGGTGGGCTTTGAAGGTGTAAAATGCATTACACCGGAGGTTTTACCACTTGAGGCGAGGAGATTTGCTGTTGTTTTCTATGAAGAATTTGGTGGCTCGATTTGATTTGTCTCACATCCTTTCATCCTATCCATGTGTTAGTTTTCTATGATTGTTCTTGTGTTTCTGTTTGATACTCTTTATCTGGTTGTTCTGTTGCTATTTATGCTTTTTTTTTCAGACTCTTAAGTACTTTCGCTCTATCATGATTTATTTGTTGTCATTTTGCAGAACTGCTTTGCTGAGTATCATTTTGTGTTGGCAAACTGCTCTAGTTTTTGCCAACTTCTTTGTTTTCATGCTAACCTACATCTTTCCAGGTTAACTTATGAGACAATTTTCTAATCTATGCATATTCAACTATGAGTTAACTAATACATAAATAAGCACCGGGAAAACGTCATATTCAGGCCCGAGCTTTCATTAAGTTCAAGGATACATGCCTAAACATTAGGCCTGTTCAAATAGATATCGAACCACTAATTAGTCAACAATACAAGCCTAAAACAATTAGTTATCGGAAATACAGGCTTTGACCATTACGGCGTTAAACAGCCTGTTAACGTCGATGAAAAACGGCACCCGTTTTACACAAAACTGCAGCGTTTTATTAATTGGGTATATTTTACCCTTTCTCTTCTACATTGAACGAGGCCATAGACATTCTAGGGTTTCAAAGCTTTGTTCGCGGCTGCAATGTCTTCTTCATCGAACCCAAGCTCTTCATCTGTATCAGGTTAGTAATTTGAGTGTTCTCTTCTGTAATCTAACTTAAAAACTGAATCTTTCATTTGATTTCGACTTCGAGCAGGTAATTCGAGACGTCGATTTGGTGAGAGAGAGAGAGGAATGCCGAAAACTTGTCGCTGTGGAGAAATTTCAAAGATTAGGACTTCTGGAACCGCAAAAAATCCTGGAAGACTTTTCCATTGTTGCCCAAATGGAGCAGAAGGGGTAAGCCAAATCATATACTCTTGCTTGAACTTGAAAGAATTTGAAGGATAGAATGTGTAATTGAGTCTTTACTAATGCGTTTTAGGACAAATATCATCTATTTAAGTGGACGGATGAATGTATGGTTGAAGAAATCGAAGATTTGAAGGCAAATATTGATGAGCTGGAAGAAGAGATATCGGGTATGAAGTCTGCTCTTATTGGATACGAGAAAGACATTGAAGGTCTGAAAAAAGCAGTAGCTAAACCTGAGATTGAAGGAAAAGAACTTCAGTTTACTTGCTTCCCAAATCTAATTGTATGCGGCATTGGGATGGCATTGTTTTACTACTACTTTGTTGCATGAAGACTTGTGTGTCGTTCTTTTTTTGCGTAAACTCCTTGAATTGTCGTGGGTTGTTCTCTTTTAGATTGTAAGCAAGATTGTTCATGGGTTGTTCTACTTGGTGATGATTATTAATGAAAGGAGGAGTTAACAAGAAGAGATCTCTAACAAGAAAAACAACATAGATACAAAATTAGTAAAACGGTACACTACGTTTAGGCTTGGATCGTTGTACTTAAAAAAGCTCGGGTCTGAATATGCCATTTTCCCAAAAACCAACATTGAGTTCCAACATTATTATAACGTCATACTTATAACATTAACCATCCAATATACCAAATAGCACTCAATTATTGAGTTAGTTAACATCAATCAGCCAAGTTCCAAAAGATTCTATCACTAGTTTGCAGAAATGAAATGACTCGATTGACCAGTAGCACTCATCGCACATTCCTTTTTCTTTCCACCCGTCCTCCCACCACTGAAGCCACATGTTTATTGGAGCACATTTACATGTTATGGCTTTGTTGATATCTATCTCATCTTGTTTCTCCAATATCAATGGTGTAGGACTCTCTGGCCACGGACGCAATTCCAGTTTTTGTATCTCCATGCGTAACTTTCTCGCCATTTCTCTGGTTAGAGAAATTCTCCGCTTCTCAATTTCATCCTTTCCATATATTACCCTCACAAGCATTGCGTAGAAATATAATCCTGTAACCCAATTAGAACAACCTGCTCTTTGGATCATTATTTCCCCTTCATAGAATTTATCTTCATAGAAGCAGTTAGACATTCCTTTATGGACTAGGGCTGAAAGATTGCCATGTATCAGACAGGAATTCACAAGTGCTACTGCCGGCCCCCTTGGAGACAATTTTATCTTGCGGTTGAAGAAATTTATGCTTCTATAGAAATCCGGAGTTTCGGCTACATCACGCAAAGTTGTGCATGTGGTTTTTGCTCGAGTGAACTCTGCCAAACCCCTTTCCAGAGCATTGTGTAGTATGTCGCCTAAAATATTGTTTGGGAGCCGTAACATTGTGGTTGAATATCTCTACAAAGATTTCATCATGTCCTCCTTTTTAAGGACGTAGACCACTCGTGGGTGTGAATAGATGTAACCGTTGGATATGGAAGTTACAACATTTTAAATAGACACTAACTCAACCACTAACACCGTTAAGTATATATGTAACACACATCATTTTTATTAAACAAAGAGGGCAGGCTTATACAAAACATAAGCCACATATATTGTTCATGTGACTATGCTACATTGGGGCTTTTCGTTGATAATATTATACATATATGGTTAAAACTTGTCGACCCCAATCCGACCTTTACCAAAAAAACAGAACACAAGTACTTCACACTGCCCCCTTGATACTTCTTGTACATAACTAAATAGGCACTTTGCACGTTGCACGGTTGTGTCCAACCCCTCTGCAACGGCTACACACGGTAAGCCTTCTCTGAAATTCCCCCTGCATAACACACAAGAAATACTTATAATTACAGAAATCAAAGTTACCATAAATACTATGACATTTCTTCATCTATATGGTCGTACCTTTATCTCCCCTCGTGATAAAAACCTTCTCTTTCGTGGTCTCCCTGGTGGACGCCTTGTCAATGGGGGAAGTAGTTCCACGCTTGCCATTTCTGCTCCTGGTTGGTTTTCTGCAATGTTTTCTTGAACCGGGTATATACTTCCTTCGTAGCTCTTACGCCAATATTCAGTACCAAACTCTTTTGCAACCAGTGAGTCTATCGCAATGTTCGCCTTAATGGCCGCGGCGATGGCATGGGTGCATGGAATTGACAACATCTGAAACTCACTGCAGCTACATGTTTTCATTTGCAAGTCAACGTGGAAGGCGACTCCTTCTTTCGTTCGCACTTCATATTCACTCAAGTTTATATTCCTGACATCAAAGCCTGTGCACACCTCAAACTTCTTAGCTACTATCTTGTTAATCCTGGGAGTCATCCCATCAGGAGTTTTGTCAGCAGCAGCTCTTCGAACATGGAACCAACCCATCATTGTTGCTCTTACGAACTCAATAAGTGGGATTATTGGATAGTCTCTGGCTTCGGACAGCGCCGCATTCAGCGACTCGGCGATGTTACTGGTCATGAGGTTGTACCGGTTCCCAAATGAATGTGATCGTGTCCAGTTTTCCAGACCTATGTTTTGTAGGTATCGTGCACAGTCTGCATCAATGCTTACAATCTCGTTGAAATGCTCCACGAAGTCATGCAAGCGATATGCCCGCCCAGCCCGTGAAACTAGGTAGGATAGGTGTCTTTTCTTGAAGATAGAAACCACGTTGCGTTGCAGATGAACAATGCATGCGCAGTGGTTGGCTTTTGGGTATACCTGCATAGCACTCAAACAACTCTCAGCAATATTTATTTCAGAGTTTAATGTTTGAATTAGCCTAGTCATTTTGGTGATTATACTTAGCAATTTCTATAGTTATATGCAACAACAAAGATAGCAATTCCAATTGAAAACTTAGCGACTCTATTTGATGTATATTTGTCCAAACCATTATTTTGAGCAATGCCCATACTGTAATTAAATTCTTCGCATTGCTAGTATCTAAAATCTATAAATTACACGCAACTTTAGCATCCTAATGTAAAACTTAGCAACCACACTTGATATCTATTTTGTTCAAATCATGAACATGAGCGATGTAGCTACTGTAGTTCAAATTTCACATTTGCTATCAACTAAAGCTTATCAATTACTAATGACCTTAGCATCCTAATTCAATGACCATCAAAACATATTAAATAATAAAAATCAGCATTTTCCCCCAAATTTAGGTGTACCTTGCTTAGTGAAGAAAGTATAGCATTGTGCCTGTCAGATATGAAAACCAGATTTTCGCTATCAGGTACAATTTCTTGTAGTTTCTGGAAGAACCATACGTAGGACCTCTCGTTTTCACCATCGACAACTGCAAATGCCAATGGATAGATTTGATAGTTTCCGTCCTGCCCGCTAGCTGTCAGTAAACAACCAGCATACTTGCTCTTCAAGAAAGTCCCGTCGATGATTATGACTTTTCGCATGAACTGAAATCCGGTGATTGATGCACCAAATGCGAGGAACAAGTACTTGAATCTTGAGCCAACATTCTCGACGTATTCAGTATCAACATGTGCAACTGAACCAGGATTCGCTAGAACAAGCGTATGGAGATACCTAGGCAATTTTTTGAAACTTTCGCCCGTTGATCCCTTAGCACTATCCATAGCAACTTCTCTTGATCGCCATGCCTTGTAGTAAGAGATGGGAACGTCGTGACTATCTCGCATTATCTCGCGTACAGCGATCGGGCGTGGGCCAGAAGTTTGCCTGCTGAACCTGGTTCTCATCATGTCTCCAATGACCTCGGTTGTCGCGTGCCGCTGAAAGTTGACCCGCTCGTTCACCGTACACATGTGATCTGCCCTAAATCGCCTGACTTGGTACCAGTCTGAGTCGCTCATTTTGATGGCGTAAACTCTCCATGGACATGTTCTCCCAACACACTCAAGGACCATCTGTCTTGGGTTTGATTTCTTGTTGTGGAACCGGAATTTGTTGGCCAGCGCGTAGAGGGCCATATGCTGCTTAAATGCATCCCTGTTTTTGAACATCATTCCAACGTATAGCTCTTGGGGATTATTGTTAACTGGACCTTCACGCCAAAACATTTTTTTAGCAGTACATTAGTATACGAACCATTTATAACTTCTATTATACAATACTAATACCAAAATTAGCTAAATTATTTTAAATTACACACCATTAAAGTCATCTCCCTCACTATCAGAAACATCGCTCTCCATTTTCAAAGCTCCCCCCCCCATAGCAGGCATCAGCAGGCTCAGACATTGCTACACTGGGTTCACCACATTCTACTACGTTTGCTGTCCAACAGCTGCAACACCAGTTTACAATGCCATATAAAATGTTAATAGCGTTGTTAGCCATCCTTGGACGAGGTGGTTCAGATACATACATTGGTTCACTTCTCGTCTGAATTTCGACTACACCTGCAATGAACACAAGCATGTATAATTACCAAGCCCATAAGTTATTTATTTAAAATTAATGTTGGTACATCATATTAATCATTACCATCGCTATCATCCATGGAGGTGATTGAATCTTCAGCTGCACCAGCATCAGAAGCACCAGCATTCTTTCCCAAGCCAATTTCAACATTTTCGTGTATAGTTGCCATCTTTATTGGTTCCTCGGGATGCTTATCTTCTCCTTGATTTCCACTTTTATCTGCACGAAGCCTACTAGTCGCTTCTGCTTCTTTTATCTTTAGCGTCTCAATTTGCTCATCCGTGAATATTTCCTTTAGAACATCTAGGCTTGCTGGAAAAAACCCCAGTTTGTACAGCTCTGCAAATATTAGCCATGGTAGTTAATATTCTATATTGAAATGATTGTTAACTAATTCATTCATTATTACCGCGTTCTTCAAACTGATCTTCGACCATGTCAAAGTCTTTGTCCAAGTTCTTTCGCACCTCTCTACCAACACCTAGGTTAGGTGGGTAACTCTGGGACTTGGAAAAATTTCTTTGCAAGCTTTCAGGTGGTGGAACTAACAAATATTTTAAACAACCAATCATCAACTTATCAATGAGATTCCCAAATTTTACTTCACCAACACTCAACTTAGCAATGTAACTTTTAACTTATAGCTATCAATCACCATAAACGGTACTCTACCTTCCCGGAAAGATGAATCCGGCAAACTTATGTCTGCAT
The DNA here is from genome assembly GCA_030180135.1 of Orychophragmus violaceus. Classification (NCBI taxonomy): domain Eukaryota; kingdom Viridiplantae; phylum Streptophyta; class Magnoliopsida; order Brassicales; family Brassicaceae; genus Orychophragmus; species Orychophragmus violaceus. Next base: position 98,069,010 of record CM058234.1, read on the forward strand.
CACCCCCCAATCGTATTATCCCGTCAACTGATCCCAGTATTTGAGGATCATCAAACATCGGAGGTGAGTTGTGCTCTCCAACTGTTGTACGTTTCCCAATGTTCCCCATCATTAAAACACCGGCTGTCTTAAACAACTCCATTTCTTGGTTTGTGAAAATTTCTTCCATTGTCTTAAAGCTTGCTGGCATGAAACCTACATTTTCCATTCCTGGATAGTTATTCGTGTAGTTAGATAGTTATTTTCAGTTACTATACAAAACTAGTAGCTTACCCCTGTAATCTCCTTGATGTAGCTGTTTGTACGAATCATAATCAAAACCAACATCATGGTTTGTGGTCTCATTCCTCCCCAATGTGAGTTGTGTTGATGCTTCTCCTGGCATATAATCTGAAGTCAAAACAGCCTTCCCTTTGTCTACACCAGCATGTGTTTGTGCATCTGAACTGTTGGCAGAATGTAGTGGATGAGTTAGTATCTAAGCTTCTTTACAACAAATGCAATTTAATTACCTCAGTAGCTGAACATCTGGCTGCTGATAACTGGATGTTTGTCCTGTCAATGGTAAACGTTAGCATGAATCTCGTGTGTTTAGCATATAAATTGTACAATATCATCAATTACCTATGTTAGCTGGAGTAAGACTAAGATTAGCTATTGTCGTTCCCAACAACGAATCCTCTTCTACCCACTTCTGTATGGACGACCCGCACTTTTCTGGCGTGAATGGGGATCCAAACAGGGGTTCCTCGGATGAACCGGTGGACGATCTGTCATCATCATCAACCTTCAGTACTGGACCCGTCCCCTCCTCTACGTCCATAGGTGCAACTCTTTCCTGCTTGTTCAGTATATTATCCAACGCTGCAAGTGATAATGGTACTGTTCCCGTGGCAATCAGAGAATTCCAAAAAAGTTGTCCACTAAGACCACTGTTATGATGCTGATTTGGCTGGATCCTTCCTTGACGAAGTCCAGGTGTCAGACTTGCATCCCCGAAGATGTGTGGTTGACCTCTCATATCGTTAGCTGAACGACGGTTAAAGCAATACCTCTCCAGTGCTGGTATACCCACTGTCACGTAAAGAGGTAATCCTATGTGCTGAACGCGAACCGCCATGAACAACTCAACATCTCCATCTTCGTTCATATCACTTGGTAGAGTTCGTTTGCCTTCAGGTTCCAGCATGCAGAGTGGAAACTGGTAGGTTAGCAAGATTAAGTCGTTGATTTGGTATCTTGTTCTCACCATATCCACCAAACTATTTAACTTCTCTGTTTCTTGAACCATTATCCCGAAACTGGGGTGAGCCGGGTCTACTTTAAACTCCCACTCCCCTAACAAAGACATCTCCCATTCTCCTCTCACCAGCCGAACTAATCGTCCCATCTTAACTTCCTGACATTCAAAAAATATCCAGGCACTGATCAGATATAGAATCAAGATTGGATTGCAATTTACAGTTAACAGTAAACCATAAACCATATTTTCCACTACATTTATCTGAGTTAAAAAATGCTTCGCTAAGATATGCTTCGTTAATATAGATTTTGGCCAGTTAAGTCAGCTAGGGTTTCCCCCATCGATATCATCCAAGTTTTATCTGTCGTTATTAATGGAACCTTTGTCTCAAATTTGATTTTGATTTCGGATCTATCTTCGAGATCTTAAGGTTGTCTGCTTTATTCTAGCTGATTTGTTTTGGATGTTTTGTTCTCTTGTTTTGTTTGCATCTAGGTGTCCATTAATGGCAAGGGACAGAAGAATAAAGGCGGTATATGGGGACCATTTATGGGTACCATAAATATCAAAGGAAAACAACTCAGAAACTTACCTTGATTCTTCGAGTGTGGGACAGGGACTGCACCGACCAAAGTAGACTCTTTCAATTTTTTCCAAATCGATCCGAGACTTGATTACGGCTACTTCGATTGTTTTCTGGGTAAGAACTGTCTTTTGCCCTAAATCGTTCGAATGCATTCGTTTTATAGAGAATTGTAAGTATTAGGGTTCAGCTCGTCGATATATACACTTGTTGTATGTAATTCCGACAATATCTTCACAATATTTAGCATTAAATGCTATGGCTTTGGCGGGAATCGAGTATATGGTTCTCGTTAACACAACGCAAGTTGCAGCTACAGTGAGCGTAGGATGACGATGATGACGTCGCCTAGACAAGTGGGATATGTAGATTACGCAGGGGCAGTACTGTCTTTTCTCTTACTTCAATTTGGTTTTCATAAACCGTTGCCTAGCCAAGCGGTTTCTTGCGTCGAATAGATTTTTCAGCCAATTGTCTCCAAGAAAAAACAGTTATTTAACTATTATTTGATATTGAGAACTTACCTATAGATGAAGTAGACTTTGTAATTTTTCTGGCCAACTTTCCTAAACAAGAAATGATGAGGGAGTGGGATAGTTTTTTTTTTTAGGTTTTGTTAATTAACTATTTAATTGGGCCAGATATTAATACATTTGGACATAAATTTAAAATATTTTCCTTATAAATTAGATTAATTGGGCTTTAATATATTTCTTTTGGGTTTATAAGTTGTTGAGTAGTGGCCCCCACCTTACTAGACGTGAGCCACTGTATATTATCATGATATTTTATTTTATCCAATAACGATCTATCATACGAATGGCTACACAATGAATAATTTTCCTGTAACACACAACTTTATTAAATTAAAGGCAAACTAGATTTTAACCCGCGCTTAGAAAGCGCAGGTTTATTTTCTTTATAAATTTTAATTTTTGTTTATTTTGTTCATAGTAATTTAGATTTTTAATTATGTAATCTAATTTTGATTATAATTGTTTAACCCGTATTATAAAAATGAGTTAATAATTTAAATTATTTTAAAAATGAATTGTGTGTTATTTGGGAAGAGATATTAAAATAACGATTTCGCGTTATATATTTTAATCCGTGTTGTATCGTAAGATCATGGTTTGAATATAATATATATATATATATATATATATATATATATATATATATATATATATATATATATATATATGTGTGTGTGTGTGTGAAAACAACCATTGTAAAAGTTATGTGGTATAAGTTTAATTTTATTGCATTTATCTAAAATATTATTTTAGAAAACAATAGATAATTATAAAAAATTAGTATGTTTTATATTTAATAATTAAATATTTACGAAAGTAGAAACAAAACAATCCGTTTATATATATTTAACACATATTGTAGTGGTATATATAATTTTCAAATTTGATTGAACAACCCGTTAAAAACTGCATTCAAACATAAAATATAATTTGGTGCCTCAAATATTTGAATAATATAAATATGGAATAATTTTAATATTTTTTATTAAGTTTAAAATATATCAACTGAAATTATTTAATATATATATATATATATATATATATATATATATATATATATATATATATTAAACCTATGCGAATATTTGTTTTTAGAAAATTTATAGTCGAAATTAGCTAATTTATTTTTCAACCCATTCAATGATTTAAATATTTTGTAATTTGATGGAAGAATCCGCTAAAAAGTGCAATCGTAAAAACATCAATCGTAATATGTATATATATATTTTTGAAACAAAAATAAAGAAGATATTAGAATATATTATGAATATATTTTGAATTAAATCAAAAATTATAGAATATTAACTTATATATAAAATAGTTGATATATCAGTTATTTAATTGTATTTATCTATTGATTTAATAGTTTAATGATTGTTTATACATTTGTTTCAATTTTAATTAATTAGGAAAGTATGATTCATTATATTTTGATTGTTTGGCTACATGTTTAATAATTGTCTTGTTTGGAAACATGGATTGTAAAGATAATGTTATATTCTCAAATTACCCTTAATGAAATTTAATTAAATCATTAATGTGCAATGGCATAAATTATAAATAACACATGGTCCAAATGTTAGGTTCCTAACAACTCTAATTTTTTAATAGTATTGATTTATTACACCAGTAACACGATACTTATTATAAATAATTTATATGTAATGTACTATATGTTTTTAGGACCGAAGAGTTCAGCATATAGAATGTTAGGATACAAAATAAATTGCATCCATAACCTATAATAAAAAACTGCAATATGGGAATCAGAACCTACAATTGGCATGTTAAACATTTGATTAACCACACTGAATTGGTTCGTGTATTTTATTTGAAGCCACATTTTCTGAGTGCTGAACATATAAAATATTTGATAATTCATTTTTAGTTTTACTTTAATTTTAACTTTTAACTAATAACTAGTGTCAACTCCGCAATGAGCGCAAATGTTTTTTTTATTATAAACCTGGATTTTATTTTATAAATTTTAAAAACTTTATTATTTTGTGTAGTTTTAAATTTTTAAATGTAGTGGTGTATATATATTGATATGGGGTTTCTTGCTTTTTTCTTATGTATTTATTTGTTTTTTCTGTTTTTGGTTTCAATTACTTTTAAGTTGACATAAATTAAAATTGGGTTTTATAAATGGTTTTATATTTAAGACTTTGAAGGTTATATTTTAATCACAAAAATCTTATTAGAGCATAACACAATTTTTTTATCGCGTCCAACTTTTGAACCCCCCATTGGAGATCGAGCCCTTTATAAGAGAAGGTGGCCCAACACGGTGTAGTTCGGTGACGACGCCTTGGCCGACCTAGATCAAATAAAAAAATATGTTAATATTTACAATAACATATTTACAAAATAAAAGAAGATAATCACGAATCTCCTAAATGGAAAGAAAATCTATATTGTTCAGATTTACTTTATCATAACACAAAGAATTTAGGGAAACAATCATAATTCTTTTAACAAAAATATCATTTTCCTGCGCAAAAAAAAAGACTAAGTTCACACATTGTAACAAAAATCTTAGACAGAGAGATCAATAGATTTCTAATTTTTTTTTAACGCTGATACAGATTATGAAACTATTACAAGGACAATTTTACACATAATACTATCTCCATTCTACGAAAATCCATACACGGTCACGATCAACGGCTCCACCTGCTCCTAAAAAATTCCTTATAAGCTTGCCTACATTAATCTTGTAAAACTTGCGTCTTTGGGGATTCGAACCTAGTACTTGCCGGTGTAGAGCTTTAACCACTTGACCACTAGGCCACGGTTGCTTCCACAGATTTCTAGCTTAGGCGATCAATAAAAACTAGATTTTTTTGTCCCTTTCGTTATTACATTTTAGTTTATAAATTTAAAAAAATCATAAGTCTCTAAATTTAATACGTGTTTATTGAATTGATCGTTGTAGTTCTCTAAATCAACACGAATACTTATCTTTTTGAGTTAATATTGAGTGGGTTTATATAAATAAAATGTATTGTATGTTCTATTCTATTCTTAGCACGTATATTTTGTTTATATTTAAAATTTATAATTTTTGAAATATTTTTTTTTCGATTTTATCAATTTATAATTTTAGAAATTTATTAAATTTCATTTAGTTTTGATTTAAAATTATAAATACTATAGTTTAGATATCTAATTTTATTTTTGCTGTATTTTTTAATTTCAATGTTTTTGTTTTGAATATTTTAAAAATATTCCAAGTTTTGATTTAGTAAATTGGATTTTTTTCTATTATTACATAAATAAGATTTTAAACTTTATATTTGATTCAAATTATTTTACCAAACTATATTATATAATAATGTTTATTTTTTTGTAGAACAAATAAACTATATGAGTTATTATGTGAGATTGTATCAAATATTTTATAATTTAATTTAAATATTAAAATAACCAATTATATTTTATATTTATAAATTTACAATAAAAATTTAAAATTTTACCAATTTATTATATTATAAATTATTTTTTCGTTTTGATTTTAAATTTTAAATTTAATGGTTTAGATAATTTGTTTGTTTTTTATCTTTGAATTTTATTGTTTTTTTCTCGTTTCAAATATTTTTAAAATATTCTGAATTTATGTTTGAACTTTATATTTTAATTTGAGTAATACCTTAATTATAAGAAATTTATAGGATTAATTGCACCTAGTGTATTTTAATTAGAAAGTAATAGCAGAGTTGTATCTGTTAAAAAGTTTTTGCATTTTTTTATATATTTTTAGTGTGTAACAAATACCATTTTATACTTATAGACAATAATAACTATAGTTAATGTCATACATAGGGGTGGGCGTTCGGGTATCCAAATGGGTTCGGTTCGGGTTATTCGGGTTTTCGGGTTTTTGAGTTTAGGCTCATTAGCCCCATTCGGATATGTAGCATAAACGGGTTGGGTTGGGTTCGGTTCTAGCCGGGTTCGGGTCGGTTCAGGTTAATTACTGGAAACTCATAATCCGATCGGTTTTGAACGGGTTCGGGTAATAACCATACTATTATCTATTATGCATAAATGTTCAACGACCAAATTTTGAACTTCAAAATGTATAATATACGGGTGATGGGATGGGGGTTCTGTCGAGAGATTCTAACCTGCACTCACTTTGATGGACAGTGGATAATGAACAAGCCATGTTTGCAAAGTTCTTGTACTTTGACAATGGAAAATGGACAGCAAAGCAAACAATATTCTAACATGTACTCACTTTGATGGACAATGGACAATGAACAAACCAGAATCTACTGTAACTCACCTTAGAAATGGACAATGGACAGCAAATCAACGAGATTATAACTTAGACTTATCTTGCTGCTACAAATGTATATCTCTGCATAATGTGTATTGTGTAACAAAGTTATTTGAAAACCAAGTTCTTCAATCAAATAACATAAAGCAACAACCAAATTCCAAAGCTAAAATCGCAAACTGCATCTTGTATAACACCAAATTGAAAAACATGAATCAAAAGACTTCAAACTAAAAGAACTACTAATCCATCTCTGGACTTTGATCTCCACCCCCCTCAAAACAGACATCTCTTATGTGTATACTTTTCCATCATCTCTACAAAACAAAACAGCAATAACAGTTGAGTAAGACAAATTAAATGTAATAGTTCAAATAATGTTTGTAAAACTGTACAATATAACATCTTAAGCAAAATCATAAAGCTAGCTCACGTACAATATAACACGAACTTATAAACCAATTCTTGGAATTAGTTCCTAAAACTAGCTCAGACCACTAACTCATATAAGCGAAAGATGAGAAACGATTATAACAGCAACATGAACAAATTCAGACGTACACTATAACAAGAACACGAATTAGGGGTGATTTGGAATCAGATCTTCTCTAGTTACATTATCTCTCGAAAAGTTAGCAAGAATTAAGAGATTTTGTAGCCAAATCGGGATATTTGGGATTGGATTTACTTGTTACCTTATTACTCGAAGAATATTTTTTTCCTATGAATAGTGGATATGTATATAAATTCGGTTTATATGGGTTTTGGTTTATATGGGTTATCCAATCGGGTTTCGGATTTAACCCGAACCGGTCCATAACCCAAAGTATTATAACCTATGTTCCAATCGGTTATTGTAAAGGATCCAAACCCGTACCGAACCGGCTTTTTCGGGTTGGATCCGGGTTAGGGTTTCGGGTTCGGGAAATATGCCCACCCCTAGTCATACACCATCTCTTCTATCCATCTTATTATTATTATTTTATACTTTTTTCTCTTACATTTTATTTTTTATTTTTTTATTTATTTTTTCACCTCTCATTTTTTTGACAGTGGATAGGATAGCGGACCTGATGATTCCGACAATATAGACCGCCATAATGGAGATAAAATCGGTCGTTGTACCGTAATTTTAAAAAAATCGTACTTAACACGGAAATTGCAAATAGACAGTTTAGACTAGATGTCCACAATATTCATCCACATGGATACTATCACGACCATATCACTGGAGGATTGTTTAGTGAATCCTGATTCAATTCTCAGATTCAGATTATCCTAAACATGCTGATCTAGGTTCTTCTTGAATAGAAACAATGATAGATCTCACCTTATACCTGTTTATGCAGCGGAAAGAGAAGGTATATCAGAGATCAGAGAGCCACCGAGTGATAACTCCTCCAGAGGTTCACACACGCACACCAAGCAGGAAGAGAGGCTGCTAGACCGAGCTGAGGGAGGCGCAGGAAGAGAGAGAGATCGCGGCTGGGTTAGGGTTAGGGAGAAAGAGACTTGGGTTTTAGTTTATAAAACCCTTCTCTTTCCCTTTTGGGCTTTTGGGCCCAAATACCAATCTGATTAAATCCCTTGGATTTAATCAGACCCATTAATCTCTCTCTAAGTACGACAAATGCCTGGCACTTTTGCCGTACTTCTGCTAAGCCGTTCCTACACATTTTCATGTTAGCTTAGGCGTGTGACCCATATGGGATCATATAATAAAGGCAATAAGTCCAAGACTTATAGATCATGAGCGGACTCTAGCAAGCCATCATGACCCCCAGTATTATATGACTTATGTCTGATCATTGACATACTCTTACTTTCTAGAGACAGGACCAAGATTACTGGACACAATTCCAACAATCTCCCACTTGTACTGGAATCTCTGTATTCATAATCCTTTTGTCTCAATATCTCGATTAGTCATAAGGCAAGATTGGTGTCATCCTTATAAAGCCTAATCTTGTTCATCGGACTCTGATTCGATACTGACAATCCAAACGACTCGGGACAGTCCGTTTGAGCATGGCCATGCATTTTCCAGTATTCAAATCTCCGATTGGCCTAGAGATATTCACTCCATTTATATTGTAGGGACAAATCCCGTCTTGTTCCATCACTGTAAACTACTCATTTCGTAACACACCCAAACAAGGTCCTTATAGCTATCGCATAACGACAGCGTTAGACAATGATCAAAGCGCATCAGTTCATGTGCAGTCACATGCATGCGAACTCAGGTCTAAGGACTATACTCTATAGTCGTAGTAAGAATCTCTTATGACACAGATATAAATATCCTGAAGAGTTCTTATAAGCGGGTCTAGTCCGGTCGTATGTACCCCACATACACCTATGTACTGACTTTGATGCCTCGCATCTATGACACACTGAGACTTTGTCATAAGTCACATACCAATCTAGTCTCACACGGTTGTTGGTGTTCCAATTTCAACAACCTTCGACTAGGGACTGAATGATATAAGCCATCTATCAAATATAGGGTCTCATGATCAAGCTAAATGACTTTGATGACTCAAGATCAAGTCACTTACTTCGATGACCTATAAAATGGTTTATATCACTTTGGAACGATTATTTCATCACAGTTAAAATAATCTTGAAATAATAATTTCATTAAACATAAAATGTTTTACAAGAACATATCAAAAACTAAATAAAGCCCTTTATTAACTCCCACTGAAATTAAGACTACATCTTTATTTCACTTATCCTACAGCAACAGTCCGCGACTCGTGCTTAGGCCTAAGGAGTGGCTTCGTTAATAGATTAGCAACGTTCTCATTCGTTGAAACTTGCTGATCTACTTAACTTCTCTGTCATTTATCTCACGGAATAGGTTATACCTATCCTCAAGGTGTTTGGACCTCTGATGTGCAGCTAGTCTCATCTATGCTGGGAATCACATCAAGTTCAGTGACGAACTCTTCTTTCCAAACAACCTATTTCGCCGCTTCCCAAGCTGCGAAATGTTCAGCTTAAGTCATGGAGTCAGCAACAGTGCCTTGCACCGCCAGATAGACACAAGATATAACCGGACTGTGACCGGAAATCATCTTTGTCTATTGGAAACTTGCCTTTCAGACTCTACCGACTTGTAGCACCTCACTTTCTCCGTAAATCAAGAACCTATCCTAAGTATTTCTAAAATACTTTAGGACATTCTTTACGGCAATCCAGTGATTCTTTGCTGGATTTGACTGGTCTTTACTTGTCTTGCTTAACATTAAAGCAACATCAAACAAGTACGTTTCATGGCATACATGATAGATCCAATTGCCGACGCATATGGAATCTTATCCATGCATTTAAGCTCAGCAGTTATCGTAGGACACTGTGTCTTGCTTAACGTAATGCCATGTGACATTGGCATAAAACCCTTCTTGGAATGCTGAAAACGTGTAGGACTTTGTCGGGATAAGAATCCTGACTTTGTCCTACCAGCTCTTTCGGATCTTTATCTTTAGATCCAAAATCCAAGAACTACGTGGTTTTACCCATGTCAATCATAAAACCAACTCCCAAGCCAGTCCTTTACCGACTGCAGCATTGGGACGCTATATCCGGGAATCAGTATGTCATCGACATACATTATGAGAAATGCAATATTGCTCCCACTTATCTATTAGTAAACGCACAGTTCCATTTCGTTCCTGTTCAAGTCAAAACCTTGACTATTTCAACAGAACGAAGATTCCAACTCCGATATGTTTGCTTCCATCCATAAATGGATCGATGAAGTTAACTTACATAAGGTGTATATTTTCGGAGTCCGGGCTCACTTTCGCTTATTTGAATTTCGCAGATTCGTCGCTTTCAATGATCATCAGATCATGCGAACTTTCAATGATCATCAGGTTCAACTAATGACGAGAAATCACTCTCGGATTAGTGACTGATTCATTCATGTCTGCGAACTTCAGGCTCCACAGGTGTAGATTCTACAGAAATCTGTAAATCCTTCCGCTGCTCTCCCGCAATAGGTTAAGCAGCCTCCTGTATTTCTCGAATTTCTTCGAGTTATACTTTTACTCCCACTGTTCTTCTTGGAAAGTAACTTCCCTTCTTAGAAAACAGAATGGGCGTAAAAGTAACAAGCCTTGGTTTCCCTAGGACAACCAGCGAAGTAGCACAACTACAAATACTCAGTAAAGACGAATTTGGATCGATTCCAATCCACATTTACGTGGTGTCTTTCAACTGATATTGGTGGAACCTTTTCAGCGTAAACTTAGATATTTCTAGAGCGTTATTCTTAAATAATATCATGGAAGATTCGTGTGACTCATCTTTAATCATTTCTAATAAGATCTGATTCTTTCTCACAGAAACACCTTCAGGTTTTCAGGAGAAATGAGCTGTGAAACGATTTCACACTCATTCAGATGATCACACCATCAATGACTTAAGTATTCTCACTCGTGATCTGATCCAGAGTCTTAATACTTCTGTCATTTAGATCCTATACTTCATTCTGGAACTCTTTCGACCATGTCAAAGAATTCCGACTTGTGTCTCATCAAATGAACACAGTCTTACTCACTGAAGTAATCAGTAGAGACAATGAAGTACAGGAAATTTTCTCTGGCATTACTGCTCATTGGGCCACATACATGAGTATGTTCCAGGTCCAATAAGCCTTTGGGCCTTTCTCTAGCTCGGCTAAGATAGGCCCTTTGCCTTTTGGTCCAGTAAGCAGAATTCAAGTCTCATAAGATATCGTATCAAATGAGCCCAACAGTCCATAACTATGGGATTTCTGAATCCGACTTACTCTATGTGACTAAGACTTTTATGCCAAGAAAAATCAGGTTTAATTCATCAGATTTAAACCAATTCGGTATTTATGTTACATTTAGGCACTCTTTGGTTTAAGATATAAAACCCATTCCTTGAATAGGGTGCTACAATTAATATTTCATTAAGATCAAAAGAACAAAACTTGTCTTTTATCAAAATGAAAAACATTCAAATTCTTACAAGAAAATGAAAGACAACTCTGCTTAAAGCAGGTACATTGTAGCAATTACTTAATAAAACCAAGCCTCGAAGGCATCTATAAGTGAAAATCCTACGGCTGAGGCAGCGTCCATAGCTCCTTCCAGACATGTAGATCCACTTGTCCTTCCTTCAACGTTCTACTGTTGCTTAGGCTCTGCATATTGTCACAAATATCAGTGCCACAACCAGTATCCAATACCTTTAAGGTAGAACTTGAAGTAATAACATGAATACCTGAGGAAGTAGTCGCATACATCAACTTCAACTCCTCATCATCTTCCATGAATTTAATGCAATCTCTCTTCCAATGCCCTGTCTCCTTACAGTAGCAGCACTTACCAACGTAAGAGGTATCTGACTCGGGCTCAGAAGACACACGCTTGCCATGATTCAAAATCTGGACAACTTTGCCTTCACCCTTGTCAGCATTAGGTTTATTAAACCTACCCTTCTCATTCATGAGATTATTCAGGGTACTCTTCACGTTTGGCTCAACTGTCTTGAGCATATCATGCAGTTCAGTCAGCGTCTTCGTTAAGCCTTTCTTGATATAGTTCCTTCTGAACTTATCATAGCTTGACGGCAGTGACTGCAGAATGATCTCAGTTGCCAATTCTTGGCTAACTGGATAATCCAGTTTCCTCAGGTTATCAATGTAACCCATCATTTTACTGACATGAGGACTCACTGGATGATCATTTGGTAGCTTGCAGCTAGTGAGAGACTTAACCAACCGGTATTTCTCCACTCTTATCTGCTCCTGAAATTTCAATTTCAGGTTGCTGATCATCTCTATTGGCGACTCCATGTTCTCATATTGCTTCCGCAAGTCTGAGTCCATGGTAGCCAATATCAGACCACGCACATCTACCGCATCATTATAATGCTTATTCCAAGCATCATATACTGCATGAGAAGCATTGGACCCGATCCTCACGGGGAGAGCTCTCTCAAGGACATAGTCCTTTCTCTCCTGTCTGAGAACTAGCCTCAGGTTCCGCGACCAAGTCAAGAAATTTGATCCGTTCAGCTTGTCCATCTCAAGGACAGACCGGATCGAGAAAGTGTTTTGATTGTTTGTGCTAGTCATAACTGAAAATTAAGATAAAAGGATTTTAGTTAATATGTTCAATATGATTAATCTTGTATTATACTTAATATGATTAATCACACATTATATTCAATAACATAAGTTACCCTCAATAGAATATAATGATTCCAAGATCCACATATAACTAAGATCAAAGTGGGCCACTGGCCATCACCCAACCTTAGCTTATATCGGTAAGCCCTTTGTCGGCTAATTATATCTGTGATATAACTCTTGGTTGTGAATCTGGGCCCGAGGCCCAATCCACTCTGATGTCTCAAGGCCCGGGACTCCCGATGGCCTAGTCAAGAAAACCAGACTATACAGTCATGTAATCATTAATGTCTGGGACTCCCAATGACATTTATGAATCACAAACCGTCTTATCCACGCAAAAGTAGACACCCTCACACTGTAAGGCCATGAATACAATTGAATGGGCTTCGACAGCTGACATAGAATGGACAAGACATCCAACGCTTGATATTATTTGAGGTTTGTAGGTTTATTAAAATTTCATTCCCAAAATAGAAGATTACTATTTTGGGAAACTTTCCATTTTTGGAAACCTACTATTTTTGAAACTTTCTAAAATTGGAAACTTTCTAAAACCGGAAACTTTCTAACTTTAGAAATTTCTTAAAATCCAAAACCCGCAAATCTAGAAACTTCTATTTTAAGAAACTTTCTAATTTCAAAATTTCGGAAACTTTAATTTAAAATCGATTTATATAACTTTATAAAATAAATTTTAAATTAATCTGATGAAAAAGACTCAAATAATTGGCCCAATTGTTTTAACTTCTTGGCCCGAGGCCCAAGAATTGGTCTATGTCCAAGACATAACTCAATTGTCCAATTAAATGACATAACCGGTCTGGTTCATTAAAATTGGTCTAACCAAAATTAATTACTACGATGACCACAATTGTCAACCGGTTATTTACTAAAAAGGATTTTCTCAATTTATTTGGTCCAACCAAATCAAATTAGAAAATCCTGGTTTAGGCACAAAATCCAATTTTCAACTTTGGATTTCTTATCCCCGGTTTAACCAGAACTTAATAAAATTATTAAATCTGTTTATTAAACCGCGACGTTTTTGATTTTAATCAAGTTTTAAATCGAACCGAACCGAATTGGTCACAAACCGATCACGGTTGTGACCTAGCTCCATGCTTCCGCATCACGCAACGATCATGGTCGGATTGGACTCGATCCGAGATCGGCCCAACTCACGATCACGATCGAGGCTTGGATGATCGCGGGACGGGACGGAACATCGGCCAGCCGCACGAACGGGACGGGACGCGATCCGTGATCGGTCCATCTCGATTACGCGATGATGCTCGGTCGATTGCAGGACGGGACGGGACATGACGGGCCGAGAGCGGGACGTGCGATCGGGACTGGACGTGATCCATGCGATCGCGTTCGTGCAATCCATGCGATCGGACCATCCTACGCGATCGGACGAGACGCGTACGGCTTCGATCCATACGATCGTTTGTGCCGTGTCGTCGATCGTGTTGATGACACAAACCCGATCCAAGATCGGTTTGTTCGTCAAAACGATCCGGACGTGTGATCCGAAACTGATCAACACTCCGACGCATACCAATTCATATAGATTGGCTTGCGATTTTCATTAGTTTGTTTAGGTTTCAATTCTTGTTGCTTAAGTGATTTCTCTTATCAGTAGTTGATTCAAAACACTTTTTAAACAAGAAAAACAATCCTAAACATGAATCTAAACAAGAAAAACCAGAACCAATAGCTCTGATACCACTGAAGGAATGTTTTGGAGTTAATCCTGATTCAATTCTCAGATTCAGATTATCCTAAACATGCTGATCTAGGTTCTTCTTGAATAGAAACAATGATAGATCTCACCTTATACTTGTTTATGCAGCGGAAAGAGAAGGTATATCAGAGATCAGAGAGCCACCGAGTGATAACTCCTCCAGAGGTTCACACACGCACACCAAGCAGGAAGAGAGGCTGCTAGACCGAGCTGAGGGAGGCGCAGGAAGAGAGAGAGATCGCGGCTGGGTTAGGGTTAGGGAGAAAGAGATTTGGGTTTTAGTTTATAAAACCCTTCTCTTTCCCATTTGGGCTTTTGGGCCCAAATACCAATCTGATTAAATCCCTTGGATTTAATCAGACCCATTAATCTCTCTCTAAGTACGACAAATGCCTGGCACTTTTGCCGTACTTCTGCTAAGCCGTTCCTACACATTTTCCTGTTAGCTTAGGCGTGTGACCCATATGGGATCATATAATAAAGGCAATAAGTCCAAGACTTATAGATCATGAGCGGACTCTAGCAAGCCATCATGACCCCCAGTATTATATGATTTATGTCTGATCATTGACATACTCTTACTTTCTAGAGACAGTACCGAGATTACTGGACGCAATTCCAACAATCACATGCAATATGCTTACCATGGGTAGAAAGTGGCCAACAAATTTTTTATGGTTCCTAACCAAAAAATAAACATCACATTTTAAATCCTTTATATGGATATGGTGGACAATATCGATTATTCGTAGATACTACCATGATCTCCTCACATGCTAGACGGGTTCGATGGACAGAAGGTGACTAAGAGTTCACATGATCGTGAAATGTACCTCGTAATTACAAATTTAAAAGCTCAAGTGGACGATGTTTATTATGTGTGGACACTACCACGATTATATCACATGTTAAACGGTTCTGATGGACAATAGGTGGTCAAGAGTTAACATTATTGTGATCGTGGACACAAAAGTATGTTGGATCGATTATTCGTGGACACTACCACGATTATATCACATGCTAAACGCTTCTGATGGACAATAGGGTGATCAAGAGTTCACATTATTGTGATTCGTGGATACAAAGTATGTGTAGACCACTATCCATATGGACACTTAATCTAGACTATCCATTCAAAATTTTTGTATAAGGCCCGATTTTTATTTTTGAATTTCGGTAGATCGATCGATTATATCTCCATTCCGGCAGTGTATAAGGTCGGAAACCTCACTTATTGCATCCTATCAACCGTTAAAAAAAAATAAGGTGTGAAAGAAATGTAAAACTAAGAAAGAAAATTAATAGGAAAAGAAAATAAAAATAAAAATAAAAAAGAATGGAGAGTTTTCATATGATGTGACATCTATCCACCGAAAGAGTGTCTTGATTCTTTTCCTCTTTTTTCTCTATCTGTGAGGGATAAAATGGTCGTTTTATAGGTGCGATCTACAAAAAAGATACTAAAACGCAAAGACTTTTTGAAAGATACATGAATGCAAGAAACAAGATAAAAATATACAGTGGATGCAAACCACCCGAAACGAGAACCATAATGACCACATCAATACCGACTCCAGATTATTAATAAAATCGCGATCTGTTGGGAAAAATGGACTGTTATAAGTTATTTTTAAAAACCTGTTTCGCTCGCTTTATATTTTCTTATACAAAATAAAGGTCGAAATCTCTTTTTTGGAAGATTTTTATTTCATTACCGAGATCATATACAATTTTTGAATACAAACATAGAAGACTAAAGTCAGCTAAAGAGTCGAAAGCTCGTATTTATCTTTTTGTGTTATAGCAAACCCTGATCACATATTTATATCTCAGATTCTCTTTAGATCCCGGCTTCTTCGCCGGTTCTGAGTGAGGATCTTCCTTCTCTTCCTTGCCCGGTGCTTCACCTTTGGTCTCAACGGTTTCTTCTAAAGTTTTTTGGCGGTGGTTGATGTGTTTTGGTCTTCGCTTCTCTGGATCTCTGTCGTTTGGAAGCGGTGGCGCCTCTACGAATCTTGTTATTTGGGGACGTAGCAAGGCTAGCTTCCCCAAGAGTCACTGTTTTTCTATGCCTTGGTGAGTCCTCTTGCCTTCTTGGTGTCGATCTACCGGTGAAGTCTGGTGGTTGTCTGCATGTGCGGTGGTGGGTCTGGTTAGAGGTAGGCGTGGCTCATGAACTGCTCGGGACACTCTCTAGAATCGTTGTATGGAGGACTTTCAGTGTGTGCGTTAACGATGTCTCCGGGGGTGGCTTATTACAGTGTCAGCTCTTCGGGGTCGATCCTCTCCAACCTCTCTCTTTCCGTCAGGCGACTTATGTGATAGCGGATATAGTGGGTTTTGTTCTTCCACAGTAAGTAGCAACGTTCTCGGTTTTCTATCAGCTATGGTTCTCCGGCGGGCGGGTCACCCATGCTTGCATGGTGGCACCGGCGGTGGTATGCGATCTTGTCTTCAGCGATTCACAAGATTATGGTTTCTCGTTTTGGGTCTGAAACTATTTTTGTAATAAAAATCCATTAGAAATTTGTTGTTCCATACCCATTTCAAATATTTGGATTTTTTTCTTTTTAAGTTGTAAACTATTTTATTATTAATGAAACCCCGTTGTCAAAAAAAAAGTTTTGGATTATCTGTTGCTGATCTTCCTTCTGATTATAATATTTCTTGAGAAATTATTCAACAGAATGGGCCATAATTAATCTTGCTAACGCCAATATTAGAACATGTGCATTGGCGTTTTTAATGAGGTTCGTGACACAATTTCATATTTAAGAACCGGTTCTTATTTAAGAACATTTAAGAGCTCGGTTCTTACCACGTGGTATCACGTAATTGGCTCAATTTTCCCTCGAAAGCCTCTGCTCCAGCCCGAAGGTTTCACACTCATCATCATCTTCATCATTCGTGGAGTCGCTGCTAACTTCATATTCTTCTTCCTTTTGTTCATTAACCTTCTCTTCTGTTTCTTGAGAATCGATCAAATGAACGTTTTCTTCTTCTTCTTCTTCATCTAAGACGAAGATAGATCGGGATCGTTGGAGAAAAATTTGGCCATTGTGAATTTAAACATCATCTTTGATCGGATTCGTGGCCATGGGAAGGATGAAGAAGATGAGAGACCACTCGAGGAAAGCGTAGACGAGAACGAGAGTGATTCGGTTGGTTTTGCGGTGGATCAAGGTTGCGAATCTGTTGGCCGCCATGGATGAAGAAGAAGAAGAAGAAAGAGCATAGTGATATTTTGTGCAAATATGTAGGACATGGTTCACCAATGGAATAGTAAAACAAACAAAAGTTCTTAACTATTCAATAATAAACAAAATATTATTAAAATAATGCTAAGAACCCAAAGTGAAGTTTACTAATGCATATCCCCTTATAAGCCTCACGGTGGGCTATTACAAAAACTTATTACGATGTGGATTTGCTAGTAGACTACTTTCGGGGACTACACTTTTCGGCCCAAAGAAACTAGCATACCGATTGATTTTGGATTTTGTTTTATCGGCCCAAATAAACTAGACCCGAAATGTGCTGACTATATTTTTGTTTTTATACATCATTATTGTAATGAACAATGAGATCTGGGGCATAATGTCACGTCACATCATAAAAGCTTTTAGAACGTTACTTTTTCGATTTTCTGAACGCTCACTGAACTTTTACTTCTTTATTACAAAGACGACCGTTGAGATTTGTCTAGAATTAAGACACTAATCAGCACTGTTTTGTATGAGTATTAACCTTTAAAAAATAATCAATCTCTTTTTCTCTCTAAAAATTGCCAATTAGTTGAGAACTGAGAGACCATAGATTAATACTCCTACATAATAGGTATGAATTAACATTTTGTTGAACAACAAAAAAAGGTATAAATCAACATTTCATTTTTTTGAATGAGAGGTTTGAATCAACTTTAATACATTTTTAATGAACAATAAGATCTAAGTGAAAGTTTGTTGAGAAATTTGCTGAATTAAAATAGTTTGATATGAGTTTTTCATTTACTCACAGTGGCGGATCTAGAATAATTTTCAACCGGGGGCACTAATATAGATTTTGAATTAACGGGGGGCATTGTCATATATTTTAAGCTAGTTACTAAAAAAAATCAAAATTTTGCCCTAACTATTTAAAGAAAATCAAAATTTAATCGGGGGCACGTGACCCCCTTCGTCGTAATGTAGCTCCGCCCTTGTTTACTCACATGGTTAATTACCCAAGCAGCTTTAGTCACGTATACAACTACATCATGATTCTTAAAATAGAATGTGTCAATGTTAGGATTGAAGAATTGAGAAGAAACATAGCATGTTCATTTAACATTGAAAAACCCTTACATATACTTATACTCTTAATAACAATATTTTGAGTAAACTTAAGCTGAATAATCTGTTCATGAATCATGTAAATACAGAAGTAGCTACAACTACAAGAGATACCAGTCTTTCTTTAATGTAAACAAATAATTAAATACAGCTTAATTAATACAGTACATTGTACTAGTTGCATTTAAATTTAATCAACCAACCTGAGTCTTGTCTTTTTTATATATGAGGAACATGTAAACACTACCCATTAAATATCTACACTCTTCTCTCGTACGTTTTACCATAAACTCATATCCTCTCCATTGCTTCAGAGGCGACGAAGAAGAAGGACAGTTATCAATTATCATCATGAGTGTTCTACATCTTCTTGCTCTCTCTCTGCTCATCTCTGTTTCAGGTATAACCCATTTCTCAGTTTCTAGAACCACTTCCATTAATGTCGGCTTAACATCTCCTTAAAAATGTAAAATCTTTTTTTTTTTCACAGGAGCAAAGTTCTCCGGCCGGCCAGGTGTCAACTACGGCCAGCTCGGAAACAACTTACCATCTCCTTCCGACTCAGTCAACCTCATCAAATCACTAAACGCAAAACGTGTCAAGCTCTACGACGCTAATCCAGCTATCCTCACCGCCTTAAACGCCACCGATATCACCGTCTCCGTTATGGTCCCGAATGAGCTCATCGTCAACATCTCCAAATCCGACACCCTCTCCCACGACTGGATCAAATCCAAGATCCTCCCGTTTTACCCCTCCACAAAGATCCGTTACCTCCTCGTCGGCAACGAGATCTTATCCTACACAGATTCCGAGATCAAATCCGCTCTTGTCCCCGCAATGCGTAAGATCCAACGGTCCTTAAAGACACTCGGCGTTAAAAAAATCAAAGTGGGAACCACACTCGCCGTCGATGTTCTCAAAACGTCGTTTCCTCCTTCTAGCGGTGAGTTTCGGCCGGATATTTCCGGTTCGGTTATGAAACCGATGCTCCAGTTCTTAAACCGGACTAAATCTTTCCTCTTCGTTGACGTCTACCCGTATTTCGCCTGGGCCCAAGATCCGACCCATGTTGATCTGGGTTACGCTATTTTCGAATCTAGCAACGTCACGGTTACGGATCCGGTCACGAATCTTACATACCACAACCTCTTTGACCAGATGATTGATGCTTTCGTCTTCGCCATGAAACGGGTCGGTTATCCGGATATTCGGATCTGGGTTGCGGAAACGGGTTGGCCCAATAATGGAGACTACGACCAGATTGGAGCTAACATCTACAACGCCGCCACTTACAATCGCAACGTTATAAAAAAACTCGCCGCTGACCCGCCCGTAGGTACTCCAGCCCGACCCGGAAAGGTCCTTCCGGCGTTCATTTTCGCGTTATACAACGAGAATCAGAAAACGGGTCCGGGCACGGAGCGGCATTTCGGACTCCTACATCCGAATGGGACTCAGGTCTACGAGATCGAATTGTCGGGGAAAACGACGGAGTACAAGGAGTCGTTACCGGCGCCGGAGAACAACGAGGTGTACAAAGGGAAGATATGGTGTGTGGTGGCTAAAGGAGCAAATTGGACTCAACTTGGTGATGCTCTATCGTACGCTTGCTCACAGGGGAACACTACCTGCGACCCGATCAAAACCGGAGGTCCATGTCATAAACCCGATTTGACCGTTTTGCACGCCAGCTACGCCTTCAGCTCTTATTGGGCCAGCTTTCGTAAGACCGGTGGGACTTGCTACTTCAATGGCCTCGCGACTCAAACCATCAAAGATCCAAGTAAGTCAATTTCTTACACCAATAAAATATGAGAACCTTGTCCGGTTCAATTCTTTCTGGATGTTTAAACCGGATGTGGATTTCGGGTTTGTTTAATTATCTACTATGTTGTCGTTTAACCAGGCTATGGACGCTGCGAGTTTCCGAGCGTAACATTATGAGTTACGACAGTGTCGAAAAGAGAGAGACCATACTAGGAAAGACCGCACGGTGTTACGGCTTGATGAGTAGATCTGGCACGTGAAACCGCACGATGATATGTATGGCTTGATTACTAGAACCGGCACGTGATTACGGTCCGGTGTTTTAATAATGTGTTGTTTATTTAATTTGTTCCCCTGCGAATAATAAAAACTCATATGAGTAATAAATTGGTTTTGTCTGATATCGTAGCTGTCTGGTTCCTTATCTCTAGTTAATTTTATGCTTATCAATAAAATAAGAAATTTATGTTATTTAATTTTCAGCTTGATTTTCCAAAATGTGAGTGAGGAATCAATTTAAAAATAGTTTGTTTTTTTTCACCTACGTTTATTAATCTAACGTAATTTTTTTGTAGGATTCTGAAAACTTTCCATTTTGTATGTTAGTCTTTTTAAGAACGGTGAATGTGAAATTTGAACTAGACTAAAATATAATTTTTTTTTCAATACTAGTGATAATGATGTCCAAATCTAAAATAAAATTGACAAATCCACCGGATCATCAATCATTTTAAGAGATCACACAATCACTTTTAATTTCGACACTGAGAATATAGACTTTTCATAGTTTAAATGAGTACGTCCAATTTCGAATAAAGTGGTGATAGGCTTCTCTTATACCTTTTTCTCTTTCTAAGACTCAACATATATTATTACGCATACATCAACTTATTCAACTAACAAAACAATGATCAATCCAATATACATCAATCTAGTATGTAGAGATATAACGAATCTCGTGAGAATGTTTCGTTATGGAGGGTATTCTGGAGAGATATTGTGAGGTATGTAGGTATGTTATAAAGAGACATCCACATCCACCTCATATTTTTAAAATTTACTATCTTTCAATTTTGTGTTTTAAAAAAGGATATATTATACGGTTTCTATTATAAATCTCTCTATGCTATTGAAAATGTTATCATTCATTGTTTCCATATATATTATATGATTAAAAGATAGTTATTTCTTTGTGGTACAAGATTTTTTTTTTTTTGGTTTTCAAAACAAAAAAATCTACATTTCGATAAATAAATGTATTCTGAAAATAGTTTAGAAAAGACAGAAAATCCAATAAAGTCTACTCTTATAAATTTGGACACTCAAATAATAAGTGATTAGTTCCTATTATTTGTATTTATGATAAAACCATTATCACATATTCAATCTAAGATCCTGTCCGTTTCGATGCATGCCCTTATTTTGATTGCTAAACAATTTATGAGCTTTTAACTATCTCTGATTGGCGAACATTTCCCTGAACTCAACTGCTAACTAAAATTTAAGTCCATACAAAGTAGTAGTGGTGAGTGACAATATAACTTTGTAAAAATGTAATTACTGAGAATCGGATGCCATGAAGATTCTCTAAAGAATATGATACCATAACTCTTTTTCACTTTGCTATAAAAAGTCAACCCATATAACTTTTATGTATTTGCTTTTTAATTTTATACAAAGGTGAAAGGATTGTATCTGTACATGACTTTATGAATTCGCAACTTTATAGACAGACGCTATCAAAATGAAATATTAAAAACAAACCGAGAACTAATCTAACCTTTAACACAAAGTTCAAGCGACAGTTCAAATCCAACATCAATATTTAACATGCATACGCTAAATAGAGCACAGTCTTAGTGGCCTTGCATCTCAGTCACTGTCTCGTATTTCCAGTTCTGAATCCAAATGGGTTTAAAGTTTTTTTTTTTTTTTCTTTAAAGGATATTCAAATTAAAAAGCAAAGGAAATAAAAATTCTTACAAGCCCAAGGATAGTTTTAAACCCCAAAAGTAAAGAGAGCCCTTTTAAAAACCCATTAAACATATAAGCCCAATTAACCCCATATTGAGACTAATTTTTGATTCTTCGATCAACACGAAGAAAGTTGGAAAAAGCAGAACGAAGACATTTAATGGCAATTATGATCCAACCAAACTGGAGAGGAAGCGACTTGAAATTGATTACGGCCGAGGTGGAGCAGGTCGGAGAGCGGGAAGGTTGATCGGAGAAGCTGGAGAAACAGACGAAGCCGCCGTTGAAGCTGCAGTTGATGACTCAGAGGAGAGCCAAAATTGCATCATTTGAGATGATTTCGCCGGTTGATCATCTCTGAAGGTAGAAATCTTATTCCTTATGAGAGAATCGATCTGTTTTAAAACTGCATCTGATGATCTAAAAATCTGTCGGTGAAGCCGATGATTTCTTTCAATCCAAATTGAATAAATAACAGCATGCCAAGCAATTAAGATTACCCGAATCTCGTTTTTCTTTCCACTCAGATTTTGGAGATTGTCAAGTGTAGAGTTCCAGCTCCTGGATGGGATTAGGTTGCACCTTCTTGCTATATTGTTCCAAATGAACCAGGAGTAGTCGCAATTGAATAGAAGGTGATCACGATTTTCACCTTGCAATTGGCAGAGAAGACACAGCGGATCAACTTGAAATCCCCAGGAGATAAGTCGATCTCTAGTCGGACACCTGTTTTGGAGAAAGAGCCAGGAGAGAAAACTATGTTTTGGCACACCACCTGAATTCCAGATCACCTTAGACCACGGTACCAATGGTGCAGGAGTACGGATATGATCATAGACACAACCAGTTCTGAATTTGTTGGAAGCTGAAGCGTCAAGATCCCAAAGGTAAGCATCTTCAGAGTCTGTGATAATGATTGTAGAGAGAAATACCTGGAGATTGACTTGTTTTTCTGAACGTGCAGGAGGAACATTCCAGTGGCTATTAACAATCAGATCGCTTAGAGAAGCAGAGTTGGAGATAGTTCTTTGGAAACCAATCTCAGTGGAGAAATACTCATCCAGCCTTCCAAAAATGGACCAATTGTCAGACCAAAACAAGGTATTAATTCCATTCCCAACCATCACCTTGATCCATGGGTAAACAATTGGGCGCAACCTTAATAATTTGTTTAATAGCCAAGGATGCTTCTGCTTTTCTTTAACTGTCCAAAATCTGTTTACATTGCCACCCAAAATTTCCATTGTAACCCATCCCACCCAAAGAGATCCTCCACGGAAGAAGAGCAATCATATTAGTTTTACTGCACATGCTAAGTTCCACGCAGTTAGATCCCTAATTCCTAGCCCACCTTCTGCTTTTGGTCTAGAGATTGATTCCCAAGAAACCCGAGCAGAATAATTTCCTTCAGTCTGACCAGACCATAAGAAACTGCTGCAAAGTGAATTGATAAGTTTGATAATTGACTTTGGCAGGATGAACGAGGAGCACCAGAAGTGAGTGATCCCACTGATAACAGATTTGATGAGGAGGAGACGACCGGCAAAAGAGAGAGATTTCGCTGCCCAGGAGGAAGTTTTCCATCTAATAGACTGTATCAGAGGAGCACAGTTTGTCTTGGTGAGCTTTTTTGTTGTAAGGGGAACTCCCAGATATCTTATAGGTAGGACTCCTTGAGATAACCCTGTCCTAGCTGATATATCTTCTTTTTCTTGTAGTGACAGGCCGCAAGGGAAGAAGGCAGTTTTTGGGACACTAATGGCCAGACCAGAAAGCTCTTCAAATTCTTTCAAGATTGATAGCACACATTGAACTGATTCTACCGAGCCCTCCGCAAAGATCAACAAGTCATCAGCAAAACAAAGATGGGTTAGTTTTGATTTCTCACAATCCTTGTGATAATTGAACTTACCATCTTGAGCTCCTTTGTTTAACATTAGAGATAGACAGTTCATGGCAATAACAAATAGGTAAGGTGATAGGGGATCACCTTGCCTTATGCCTCTTTTTCCTTTGAAATATCCTTGAACCGATCCATTGAAACCAACTGAGTAAGAGGGGGTGGATATACAGACATAAATCCATCTTAGATAGATCTCCGGGACTTCCAGACCTCTAAGAGTGTTCATTATAAACTCCCATCTGATTGTGTCAAAGGCTTTCGAAATATCTACTTTTATAGCAACTCTCTTTGGGCCTTTATCTTGATGGTAACCATTCAATATATCTGCAGCTAGGACAGTGTTCTCAATGAGGAGTCTCCCTTGGACGAATGCAGTCTGATTTGGCAGAATAAGATCAGGTAATATCGGTTTTAGTTTGGAAACAAGGATCTTTGAAATAGTCTTGTAGATGGAGTTACAGCAGGAGATGGGTCTGAAATCGGTGATTGCTGTGGCTCCTGGTTTCTTAGGAACGAGAGCTAGGATTGTAGAGTTAGCACTAGTGGGAAGGAAACCAGTAGTGAAGAAACCTCCAATAGCTGATAAGACCTCCTGTCCTAGAATTGACCAAGCTGATTTGTAAAAACCTGATGTGAATCCATCTGGTCCAGGCGTTTTCCCCGGGTTCATTCTGAATAGAGTCTTTTGAATTGTTTCAGGAGAAGGAATGCTTGAGAACGCTAGTTTTGTGGAGGAGGAGCAGCGAAAATCTGAGAGGTCTCTAATCCAATTTGGCGAGATGGAGATAGAGGACAACATATTTGGAGCTAAAATACTGGTGAAGTGGTTGACAACTAAACTGCTTATGGATTGCGGATCTGATATCACCTCTCCAGAGGGAAGAATGAAGAAACGGATGGAGTTGAACACTGCTTTGGCAACACATGATCTGAAGAAGAAAGGAGTATTAGCATCACCCTCTTTGAGCCAAAATATGTGTGATTTCTGCTTAAAGAATGCTTCCTCAATGATTCTGAGTTTTGAGATTTTTTGCTGCAGGTCTTTTTGAAGTTGGAAGAGTTGAGTAGTTGGATTGAGAAGAGCTTGATCCTGCACATCTAAAAGCAAACGGTTAGTAGTGTTTACCCTCTCTTGAATTTGTGAAAAATTCTCTCTATTTAATTTTTTGAGAGACCCCTTGATTGATCTTAGTTTAAAGCACATAGAGCTTAGATCAGTAGCCTGTAAACCAGTCTGTAACCAAGCTGTCTCAACCGTATGGAGGAAATCAGGATGTTTAGTGAGGAAGTTTAGGAATTTAAAGGGTCTTGAGCCTGGTTGGGGAATAGGAGAGTGAAGGTCAAGAAGAGAGGGACAGTGATCAGATATTTTTCCTGGGGGAAGAAAGGTTGAAGAGCTCAGAGGGTGAGAGGTAATCCAATGTGAATTCACAAGCAGCCTGTCAAGTTTTTTCGCAATTGGAGAAACTGGCTGATTGTTAGTCCATGTGTAGCAGGGACCTTGGTATCGGAGATCAGAGATTTGAAGATGGTGGAAACAGTCCCGTAGATCAATCATCGGTTTAGAAAGACAACAAACAGAAACTTGTGAGTCCTCTGCCGGGTGTATTATCTGATTGAAGTCTCCAGCAACAATCCACGCCGAGGAGTCAAGATTGAGACATCTTTGGATATTGATTAGCTCAATAAACAGGTCAGTCCTTTCTTCCTGTTTATTAGAAGCGTATACTGCAGTATAAGTGAAAACAGAAGTTCCTGGCAGCTCAACAGAACATGTGATGGATTGTCTAGTTTGATGCAGAACTCTAATAGCAACTTGCGGTTTCCAGATTAGGATAATGCGTCCGTCATCGTCTTTCGAGTGATTAGAGAAGAAGTTCCAACCAGGACATACACTAGTCATTATTGAGGATAAGTTAGGTAGTTTTATGTGGGTTTCTAAAAGGGCTCCAAAAAGGGGTTTATGCAAATTTAACCAAAAAGAAAAGGGCTTATGCTTCTCCGGGTCATTTAAACCTCGGAGGTTCCAAAAAAATGTTTTTACACTCATTGAGAGTGTTTAGGAGCATCTCCTAAAGAAGGAGGGAGCTCAGGAGAAACAAAAGGAGAAGTAACCAAAGGGATTTTTGAGGTGGTAGAGGAAGGAGGAGATTGATTTTTTGGTTTTTTTGGGGCTGGAGAATTTGGTGTTAAGGAATTAGGAGATATAAAAGGTGGCTTTTGGGAAGAGGTTAAGGGGGCAGAGAGGGAAAGAGGAGGGCAGTCATTAAGAAATTGGTTATGAACATGAATGATTTGGCTATGGGGTGAAAGGAGGTTGGGGAAAGATTTGGATTTGGGCAGGACAGGGGAGACTAGTGATGTGATAATACCGGTTGGAAACTTTTCTGGAGAACCGGGAACAATTGTATCAGTCGCAGAAACTGCCTCAACAGACAAAGTGACAACCTCAGCAGCCGCAGGAGGAATCACAGCAGGCGCATCAGGGACCTTAGGAATCCAAGCCTAAGAGGAAAGCA
The DNA here is from genome assembly GCA_030180135.1 of Orychophragmus violaceus. NCBI lineage: Eukaryota > Viridiplantae > Streptophyta > Magnoliopsida > Brassicales > Brassicaceae > Orychophragmus > Orychophragmus violaceus. The sequence continues at coordinate 98,096,073 of CM058234.1, forward strand.
GGCAGTTCTTGATTATATGACCTATCTCATGGCAATGAGAGCAAGTGGGAGGAAGCCATGGATAGTCAATAGAAAGCAAACGAATAGAACCGTCTTCTCTACTGATCTCCAAAGAACTTGGCATCGGCTTGGTAACATCAGCAATAACCTTAATGTGAGCTTCAGTGACAATGGTAAGATTTCTGGTGAATTCATCTACTTCTTTTGGTTCACCCAAACCTCCACCAATTCTGCTCCACCCTTCAATGGTCATAAGATCAAAGGGCACGTTCTTGAAATGAGCCCAAAGTGGTATAGTTGAAAGAGGAGATGTATCAGCTTTATGATGAGCACTCCATTCATAGATACGGAATAATGATGAGCCTACATACCAAACTCCTTTTTCAAGAATTTTGGTCCTGAGGAACTCATTTTGAACTCTCACCAACATAGAGCGTTTCTCAGGATTGAAATGGATTTCTAGTCGGCTGCTCTTACCCCACATATGATTGAGCACATTCTGAATTTGTGAGTAAGCTGGCGCTTTGCCTAAGAAGTAACCAACCAAGAAGTCCTTGTGCTCAGCTGCACCACGCTCAAAAACTTCATCAGGTATTGTTATTCTTCTTTTTCCTGTTTCAGAAATGGTATAGGAATCCACTTTGTGAAGTGTTTTGTTTTGAGTAACTCTGAGCTTTTCAACCAGAGTGGGTTTGGATTTGATAAGTTGAGTAGCAGGTAATAAGGGCGCAGCAACCATAGAGGAGGTTGCCTGAGATGGCTTGGACGGTAAGGGAAGAATGGGAGGAAGAGAGGAAGAAGGTAAAGGAGAGGTGGAGGGCATAGAAGCCGAGTTTTTGGTGAGTGAGGGACTAGAGCCCGAGATTTTGGTAACTGGAGAAGAACCAGAGACCAACAATCCAGATGAAAAAGAGGAGGATTTTGAACTGGTAAGGGAGGAAACAATGTTGGAAAGTAAGGCTGAAGAAAGTTGAAGAGCATCTAAGCTAGAATTTGGAATTTGGGGAAAAGACTGTTCATGAACAGTTGATTTAGGGATTTGGGATGAAATTTTTGCTGAGGATTTTGTTTTAGACTTAGCTGGAGATGGACTCATCACAGCAGAATGGATTTTGGTGGGAACCAAGCTCTTACGAGTATTTGAAGAGGTAGCAGAGGCTAGTGAAGAAGACAGCTTTGAGGAGCTGGAGACAGGGGAAGAAGAAAGGGGAGGAAAGGATGAAAGGTACAAGTGGCTGAGGGGGTCAGGAGGGTCAGGGGGAAGAGGAGGGGCTGGGGGAGGAGGGTGGCTGAGGAGACCACCGGCGGTAGACAGCAATGGGGACAGACCAGCAACAGGAGAACCAGGGAACCAGGGGTTCTCCGACATATCTTTCTTAAGAATACTTTTTTTTTTTGGTCAAGGTTGTTTTATATCATAAAACTAGTTTCTTACAACAGAGCATAACAGAGAAGCTAAAGCTTCTTTAGCCAGTCCATCGCTATAAGCGTTTTCAAACCGAGGAATAAAATGGAAAGATAGTAGAGAAAAAGATAATGCAAGGTTCCTAATATCCCATAGAATGCCTGCGATTTCTGTGATCTCTTGCCCCGAAGTAAGGGCGGAAATAAGGACGTTAGAGTCCGAGCAAACTTGTAATTGGTGAATTTCTGCATCTTTTGCCATCACCATTCCCAGCTTCATGGCTAAGGCCTCAGCAGTAAGGGGTGAGCTTATGAAGCTTCTGGCCGTGGACCCATGGAGCTCTTCATTTCTTCCAGCACCTGCAATGATCCAGCCCATACCTCCAAGCTTGGACTCGCCTTGCCATGCTCCATCTGAAAATAGGGAGGCAATGCTCTGAGAACGAACCGGAGGGGCCAAAGCTCTTTTAACACTCGCTCCTTTCGACGATTCCTGAGCTTCTGCCCAACTTTTCGCGTCAAGGATTGCTTTGAGAGAAGTCTCTTCTGCTGAGTAACATTTCCCTTCGAAGACCCGCTTGTTCCTAGCAGCCCAAATATTCCAAATAAGCCAAGGAACTAGGGGAGCAGAGGATAAACCTGTCGGAGGTAATCCTGTCCATCTTTTACACACTGTTAGGAGCTGTTTCATGTTCCTGCAATCTCTCAAAGCTAAGAAGTCCAGAGATAGGGGCGCCAAGTTCCAAACATTTGTAGCATAGGGGCAGTGGATAAAGATGTGAGCTATAGATTCATTTTCTCCACAAAAACTGCATTTCGCAGCATTTGGCACTCCACGAAAGCTAAGCAGGGAACCCACCGGGAGGGCGTCGTTCACGGCTCGCCAAAGGAGATGGAGCAGCTTTGGAGATGTTTTCACATTCCATAGATCACTTATCCAATTAAAGTCCGCAGTAGAGGCGGTAATTGTATTCCGTTTAGCCATATAGTAACCTGATCTGGACGAGTAGATTCCAGATTTCTCATGCAACCAAATCCTTCGATCCGGGGGTCTGAGAGAGCTTGGTATGATGGCTCGGATACTCTCCTCATAATGAGGTAATTGCGACCGAATGATCTGCACATTCCAGTCGTCCTTCGTATGATCTAAAAGGTCAGCAACCTTAAGATTCACATTTTGTTCAGTTGGAGGTCCGTACGGAGCGAGCGCTTTGGAGGACGATAACCAGGCATCATTCCAAACGCTGACTGCCTTACCGTCTCCTATAGACCAACCGAGACCCTTTCGTAGAAGTTCCAGCCCAGCCATGATACCTGCCCAGCCGTGTGAGCAGTTTGGGCTGCCTTTGGATTCAAAGAAGCTGGAGGCAGAACAATATTTTCCCAATAACACCTGGGCAAGAAGCGAATCAGGAGCTTGCATAATTCTCCAACTCAGCTTTGCTAACAATGCTACGTTGAAGGTTTCTATCTCTCTAAAACCCAATCCTCCTTCACTCTTTGGAAGAGTTAGTTTGTCCCAAGCTATCCACGCCATCTTTCTCTTATCCGGAGACGAGTCCCACCAAAATCGGGTGAGTATTGATTGGATCTTCTTGCAAAGAGAGATGGAAATTTTGAAGCATGACATAGAGTACGTCGGGAGTGATGAGAGGACAGCCTTTAGAAGGACTTGTTTCCCTGCCCCGGAAAGAAACTTTGTAGTCCAACTGTGGGAACGTTGCCTAATTCTGTCCACCAAACCCGCAAAAACATCCTTCTTCCTTCTACCGAAGTTCTCCGGTAAACCCAAATATTTGCCTGTGCCTCCCTCTTTCTCTATACCCAGCAGAACCTTAACTCGATCTCGGATATCTTGGGGAGTTTTCTTGGAGAAGGTGATGGAGGATTTATCCACATTAATGGACTGTCCCGAGCTGAGCTCATATCGCTTCAGAATATCCTTTAACGCCCGACAGTTCTTCTCATTTGTCCTACAAAAGAACATTGTATCGTCTGCGAACAACAAATGGTTTACAAAAGGAGAGGCTCGGGCCACCTGAATTCCTTTTAACTTCCCAATAGATTGGGCATTCGCACAGAGGCCGGAGAGTACTTCCGTACAGAGAATGAAGAGGTAGGGCGAGAGAGGATCTCCTTGGCGTAGGCCACGTGAAGGTGTGACTGAACCATGAGGAGCTCCGTTGATTAGGAAAGAGTAGGAGACCGTAGTCACGCAAGCCATTACCCACTTGGTCCAATCCCTATGAAAACCCAGACGGTTTAGCACCCTTTCTAGGAAGGACCACTCAATCCGATCATAGGCTTTACTCATATCGGTTTTAACCGCCATCGAGCATCTCTTGGTGGCTTCCGAGCACTTAAGGAAGTGTAAGGTCTCATGGGTGATCAACACATTATCCGAGATTGCTCTCCCGGGCACAAAAGCCGATTGATGCCCAGAAATCAGCTTGTCCAAAAGCGGTTGGAGCCGGTTTGTGAGGACCTTTGCAATGATTTTATATCGGACATTGCAGAGAGCAATGGGACGGTAATCTCCTGGTGCCTTCGGTGCTGGAACTTTGGGAATTAGGCAAATATGAGTGTCATTGAGCCGAGGTTCCATGACTCCCGAAGTGAAGAAGCTCCGAACATCTCGGCAAATATCATTACCCAAAATATTCCAAAAGGATTGGTAAAAATCGGCAGAGAAACCGTCCGGGCCCGGCGCTTTATCCGAGTGAATGCTAAAGGCTGCCTTTCTAATCTCGTCTTCCTCCGGAATAGAGCTGAGCGTAAGGTTCATGTCGTCTGTGATCCTAGTATTGAGCACATCCTCCACTGTGCTTTCCTCTGTTCTTCCATTAGCAGTAAAAATCTTTTGATAAAATTTGCTGAAGGTGCTGCCAATGAGTTCCGTTTCATAAACCGGCTTCTCTTCTTCATCCTCGATCACCGAGATCCTATTCCTTGCCCTCCTAGCCTTTGTGACTGCGTGAAAATAGCTAGAGTTGCGATCTCCACATTGTAGCCATAACACTCTGCTCCTTTGACGCCAAAACGCCTCCTCCGCTTTATAAGCCTCGTCAAGCTTTTTTGTAATAGCTGCTATAGTAATCTGATCTGGTGTTGACGATGATAAAGCTTCTTCCAATGCTAATTGGCTGTCTGAGATTGCTTTAGCATTATTTTCCCTCTTCACTTTAGCCCATGCTATAAGTTCTCTCCGACAACGATTTACTTTGATCTCCACCCTCTCAAGACACTCCGGCTGCCAAGCCAATTCTATTACTCCCCGTACATCCTCGTCTTCACTCATACTTCTATCGTAGCGGAATAGGCCTATGATCAGAGCCCTCAAAGCGGAGGTAATTACAACGACTAGCTGGGAACTGATCCGACCACGCACAATTGACTAAAGATCTGTCCAGCCTCTCTTGTATGAAGTGAGAGGACCGAGTTCCCCTCCAAGAGAGGGCATTACCTGAATGCTTCACATCCCAAAGCCCATTTGTTGCCACAAAGCTGCGAAACGGGATGAAAGAACTTTCACAGCGGATTGGTCCACCCACTTTCTCGCCGTTCTGAAGGATATCATTAAAATCCCCTGAAATTATCCAAGCAGATTCCCTGTCTCTTACCATCTCTGAGAAGCGATCCCAGAAACTGTGTCTGTCTTCTTTTTGCGGTGGTCCATAGATACCCGTGAAGTAGAAGCTAACTCCTTTAAATTTCATTCTTGTATCTATGTAGTTAGGAGAGGAATTAATGATTTCCACCTCCAAATCAGACTTCCACCAAATAGATAAGCCTCCACTTAACCCAATAGGGGGGACGGTAAAGTGGTGAACAAATCCTAACTCCAAGCATTTCTTTATTACAAATTCGTCTTTGTTTTTTGTTTCCGAAAGAAAAATTACATCCGGGGACACTGTTTTCATCATGTCCCGAAGCCGCGGAACTGTCAAATCCCCACCCAAGCCTTGACAATTCCAACTAACAATCGCTAAGCAATCGGGTTTAGCGGATCCTGAAAATCCACCCTTTTCCCCGACGAGCTCGCACCATTCTTCTTTCCAGTTGCTGTACCATCCTTAACACAAGGCAATTTTTTTGACTTCTTGTTTTTCTCAGGAATGAGTTTCCTTCGTACCGATGTCCCAGCTCTTATTGTAGCTTGCTTCTGTGATCTAGTCCCTTGGAGTGGGCTACGAACTCCTCTGGTCATTGTAGAGACTTTATTTGTCTTTCTTTTTCCGGGTGCCTTAGGAGGCAGCACTGCTGTCGTTGCATCATTTAGAGCCTTTCTTCTCCTTTCCAAAGCAGCTAACTGACCAATGCGTAGAGTAGCGGAAATGCGTTGGTTAGAATCTGGGGATTGGATTGATGACGTTGGTTTGTCCAGGACTGCTGCATCCCCACTACCACCAGCATTCTCATTACCATGAAGTCTGGCTTTGAGAGCGCTAGAGATACCGGAGCCTCTCTGATCCTCATTATTCATCTCAACAGGATTGGACAAACGTTCTAGCGCCGAGGGACGAGAGCAATCCTGCGAGCTTGGTGTTGAGATACGGTCCAAGGCAGGGCGTCTTTCTCGGGCTGAACTGTTAACTTCACCACTTCCATGTCCCGGCAGAGACATTGCTTCACGTGGTGGATTCGGAGGAGGAGTTCTCGAGCTCTGGGAATTACTTGATTTCGCTGAAGAATCCCGGAGGGATGGGAGAGGCCGATCCCTGAAAGTTCGACTTTGAAGAGGCTCCCTGGGAGCATCTCTTGGTTTAGCTGAGTCTCTGGAGTAACTGGATCTCTGGTACGGGTGATAACGTGGACGGTGGAGATCACCTCTACTGTAATGTGAGGATCGTCCAGAATCTCTAGAGCGCCTAGAGGGTGAATTCCTCTCTCCTCCGTTAAGGCGAGTGTAGCGAAGGTCTTCCGTAGCCGCAGGACCTAATCTGTCCCTAGCCGACCTTCCATTGATGTGGTGAAAGTCATCTCCACTGCTCCTTTGATCTCTGTTTTCACTGTGCCGATGATAAGAAGGCAGCCTTCTCGAGGAATCAGCTTCTGTGGGGCGTTTATCTGAGTACTTCTGCCGGTGTTCATCCAGGCTTCGGAGAGTATTTAATTGACTTGGCCCAAGATCAGCCTCAGAGCGTTTGGACCTAGCGATTTTCTTTGGGCAAGTACCATCCTCATGCGTGAGGCAATGGCAATAGAAGCAATGCTTCTCCAGTTTATCATAAACAAGAGCTATGATGACTGATTCGCCTGACGGAGCTTGAATAGGCAGTGACATTTCCAGCGGTGCTAGGCCATTGATTTGTACTCTAACCTTACCTGTAGTCACGTCTGTGCCTTGAACTGGCCCGAGTTCCCGTCCTATGGTTTCAAGAGACACTTCATTCCAAAAGTGTAGAGGGAGCCCATCTAGTTGGATCCAAAAAGAGATAAGGCTGGGAAATGAGTTAGATACTACTGGTTCCCACTTTTGCAGTATAACCATCCATCTTTTATAGTGATAAGGTGCTCGCCTTAGCACTGAGTTGAGAGCAGCTTCTGACTTGAAGCGGAATTGGAACGTCTCTGGTCCCAACTCTCTTCCCACTACTTCTGAATCGAGATTCCAGTAAGTAATGAGCCAGTCGATAACCCAAATGGGTTTTTGGAAAACAGGATTTGTTACTCGGCCAATCAGAGTTAGCCTATTGTCCTCGATGAGCTGGGTGTTGTCACTTGCCGGTAGCATGACTGGGTTCCTTCGTTTTGGGGGTTGAGAATCTTCAACCCACTTGCCTTTATCTTGACGAGAGATTCGAGATGCCATGGTATGAAGTAGACTTTGCGAAGTTGTTACTTAAGTGTTAGCCAGTCCTCACAGAGAGGTAAGTTGCGAAAATTTCTTGGGCACAAAATTTCTTGGGCACAAAATCTTTCTTAAGAATACTTCGCATCTCAATTTTCAAGCCAGATAATTCAATCAAATGGGTTTAAAGTTTGAACTTTATAATAGGTTGTGGACCCAAACTGACAACAGACGTTGGACAATTAATGACTCAGCTATGACAGGAGCCACCACTTATCCTAACAATCAGTTATCTGTTATTCAATTACACGATTCAAGAGTCATGGCTCATTCCATTCAATAACCTGTTTCTACTTTCTAGAAAATTATAAATGTGTATGTTTCCTAAATAGGAAAGTTTGTTTTAGAAAGTGGAGTTCACTGTCATTTGCCTTGATGAAAAACGAAAATTATATGGTAGTCGAAAACTGTATTTGCAAATGTTACACGAGTATGAAACGTGTAGGACTGATTTATGAACTTTATAAAATTATATATTTATACATATACAGATATCAACCACCAACCTATCACGAGTATGAAACGTGTAGGACTGATTTATGAGCTTTATAAACTATAAAAATCGGAAATAATTATAACATCTCAATTTCTCATATATGCATAAAAACTTAAAATAATTGATTTGTACAATTGTACACTTATATTTTTTTGGATATTTGTCTTAAGAATTTTATAATTAAATATGTTTGTATTTGAGTAGAAGCAATTTAAAAATAAATGATTAATAATAAAATGATATGTGGTATCGTACGAATAAGAATAAAGTACAAGATAAAAATTATGATTGCAAAACTAGTATAATAAAAATAGACTCACACACCAAAAATGAGTAGACTCCGGATGGTCGGGACGTTACACAATTGTTTTGGTAAGGCAGAAAAAGTTTCCAAATTTTAGTTTTGAATAGTAATAGCGATCGGGACGGATTAGTTTTTGAACTGACAAAACCATTTTATTTATTATTGATGGTATTTGATATGCACTAGTGTGGATATAAGAAAATAAAAGAAGTACGCTAAAAATCAAATACAAACTATTTTTATAAACAAATTAAGCTAATCCGTCCAAAAAAATATATAGTCCGGACTTAGTTTAAACCGTTATGACCGCTGCTGGACATTGAAAGCTTTTATGTTAATAAGTGATTCGTTAAAGACTTTACCCGATAGTCCATTTGAATCTAGGAATCTTCATGCCTCCCCACTCCAAGGTTATTTTATACTACCATACTATAACTATAACTCAAGTGGGTGGTCAATCATAGAGATGCAGTAAAGATAGGGGCCTTGATTGGTAACCTGCGGAATGGCGGAATCGCGTTTAAAAACGCCATTCCGCAAGAATTTTACCAATCAAAAAAATTTGCGGAATAGGAAAAAAAAAGCGAAAACGCAGACTTTGCGTTTTCGCTTAAAAAAATACAAAGAAAAATTCATTAAGTGGAAAAGTGAACTATATGTAGATTATTTGTGGAATCTTAATATTCCGCCATTCCGCAAAACTCATCCAATCACACAAAACTTATTATACAATTTTTTTTTCAGCAAATTTTAAATTATTTCCGCAGCTTTATTTTATTTCCACCATTCCGCGATTCCACGAGTGTTACCAATCGAAGCCAGGAGAAACTCGAGAATAAGATTTATGTTTAAATTTGATAATTACTGACTAACCAATAACATGTATCCATTTGTCAAGTTGGAGATAAAATAATAACCACTCACCGTGACCGACTCTTTTAAGCAGCCCACAGAAAAAAACAGAATTCAGATATTTTAAAATTTTAAAATATTAAAAGATACTCATTCTCTACCTTATCCAATCTTCGCCACTTTCTCCCACTAATCCGCAAAAATCATTATTAGAGTTTATCACTGAATTTTTTTGTTTGCTAAATCACCTTCAATGGATACTTGTCTCTCAAATCAAGCGGCGCTCCTCCCCTTTCTCCCGTCGCGTTCGAGGAGACAGAGCGGCGATGGAGGCGGAGGCGGATTTGTTCTCCCGGCGATACGGAAGGTTCAGTATAGATCGATGGTCGTGGTTGCGACGGCGGGGCAGAGCCGTTGTGAGCCTGGAAGCAGCCTTAACGCGCCTCTTGAGCCGCGATCTTCGCAGGGGAGGTTTCTGAGAAGCGTGCTGCTAAACAAGCCGCACCTCTTTCACTACGCCGCTTCTGATGAGCTTAAGCAACTGGCTGATGAACGTGAAGCCGCTTTAGCTCGTATGTCTCTAAGTTCTGGTTCTGATGAAGCTTCTCTCCACAGGTCCGTCAACTTTGTTTACTTATACTAATCTGCTAACAATTCACAAATCCATTATACGTAAAGGTTTGTAGAATATCGTAGAATCATACTAATGATATGTCTGTGATTTGAAACAAGAGAAGCTTACAACTATGATTTTTTTGGTGTTTTCTCATACTCTGCCTTGTGTAGCAAGTTTTGTCTTAGTGTTCCATAAGGCTGGTTTGCCTATTAAGGCTCCTCCTAGCCTAGGCGTTCCGTTTTTCGGTTCGGTATAATTCGATTCTTTCGGTTCTAAAGGTTTAGATCATTCGGGTATTTAGAAATTTCGGTTCGGTTCTTTCGGTTTTCAGTTCGATTTAGATAGTAGAATTGAGAACCGATTAATACCGAAAAATCGGTTCCAATTCCGTTTTGGTTCAATTCGGTTCTTTAAGGTAATTTGGGTATAAATTCCGGTAATTTTGGCAAAAAATATACTAATCCGGTTAAAATTTGGATAATTCGGTTTTCTTAATAATATTCGGTTAATTTTGGTTATTACTTAAAATCTAAATATGACTTATATTTTTAGGTATATAAATCATATTTCGGTTAGTTTGGTTATCCATTCGGTTCTTTATTCGGTTATGAAAATTTAAGAACCATTCAAACATTTACGAAATTTAGATCGGTTCGGTTATTCGGTTATTCGGTTCTCGGTTTTTATGCCTAGGCCTAGCTCCTCCCATGTGTGTAACTGATTAACTTCTCTTATGATATTCTTCATGAATTTGATTTTTTTTTTTTTCATTCAGCTTTGATTTATTTCTTAAGCCAGTTTGACACAGTTTTACTCATCTGTGTTAATTTATTGTCTGTGTGATCAGCTCTGTCTCCACTTGTTGTCCTGGTTTTGCAGCTCTTTGTTAAGCTTAACTTGCATGTCAAACAATCTTACACTCTGTTTTTCTTACCAAACCTAAATCCCTGAGTTTCTTTGTGATTGGCAGAAGGATAGCTCATCTCAAGGAACGTTACTGCAAAACAGCAGTCCAAGACATAATGTACATGTTAATATTCTACAAATACTCTGAAATCAGAGTCCCTCTAGCTCCAAAGCTCTCTAGATGCATCTACAATGGAAGACTCGAGATCTGGCCAACAAAAGACTGGGAGTTGGAGTCAATTCACAGCTCCGACGCCCTTGAGCTCATCAAAGAACACGTAAGCGCAGTCATCGGATTACGTGTCAACTCATGCGTGACTGACACTTGGGCAACAACACAGATTCAGAAGCTTCATCTCAGGAAAGTATACGCTGCCTCCATCTTGTATGGTTACTTCTTGAAATCAGCTTCTCTGAGACACCAACTTGAGTGTTCCTTATCGGAACTTCATGGAAGTGGGTATCTTAAAGGTCCTGTCTTTGGATCCTCGTTCACAACGGGCACCTCCACCAAGGACCAGCTGAGACATTACATCACAGGGTTCGATCCCGAGACGTTGCAGAGATGTGCAAAACCAAGGACAGAGGAAGCGAGGAATTTGATAGAGAAGCAAAGTTTGGCTCTTTTTGGTACGGAGGAAGCCGATGAGACCATTGTGACGTCGTATTCGAGTTTGAAGCGGTTGGTTCTGGAAGCTGTGGCGTTTGGGACGTTTCTGTGGGACACGGAGTTGTATGTTGATGGTGTGTATAAGCTCGAGGAGAATGGGAATGCAGAGGAACAAGAAAATAGAAGCATATGAACCAGTTTGGTTATAAGAAAAGCTTCATGATCCTTTGATGTATATATTGAGAAGAAGTTTCTGCCGAATCTCTCAGGCAATTATTTCTTGTATAGTTTTTTTTTTTTTTGCTTAGTTTATAAATGTTTTGACGGCCGAATAAGAAATGTGGTGGTTTCAAGGAACTAGCATATAATTCCTCTGCACAGTATTTTAACCTTTAAGATTAATATTTAAAATTTTCTTCTAAATTATATATTAAAAATATCATATTTAAAAAATTAATATTAATTATGATTGTAAAATTCACAATACAAAATTCACAATATATATTAATAAAACATTTTTAAAAAATTAATATTAATAATAATTATAAAATTATATTATAGAATTTTTTTATCTAGTACAAATATATATACTAATATATTTTTGTATACTAATATCTTAAAATTAAATAGCAAATATATTATATAAATTGTATGATATTTTAAATAAAAATTCATTACGGAGATTATGTATCACTTAATATAATAAAAATAATTATTTAATAAAAATAAATAATTTAAACTAAAATTAACATATTAAAAAATAATTTATTTGATAATCTTATTTAAAAATAATCTAGTAATCAATCAATTTGAGTCAATAAAAAATCAAAACACTTCTTTATAAACTAGTTTGATTTGCTCGCACCATGTGCGAGCATAACCATTATTAAATATTTTTTTTAAAAATAATCAAATTGATTTAGCAATAATAATATTATGAAAAATATTTATATCATGTTAATTATAATTAAACACATTATTATAATCATTTATTAAAATATTTTATATTCAGATTAATTATATATATATAAACATCAATATATATATATATATAACTTTTTAACTGAAAATAATTTATCATTTATATTTATGCAAATTAAAATTATATAAATAATATGAATTTACTATATTAAATTGTATTGTATATAGAAATTGTAATTATCAATATGCAAAATTGATACTTTACAAATATGTTCCTATTTAACATCTTAACTTTTTTAATATGGGATTGCATATATCTTCAAAATAAAATAATATTTTATACTAATATAATAAATTACAAAAGTATCAATATAAAATCAGGTTAATATATATCTAAACTTTTTATGATCTTTTTGATGAAGAGATATTTAACCTTATCAGTGTGAATGTGTTTTTTTCTCTCATAAATTTAAGATTTGAAAATTCTAATTTAGTTTGGGTGTGAATGTGTACGATGTATAATATTATAAAAATCTATATAAAACTATTAATAATTAAATATACATAGATTATTATATTTAATAAGATATTTTGTAAGTTATTATAAATAAAAATAATAATAAATAAATAAATTTTAATTAATTATTTTTTGTATACAATCAATATATATCTTTTAAAAATATTTTATCATTTATATATAGAAATTCAAAATTTATATAAATAATACGAAATTATTATATAAAATCTAAAATAATATTTATTAATATTTAAAATATTCATAAATATTTATATTTTTTATTTTTTATTTTTAAGCTTATGAATATATCTAAAATAAAATCATAAAAAACATTTATCGTCTTATCTTATTTTTAAATTTAAGATTGTGTATATCTCAAAAATAAAAATTTTAAAATTTTCTTAGTATTTCATATTTATCATCTTATTTTTTATCCAAGGTTATGTATATCACCAAAATAAAATTAAAAAATATAATAAATTATCAATATAAATTAAAGTTAACACAATAATTAGCTTAATTTCATTAATGACAAATTATTAATCAACCATTTTGAGAGTGAATATAAGACCAAAAGCACTTCCTAACTATTCTTAAATATATTTATATTTATAATTTTATTAATAATTTTTATTGAAGATTATGTATATCTTTAAAATAAAATCATAAAAATATTTATCATATTATCTTATTTTTTATTTTTATTTTATTCAAGATTGTGTATATCTCCAAAATAAATTTTTTAAAAATTATAAATATTTCATATTTATCATCTTATTTTTTTTTATCTAAGGTTATGTATATCAACAAAATAAAATTAAAAACATAATAAAGTATCTATATAAACTAAGGTTAACATAGTAAAAAACATAATTTCATTAATGGTAGTTTAGTAACCATTTTGAGAGCGAATATAAAGCCAAAGGCACTTTCCAATTAATATAAAAATATACAAAATAGGTTTAAATTTTATTGGTTTATGTTATAACAGTTTTCATTTTTGAAAAAAATGAAGCAGAATTTGAACAAACCGTAAAAATAAAATGAAACATGATTTTCTTTGTAGATTATTTATTTTCTGGGAAATTAATATAAATATTTTACTATTTTCGAAAAATTATATAGATATTTTACTAAAATTCGAAGCTTTTAAATTAAATCGTAAATAAAACATAAAATGAAACTAAAGTTAATTTTAAATTAATACTGAATAGATTAATATTTTAATAAATTAATAAAAATCGATTTTCTTTTCTAACAAATTAATATTTAATTAATTTTTTGTCAACATATTTAACTAAATTAACAAATGGATTTTCATTGTTTGAATAAATAAAGTTTCATTTTATTTAATTGATTAATTTATTTAGAAGATACTTAGTAGATATTATGAGGCTGTTATTAGGCCATTCTCTTTGTAGCCCAAACATTCATGGTTCTAGCCTAAAACTTTACTTATCAAATTCCTATTTCTCACTAGAGTGAATGTAAACAATTCCCTGGTCTTCTCCGTTTCTCTCCCCGGAATATTTCTTCTACTTCATTTCCTTATCGTTCGCCACCGTCACATATTCACCGGTAAGCGTAGCCATTTTTTTAAAATCTTTTATCTACATTTGCTTTCCTCGGAGGCATTTGATCTTTCTCCTGCCGCAAATCGTGCGTGATTAGGGTTTATGAAATCTGACGCCTCAGGTTTCGATTTTATCCCCCAAGTTCCTCGTTGATTTCGGATAAGGAAGATGCCAGACGTACATTCAATGGTGTCGGAATTTGTTAACAAGCTTAGAAAACGGTATATCATTTTAGCGGCTTTGTGTTCTGTAATTTTGTAAAACCCTTTGTTAAAAAAGAGTTTCTGATTGTATCATATATTATACAGTAAGATTGAGGGCTCACAGGCTACAGCCAGATGCACCGTAGAGCTTCTTAGGTCAGTGATTTCGCAGCAGCGGGTGCCTCACGCAAACCAAGCTTCAGCTCTTATTGATGCTGTGAAAGCCGTTGGTGAGCAATTGGTTGCTGCAAATCCTGTTGGTATGCTCTTCCTTTGCTTACTTTTTTTTTTTCAACCTGTGAAATCTATATTTAGTTGTCAAGTAATAAATTTTGTTGGATATGATTTTGTAGAGCTTGCGGTGGGAAATGTAGTTAGACGTGTTTTGCATATAATAAGAGAGGAGGATCTCTCTTTAGCTACAGCTGCTATGGTTGGGTTGGATTTGCTGGATGCAAGTGATGATGATGAGGATGATAACAGCAAAGGAATTGGGTATGCGACAGTTGTTGCAGCTGCAGCTAGGAGTACGTTACGCCCTCCATCTTTGCAAACGCTTCTCGAGGGCACTCCTGAATCTGCAACTGTCCCATACACTTCTTCATCCGGTGCTGATTCCGAAAGCAAAAGTAAATTTACCTTTTTTCCTTGCCTGTTGCTCTCCTTTCCAAATGCAATCTTTTTTTCCCATTAAAACTTTATGCTGCCTGATTTAGTTGCGTCCTTGATAAGCCATGAAGAGAAATGTTAGTAGAAATAGATCAATAAAGTTAATTTACATTCTCTTTGACAATTCGATACTCATGGTTTTCTTTTGGGAACTGTCTAAGACGTGGACTTTAATTTGACAGAATGTAACAGATTTAGGTATCGAGGGATCTGGTTTGCTTTGTGGAGTTTTAGGCTTGGGAAAGTTTATGGAACTGTAGAGACCCTAGATTACTGATTCTGGTAGTTTTGTTGCTGGAGTTCTCTGTGAATTTGTGTTGCTGAGCTACAGTGGTAAATAAAAGGAATCCATTTCTGTTTTTAACAGTCTGGTTCATCTGGCTTTGATTAAATTTTTGATGAATCATAGGCCAAATTTGTGTGTTTGTAGCTAAGTATTTACATTACCTGTTGATATTAATGGTCTAATGTACTTCTTTTAGCTGCCGATAAAAGTTCAATAACTCGGAAGCTGAAGCATGATGTTATAGAAGGAGTCAATCAACTTATCCACGAGATTGCCGGCTGTCATGAGCAGATCGCTGAGCAAGCTATAGAGCATATACATCAAAAGTACTTTTCGTCTATACCATTAATTTTCTATACCTAAATGCTCGTTTGTCAGTGTTTTTCCTTTTTGACAATTTCTTTTTTATCAGTGAGGTGATTCTAACCCTGGGTAGCTCAAAAACAGTTCTCGAGTTTCTGAGTGCTGCAAAGGAGAAAAAAAGATCATTCCGTGTATTTGTTGCCGAAGGTGCTCCAAGGTTTGGTGTCTCCTTTTTCCTGCGTCTCATCGTTACCATCGTTAGTGTCCATTTATTTCAGCTGTATCGTTTTTATTACTTTTCCTTCCAATTCTACTCTATTATATTGTTAGGTATCAAGGCCATCTATTAGCAAAAGAATTGGTAGCTAGAGGTCTGCAGACCACTGTGATCACTGACTCTGCAGTGTTTGCAATGATATCTCGAGTGAATATGGTACATCATCAGTCCTGCCCAAATCTATATTTTCTTCCCCCTATCTTCTAAGAATAGATCTCAAATGCTGTGATAATGGACAGGTTATAATTGGAGCTCATGCAGTGATGGCTAATGGTGGGGTTATAGGTCCTGTTGGAGTCAACATGGCTGCCCTGGCAGCAAAAAAGCACGCAGTCCCATTTGTGGTTCTAGCCGGTAGTCACAAGGTTTGGTTTTCAAGTTGTCTAGTTTGTTCAAACCAGTGATTGCTCTCATAAACCTGAAAACTTTACTTAGGGCTTTTACTTATAATAAACAGCTATGTCCACTCTATCCTCACAATCCAGAGGTATTACTAAACGAGCTGAGATCTCCTTCTGAGCTTTTGGATTTTGGTGAATTCTCTGATTGCCTGGATTTTGGAGCGGGTTCCGGGTCTCCCCTTCTTCAAGTTGTCAACCCAACATTTGATTACGTCCCACCAAACCTTGTTAGCCTCTTTATAACCGATACGTAAGTCTCATTTATATATCCTTTGCTTCGTCTAGTTATTACATTCGTAGAACGGTTCATTTTCATGGTGTTACTTTTTTTGGTTTGGATAAAAAGCTGATGATGGTAGTTCTGCTTTGGTTACAGGGGAGGACACAACCCATCTTACATGTACCGTCTTATTGCCGACTATTACTCTGCTGATGATTTGGTGATGTAGCAATAATGGACTAGTTTATGGGTCACTTGACCACACAACACTTACTTGGTCGGGTCATTCATAATTGGAGGATAGATGTACATTGCACAAAACGGTTGCTCAAGGGTTGTTAAAGAGAAAAAACATTTTTTTTGCGTCTGTGAAATTGGTCAGGCCAAGTTCATTTTTTTTGCCGTGTTCTCGGAGTATGCACTCCTTTAGCTCAGTCTCAATCCCAATGGTGTTTATTGTTTACTTGATAAACCTTCTGTCAACACAAAACATTTTCTTTCTTTCGTCTTTTGTATATTTTTTGCCAATTACAAGAGTTACTACAAAGGGTGGACATCTTATTAATCAAAGTTTTGGGTACTATTAATTGAGTAAAATTAATTAACTTGAGTAACTTTTTCTTCATCTGTTTGTAATAAACATCAAGAGTTTTACTGCAGCATGAAGGTACTAGACCTCGGTTCAGGTTTTCGGATCCATAAATATAAGATCTATTCAGGTATTTTAGATTTTCATTCCGGATTTGGTTCGGTTTTGGATACTCGAACATTATAATACAAAAACAAATTGGTTATATTTGAATAAAATTTAACATTTAGATTAATATAACAAAAAAATCATATATTTTATTTATTTTAAATAATTTAACTAATAAAATTGAGTTTATAATTGTAATTTTGGTTAGCATTGTTATATTAAATCTAAATATTTATACTACTTGAGAAGTAATTTTGCCATTATATTCACTCTCAAAATTATTGATTACTAATTTAACATTAATGAAATTAGGTTAATTACTGAGTCAACTTTAGTTTATATTGATAATTTTATTAATTTTGTAATTTTATTTTTTGGAGATATACATAACCTTGGATAAAAAATTAAAAATCAAGATGAGATGATAAATATGGAAATATTTATGAAGATTTTTAAATTTTATTTTGGCGATATATATAACATTATATTAAAAAACAAGATGATAAATACAAAAATAGATGAAGATTTTTTTATAAAAAAAATTATTTTAGAGATATACATAACCGTCGATAAAAAATAAAAAGTAAAATGATAAATATGAAAATATTTATGATTTTTCAAATATTAGTAAATATGGTTGTAAATAATTCAATTGTATATATTAAATTCATATTATTGATATAAATTTTGATTTATATATAAATGACAAAATAATTTAAATAAGAAATTTATTTATATATATATATATATATAATTATAATTTATTTTGTTTCTATCAGCTTTACTTTAGAATAAATTATAAAATATTTAATAAGAGATTAACTACAATATTGTTTTTATGTATATTTAATTATAAATTGTTTGATATATATTTCTATATTATTATTATTATTAAATTAACTTTATGACATTTATTTTTTAAAAAATATGTTTAATAATATTTGTGGCCAAGCGAATCATATTATTAATATATTAAATGATATGATAAACAATTTAATTAAAAATCTATTTATTTTTCCTTTATTTTCCCTTTATTTTTTCTTTTATTTTTCCTAATAGAAAGAAAAGATTCTGGTACCAAGGCTTTGTGTAGGCAATATAAAAAAACAACTAAGATTACATATCTACTTTTTTAAAAAACTTAAATTTATTGGTTCGATGAATTTAATCAGTTATATTATTCTACTCGCTTTCATATTTTATATGAAATCTCTATTTTATATAGTTAGCTGAAAAATAATGGCAGTAAAATTATATGTATATATATGTGTGTAATTATTAAAAAGATTAAAGAAAAACATATTAAGTTAAGCAAAACATAAGTAATACAAAATAAAATTTAAATCAATTTATACCTGAATTCAAAATATTATCATAGGATCCAAATTGCAATTTTTTTTGTGCAAACCCAAATTGTAATCACACTCTTAAGTTTTGAATCAATATAAAATATATAATAATTTATTGATATTTACACTAAATATAAACTATAAATGTATATATATATATATATACTTATTAAATAATCAATAATAATATGATGTTGAATTAGTTTTTACAAGCTAATAACAATAATTTAAATATTTTTCAGAATAATGCATACTAAACTTGATGCTATAATGTTCAATGCCCGAGCTTTATTCAAACCAGCAGCAGTATCATTGTAGGAGGTGCTATTTCTCCGATTTCTTCTTTTGGAAGTAGTCAATTTGAGATTACCATCCACGTATGGAAGGTTAGTTTCTTATCGATTTTTTAACTAATGGATAAACAAATTATAAGATAGAAAATATGGAAACTGGTGGTTGAGTTTAGGGCCAATCAACATACTGATAGGATACTGGCCGGTGAAGATATTTACGACCTTAGCTGATCATGCAGAAATTGTAAACTGGGGCAGGGAATCGCAAATATTTGGCTGACACAATATGACGCAAATGGGATCCGGCTACTTCCCCGAGGAAAGCTTTGGGAAAAGCAGCTACTTTCGAAACTTGGAAGTCGATAACAACAACAGTCTCCAATCAGTCTAAAACGTGAACATATATTCAACAAATCCAGATTGTTATAACATCACATATGAAGATACATAAGAGTGGATGACTCATTTCTTCTATGGAGGGTCATGGTTTAGGTCAGGGGCTATTACTCGGCATTGATCATGTGATCAAGTGTCTTTAATATCTTTCTTTTTTTGAACTAAATTTTAATACTCATTCGATTTTTAGTTTGGTTTAGGTTTGAATTCGATTTCGATTTTTCGGATATAAAAATTTAGAATATGTTTGATTGCAGTGAAGAACTTTATTTTTCGGATATATGTTTAATAGACGTGTCAAGTAGCACTCTTATTAGCAGTCATCTTATCCTGCAAGCTTTTGGATTGCCTCACGAACTTACGGATCTTAGCAATATCAGAAAACATATGCTTGATAACCGCAGTCAAAACGCCGACTTTCCACGCCTTCTTCAAATCATGAGGCTTCTTGTAAGCAGCCTCATTTTGTCCCTCCAAACAAAGTTTTTAAGAATTCATTAGAGAAGTAGAACGCATGCTGCATTAAAAGGTATAACTCATCACAGGTCTGCCAAAAATAAATAATGCATACTTCAAAGAGAAAAAAAAAGAAAGAACTTGCATTGACATAGCCTCTAACATAAAAGTTCTCGCTAATCTTTTATATCCTGAACTCGCCGTCGAGAACGGATATAAGAATTTAGAATCTGTTTATCGGATATAAGAATTTAAAATCTGTTTATCACAAAAACAAACCTGAACTCGCCGTCGATTTTGAACTTCCAAACAACCAATCATGCACATCGTAGTACACCATCACAGGAGTTCTATCCACCAACACCATCATATTCCCCCTGAATTTCCACTGCAGATTCTTCACATGCACGACCACGATCCCGTCCACACTTATCCACATCTCTGGATCTTTCTCATCCGTCGCTCCACCGTTTGAGCTCTCCACCACCACTTCATGCTCCTTTCTCTGCTCGTCGAATCTTGCTCGAGTCGAGAACGTTTTCTTCCCAAAAACGCTCTCTTTCTTGAAATATATAAACCCTTCGTCCGCTTGTATGCTTTCTGCTTTAGGTCTCCCAACAATAAAACAACCTCTTCGTCGGAAACTACCGCCACGTAATAATCTGACATCGGCTCGGGGCTACCGTTTCCTGACAACTTCGCCGACCTTAGATCCCAGAAAACCTCCACGAAGTTTCCTTCTACATCGAATGATTTTGATCCAATTTTGCTCCAGAACTGCCATGGCTTGACGAGATCGATCTTGCAGCAATAGTTCATGTCATTGTCTAAACTCGAGACCATGACGGTAAGGGAATGATTCATGAGATTCTTGGACCATAAAACGGTGACGTTTCGAAAGAATCCCGCCACGTGAGCTTGGTAACCGCACGTGACTGTGCTATGAGGCGTGGCCGCGTGGGGGTTGCAGCTGACTTGAGTTGTGCCTAGGAAGGAGTACAGATGATTGCAGTGAAGTCATAGGATTTGGTAAATCAATTGCACTCCAGATTTAGCATTAATCTTTAGACTTTGTATAGCAATTTTGTTTTAGGTATAAAGAAATCCTCTTGATGCAGAAATTTATGATTCCCACTGTAAAAAAAATTGTATCATCCTTCTTTTGGATCAAAGAAAGGTGTATTGGAAAACTAAGAGCATGATTATCCATAATACTCATGTTGAGTATCTTGTCATTTTTTAATTAATATTTTTTGTACTATTAGATGATACTTGGATGATACAAGTATCTTAAGGATCTTATTTATGATATGGATCTTAAACTCATCACAATTTTTTTATTTTATTTTTTCCTTCTCCACCTAGGATCCCGCGGTAAGATACTCTCAAGATACAAGGATAATCATGCTCTTAGATGTCATCTTACAAACTGTAAAAAGAATTTAAACCAAAATTGCATGACAAGTGAAGGTCTTATAAGAATTGATATTGGGCTTGACCCAAATATGACTTAAGCTGAAAAAGCCCGTCTTATTATCTCTCATTATAAATACATTTTGCCGTCACCACACCAAAGTTTCTGCTTTCTCGGTCGAGGTCTTTGAGAGAGAGAGAGAGAAATCGTCCTTCTTGTTCAAGAACAAACCCATATACCAAAAAAAAAACCGTAACTTAAAAAAAAAAAACACAAGAAGAACATTACAGATATATACAGAAAGAAAAGGTATATATAATACATATACATACCCATATGCCAACACATGTGGATTTATAGAGCGAGAGAGAGGGGAGAGAGACAGAGAGAGATATTTCTCACTTTCTTCCTTGTGTTTCTTCTTCTCTCTCCTCTGAGATCTTCCAATATCTCTCTATCTTGTTTATGATTTTCAAATAAAACAAACAAAAAAAAACTGTTTTCAAAGAACACCGTTGATTTTATTCTTTTCAATGAGCTGAAAAAAACCCTTTTATTCTAAAGTGAAATTACGTGTTTTTATCTATCTTCACAAAGTTTTGAAATTTGATCCGCCGATATTTGAGCTAAATTACGTTTTTTGCTACCTGGGTTTTCTCAAATTTCGGTTTTTTTTTACTTCTGTCTGCCTCAATTGCACTTAGCAATCTTCAGGGATGGTTTTATTTGATTAGGGTTTGATTGGATCGCAGCCTTGATTTGGACCCTCATTGTCGGAAGAGATCGAATTGTAGCGGAATAAAGTGTATCTATTAGATTCCCGGAATTGGGTTTCTTCACATTCAGTCGGCTGCTGCCGATAAGGTGCTTTGAGCTGATCATATCTTAACTCCTTAATCTTGAGCTTACTATGGATATGATATCGATTTCTGCCGGTGGTTTTGGCAGGTTTGCGACCACAAACCTTGTGGTTGTAGATTGCTATTTTTATAGTGCAGTTAGGATCTGTGAAGGTAGTGGCTTTTGGGAGATGGTAAACAAAGTGTGGAGCTTCTAAGTGATTTCATTGATATGGTGGACTGAAATCATAGTTTCTGGTGCTGGGATAAAGGATCGAGAAAGTAACAAGAGTGGTTGAAAGTATACCACTTTACGGAATTTGAGGGAAAAGTGCCATGTCTCGTTGCTTCCCATTTCCACCACCAGGATATGAGAAGAAGATTACAACCGATGAAGCAGACTCTTTAATAAAGGTTACCATATGTTAACTCTTAGGATCTACTCTCCTTTGAAATCATGGTCTTTCTTTCTGGTGTTTCTAAGCTCCTATCGTGCGTGATTTTTGTTGAAGAGTGACTAGAGACTTAGGTAACACATAGGCTCGTAGAAACCGATGAGAAAACTTAGCATATCACGAGACTAGACTCTTATGAGTTCCTCTACTTTGAACACCTTTAGCTAATAGAGTAGAATAGTGTGAATGGCTTCTGTTGTTTTCTAGAACATATGAATCCATTGAATTTTTTTTGGGAGTAGGGGACATATAGACTTTCTGATTTTCTCTCGTTACTGCTAGTTGGTAAAGTCTTAGGTATTGTCACCCAAAACAGTTGTCTAGATAATAAGGAATTGATACCTGTAATGGAAATTTTAAACTCAGTGAATTGGCATAGATGTGTTACAGAATCATCCATGTACTGTCTTTTTCAACCTTACATAGTAACTTCTGGTCTGCGCATATTTGTCCTTCCACTTCTTTTCTTATGATCTTGTCTGGTACTTAGCGAGCTTTGCAGGATCCTTGACTAACTTAGAATGCTGAGGTGCTAACTTAGAATGTGTTCGTGTAGCTGGTATTTTGGATGTTAGATAATATGGATCTATTGATTATTAGTGCAAGGGTTTGTCCATGTGACTTTCCATCCTTGTATTCGGTGGAGCATACTTTTTGTTGAACAGTTTGAGAGACAATGTGAGAATAATTTCCTAGGAGTAGTTGCTTTTGTAGCATCTCTAGAAACTGCTGGAACTGTAATAAGATATATAGCAAGGAGCTTAAGAATTAGTGTAAGGCAAATGTATCATCTCTCGGAGGTAACTAATACTCTGTATGCCTATCTTTTAATGAGCACTTATATATGTGTGGTCTTTTTCTCCTGGGATTGAAACTGCAGGAAAAGCAACAGAAGGAAAAGAAGCACAAAAAAGAGAAGAAAGATAAAGAAAAGAAAGAAGGAAAAGAGAAGAAGGATAAAGAAACCAGAAAAGACAAACACAAGGACCGAAAGGAGAAAAAAGATAAACATAAAGATCGGAAAGACAAAGATCGGGATAAAGAGAAGAGCAGAACATCCGAGGACAAAAAGCCTGTTGGTGTTCTGCCGAACACAGGGGACAGACAAAAGCTTGTAACAAGTACATTGCACAATAATGGTAATGGAGAGTCTAAGTTTATACAGGACCTGGCAAGAAGAATCAGAGATGAAGAGGAAGCTACAGACAGTCAAAGTGTGGGAAAGATTAGTTTTCCCTTTGGAGTTACAGAGAACAACATTTCCTGCTCAGTTTCACAAACCAACCATAGGAAAGATGATGATGAAAAGAGAATCAACAACACCCATAGAAACTTTGCCATGGAGAAAAGGTCTGAAAATGCGGTTCTTCGAGTATCACCTTGCACAGATCAGAAAGGAGCTGAGGTTATGGTTAAACCAGTGGAGAAAAAGGATCAGGCAAAGAAAACGGAGCTACAAGAGAAGAATCACCGCAGGGAAAGTCTGACAAAGGGTATTAAGCCATTGGATAGCGAAAAGAAAAGTGAACCAAAGTACACAACACATAGAAGTAGTCAAGAGAAGAAAGATGAGAAAACAGAGGCGATCAACAAAACTGGTCAGGACAAACCAAAATATGTAGAAGGATGGGCCAAGTTAAAAGAGAGAGATGTAGATACTAGGGATAATAGAGTGAAGAACCTTTCAAGGGAGAGCGTCAAAAATCATACCGCAGAGGGAATTCTTGGCAAACGGAAGAATCTTGAGACGAATGGATTCTGTTATGGTGAGTCGTTCCCTGATCCAAGTCTTTTATTTAGCTATTGGAAGAACATATTTTGCTGATTTTATTCTCCTGCAAAATGTGAATGTGTTTATTCTCTGTGCCACTGTTGTTTGTATCTTAGCATGGGTTCTTTAATTGTTATGCAGAGAATGGATCTAGACCAAACAAGATACAAAGGCCAGTTGCTTCTCCTATATCATCCGTGGAAAACGGAAGAAAGTTGGGAGCTTGTCAAACTCTTCCGAAACCTGTTTCTGAGTTGCAAGGAACAGTGTGTAAGCCAGAGGTCAAGGAGCATAGAATTAACGGTTTCATTGACACTCAAGAACCCAAAAGCCGTCCAACGATCTCTTCTGTGAAAGTGAAAGAAAACGGTGAAGCATCAGCAAAAAAGCGGCCTCACTCGGACTTGAAGTATTTGGATCAGATACTGAATGTACCGAAAAAGGAGGAAATACATGAGGTTGATGAAAATGAAGAACACGAGTGGCTATTTGGTCAGTCTGGTGTGAAATTATTAAAGAAGCCAAAAACAGATTCCTCTACTTCATTGGATGAGACTCTGCAAGTCTGGAACCAGGCTCTTAGAATAGAATCTGCTGATGCTGTAGCTCTTCCATATGTGGTTCCATTCTAGTTTGACGACATTCTGATGTTAATTCACTTCAACCGAGAAGAAAGATCCTCTCTCACATCCTACCACAGTGGCTTCTGCTCGGTTTAGCAGCCTAATGACGGTCTATAGCTCGGTACAGCTGGAACGGGAGATGTTGAAGGTATGACTGGTTTGGCTTCATGAGAAGAGAGAGGCTTCCCTACTAGAACAAGTCAAGTCTATGTAGGTTTCTTTTTTGAGAGTGTGATTGTTGGAAATGAGATTACAAACTTCTGCTTCAGTTTTGATTCTGCTTTGTCATCATCAGTTGATGGGATTAGCATTAAGTTGTATATTAGGGAAGATATAGAAAATAGGGGAGAGATCTTTATAATTTACCCACTAATACATTACATTTACACACTTTGTTTCCCCTTCTGGGAGTCAAAACTATTCTTGGAATCCAAACAAAATCTTCATCTTAGTTGTTTACAGATTGCATCTTAAATACACAGAGATGAAATGGACTAAGACAGGGTTTGACTGATAACCGTAAAGATGGTTACTCTCAATCTTTTTGTTACCGATATCCCTAACAGTTTTTTCTAACAACTTTCTCTTATAGTTTTGAACTATTCAACCGCTTATCACTTCTGCTAACATTTAATATACTTCTACTTTTGTTCACCTGTCGGAACCAAAATATCACATCTTACATATATAGATAGATAAGATAGGTCAGATACATGAAGAATCAAAAACCAAGAAATAGATTTGCTTCCTTGGATTTGAGACCTCTTAAAGTGTTTATGATACCAAACAAAACAAAAAGGCAACCAGAAGCATGAAACAAGACAACAAACAAAACAAGAAAACCCTCTCAAATTGGGAAGCTTGAGTCTGTCTTCAAAGCAGTTGCTGTATGGATCTTGTCCAGAAACGCTGCTCTTAAGGAACTGTCATTTGAAAACTGACCCAAAACTGCAATAGTTGCAGTACTGCTTCCAAACTTCTCAATCCCTCTAGAGATCATACAAGTATGCCCTGCTTCAGCTACTACAATCACATCCCCACCAACAAGAGGTGATAGTGTCTCAGCGATCTGTCTAGTCATCCTCTCTTGGACTTGAAGCTTGAACCCGTAGAAGTGTACAGTCGACTTCATGAGTGAGCTTGGAACAGAAGATCCTTCAGGACAAAAGTAGCCAATATGAACAACTCCGTAGAAAGGAAGTAAATGATGTTCACACATTGACCAGAATGGCAAGTTCAGTTCACAGTAAAGCTTCTTGTCTTTGTCCTCTCCCTTGGCTTTGACATAGTTGAAACCGTTTAGCTTCATCTCGAGGTTGGCGTTTTGGAAGTTCATCATCCACTTGAGGAACCGAGACGGTGTAGCAATGAGTTCTTTCCTTGTTGGATCTTCACCTAATGATCTCAGAATCGAAACAACTGCAGAAACCATTTCAGGATCTTCTTCAGGCAAGAGTTTACCCGAGCTTTTAACGCTCGGACACCACTCTTTCACAGACCCCAAAGCTTGCGTCTTTACGCCTCTGAACTTCAAGAAACTCAGAAACTCACCCCAAAGATTCGAGCTTTCATCCTCGAAAACTCCTGAACCCGAGGAAACCATTACCTTCACAAATCCATGGTGGCTTGATGAGTCCAGAGAGTGAACGTCCAAGGTTGGGAAGTGAATGTGAGAGCATTGCAGAACAACAGCGACTCCAGATGGTTTGACCCAGTGTTGAAGAGCTGAGCATATATCATCAGCCAAACGTTGAGGCTCTTGGAGCCGCTTGGCGAAAACATCTGCCACTCTAGAGAACTTGCTTAGTCCTAAAACTCGTTGCTCTGATGGGACATAACCAATGTGACACCTCACATGAAAAGGAAGCAAGCAAGATTCACAGTAAGAGTAATGATCAAGATCTCGAACAACAACGAGTCCTCCAACTCCTCCTGCTTGCCCAACTCCTTCATCTAACCCTGCTTCTGGAAACAGAGCACTCTGTACAAACTCCTTCACCTTTTGCTTATAACCTGACCAAAACAAAGAAGTAGTTGAAACAGAAACTCAACCAGATTCAGATAAGTAATAAATAAAGCTAACACAGAGAGATTCATAAGGACAAAAAGGGAAAAGAAACTAACTTTGGATCAAAAACTCAAGAGCAGTTACTTAGCTAGTGGAGATATAATCAGATTAACATGTACCTCTGGTGCCTTCACGGAGGGCCTTGGCGACACGGAAAGGAGTCTTTTTGATACCTTCTCTGTTGATATCTTCGGACAGACCTTGTAAGAGAAGCTTGACAGCTTCTTGGATGGCTAAAGTCTCTGGTTGGTGCTCGAAAGCAAGCTCAATGCAGCCATTTTTCATTAGCTCCAGATTCAAGTGCCCTTCATCTAATGCTCCCATTGATGAAAATTACAACACCAACGACCAACCACGAAACCGGATCCAATCGACAAGGAAACAAAAATCACAAATCAGAAATACCACCAATATACGATCCAAAGTAATTTGGAAATATAAATCGATATGGGAATGTATGTCTTTTTGGATTCAAAAGCTAATCGAATCGTTGACTGTAACAAATCACCAAATCAGGTAAGGGAGGGAAAAAAAGTTTCGAGATTTTCCCAGAAATTCAACACCACGACGAACCCGAATCCACAGAAGCAAAGATGTTTCGATTGCGGGTTATGAATTTCTGGGAAAACTAATACGCGGGTGGGAAGAAACGAAGGGCTGCCGTTGATCCAAGGAATATGTGGATTCGTAAAATCAATTTTTAAAAATATGATTCTGCTTCCATTATTATCATTAATATTTCCTTTTTAACTTGTCGCGTATTGGAAAGCGTAGTCTTTAGAGCATGTTGTGAGTAAAAAACCAAAAAAAAAAAAAAAATTATTTTTTTTGTCGGAATTCACTTTTGTATCTTTCTCCAATCATCAAGTTCATCGCCTAAGATCATGTCCATCAAAAAACCATCATGGGGTTCTTAAAAAAATTTTTTTTTTTTTTTTTTTTGGGAAAAGTGTAAAAAAAAAAAAATCGAAAAAAAAATAGACGAATGACAGGCTGCCACGTGTCATGAACAGTGTAAGAACCGGTTCTTAAATAAAGATTTTTAGAACTCGGGTTCTTAACTATTCACGTTGGTCCCACATGAATAGTTAAGAACCCCACCCTTAAGATACCTCAATGGTTATGCTCTAACCCTGTTTTGTCCTAATTTTAT
Organism: Orychophragmus violaceus; assembly: GCA_030180135.1. Lineage (NCBI taxonomy): Eukaryota > Viridiplantae > Streptophyta > Magnoliopsida > Brassicales > Brassicaceae > Orychophragmus > Orychophragmus violaceus. Next base: position 98,123,997 of record CM058234.1, read on the forward strand.
TTTACCATGTTGCTTACTTAGTGGATTAGTGTTAGTGTTTCTAACCTAAAATAACTAAATTATCCAAATCATTCTCGGCTCCTTAAGTGTCTCATTTTATTCATGTAAAACGAGATACAACTTCAAGTTCACAAAAGTTAAAATCCAAAACCAATTAAAAAACAAACTGATCTTGTTAATTTTTATCTATGTGGAAATGCTTGAACGAGACTTATCAAAATAGTCCACGGCCATCAATAATAACATCAGCTAAACGAAAAGACTTAATTTGACAAAAAAAAACTTCAAGTTCATAAAAGTTAGGCGAGCTAAAGAATCAACTAATGTAATAGCAGATGTAGACACAAAATGAAAATTTATCAAATCAACCATACAAGCAAGGATTAGGTAAATATTATATACCTAATCCTGATTAACTACTTTTTAAACCTTTAAATTAATAATATGTTTTGATAGATCATCAAATATAGATGCAGCACATGTTTCTTTTGGGCTTAATGTTTCTCTTTTCTTACCGGTATCGTGTTGATAGCCGGTCTTTGTTTTTCCGTCTAGAAATCCGGTTTGTTCCGGTTATAGTTTGTGTTTTGTAACAAATGTTTTGAATGTATCTATCATTTAGACGGAGAAAAAGATGTAGCATAGGTAAAACAATATCAGTCAAAATGGAAAGTGTCCCTATAGAGAAAAGGTAAGTAAATCCGGGTATGTGCTCATGTTGTATACATGCAGTATAATACAAAGATCTAATTAGGTGTCTACAAAGTGTTCAAACTCAAATGATAAACAAAAGTCAAAAAGCCAAAAAAGGCTTTCAATAAGTTTAACTGATCTTGCATCTGTTTTCTTCAAAAACAAGAACTTGAATCCACAAAAAGATCTTTAAACTTAAAAACATGCTAATGCAATGGACACAAAATATATTTAAAATTGTTATTTTTAAGGGGTTTATTTTACATTTTTATATTAATGTTTTTTTTTGTTAAATTAAGTGAAAACAACTCACCGTTGTCTTCCTCGACCCACCGAGAAAGCCATGGTGCTGCATGAAGAAAGAAAAACTATTTGACAAAACTTTTTAAAAAAATGCTTTAGAGTTAATCATCTTCACTTTGCAAAGCTATTCGGATACATATTATAATTGAAAAACTATGGAACCAAATCTATTTTTCTTTCAGTTTTGTTGAAGAAAGATTGCCAAATCATTAGAAGTAGGGCATTGATCTTGATATACATATAAGTGTAAATTAATTTGTAATGATCAATGCATTATAAAAAGGGTTTGTTATGTAATGAAGAAAAACAGAACGAGGGAAGTACCTGAGGTATCCATGGGAGAAGGAAGGATGATTGATTCGATCTTGTTTCTTAGATTTGATATGTATATAGTGAAAAGTATTTTATTATTATTATTTGTCGACAAAGTATTTATTGTTTAAATATATAGTATTAAAACCAACTTTTTTTGTCGTCGTATTAAAAACCAACTCTATTGAGTGATCAAGAAAGGTTACCGAACATGCAAACAAAAAAAGAAAGATTTTATTTTGCTGAGATACATATAGACAAAAGGTCGTGTTTAATTTCCCTATAATTAATAAGAAAAAGTACTCTATATTTGACAAAAAGGCATATATATTGTCTTTTCATGCATATATACCAAAAATCTACATGCTATTTTATGACAAGTCTATTTTTATGCAAAGGAAATGTCCTACAATGTACATAGTTGCAAAAATTATAAAGATCTATATGGAGAATATTGAGGACAAACACTCAATAATTTTATTTCGTCAATTGTATTTAGAAACAAAGTAGATCATGCTATCCGCAGAAAAATCGGACGGACGATAGAAATCATAAATGAAGGTAGAAAGAGAATGTATTAAGGTATTTTAGAACAGATTAGTGGGCCAAAAATGAAATTTCACCTATATAAAAGATCGTCTAAATGAATAGGTTAGCAATTAGAACTCAAATTTTTTTACTAAAAAGAAATTTAAATTAAATTAGTAACACAAGCAATATATACACATGCTATGTAATGCTACCTCCTCCCTAAAGACACAATAAACAAACTTAAAAGTGTTATTTCGAACTTTTGATGGAATTCTAAGAAAAACAGTAAGGGGCTTCATTGGATAACTTGAGATAAAAACTGCATTCCCTAGGACATGAGAGGGTTGGGATTTTGAGATTTGAGAGACACGAATTTAGCCCTTCTTGCGAAGTAGCTGTGGAGATTGCTGCAATATCCAACCTCTCTCCTAGCTCGTGTCTTGTGATAAAGATATTACAATAACTATAGCCCCTTAAAAGATCGAAAGGTCTATTCCCCATCATTTGGACAGCGTAGCATCAAGGCTGCAAAGTAGATACTTCAGCAAGGTTTACGAAAGACTATTGGGTCAGGATATAACACAAGGGTATGGTGGGAGCCGTGGATCTCATATATACAGGCCCAACTCCCCAGAGGACGGGATGAAACAAGATAAAGAGATCCGATGTTACTAGTCCATACTTTGCTTAGACAAGATATAAATGAATGGGATGTTCAAGTTCTTCATGACCTTTTCCATCCCAATGATATCCCACTTATTTTAGGGATGAAACATAACCGAGATGTTATACTAGATGAATAAGCTTGCAGGCATACTAAATCTGGAGTCTATAACTGTCAAATATGGTTATGATTTAATAAGGAGAAGAAAACTTTCGATTACTAACCACGAAATTACAAAACCAAACATAAATTATTATAAAAGTTTTGTCTCGAAAACCTAAGCTTCTAGAAAACTAAAGCATTTTATGTGGCAAGTGCTCTCGGGATGTCTAGCAACTTTCCAAAGATTCACATACAAACATCTAGGGACATATACACTTGTCCTAGATGTGGCGCACCAGAGAAAACACTTAACCACCTCCTCTTTGAATGACCTCTTGCTTTACAAGTATGAGCTCTCTCGGACTTTTCATCTATTCCCGGTTGCTTCCCGAGTACATCTATATTTTGGAATATGGATTTCATCTTCTGGAGGATAAAAGAAGTGAATCTATCTGATCTACAAAAGTGTAACTATCCATGGATTCTTTGGTTCATTTGGAAGGATGGAAACAACAAGTTCTGTGATGGAAAGGAGATATCCCCAATGAGAACTCTGCAACACGCTATTTTGGAAGTATAAAGGTGGAGAGATGCAAACAAAGTAGTACCGATAGAATCAGAAGAAGTCGGAAGTCTCCCTCAATAAAGAACTGAATTTCAAGTCATATGTACCTCCCATTCACCACCGACATGCCAGATCGATGATTCTTGGGTTGATCATGGCTTGACTAGTGTACTTGGATGTTTTTTTAAGGATGCATTTGGAAAGACGATCAAAGGAGCTCAAGGATGCAGAATGTGTCTATCGCCGTTACATGCGGAGTTTGATGGTTTGCTATGGGCATGCCTCCTAGAAGGGGAAATCCTTGAGGTAGTAATCGAGACCGACTCTTCGGATCTGATCAGTGTGACGAATCCGAACAATTTTGATTTAATAAATGGAGTATATGTTGAAAAAACTATTTAGATTCAAAAGACCAGTTTTCATTAACATAAAAAAACTTATAAAATATCAAAAATATTTTATAGTAATTCATTTTTTTTGTTTCCCTTAATTATAAGGTGCATTTAATTTATTTTATTAAATTTATTTTAACATGCACTATACAGCCTAAAGAATTTAAATTAAGCCAACCCTATCCAATGATAATTAAGATAAATCCATACTTGTCTAGAAAATGCACAACGTGGACAAGTCCATTAATTACAGGTTTGAAAACTATTTATATACAAATGCCAATTTATGAGAGCTTCTTTTAAAAACTGGTTTTAGTAATAAATATCGAAAAAACCTTTAAAATACCCCTTTAAATTTTTAATCTCGACGCAAAAATGCTTTTTTCTAAAATGTATTCAGTTGAGAATTGAGATCTTTTTGATTTTTTGTGTGTGTGTTAGTCTTTTTTGTTGTTAAAAAAATATTATCTTTTTACTTTTTTTGTGTGTGCATATTATATTATGATTTAATCATATTATATTCAATTGGGTTCAAACCAACTAATCAACTGTGATAATGTTGAACAACTATTCCAAGAGGCAACTACTCTCGTAAACTCCTTATCAAAAAACTACTCACGTAACATACGGAACCACGACAAACAATTTTACATACACACACTCTAGTCTAGATCATGAGGAACAATCCTACTTACATAGTTTTAGTGTTTTAGTGAACCATAATACGGGTTGTGTCATAGATATTCACGTATGAGGACACGCTCTCTCTCTCTTCTAAACCTAATCCTCTCTAACTTTCCCCGCTGCCACCTCATTTTTTTTCTCGTATCTTCTCCTCCTTCGGTGCCGGAAGCTTCCTTAACTCCGGCGCCGGACCATGTCTCCTGTGTACCTTCTTCTTCGTCCGTTCTTTCTCTATTTGTGTGACTTCTGGTGGTGTTGGCTCGAGATGGTTAGATCTCGTTGTCGTCCTCTGGCTCCGGCGGCGCAGCTCCCGCGGTGTCGCGGATGCTGCGGTGGAGGTGGTTCTCTACGCTCTTCTGTGGTAGCTCTCCGTCTTTGCCGTCTCGCCAAATGCGTCGTCTAACTCCTTCCGTCTTCTCCGGAGATTTTTCATCCTCCGGCGGTCCTCGGCGTGTCCTCTTCTTGGCGACCCGCGCTCGGTGGCAGTGGTGGTGGTGAGGTTCATCTTCTCCTCCGGATATGGTCTCTCTTGCGTTGTGGGAGAAGGTATTGGCTCCGGTTTGCTCCTCCATAGATCTTCTCGCCGGCGGCTCCTCCATCCATCTGCTCGGTTGGAAGGTTTTTGGTGGCTAAGGCTGTGTGGCTTGCTCCATTGTGGTGGCTCGCATGTATGCCCAGGTTTTTCGAATCCTCCGGTGGAGACTCCTAGCGGTGGTTTAGGTGGATGGGACGGCGGATTTGTGGCTCTGTTGCCGTGAACCGTCGTTTGTGGCATGGGTTCCTTGTACCGGTGTTTTTAGCTCATCTAGTGGCGGGGTTTGCGGTGTGGTCTTGGGTTTGTGCTTGGGTTCCTGTTCAAACCGGTGGTGCTGGTGGGTCGGTTTTGAACCTGAGATGTAGATGTGTTGGGGTTTTTAGGGCGGTATTTTTTTCCTATGACGGTTGGTTCTTGAGAGATTCGTTCACTCGGGAATGGTAATTGGAGTTGACACTTCGACGGCCGCTAGGACTCCCTTGTTGACAGCGACAAAATTAGTCCGTCATAGGCTCCGGAGATCCAGTTAGTTTTCGAAGAAGCTGTAGGTATTTTTCATTAGAGGTTTTTGAGGGTTGTCCTTAGGATGCTCGTGGCAACTATGATGTGAACTCTGGTGTCTTAAAGTTATGGGGAAAGATGGGTGGTCGACGGTTCTCGTTCGATTGGTTTCAAAGTTCTTCGCTCGGGCCGATCTGTACCACTTCGTTGTTTTGTTTCGAGTTGTTGTTGTTTCTTAGTTCTTTTTTGGTTAATATGTCTTTTTGTTATTTCTGTATTATGTACAAACTGAAAATGGTAATAAATATTAACATTTTTACCAAAAAAACAAATGAAACATAGTACCAACAAATATATATTTAGAATCTACAAATACACTTCGGATATATTTTAGGTACAAACAGAAATATTCTAATGACAAATATGTTTTTCCTATAACGATGATGGTGGGATTCGTTTTCTTCACTATGCTAAACAATAAACCCAAAATTCTACACTTGTCTTCTGTTTTTATCGGTGTTCAAAACCTAGCTGTTCGCAATAACATTTGTTCTATTTTTTTTTTTAATTGTTCGGTGCTGCAATCATGCACCAAGTTGTTTACATGTTTGACAACATGGCGAGATGCTTAAATTTATTTTTGTCTTCTTCTTCTTCTTCTTTTTGTTTTGTTTTTATTGACTGGATCGGAATACTATGCATAGATCGTTAACATTTGTTATGTTTTCGTATTTTTTTACTGTTCGGTGGTGCAAGCCTTCTGCACCAACTTGTCTGTTTGTTTGACAACATGACAAGATGCATAAATTTATTTTATCTTCTTCATTTTCTTTTCGTTTGGTTTTTATTGATTGTATCGGAATATTACACATAACGTTAACTAAGATCACATACAGAGAGTTGATGACAATCGACATTTCTAAAGTTTTAAAACAAAACAAACTAAATATGCACTCCCACTCAATAACTAGTTGGAGAAGAACTGAGTTTGATAACATTTTTGGCCATAACAGTATTTCTCCTGATGAAATTCCCATTGTTTTTTTTCTTTTGTTGCATTTGTCAAATTTGTCTCGGAAAAATGTAGCTTCAAGAAACCGTTCTATAAACCCTAGAATAAACCTAAGCTGCATAACACAAAAAAAGAAGAAGACAATAAGAACATCAGCAATGGTTAAAACCTCTTTGGGGTTCATAACCTAATATAATATCATTATTTTTAATTTAGATACTTAGAGTTCTTTCCTACGATACTTGAAGTTCTAGTTTAGAACACATCACACTCTTTTTCTTACTTTTTTTTTATTATTTTGATTTTTAGATACTCATGTTAGAACTTTCAATTGAAGATGTTTTGAGAGCCCATACTATATATAGACTCCAGATGTCCTCATTAGGTTTAGCTTTGAGTTATTTATCCTTAGCTGAGTTACAGACAACTCATGCTAATAAACTTGCTTTCTAGTTAAGCTTGATATGGACACTATGCCATTTCCAAATATAAAAAGAAAGAACATACGAGCAAAAGCCTCACATAAACTGATTAAACCTTCTGTCCTCCAAATCATTAACAAAATATAACTCATTTACCAGTCCAACCCACTAAATAATTTTAATACTTAAAAGGGAGTTTATCAATTATCATGAACCGATTGGAACTATATACAACTTTTCGGAAAAGATATATTTTATGTGATATTAGTTAGACCTGGATATTCAGATTGGTTCCGGAGTTTCGGGTCTATCGGATAAAGAAGTTTATACTATGACAATTGTATTTCATTTGTTTTGGTAAATCTTACCAGTCCCGAAAATCGGATACTAATTGGATTCAAGTATTTTTTATCTACTTTATCAGAAATGTACAAATCAAAATTAAACTGAGAACCCAAAATAATATTTAAAAACCCCGATAAAAATAAAATATCAAAATATATATGAAAATATGGAAAAACTTAAAATAACACAATATCTAAATTATACTCATAATACACAAAATAACTAATACATTTATTGTCAGGTCATTTTGGTATCTAATCCCGCATCTAGTAATAGTACTAACAACTGATTTGATACCCATGATGCAATACTTAATAGATAAAAAGGCTCGGCTTTCTCTCTCCTCTAGAGAGAAGCTTTTTCTCTCGAGCCTCTTTAATGGGGTTTTTTTCAGCGATTCACCTCTTCCCGCATCTCTATCTTTCAGAGGTTGATCTCTTTTTTCCCCTTCGGGTTTATGGTTTCTAGCCGATCGGCTTTCTGCTCTTTCTCTTGGTTTGATCTGTTGTTGCCGATCGTTTTTTGGGGTGTTTTTTCTTCGGATCTTTGATCCCAATAAGTCCCGTTGATTCTATGGCTGGCTGATCTCTTCCGATATCGGAGTTTCCCGGTTTCCCGGGTGTTCTATCTTCGGTCGCGCTCCCTCTTTCGTTTCTCGCCGGTGTGGCCCTGATTTGTCTCGGCTCGCCTCTGCCTCCGTTCCTCCTCTCACCGGGAATAATATCGTCGCCGTTCTGCCGCTTTGAGGAAAGCATATGGTGGACTTCGGTGGGTGTCTTCATCCCTCCAACGGCGGCGCCTCCTTGGGCTTGGATGTAACCGGTGGAGTTGTTGTCATGGTTTTCTTTGGATGCAGGTTCTATCCGGTGGTTCGGGATGCGATTCGATCGGCAAATGGTCTTCCGCGCTTGCAGAGAATTGGACCGGAGTAGCTCGGCGGCGCTTTCCTCTGCATTTTCCGGCTGATTTCCGGCGGAGTCTTCTTCCTCCAACACGTGGTGTTTGCATGTCCTCTATCCCGCAGAGATTGACGCGTGTCCGAGTCGATCTTATCCTTGTTGCGGGCTTCTTTTGGGCCTGATTTCATTTGTGTTGGACTGCTCTTTGTAGGGCCTTAGCCCATTTGTACTGTTACGGCCTTTGGCCCATGAATCTATCTGGTCGACCAAAAAAATTAGTTATACTCTAATCCGATCCAAATCAGTTTTTTCATATCAGTTCTGATACGTAATTTCGGATCTGTTTTTTTTTTTTGCCCAAGCCTTATTATTAGTGGTCAACGTTGTTTTTTTTTTTTTTTGCTAAAATTTGGTGCATATATTTTTTTTTTTTGTGTTTTTTGGTTTACATCCGGTTTAATCCGGTTCTACTCTAAAACCCAGGATTGGGCCCGTTTAAGAAAACCAACAAAATTACAGAAAACCAAGCAATCCAAAAACAAATAAACCGGCCTAAACCGGAGACATGAAACCCTAGACGAAACAAGCAGAAGCCGCCGCCGAGAAGGATGATGCCGCAAGAACATCGCTGGATCAACCGGAGAAGAGAAGTCGGGAGCAGAGAAGAGAAGAGAACCCGCCTCAAGCTTTACCTGCAGTAAGAGTTGTCGTGGAGCAGAAAGATCTCCGTTGGGT